>CM059427.1:148498876-149698876 GCA_030390025.1 Squalus acanthias
AAACTCTGGAATTCCCTTCCTAAACCTTTTCGCCTCTCTACCTCTCTTTCCTCCTTTAAGATGCTCCTTAAAACCTATCTCCATCTGCCCTAATATCTCCTTATTTGGCTTTTTAAAAATTCGCTTATGGGATCTGGGCGTTGCTGGCAAGGCCAGCATTTATTTCCATCCCTAGTTGCTCTTGAGAAGGTGGTGGTGAGCCACAGTCCGTGTGGTGAAGGTACTGCCACAGTGCTGTTCGGTAGGGAGTTGCAGGATTTTGACCCAGCGACGATGAAGGATCGGCGATATACTTCTAAGTCAGGATGGTGTGTGACTTGGAGGGGAACTTGGAGGTGGTGGTGTTCCCCTGCGCCTGCTGCCCTTGTCCTTCTAGGTGGAAGAGGTTGCAGGTTTGGGAGGTGCTGCCTAAGAAGCCTTGGCGAATTGCTGCAGTGCATCTTGTAGATGGTACACACTGCAGCCACAGTACGCCGGTGGTGGAGGGAGTGAATGTTTAAGGTGGTGGATGGGGTGCCAATCAAACGGGCTGCTTTGTCCTGGATGGTGTCGAGTTTCTTGAGTGTTGTTGCAGCTGCACTCATCCAGGCAAGTGGAGAATATTCCATCACACTCCTTACTTATGCCTTGTAGATGGTGGAAAGGCTTTGGGGAGTCAGGAGGTAAGACACTCACCACAGAATACCTAGCCTCTGACCTGCTCTTGTTGCCACAGTATTTATGTGGCTGGTCCAGTTAAGTTTCTGGTCAATGGTGACTCCCCAGGATGTTGATGGTGGGGGAATTCAGCGATGGTAATGCCGTTGAATGTCAAGGGGAGGTGGTTAGACTCTCGCTTGTTGGAGATAGTCATTGCCTGGCACTTCTGTGGCGCGAATGTTACCTGCCACTTATCAACCCAAGCCTGAACGTCATCCAGGTCTTGTTGCAAGTGTCAAATTTTGTTTGATAACGTTCCTGTGAAGCGCGTTGGGGTATGGTTCCAACAGAGACAACAATTATTGGTGCCTTGCCCAATTGGTCATTCTTCATGCAAGAAACTAGACATCGCGTGTCAGCAGGCTATTTGATTTGGGAGGTCTGATTTTGTCCTTGTGCAACATTGACATGTGTACACTCTTTAGCAGAGGGCACTGGATAGGAATCAGGAATAACTAGTCTTGAAGAGGTCTGTCGCAGCACCCCAGCTGCTTCCTGGCTGAGATCAGTCAGCTAATCCAGCAGAGACCAGGGATCAAATCTCGGACTTTCTGGTCTCTGTGGCTTTGTGGGATATTGGGTGGAGCCTTTACCATTAGGCCATCTTGGGAGCTAACCACAAGATAAACTTGCTTATATGTTTGGCAGCTTTATTGAGTTTGAAACTTAATGTAACTATAACAAAGTAAATGACCTTTAAGCTTATCCATTATTGTAATTAAAGTGGGGTTGTCCTTTAAAAGTTTTATTATGTTCCAAGAACAAGGATCAAAGAAGTAATGAAGTAAATAGCTGGCGTCACAGGATTAGTCATAAATAAAATACAGACAGGATAATAGTCAGACTCACAATTATAATAATACACTAGAGCTTTTGAAACCACAGAAATTCATTCTTCAGGTAACAAAGTGGTTGTCAAGCAACTATCTTACATTTGTTGCACTTTCACGAGGAAGTAATAACATAGAAAAGGCAACCCCAGGCAAAGTATCAACAAAAGCTACATTTGGAAGGAAAAACCTACTCAGAAGGTATACTAGTGTGGATGACAATACATCATTGGACACACCACAATTTTTTTTAACCAGACACTTTGGTGCCACTAAGTTTGAGCTTTGTTTATAAGGATCTCACTAATTAGTTAGGAATTTGGTATTGTTCAAAACAGTGCTGGAGTCCTAGGACCCAAATTTCAATTGTTGGAAGTGTGGTGAAAATATGATTTGCACAATGTTTAAAATCAGGTAAACATGTTCTTGATATATTAATATTAATTTCAACATATGTATAAATATAAAAGTGAGATACCCCTTGTTTGGGGATGGATAATAAATTCTTTATTTTCCTGTGGATGGATTGGGTGGTGCAGTCCAGTGGCACAATCTGCTTACGCCTCTAGGACCTAGGTTTAAATCCAGCATAGACTGATGAAATGAACGTTCTCTCTCTGCTTGCTGGGCTGGACCACATGAACTGAGTGTTTGTGGTCTCAATATCTCACCTAGTGGGTGTGGGCCCACAGCACTAAACTAGTCTTATTAGGCACCAATTGGCAATCTCACTCAGGGATTCCTCAAGTGGAAAATGTCACTTGGTGCTGTAATGGGTACTCTTTTCAAGCTAGGGCTAAAGCATGTTGTTGAGGCACAGTGGAGGCAGCATTATTCTCCAGCTAACCATGTTGTACCTGACCTGGAGCACTTGTTGCTGGCAGTGGGTAGCTGAAATAGGAAAATATTCCATTCCCCAAAATAATCACTACTCACCTTGATGAGCATAAAAGTTCAGCAAAGAAACCAAATTATTTGAAGTATAAAAAGTTTTCTGGTGCAGATTCATAGCATTTGAGTGTTCTATCGTGCTATGCCAAGGAGTAGCAAAGTGTGGGTGTCGATCTCTCTGATTGTCTACCTGATGGATACCCAAATCTCACCTGAAACTTCAGGGACAGGCAGTAAGCAGATGCCAGGGCACTTCCTCTAGAGGGAAAGGAAGAAAATAAAGGGAGAGTCACCAAAACTATGCCTACCAACTACCTTAGTAATCAGCCCAATGGTGATATTACCAAAAGCATTGATGCACGTCTTTGAGCCATCCGATGGTGCATCAAAAACAGGGACTGATGGAAAAAAATACCTTTAAACAGGCATTAAAAAATGAATATTTAAAAAGGGTTCAATCCAGATTAATAGATTTTAACAAATGGTATCTATTATTTGTTTAACAATATTTGTTTCCAACATTTAGACTTGTCCAACCAGCCTCATAGTGCAGGCATCATAGTTAAGGACGTATTCTTGTGGCTTTCAAGCCACTCATTGACATGAGGGAGGTTTCTTTTGTTCATTATTTATAGCAGCACCATAAACGCTAGTATAAAGAATGCATTTACCATTTGGCTACACATAGCAAACAGAGGAAAACTTCCTTCTGAAATCCTGATCCACTGAATAGTTAAAACATCTCAAGGTATACTGGTTTGGAATGAAAATAGGTCAAGTTTTGACAGAAAAGTCCACGTCTGCTGAGTGTTCCAGGGTTATAATTGATTGCTCAGTACTAGTTGTTAAGTACTGCAAGTAAGCTCAGTGAAAGCTGTAGCAACATCTAACAGTATAAATCAATTATTACAACTCTACAATGCTGTGCACTCCAGTGCCAAATTGAAACCTTGATTGGCATTTTCTTGCACACTGAAAACAGCTCCTGCACCTCAGACCAATGGAGCGCTTCAACCTTGCAACCAACAAATAGGAAACAGAGTCTGCTGGATCCATGCATAATTACAATTCAAGTATAAACTTCCAATATACCATTCCCATTATACAAAGATCTTGATCCAAGGCTAATCCTAATCCAGGCATAACAATTATTTGCCAATTAGTTATGAAATTGATCAGAATTCAGCTAGAGATCCAGTTTTCAATCAAAACAGCAATACCCAGTGTACCCTTTTAAGTGGTCATGATGCGGAGATGCCGGTGTTGGACTGGGGTGGACAAAAATGAGAAGTCGCACAACACCAGGTTATAGTCCAACAGTTTTATTTGAAATTACGAGCTTTCGGAGCTCTGCTCCTTCGTCAGGTACAGTGACCTGACCTGTACCTGACGAAGGAGCAGAGCTCCGAAAGCTCGTAATTTCAAATAAAACTGTTGGACTATAACCTGGTGTTGTGCGACTTCTCTTTTAAGTGGGAGTGATTAAACAAATTGTCTGTAAACTAATATAACTTTAAAAGAACCTTAACAAATTAAATTAAAATTGCATTGGCCGGGGTGATGATGCACTCCAGTCCCCACGGCGCCCACCGGTCGCAGAAGGCCTCAAGCGTGCCGGCGGACACCGCGTGCTCCATCTCCAGGGCCACAATACCCAGTGTAATGCTCACTGTTCGTGTCTTGCGCTGCATTAAAGCCATGATAATACCCTATATCACAAAAAATAGCACACAGCCTTTGCCATGGTGACAATATTTTCAAACAGCATACTTTACGCATGCATTTCGCAGGCAAAAGCCTATTGAGATTAAAACTAAATGAGCAAAAAAATACTTCCAATAATCTTTGGCCCTTTTCAAAAGCAAGAAACTTGACAGCAGGATAGCACAGAGTTCATCATATTATGCCCAGCACAGTTATGAATAAAACCATTTTAAATAAATGGAATTATGAAACACTTCTCTGAAGTTTTGCTTATGTAGCAATCTGAAGAGCAATTGTTTTACTTAGGCCCTGGGGTAAAACAACAGCATGAGGCCAAGTACTCAGTAAAACTATCCACATGCCTGAACACATTTTATCAAGACGTCAGTAAAGTGCCAATGCAATTTACCAGGAAATCTTAGAAAAATCTTATCCTTGTAAAAGGACAGTAAAGTGAGGTAGAGGAAATGGTACTGAGAATTTACCAATGGTAAATTGTATTTTTTGAACCAGAATAATTGATATGTGTACAAGACGTTGTATCTTGTTCCAAAAACAGATTATAAATGACTTCATTTACTAGATAGAATTATCATATTGCATACATTTGTACTCTTACAGTGTATGGAAACAGACAGGACAAAAGTGGCAGCACACAAGCCATAAGGTGTAGGTTTTCTCAAAGCATCCTTTGAAATGAGTGTATGTAGTCTCAATCTGTGGGTGTGGCCTCACAGCACTAAACTGCCTCTAAACCAGTACTAAATGGCAATCTCACTCAGGGAAGCAATAAGGATACATCAAGTGGAAAATAACAAATGTCACACTAGTGCAATAGGGGGTGCTTTTCTGAAGTTGAGGCTAAGGCACGATTGAACTTTACTCTGGATCTAACCGTGTTATTCCAGACCAGAGAGTGACTAATGCTAAATAAAGTTTGTTCCAAACCCTAGCACTGACATCCCTCATTTGGTGAGTGCAGAATTCACAAAAAAGGATATTATAAAATTGATTTAAAACAATCTTACAAATCCTTTCAAAAGGGTTTAATGTAAAGGCACAGGTAACCAATATATCACAGTCATATTGAACACTTTATATAGAAAAGTTAATGTAAAAAATCAAAGCATTCCAGCCTTATGGCTGTGTGCTGCCACTTTTGTCCTGTCTGTTTGCATACACTGTAAGAGTACAAATGTATGCAATATGATAATTCTATCTAGCAAATGAAGTTGTTTATAATCGGTTTGTCGTACTGAATCACAGAGGAGGACTTAAAAGAAAAAGGGTGTTCTCGAACAAAAGAACATTTGTACACAGATGCAAATTGGAGCCATTCACCCCTAGTTTTGCCCATTCCTCCCCCCACCCTGCCGTGGATGCCCACACGCTGATATAAAAAAATTGACCAATGTTCATTAAGCTGTTGAGTAAAATATTCCCAACAAGCAAACGTTTTTAAATGTTTGTGCAGGTCCTTCATGGCATTACTCATTGTGAGTCAGAACTTAAATTATTAGCAGTGGAGTGGGGGTAGTTCTGGGGTGCAAATGTAGGAAAACGTTGGATAAGAAGCTTGTAGGAAATCTCTCAGCGACAGTGAAGTAAGTGTTTTTGATTGGTTCCAGAAAATAAAGATTTGCTTACCCAATGCTAATAGGTAAATTAAAATATGTGTTCCCTCACCTACCACACTTACTTAAATAATTCAATCTCTGCATAAAATATGGGGAAGCTTTAGTATTTAGGTTTTTAATTGCAACTATTTAGGGTGTAAGTTTTTACAGTAAAGGAAAAATAATTAATATATAGAGCATAAGAAAATATCAAATTCATTTGCATCCAAACATCACTGCAGCAAAAGATTCTGCTTAAACAAACATGTTTACATTCAGGACTTTTAATTCAAACCTCCTGCAAATAATGGTACAGTTCTCCCCGAGCTTACCACTGTTTAAATGAATAAATGGGGATAAACTTTCTGCAGGGGTTCATCCGATCTCCCACTGTAACTTTGGCCAAATCCCCGGAGAAATTACATACATGGGGATTTGCGCGTTTTTCTGCGGTCCACACTGATCTCCCGTCAATGGTACAGCAGGAGATCGGGAGAACCCCCGTAGAAATTCTACCCAATGGATTCTCTGTTTTCTTTTAGTTCTGAAATAAACACAAATTAAAAAAATCCAGCTGACATAACCATTTGGAATATACTAAATTACAAAACATAAAGAGCTGCTCCAAGTTGTTCCCACCCGAGTTCTTCCCCACTCTCTAATTTTCTCCTCAGCTGCATATCTGTGTTCAGTTATCTCACCGTATTTGCCAACTAGTTATAGGAGATCAACCAGTATTTAGGCCTCAATTTGCCAATAACACAAACTTGGAGGCTGTACACAACCATGACTGTGCTGGCACCTGTAGCAAAGGAAGCAGTCTGTACCCAATTTTCCAATATAACCTCCGCCCCCTCATTTGACTAGGTTCCCAACATAAGAAAGTGTGTGTAGGGAGTCAGGCATGCAAGCTGGCTGACTGCCAGTCAGCAATTTGGGCCAGCCAGCTGCCTTTAAAGGGAGGGAGTCCTTTTTGAGGTGTGTCAAACTACATAGATTCTACAAAGTAATACAGTAGCTGGAAAGAGATTTATGGGCAAAACTACCTAATTCAGGCAAGAAACCCTGGGTGATACAGCAAAGGAGGGTTGCTCTGTTTGAGGTAGAGGACCGCCCTCCTGTAAAGGCCACTGCATGGGTGGAGATGGATGTGCAGGTCAGTGCCATTGCTCAGGTCTAGTAAACCCAGGAACAGATGAAGAACTTGTTTTCTTATGTGCACTTAAGTGCCAAGATAAGGACATCCTCCTTACATACATGCTGCCTCTTTATAGAAGGTGTGGCACACGAGTGTATAGACATCCTGACCTCTTAGGGATGCAGCATGAGTACAACCTTTGGCCCTTTCCACAGTCCTGTGGCTGCCAGACAAGGTGTATTGGGCCATCTTACGTACTGCAATTTCTACTTGCTGTCACTCACTGCACTCTTACAAAGGTTATGGCTTTTGGCAGGTGGGGGCTGTCTATTCTTCACTGTCTTCTGCTTGTAGGCCAAGGCTGCTCACAGCTACCATAAGAGGAACCGGATAGATGGCAGGGAAAAAGAGTACCCAATCTCCAGGACCTTATCCCTCATGATAAGATGACCCTAGCTCTGTTCCTAAGGGAGACAGTAGAAGGAGTTGGAGGCGGTGAGTTTAGAAGAGTGGTGCCACCTTCCAGCAGATATTCTCTTTTTGGCATCTTTTCCTCATTCCTTTCCTGGGGCTACACTTGCTAACCGGCGGCTTCACTCACAAAATACACATATATTCTTGCCCATCTTTGAAGGCAGTGTATTTGGCTTCTTTTGCTCCTCCTGTCGGTCCTTCCCAAGATAAGGCTTGAGGATGAAATGGCACTGCAGACAAATGCACTGCACCAGAGGATGCATCAAGCCCACCTCCTTGATCAAGCATCAGTCAAGCTATTAGTATCCCCAAGCAAATCTATTACGAGGTTAAGGAATGGTTATCAAGTGAAGCACCACACACAAGTGAGAAGGACATGCAGGAGGCAAGCGAGGAACAACAGTCAACAGACCAGGCTGTCAGCCCATGCTGTGTCACCATGACATGGGTGATGGATTGTTATTCAATGGGGCCTACCTTTAGGTGCCAGTTGATGCAGGAGCACAAGCATTGGGGCGACACTGGTGTCTGCCATGAGCAACATGCAGCAGAGCAACCTGAAAATCACTGCAGTGCTCTGGGAAGGATTAGGCCGAATGCAAAATACTATGGAGTAAGTGGCTTCTACACAGTCATCTGCAGAAGACGCCCTGATAGTGAGGCATGAAGCACAGAACTGCATTCTCTTACAATCACTGTGACTGCTGCCACTGTGGCCTTGGATTGGAAAAAATTGGAGATCATTTCGAAACAGCAATGACAGTGAGCTTTATCCACCTTTGAGACTCCCCTATGGTCTGTCCTGCTACAAGCCTCTGGGCTCCGGACACAGAGCCCATCAGCAGTGGCATGGTTGCTGAAAGGTCTAAAAGATTTCAGAACAGACCTGACACCAAGCAGCGGGGGAGGCATTTAAGATAGTTAAATGCTTGTTAAGCGCTTGTTAACTACTATTTTGCCAGCCTTTTTCTATTTTCCCACTTTATTAACGGGGTTCACGTCGTTCGGAGATCACGTCAGGTAAGTAGGTCGGGTTCTGTGTGTCTCCCCATTGCTGTGAATAGGTGACAGCTGCAAAAGTGGTATGAAAGCTATCATTTTACAGCTGGTCACTTTCCAATGTCAGAAGCTTGAGCCTTCAGGACTTGGAAGACACTTTTGAGCTGTATGCAGTTTGGAAGTGTTTGGAGTAAACTCTCTACCCACTGTCACCTCCTTGGAGCAAGCTCTCTCACCATTGACAGATCACTTCTGTCATCTCAACTTCAGCTGCCATCTATTCCAGCAACATTGATGATCTTGAAAAAATCTCACCTTGATCCTCTGAATCCCTCCACGATCAGCCCCAACACCAACATCACCAACAACAATACCAACCTTCTCCACAATCACCTGATGCTGCACAGGACACATGGAATCAGCACCTGACAACATTGCTGCCCGGGAGGCCAGCGATGGCATCACCATGGCCAGATTTACTTCACTTGACGCTGTACACCCTGGCTGCCACATGATGCACCAGGTTGACACCACCCCACACCATGAAGCCTCCCTACAATGTCCAAGCCATTCCTTTCACACTCATCACAATTGGGGCGGGCGGGGGGGGGGGGGTGCGGTGGTCAGAGTTATGTCTCACCATTCTCTGCAACTCACTAAGACACTTCCAAAGATGAGCACAGATCTGTCCAATAAGGTAAAGTGTTGAAAATATAGATTTCAATGTTTGACAACACATTAACAGAAACTTCACATGAACATTGTCTAATCCACCCAGGTGCCTACCCTTGTGTGTTGTTAGTTGGTATGCTTGCAGTTGGTTGAGGGTGAGTGTGAGGGGTGGCTAGTGAGATGGGGAAGTGATAATGTAGATAGAGAGGGATGGGTGGAGGTGCAAGGTCAGTCGGTGTGAGTAAAGATGTGCAGGGGTAGTGTAGGGAAGGCAGAGTGATGGGGATGTGATGAGTGGCACAGCAGGATGAGGTTGAGTGTGGCTTGGCAGTAACGTTTTGTGATCTGCTCAGATCATTGAAAGGCTTGCACCACTGCAGCCAGGGACACCTGACGACATCCCTGCTTCTGTCCTCCTGTGCAATGTGCAACCAGACTGCGTTGATCTCCTGGGGAGGTGTCTTCCGCCCATGGGAAGGGAAGAGAATCTCCCTGCGTGCTGTGACTCCCTGCATAAGCATATGGAGGGAGTCATGGGTGAGCCTGGGTGCAGCCGTGCACCTTTGTGCAGTGCTTATCAGTGTTTGCAGCACCTCAATGCTGTAGAACACTGACAGCACAACTGTCAAAATCAATTTGGACATGGCCCCTTTAAGGAAACTGGCCGATGACGAAAAGATGTCATCAGACCTGCTTCCTATTAATTGGCCGGGAACCTCGCAGGGCGGGCTTACAAGCCCTATTAACGAAAAATCGCTTGGAGAGTGCGGGCTGCAGGAGGCAGCGGGCTGGGACCGCGACACCGATCCCGGCCACCCCGGACCCGCCTCGGTCGGCAAAATCGCGGCCCATGTGGGTGCTCCCTGGAAGCCTTGCAATGACACGCAGGATGACATTCTGAGTTATCCCCGGTGTCCTGCCAATATTTATCCCTCAATCAACATAACAAAAAAAACCAGATTATCTGGTCATTATCACATTGCTGTTTGTGGGAGCTTGCTGTGTGCAAATTGGCTGCCGCGTTTCCCACAGTACAACAGTGACCACACTGCAAAAGTAATTGGCTGTAAAGCACTTTGAGACGTCCGGTCATTATGAAAGGCGCTATATAAATGCAAGTCAGTCTTAGGTCCAAATCGATCTGAACATTGAGGGAATGGAAACCTTTCCTGTTCAGTTGTGATTTGTCACTGTTTTATGAACATGAATTTTCAGTGAATCAGGTGTAAGTATAACACAATATTTGCATAAAATAAAGCATGATACCCTAGAGCGATGCTTAAGGGGTGAATGATCAAATTTGTTCAATATTTTTGCATGTACAAATATGCATATTTTCCTGCGAAGGTTACAAATGCTATTCTAAATAAACTTATACCACAAACACTAAAATGGAGAAGGAAATAATACTTTTGCTTTTCCACAGTAGATGCTGCTGTGATTACTTGGTTTATGTAATGTAAAAAGATGTTTTTTTATTGAGGATGTACACTTTTAATGGGCTGTATCGGTTGTACAAATTCTTAGCTGGATTTTCCAGGGCCCTTTGACTTCTTGGACTCTAGGCAATAAGTTCAAGCCAGTGAGAAAGGCGCAGCCTTTATGTGTAATTTCAAGCCGAGTGTAAAATGTTACTCTTTTTGTTATATGTATTAGGTAATATAGCAATAGGGTGCAGCTAAAAGCAACGCTAACAAGATAGATGTCTCACAAATCATACTCAGGTGGTTGCAGACAGCACAGAAAGTCCTGGAGAATATGTGCTGGGCATCAAAAGGCAAGTTAGAACCCTTCTTTAGTATATTGCATGGTTTGACAGCCCAGGTTCAACAAATGATACTGTATAAAGCAGAATACTGCAGATGCCGTAAATCTGAAACAAAAACAAAAACGCTGGAAACACACAGTCGGCATCTGTGGAGAGAACAGATAAGTTAACGTGTCAGGTGCAGAACCTGGTGCAGAACCTTCTTCAGAACTGGGGGGAGCTGATGGTTTGACATTTGACATTGGGGCCATGGTCCAGAAGGACAGAACGGAGGAGTTATCGGAGATACTCATGCAGCAATATTGTACTTTACTTTACATTTAAATGATTACATACAATGGGAAAACACCTGTCACTGACGCTGTCTAGTGCGATCCACAGACAGTAGTACTGTGGTGACAAGCGTTGATGCCAGCATTCCATGAAGACTTATTTTGGACTGATACGGAATGTCGAGGTGCAGCTCTTTTTTTGCTCTGTTTTAAAGTACTGTGGTTCTGTTCATAAATTGTCTGGACACCTTGTCAGGTTTACAACACGGGTGCACACAGCAAAATCACTGCATCACATCCCAATCGTACACTCTCAGATATTTCTAAACAAAGAAAAGCCCACAATTAATTTACGAACAAACATTCAGATATAATACCTGCTGTCTGCATGGTATAATACCAAATCCGGATCATAACAAAGGCTGTTGGAGGATCAGAGCCTACAAATTCTGTCTAAGATTGTCATTGTCATTTTCACGTATACTTATTTTGTTTCAGTAAAGCTGGTTTGGTGAGTGTGGGAATTCGGTGCAGAGGGGGAAAGGTGCTGTGCTTTAAACCAAAGGGTAACAGTAAATATATAAATATTCCGAGTAATTAATGACATCTAAAGGGATTTTTTTAAGCAAAGTGGTGGCACAACTGAGACACGTTGCCTGCAATTCCTGTACTATGTGGGAACTCCAGGATGCTTCCTGTGTCCTGGATAACCACGTGTGCAGGAAGTGCCTCTAGTTGCTCGAACTCAAGCTCAGAATTTCTGAAATTGAGGAACAGCTGTTATCACTGCAGGGCGTATGGGAGGCTGAGAATTCCCTGGAGTGCACATTCCAGGAGGTGGCCACCCCGCAGCTGCAGAGAGTTCAGGAGGATATTAAGTGGGTGGCCATCTGACAGGGTAGGAAGAGGCAGGCAGAGCTGGAATCCTCCAGCAGTGTGGCAATCTCAAACTGATTTTCAGCGCTGAATACCAGTGAGAGTGATGGCACCTTGAGGGCGTGCAGTCTAGAGCACATCCATGGCACTGTGGGGCAAATGACTGCACGGTAGGGGGGGGGGGGCACAGCAAAGTGTAGAAATGCAGTGGTGATAGGTGATTCGATACTCAAGGGGATAGACAAGAGTTTCTGCAACCGCCGACATGAGTCCCTGGTGCCAGGGTAAAGGACATCACTGAGAGGGTGCAGAACATTTCGAGATGGGAAGGGGAACAGCCAGAAGTGGTGGTCCATGTGCGAACCAATGCTATAGGAAGGAAAAGGGTTGAGATCCCACTGTCAGAGTTTCAGGAGCTTGGGATAAAGTTAAAAGACAGGACCTCAAAGATAGTAATTTCTGAATTACTCCCAGTACCACGCGCTAGTGAGTATAGGAATAGTAGGATAAAACAGGTTAATGCGTGGCTGGAGAAATGGTGCAGGAGGGAGGGCTTCAGATCCCTGGGACATTGGGACCAGTTCTGGGGCAGGAGAGACCTATTCAAGGTGGATGGGTTGCATCTCAACAGAGCTGGGACCAATGTCCTCGCTGGAAGGTTAACCAGTACTGTGGGGGAGATTTTAAACTAAAATGTGCACCAGGATGAAACATTAGAGAAGAGAAACAAGGTGCACTGAGGACTGGGAGAGGCAAATAGCACTAGAGTAAAGAATAGTTCAGAAATAAGAGGGATCAGACAGGGGCAAATACGAAGCAGTCTAAGATGTGTTTGGAGTGCATGTACGTAAATGCGTGGAGTGTGGTAAATAAGGTTGCTAAGCTGCAGGCACAAGTCGCCACATGGCACTATGATATCGTGGCATTAACAGAGTCATGGCTCAAAGAAGGGGAGGATTGGGAACTTAATATTCCTGGCTACAAGGTATTCAGCAAAGATAGGGAAGGAAAAAAGGAGGGGTGGCAGTATTGATCAAAGAAACTATTATAGTACTGGAGAGGGATGATGTAGTTGAGGGGTCAAAGACAGAGCCTATTTGATTAGAAGAGCTATTAAGTTACTGGGTGTATACTATAGGCCACCAAATAGTGGGAAGGAGATAGAGGAGCAAATCTGCAGGGAAATTACAGAAAGGTGCAAGAACTACAGAGTAGCGATAATGGGAGACTTCAATTATCCTAATATAGACTGGGATAGTAACAATGTAAAGGGCAAAGAAAGGGAGGAATTCTTGAAAAGTGTACAAGAGAACTTTCTTGATCAGTGCATTTCTAGCCCAACGAGGAAAGAAGCAGTGCTGGACCAAGTTCTGGGGAATGAAGTGAGGCAAGTGGAGCACATTTCAGTGGGAGAGAATTCAGTGATCATAATATCATAAGGTTTAGAATAGTTATGGAAAAGGACAAGGTACGATCAAGTATAAGAATACTTAACTGGAGGAGGGTTAACTTAAGTGAGTTGAAAAGGGATCAGGCCCAGGTGGATTGGAATCAAACATTGGTAGGCAAAACAGTAATAGAACAATGGGAGGCCTTCAAAGAGCAGATGGCTCGGGTACAGAGTAGACACATTCCCATGAGGGGGAAAGGACGGACATCCAAAGCTAGAGCTCGCTGTATGACTAAAGATATAGGGGGAAAAATTCGGTTGATTTGCCCGGGCGTGGCACCACTAACGCCTCCCACAAAATTCAGCGGGAGGTTAGTGGCGGCGGTAACCGTTAGCGCCCTGTGGCACTGCGCCTCTGCCGATGACATCATTGTCGTGCGCAAAGCCCCACTAGCGCCCCGGCTGCAATCTTCGTTAGCGCCCCCTGACTTACCGCCAGACGCTATGTCTGACAAGGTCAGGTGGGCATATGTGCAGCCGGGGTGGCGCAAATTAAAGAGGAGGTGCCGGGCGGCCATTTTTGTTGCTGGCTGCCTGCCAGCACCTGCCCCCGTTGCTGTCCCCGGCCTCCTGTGAAGCCCCTCCTGCAGTGTGCCGGCTACGCTCCGTGAGCCCAGCACTCCGATCTCTGGTGGCCCAGCTGGGCCCCGGGTTGCGCTGCGCTAGGCCCCTCCCCTTTAATAAGGGGAGGAAGGCCTGCAATACCGCGGCGCGATGTGCCACAGTGCATGACGCTGCAGCACGTAGCGCTGCGATATTCACTCGCAGCGCCCCAAGAGCAGCGGGGTGCTTCCAGTAGCGCCCTGCCTCCCTCTTGGGGTGCTACTAGTGAATTTCAGGCGCAGGGGCGCTAACTTTTTCAGGGCGCTAAAACTAGAGCTCTGGCGAAGTTAGCGCCCAAAGGGGATGCGACCCAATTTTGCCCCCATAGAGGTTAAAATAGGATAGAAGAAGGAGGCTTATGACAATTGTAAGGTTCATAATACAATAGAGAACCAAGCTGAATATAGAAAGTGCAGAGAAGAACTAAAAAGCGAATAAGATGGGCAAACAGGGAGTGTGAGAATAGAATAGCAGCTAACATAAAAAGGAACCCAAAAGTCTTATATATACACATAAATAGTAAAAGGTAGTCAAAGGAAGGGTGGGACCGATTAGGGACCAAAAATATCTTCTTGTGGAGGCAGAGGGCATGGCTGAGGTACTAAATGAGTATTTTGCATCTCTCTTCACTAAATAAGAGGATGCTGCCAATGTAGTAGTAATGGAGGAGGCAGTAGCACTATTGGATAGGATAAAAATAGATAAAGAGGAGGTACTTAAAAGGTTGGTAATCCTCAAAGTAGAAAAGTCGCCCGCTTCAGATGGGATGCATCCTAAGTTACTGAGGAAAGTAAGGGTGGTAATTGCAGAGATTCTGGTCACAATCATCGAATCCTCCTTGGATATGGGAGTGATGCCAGAAAACTGGATATTGCAAATGTTATACCCTTGTTTATAAAAGGAGAGAGGGATAAACCTGGCAACTACAGGCCAGTCAGCCTAACGTCGGTGGTAGGGAAACTTTTAGAGATAATAATCCGGAACAAAATTAATTGGTATTTGGAAAAGTATGGGCTAATAAATGAAAGTCAGCACGGATTTGTTAAAGGCAAATCATGTTTTACTAATTTGATCGAGTTATTTGATGAAGTTACGGAGAGGATTGATGAGGGTAGTGTGGTTGATGTTGTGTATATGGACTTTCAAAAGGCGTTTGACAAAGTACCACACAATAGACCTGTTAGCAAAATTAACCTGATGAAGGAGCAGCAGCTCCGAAAGCTTGTGATTTCAAATAAAACTGTTGGACTATAACCTGGTGTTGTGCGACTTCTCAGCAAAATTAAAGCCCATGGGATTAAAGGGACAGTGGCAGCTTGGATACAAAATTGGCTGAGGGACAGAAAGCAGAGAGCAGTGGTGAATGGTTGTTTTTCAGACTGGAGGGAAGTGTACAAATTTGAAGGGGGTGCAGGAACAAAGAGACCTGGGGGTGTATATACACAAATCATTGAAGGTGGTAGGACAAGTTGAGAAGGCTGTTAAAAAAGCATATGAGATCCTTGGCTTTATTAATAGAGGAATAGAGTACAAAAGCAAGGAAGATATGCTAAACCTTTATAAAACACTGGTTAAGCCTCATCTGGAGTATTGTGCTCAATTCTAGGCACCTCACTTTAGGAAGGATGTCAAGGCCTCGGAGAGGGTGCAGAAGAGATTTACTAGAATGTTACCAGGGATGAAGGACTTCAGTTATGTGGAGAGACTGAGAAGCTGGGTTTTTCACCTTAGAGCAGAGAAGGTTAAGAGGAGATTTGATAGAGGTGTTCAAAATCATGAATGGTTTTGATAGAGTAAATGAGGAGAAACTGTTTCCAGTGGCAGAAGGATCGGTAACCAGAGGACACAGATTTAAGGTGATTGGCAAAAGAACTAGAGGTGACATGAGGAAACATTTTTTTACACATTGCCTGAAAGGGTGGTGGAAGCAGATTCAATAGTAACATTCAAAAGGGCATTGGATGAATACTTGAAGGGAAAAAACTTACAGGGCTATGGGGAAAGAGCAGGGGAGTGGGATTAATTGGATAGCTCTACCAAAGAGCCGGCACAGGCACGATGGCCCGAATGACCTCCTTCTGTGCTGTATCATCCTATGATTCTATGAAATAATACTGTTTATTACTACATCTGAATATAACATTGAGTAATATAGTTGACAGACTTGGATGACCACACAGCACAAAACCACCAACAAAATTAATTTTACTGTTACACAATATTGTAACAAGCATACAGAAATGAAAACCATCACAGTTATGTATCCATAAACTTTAACGGCTTCAAGCACTCTGCATCTCATGAGCAGGAGACGATATGGAAGGAATGTGGAAAGGCCCGTTGACTCAATCTCGCTCACCCTGTCCACATGCATGAGCCACTCGTCTTTCTCTTGCCTAGGACCAAATGCATTTCCCTCTGCTCCCTGTTGAGTCAGCAATCTGTCCATTTAGCTTTATGACTGTTATAACCAAGTCTGCGTACACTGGGCTACATGGCAGCCCGCACCATTTTATAAATGAACAAGTAGGAAATAATTAATTCTTACGTTAATTACAGTTCATGCTTTCCTCAGCTTAAGAACATAAGAAATAGGAGCAGGAGTAGGCCATTTTGCCCCTTGAGCCTGCTCGGCCATTCAATAAGATCATGGCTGATCTTCTACCTCATCTCCACTTTCCTACACTATCCCCATATCCCTTGATTCCCTTAATATCCAAAAATCCATCAATCTCTGTCTTGAATATACTCAACGACTGAGCCTCCACAGCCCTCTGCGGTAGAGAATTCCAAAGATTCACCACTCTCTGAGTGAAGAAATTTCTCCTCATCTCAGTCCTAAATGGCCGACCCCTTATTCTGAGTCTGTGACCCCTGGTTCTAGACTCCCCAGCCAGGGGAAACATCCTCCTGCATCTACCCTGTCAAGCCCTGTAAGAATTTTGCATGTTTCAATGAGATCACCTCTCATTCTTCTAAACTCTAAAGAATATAGGCCTAGTCTACTCAATCTCTCCTCATAGGACAATCCCCCTATCCTAGGAACCAGTCTGGTGAACCTTCATTGCACTCCCTCTATGGCAAGTATATCCTTCCTTAGGTAAGGAGACAAAAACTGTACACAATACTCCAGGTGTGGTCTCACCAGGACCCTATATAATTGCAGTAAGACGTCTTTACTCCTATACTCAAATCCTCTTGTAATAAAGGCAAACATGCCATTTGCTTTCCTAATTGCTTGCTGTACATGCATGTTAACTTTCAGTGATTCATAGAATCATAGAATCAGAGAAGATAGGAGCAGGAGTAGGCCATTCGGCCCCTCTAGCCTGCTCCGCCATTCAATGCGATCATGGCTGATCATCCAAATTTAGTACCCTGTCCCTGCTTTCTACCTATATCCCTTGATCCCTTTAGCCTTAAGAAATATATCTAACTCCTTCGTGAATATATTTAATGAATTGGCCTCTACTGCCTTCTGTGGCAGAGAATTCCACAGGTTCACCACTCTCTGGGTGAAGAAATTCCTCCTCATTTCTGTCCTAAATGGCTTATCCCTTATCCTTAGACTGTGACCCCTGGTTCTGGACTCCCTGACCATTGGGAACATCCTTCCTGCATCTAGTTTGTCCTGTCCTGTCAGAATTTTATAAGTTTCAATGAGATCCCCTCTCATTCTTCTAAACTCCAGCGAGTATAAGCCCAATCGACCCAATCTCTCTTCATACGTCATTCCTGCCATCCCAGGTATCAGCCTTGTGAATCTTCGCTGAACTCCTTCCATGGCAAGAACATCCTTCCTCAGATAAGGCGACCAAAACTGCACACAGTACTCAAGGTGTGGTCTCACCAAGGCCCTGTACAACTGCAGCAAGACATCCTTGTTCCTGTACTCAAACCCTCTCGCTATGAAGGCCAACATACCATTTGCCTTCTTAACCACCTGCTGCACCTGCATGCTTGCCTTCAGCGACTGGTACACAAGAACACCCAGGTCTCGTTGCACTTCCCCTTCTCCCAATCTATTGCCATTCAGATAATAATCTGCCTTTCTGTTTTTGACACCAAAGTGGATAACCTCGCATTTATCCACGTTATATTGCATCTGCCACGCTTTTGCCCAATCACCCAACCTGTCCAAATCATCCTGGAGTTTCTCGGCATCCTCCTCGCAGCACACACGCCCACCCAGTTTTGTGTCGTCTGCAAACTTGGAGATATTACATCTAGTTCCCTTGTCTAGATCATTAATATATATTGTGAATAGCTGGGGTCCAAGGACCGATCCCTGCGGTACCCCACTAGTCACTGCCTGCCACTCGGAAAAAGACCCGTTTATTGCAACTCTTTGCTTTCTGTCTGCCAACCAGTTCTCTATCCAAGTCAATACCTTGCCCCCAATCCCATGTGCCTTAACTTTACACGCTAATCTCTTATGCGGGACCTTATCAAAAGCCTTTTGGAAGTCCAAATACACCACATCCACTGTACAAGGATTCCTGTACAAGGACACCCAGGTCCCTCTGAACACCAACATTTCTCAACCTGTCACCATTGAAAAAGTACTCTGCTTTTCTATTTTTCCTACCAAAGTGGATAACTTTACATTTCTCCACATTATAGTCCATTTGCCATGTTCTTGCCCACTCACTTAGCTTGTTTATATCCCCTTGAAGCCTCTTTGCATCATCCTCACAACTTAATTTCCCACCCAGCTCTGTATCATCAACAAACTTGGATATATTACATTTGGTCTCCTCATCCAAATCATTGATATAGATTGTGAATAGCTGAGGCCCAAGCACTGATCCTTGCGGTACCCCATTAGTTACAGCCCGCCAAACCTAAACTGACCCATTTATTCCTACTCTCTGTTTTCTGTCTGTTAATCAATCCTCAGTCCATGCTAGTATATTGCCCCCAATCCCATGAGCCATAATTTTGTTTAATAACCTCTTGTGTGGCACCTTATCGAATGTCTTTTGAAAACCCAAATACACCACATCCACTGGTTCCCCCTTATCTATTCTGTTAGTTACAACCTCAAAAAACTCTAACAGATTAGTCAAACACTATTTCCCTTTCATAAATCCATGTTGACTCTGCCCAATCCTATTATTATTTTCTAAGTGCCCTGTTACCACGTCCTTAATAATAGATTCTAGCATTTTCCCTAATACTGATGTCAGGCTAACTGGTCTGTAGTTCCCCGTTTTCTCTCTCCCTCCTTTCTTAAATAGTGGGGTTACATTTGCTACCTTCCAATCCACGAGAACTGTTCTAGAATCTATGGAATTTTGGAAAATGACAACCAATGCATCCACTATCTCTATAGCCACCTCTTCCAAAATCCTAGGATGTAGGCCATCAGGTCGAGGGGATTTATCGGCTTTCAGTCCCATTAATTTCTCCAGTACTATTTTTTTACTAATACTAATTTCTTTCAGTTCCTCATTCTCGCTAGACCCTTGGTTGCCCACAATTTCCGGGAAGTTTTTTGCGTCTTCTTCCGTGAGGACAGACACAAAGGCCACGATTTTGCCGGCACTCAGAGGGCAGGTTCGGAGGCTGGTCTGCTGTTAAATTGGAAATGATTGAGGGCGGATTGGGAACTCGCCGCGAACCCACCTCCATGTAAGTTTCCAAAGTGTCGGATCTGCGATTTCAGAACAGACCCGACACCAAGCGGCGGGTGAGGCATTTAAGATAGTTAACTGCTTGTTAAGTGCTTGTTAACTGTTACTTTGCCAGCCTTTTTCTATTTTCCCACATTTTTAACGGTGTTCCCGTCGTTCGGAGCTCACGTCAGGTAAGTAGGTCGGGTTCTCTATGTCTCCCCATTGCTGTGAATAGGTGACAGCTGCAAAAGTGGTATGAAAGCTACCATTTCATAGCTGGTCACTTTCCAATGTCAGTAGCTTGAGCCTTCAGGACTTGGAAGACACTTTTGAGCTTTATGCAGTTTGGAAGTGTTTGGAGTAAACTCTCTATCCACTGACCCCTCCTTGGAGCAAGCTCTCTCACAGTTGACAGATCGCTTCTGTCATCTCAACTTCAGCTGCCATTTATTCCAGCAACATCGGTGCCCTTGAAAAAATCTCACCTTGGTCCTCTGAATCCCTGCACGATCAGCCCCAACACCAACATCACCAGACACACCAACATCACCAACAACAACACCAACCTTCTCCGCAATCACCTGATGCTGCACAGGACACAGGGCATCAGCACCTGACAATATTGCTGCCCGGGAGGCCAGCGATGGCATCACCATGGCCAGATTTACTTCACTTGACGTTGTACACCCTGGCAGCCACATGATGCGCCAGGTTAACACCACCCCACACCAGCACCATAAAGCATTCCTGCAATGACCAAGCCATTCCTTTCACACTCATCACAATTGGGGGGGGGGGGGGAGTTATGTCTCACCATTCTCTGCAACTCATTAAGACACTTCCAAAGGTGAGCACAGATCTGTACAATACGGCAAAGTGTTGAAAATAATGATTTCAATGTTTGACAACACATTAACAGAAAATTTACATGAACGTTGCATAAGACACCCAAGTGCCAACCCTTGTGTGTTGTTAGTTGGAATGATTGGACTCGGATGAGGGTGAGTGTGAGGGGTGGCTAGTGAGATGGGGAAGTGATAATGTATATAGAGAGGGATGGGTGGAGGTGCAAGGTAAGTTGGTGTGAGTATGGACGTGCAGGAGTAGGGTAGGAAAGGCAGAGTGATGTGGATGTGATGAGTGGCACAGCAGGATGAGGTTGAGTGTGGCTTTGCAGTAACATTTTGTGATCTACTGAGATCATTGAAAGGTTTGCACCACTGCAGCCTGGTCCTCCTGACCACATCCCTGCTTGTGCCCTCCTGTGCAATGTGCAACCAGGCTGCGTTGGTGTCCTGGGGAGGTCTCTTCTGCCCATGGGAAGGGAATAGAATCGCCCTGCGTGCTGTGACTCCCTCCATTAGCATATGGAGGGAGTCATGCGAGAGCCTGGGTGCAGCCGTGCACCTTTATGCAGTGCTTGTCAGTGTTTGCAGCACCTCAATGCTGCAGAACACTGACAGCACAACTGTCAAAATGAATGTGGCCATGGTCACTTTAAGGAAACCGGCTGATGATGCGTCATCAAACAACGTCATCAGACCCGCTTCCTTTTAATTGGCCGGGAACCCCGCAGGGCGAGCTTAACAAGCCCTATTAACAGAAAATCCTTTTGACAGAGTGGCTGCAGCCGGGAACGGGACTGGAACCCACCAACCAGCACTCCCGCCGTGAACCCGCCTCCGCTGGGAAAATCCAGCCCAAAGTATTTGTTTAATTTCTCTGCCATTTACTTATTCCCCATTATAATTTCTCCTGTCTCAGCCTGTAAGGGACCCACATTTACTTTTGCTAATCTTTTCCTTTTTACATACTTATAGAAACTTTTACAGTCTGTTTTTATGTCTCTCGCTAGTTTACTATCATATTCTATTTTCCCGTTCTTTATCAATTTCTTGGTCCTCCTTTGCTGAATTCTAAAATCCTCCCAATCCTCAGGCTTACTACGCTTTTTGGCAACATCATAAGCCTCTTCCTTTGATCTAATACTATCTTTAACTTCTCTTGTTAGCCACGGTTGGACCACTTTTCCTGTGGGGTTTTTGTGCCTTAAAGAAATGTATATTTGTTCTAAATTATGTACTAATTCTTTAAATGCTAGCCATTGTTCCTCTACCGTCATACCTTTTAATGTAGTTTCCCAATCTACCTCAGCCAACTCACCCCTCCTACCTTCGTAGTTTGCTTTGTTTAGATTTAAGACCCTAGTTTCAGATTTAACTAAATCACTTTCAAACTCAATATAAAATTTTATCATATTATGGTCCCTCTTCTCTAAAGACCCCTTTACTACAAGGTTATTAATTAACCTTTTCTCGTTGCACAATACTAGATCTAAAATAGCCTCTTCCCTGGTTGGTTCCTCAACATACTGATCTAGAAAACTATCTTGCATACATTCCATGAATTCGTCCTCCACACTATTACTGCAAATTTGGTTTGCCCAGTTTATATGTAGATTAAAGTCCCCCATGATTACTGTATTACCCTTGTTACATGCGCCTCTAATTTCCTGATTTATACTCTGCCCTGCATTACAACTACTGTTTGGGGGCCTATAAACAACTCCCACCAATGTTTTCTGCCCCTTGCTGTTTCTTAGCTCCACCCAAACTGATTCTACTCCTTGATTTTCGGAGCTAAGATCCTTTGGGGGAAAAATTCAGTTTCGCCCCATTTGGGGCGCAATTATCGGCCGGGCGCAAAGATTAGCGCCTGGTGCTAATTATCACCTCCAACTGCAAACTTGACTTTTATCGCCCCTGGAGGTGCTTGGAGCGCTAAATCAGGCGCTACACATCTGTCTTAAGGCGCAAAGGCCGAGGAGCGAGGCGCAAAGGCCGAGGAGCGAGGTGCTACCTCAGAGCGCTGGCGAAGCTCATGTGATGTCAGTCAGCAATGGAACACAGACACAATGGTGCCGGCCAGTTCTTAAAGGGGAGGGTTGATCTTGCTTTCCATCCACATCCTGCTCATTGCAGCCTTGAATCTCGGCCTGGAGAGACCTGTACATCAAATCTGCTGGAAAGAACAATGGAGAGGCCCAGGGAAAGAGCTCAGAGTGCAGCCCCCACAGTCTCTTCTAAATCTATACAAGGAAGGGCAAATCAAAATGAACCTGCAAAGTGCTGCTCAGTACCCAAAACTCCTTCACACAGCGTTGAATCTCTCCAGAAGTCTCTCTCTCTCTCAGAATGCGTGGTTCAAAAATGTCGCCAACAAAAAATGGCAGGAAGCAGTCGCCTTTAAATAGCGCTCCCCCAGTCCCTTCCTGACTGCAAAACGCTCCCCTCAACCTGTCGTTGCTAGCGGCAGGCGGTAAGGCAGGGGGCACCACTCAATATCCGCTCCGGGGTGCTATCGGGGCGTTGCGCACTCGACTGACGTCACGATCTGCCGGCGCAGGAGATCATGGTGGTACTGTTTAGCGCTACCGCAAAATGTCTAGTTAATTTCGCGAGCGGCGCAAACATCGCCGCGCCCGGGCACTAGTTGCTTTGCACCCCATTAGCGCCCTCTTAAGGCGCTAACGGGAGGCGCAACCAACTGAATTTCCCCCCCAAATCTACATGTCTTTATC
Source organism: Squalus acanthias (assembly GCA_030390025.1). Lineage (NCBI taxonomy): Eukaryota > Metazoa > Chordata > Chondrichthyes > Squaliformes > Squalidae > Squalus > Squalus acanthias. Next base: position 148,522,067 of record CM059427.1, read on the forward strand.
CCATCCTTTATTATCAGGGTACCCCCTCCTGCTTTTCCAATTTGCCTATCTCTTCTAAAAGTTATGTATCCTGGAATATTTAGTTCGTAACCTTGGCCACATTGCAACCATGTCTCCGTAATGGCTATTAGATCAAACCTATTAATTTCTATCTGTGCTATTAATTCATCTATTTTGTTGTGAATGCTTCACGCATTCAGATATAGTGCCTTTAGTTTTGACTTATTTCTATTTTTCCCTGATGTCACCTTAGTCACTGATGCCTTATTACCTTTGTTACTCTCTCTGTCCCTTCCTGACCCACTCTGCTTATTTTTACCCAAAACTCTACTCTGCTCTAGAGCCTTGACATTTCTCTCGCTGCTTTTAAATTTACTCTTTCCTGAATCCACTAACCCTCCCTCCTTCATTAGTTTAAAGCCCTGTCTACTGCCCAGGTTATTCAGTTCACCAGGACACTAGTCCCAGCCCGGTTTAAGTGGAGCACATCCCAACAGAACAGCTCCCTCTTGCCCCAATACTGGTGCCAGTACCCCAAGAACTGAAACCCCTTCCTCCCACACCACTCTTTGAGCCACGCATTTAAACCTCTAATCTGTTTGTCCCGATGCCAATTTGCGTGTGGCTCAGGTAACAATCCAGAGATTAATACCTTTGAGGTTCCGCTTTTTAATTTGGATCCTAGCTCCTCAAACTCCCTCAGCAGAACCACATTCCTAGTTCTACCTATGTCGTTGGTTCCTACGTAGACCACGACAACTGGATCCTCCCCCTCCCACTCCAAGTTCTCCTCCAGCCGCGAGGAGATGTCTTTAACCCTGGCAGGCAATACAACCTTCAGAACTCTCGGTCGCGGCTGCAGAGAACAGTATCTATCCCCCTGACTATACTGTCCCCTATCACAACTACATTCCCTTTCACTCCCCCCACTTGAATGGCCTCCTGCACCATGGTGCCATGGTCAGCTTGCTCATCCATCCTGCAGGCTTTTCCCTTATCCACACAGGCAGCAAGAACCTCATACCTTTTGGACAAGGGCAAAGGCTGAGGCTCCTCCAGCACTGCACCTGGGATCCCCTTACTTGCCTGAGCTCCAGTCACACCCTCCTGTCCCTGACCACTAACCAGACCTGTACCACTACCTAACCTAAGGGATGTGACTGCCTCCTGGATCAAAGTGTCCAGGTAACTCTCCCCATCCCTGATGCCCCACAATGTCTGCACCTCAGACTCCAGCTCAAAAACTCTAAGCTGAAGTTCCTCAAGATGCAGGCACTTACTGCAAACGTGGTTGTCCAGGATCAAAATGCTACCCACAAACTCCCACATTCTGCAGTTGCAGCACACCACCTGCACTGCCATCCCTATATGACCTTGTTTTATTTAATAACATTTAATTACATTTGTAATTAGGTAACTTAGTTTACAGTGCAGTTTCTTGACTACTTACTTGATCTAGATTAAGTTATGGGCACTGAAATTAAATATCTCCCTGTAACACAAAGCACTACAAGTACTGTAGGCAAAAAGCAGCAACTCCTTCCCCCTCTTCTCCGAATTCCCACTCTTTCCAAATTCCCAAATAAAACACTCTGTTTAAGTACACTCCGTTTTAATCCCGCTTTGTTCTGCAGTTCTTTTCTTCTCATTCAACACAAAGCATTTTTCCATATGCACCCAACTGACTTCCTCCATTACTTTTCAAATTTGGACCATGCCCCTTATCTTCTGGTTGAAAACAAATTTAACTCATTTATCCTCTTTTCACAGTTCTCTGGTTTAAGAATGGATGAAACTGGGCACCTGCATTCTAAACATGGTCCACTCTTCCCACTAGAGGCCTCTTATTGTATGAGGAAGCTGCCCTCTTCCGTATCATCCCTTTTAATTTATCTCAGTTATGTGAATACACACTGCAATCATGTTTATTCCGATTATAGACTATCAGAAGCCAAGAGCCAAGCTATATTAGGCACAAGATGATGGGAAGGACATTTCTCAAACATTATAATTCTTCTCTGTACTTTCTATGGGACATAGTCAATTAATCTAAGAATTATTTTTTCTTTATAAATATTCCATTAATTTTTAATGTATTATTAAAAAGACTGCACTAACACAAAGACATACTGGAACAGGTGCCTGTTCTTCTGTTACAGAACTTTTTATTGTGGTATAGACAATCATCATTTAATAGTTATCAAAATAATTATATTAAGTAAGAATCATGAAATCCTACAAAGGGGGACGCTCATTCACACAGTTCTCTAAGTAAAAGGGAGACATTTTGGCCCCAATATTTACGGGGAGGCGGGGATAGAGTGGGGAAGGAAAGCAGGACCTTATTATCATTTTTTGATTCCATTTCCTACCTGGCGGCTAACCAGTTTGCTGGGTGGGAAAGCCAGCGGTAGAAGGCCGCAGCCGAGGACCGTTGGGGACAGTTGCCGGCAATTAGAAAAGATCGGGACATGGTGGGCTATCGGAGCGTGGTAATCAGGAGGGAGGAAGAGAGGCAAAGATTGCGGCAGCGAGGAGAGGCCACTATCGGCAGAAGATTTGCTTGGGGGGTTGGGGGAAGCACTCCTGCTCCTCCTGGCTCACAAGCAGTGCTATAAAAAGTGCTTGATGTGGCTGCTCCCGTCTCCATTTAGCTGCCGGGTTTCCTGAGCCCTGAGAAACCCAGCCTGCCAGCGTTAAATTTAAATCAGGCTACATCACCGCACTGTGGAAGCCTGGTTTAAATATTATAATGAAGTGTCCCGCCTCTCGAGAGCGGGACACAGACACGCTATGCAACCCACCGCTGAATAAAATGGTGGCAGGCGCATACGCGGCAGGTTGCATGACGTGTCTGTATCCCGCTCTCGAGAGGCGGGACACCTCATTATAATATTTAAACCAGGCTTTGGGGGGGCGGTGGTGGAGGGGGCGTGGGGGGGGTGACTGCTGCTTTCCGACCTTGAGCTATGAAGTGGATGTTCTGTAGCAGAAGAACAGGCACCTGTTCCAGTATATCTTTATATTAGCCTCGTCTTTATAACGATGCATTAAAAATTATTGGAAGTATTTAAAAAGATTTAATTCTTAGATTAATGGACTGTGTCTCATAGAAAGTATTGTGAAGAGCTATGATAGTTGAGAAATAAACCTGTGCCGCTTTTTGCGAATTTTAGTTTTTACCCGACCCCCTCCCGCCTGTCACCTTGTGGGGCGGGGAGGAGGGGGCGTTAGTATCGGCCCCTTTGAATAAATAGTTCCATTTTTTTATTCAAAAAGCTGACTTTGTTTGGTCTGGGATGCTGCCTTGTGTACTGCAACATTCATAATCAATACTTTCATGTGTGACTTAAAGTGCTTGCATGAAAATGATAGAAAGAAGCCCGAGGTTGTCTGTAGAGAATTGCTGACAGGTATCTGGGAATCTGAAAGCACTTTCATGGATTACAAAAGTTAATAGGTCACTCACTTTCCACCACGGGTTACAGGCAGTCTCCGTAGATTACTCACTTCAACAGACATTCAAAAATCCAGATCCTAGTTTCTGTTTACCTTACCTGGAGTTTTGTTCTTAAAGATTACATTTTAAACATCAGTTGTTCTCTTGACCTCCTTTTATTCCTGGGCTCAGCATATCCCAGGGCCATAGATTAAAATACTTTACAGAAATCTGTGGGGATAAAGACTTCCTTTCATTTGCCCTCTACATTTGTTAATCTATTTGAAAGATCTGTATTCATTGTGACATTTTACCTCTACCTGGCAAAGTGAACAGAGCAAAAATGCACTGAAGAATGCTTTCTGTGTTAAAAGGCTTGTGAGTGTAACATCAAGTAATTATTTTTTCCAACTGGCACTTTCCCACCCAAAAATATGAGGCTTTGTCCTTATAAATGGATTACATTTAATGAAAAGTTTAAAGAGGGAATCCCAACATCAGATTCCCTTTCAAAAATCGTTTACTAATTACTTATTACATTAGCATTCTTTTTGTGGGTTTGTGGCATGTTTTTATTTAAGTAATGAACGCTAACTCCCATAATGGATGATAGAAGCTGTACATACCTGAGCCATACAGATCAGAAGGTCCCAGGTCCATTGTGAGTTCATTGATCTCAGACGGGTGGCAGTTAAGGCACTGCAATCTCCCAAGCTAGCGAGTGGAAGGTATCAGCCAGAGGTCCCGCTCTTCATTGTTATCCAGTGACTCCATCCTGGAAAATGCACGCATGTGGATATAAAGTGAGGACAGGGTCAAAACAAAATTGTATTACACCCCCCACCATTACTGTCCAAATAAAATTGCCATGTAGGTGAGATACCAGAGGAGACCCAAGCCCATGTAATTTACCCAGCATGAGTCAGCCCCTTTAGGAGTAATGGGTAGTAAAAGTGAAAAATTAGAAAAACAGTGGCTCTTGGGGGAGGGGGAGAATTGTTTTGTGTATTATAGTTTGGTAAAAATGTGCTAAGGTATAGCAGGCCAATTCATTAGCATTAACGGAGAGGTAACTAATATTTACCCATGCTTCTAAAATGGAACTAAACAGATGTAACAAATGCCAATGCATTGACCCTGTGCTAACAATGTTTTTGCTTTTTAAGGAGCAATCAAAGGGTTTCTAAGACTTGACTTTTAATAGAAAACATTGCAGTTCAAGTGGAAGGAAAGAAAAGGCAAGTAGCGAGATTTGAACTGTACAAGCTCAGCATGTGGGACAGTGGGGAAAGCTGAGACAAATGCACTTGGGGTAATTGTAACCTAACCCACCTGTCGGGAAACTGACGGGATTGGGTGGAACACCAATTTTACACCCCGCCCCATATTAGGTCAATGGAGAGTAAAATCGGGGGGAGTGTAAAACCAGCGTTGCACCCAATCTCATCAATTTCCAATTGCGGTGGGGGGTTAGGTTAAAATTGCCCTCAAAGGAGTCTGCAGAAAACCACAGGTTGCCCTGATGGGAAAGTACTCTACATGCAACAAACACCCTCCTGTGTGGGTGCCTATGTTTGTATTACTATTGACACCACGGCCATCAGTTATGTTTCTGTGATACAACATTGGGGGAATTTTTGGAAAATCTCACTTAACAAGAGCGCAGATCAAAAAACCAGGCATGAGGATCTGTGCTTCCCAGCAGCACTCTCAATTTTCCAATCATTATTTTTAATGACTAGAAAATTGAGAGAGTCATGAATCACTCAATTCTCTGACGCATGCTTCCATCAAGCAACATGGCATGGCATGAGTAGTATCTCTAAAAATAATTACTGTCATATCAGCACATAAGCAGGCAGAGCCACAAATCAACACAATACTTCTGCACACAATTTTTTGATCTGCGGTGTCAGCCTTGGCTCAGTGGTCGCACTGTCGCCTGAGTTAGAAGTTGTGGGCTCAAGTCCCACTCCAGAGACTTGAGCATGAAACTGATGCTGACACTTCAATCCAGTACTGAGGGAGTTGCTGCACTTTTAGAGGTACTGTCTTTCAGATGAGATATTAAACCAAGGCACCATTTGCCTTCTTAGATCCCATGTCATTATTCAAAGAAAAGCAGAGAAGTTCTCCCAATGGCCTGACCAACATTTATCCCTCAACCAACATCACTAAAACAGATTATCTAGGCATTTATTTCATTGCTGTTTGTGGGATTCTGATCTGCGAATTTGGCTGCCGCGTTTAGAAACATAGAAACATAGGAGCAGGAGTAGGCCATTCAGCCCCTCAAGCCTGTTCCACCATTCAATTAGATCATGGCTGATCTGCGACCTAACTCCATATACCCACCTTGGTTCTGTAACCCTTAAACCTTTGCTTAACAAAAATAATCAATCTCAGTTTTGAAATTTCCAATTGATCTAGCCTCAACAGCTTTTTTGGGAAGACAGTTCCAGATTTCCACAATCCTTTTGTGCGAAGAAATGCTTGCTGACATCAACCCTGAACGGTCTAGCTCTAACTTTAAGCTTATGCCCCCTTGTTCTGAACTCTCCCACCAGAGGAAATAATTTCTCTCTATCTACTTTATCAAATCCTTTAATGATCTTAAACAGCTCAATTAGATCACCAATTAATCTTCTATACTCAAGGGAGTTTCCTGCATTACCACAGTGACTACACTTCAAAAGTACTTCATTGGATGTAAAGCGCCTTGGAATGTCCTGAGGCGTCTCTGAACCTTCTGGCCTCCAGATTGAAAACAACACTTACTCATTGGTGGAAAAAGGCAGCTCCATTGTTGGATTTAGGACCATCAATATTCGCTTGAGTACGGTAGAAGTTTTTTACCAATCCAACAGGTGCAGGAAGTGGAAGACGACAAACTGAACAACTGAGGTAATATAGCTTTAGCATGCAAAGCCACAAAGTACAATGCGGCATCGGAGGTTTCACAGAGCCCAATAGCTGGAGCTAGTGGGACCATCCGGTATGTCACTGTATTGTTTCCGCAAACATGTGCCTACCTCCTAAACAGGTATTAATTTAGTTGCCTAAAGGAGTGTAATCCAATAGGGAGAAGGCAATGTAACTTAAACATAATAATTTAATATAATTACACATAATGTTGCCAGTTACTAAGCTCCTTTGACAGTTTTAAGGCCTGGAGAAGCGACTTTATGAGATAATATAGTTGCCTGTCAGGTTGTAAGTATCTAAACGGCCACAAATACTGTCCTCAGGAAATGTCCACTTACGTGAAAAATTATTAATTAATATAACAATAGGTACCATCGACATCTGACTGAAATGTATATATCACAACAACTTTTCTTACCTTAACTTGATAATCCTAATCATAGTCAAAATTTTGCAGCTATATTTCTTTGAAAGATAAAACTAATGTTTTTGACCTCATCTCATGCTGTTCTCAGCAAATTTATCTCCCCACCATGAACCTCCACCCAAAAGAGCTTTGTGGATTTAGGATTTGTTTGGGTTCACGTTACCCATAGTAATCATTCAGATTCTGTGGGACATCCTAGCGCCTTTAAACATTTTCTCAGTGCCAAACCTCACAGTGGTATTGTTTTTCAGACATAAGTATTACATTATATTTTATTGGGATGTTTCAGCCAAGATGACCAAATACTGAAATACATTATTCTTGTTACAGTTGTGAAAAATGTAAAAACAAAGAAAGAATGAAAGGGTAACTTTCATGTTACATTGTAAAATTGGAAATTCTTTATGGAGGGTCATTAGCGACAGTTATGAAAAGTCCTGGGGGGGTGGGCAATTTTCCCCGGATACTTTAGGCGCTAAAGATCCTCTGAGGTGGCCAAGATGGAGTTTTGAGCTGCATCGCTGGTTTAGCCCGCCTCTAGCACAAGGCGCCATCTTGGTAAAGGAGTTGAAGCACGCGCTAGGAATGGCCGCCCGGAGGATCGTTAAGGGGCTTTTAAATTGCCTATTAGCGCTCATTAAAGAGGCTGCATGGCATTTTGATGCCTACCGCTTCAATTAACAACCTCTCCTAACAGTGACCAGCTGAACAAGAGTAAACAAGTCGTTACTTAAAGCTATGCTCAGCTTTCACTGTTCACGTGCTGCTGGATCTTTGAAGAGGGCATTTGCGACATTTCGGGAGACTTTCTGAGACAGTTTGTCAAGACCTCACCAACACACTATCAACATTTATTCTGGAAATTCTCTGAGGATTTCACCTAAAGAGAGTGAGTGCTGTGCTACTCTAATTTATTGGACAACTTATAGGACTCACCAGGAGAAATCGAGTGCTTGATCATCGACATCTTGCTAGGGGTCCCCTGTGGCCTGCAGGAGGAATGGGAGGAGGACATGAGGCCAAGGAGAGCAGCACCAGCTGCTGCAGGAGAGAGGGACAGGAGGGCGAGGTGGACTCCTTCCCCCCCTTGCGGGTACAGGACATCCCTCCTCCACTAGACATCCTCCACCAGGACCTCCAGTGCCACGTCCGAGAACCTGTGCTCCCTCGCCCTCAGTCCCTCAGCCATCCTCAGACGTTCTGTTGTTTGGCAACCAATGCACTTCAGTGGAAGTGGGTGCGTGGTGGCTACATATACCACTCCACAAAAATGGCTTCTAATCAGTGCTTGAGTGTTTTTTTTTAATTTGTTTATGGGATGTGGGCGTCGCTGGCAAGGCCAGCATTTGTTGCCCATTCCTAATTGCCCTTGAGAATGTGGTGGTGAGCCACCTTCTTGAACCGCTGCAGTCCGTATGGTGAAGGTACTCCCAAAGTGCTGTTAGGTAAGGAGTTCCAAGATTTTGACCCAGCGACGATGAAGGATCGACGATATACTTCTAAGTCAGGATGGTGTGTGACTTGGAGGGGAACCTGGAGGTGGTGGTGTTCCCATGTGCCTGCTGCCCTTGTCCTTCTAGGTGGTAGAGGTCGTGGGTTTGGGAGGTGCTGCCGAAGAAGCCTTGGCGAGTTGCTGCAGTGCATCTTGTAGATGGTACACACTGCAGCCATGGTACGCCGATGGTGGAGGGAGTGAATGTTTAAGGTGGTGGATGGGGTGCCAATCAAGCGGGCTGCTTTGTCCTGGATGGTGTCGAGCTTCTTGAGTGTTGTTGCAGCTGCACTCATCCAGGCAAGTGGAGAGTATTCCATCACACTCCTTACTTGTGCCTTATAGATGGTGGAAAGGCTTTGGGGAGTCAGGAGGTGAGACACTCGCCTCAGAATACCCAGCCTCTGACTTGCTCTTGTTGCCACGCTATTTATGTGACTGATCCAGTTAAGTTTCTGGACAATGGTGACCCCCAAGATGTTGATGGTGGGAGATTCGGCGATGGTAAAGCCATTGAATGTCAAGGGGCGGTGGTTAGGCTCTTGCTTGTTGGAGATAGTCATTGCCTGGCACTTCTGTGGCGTGAATGTTACCTGCCACTTATCAGCCCAAGCCTGAATGTCGTCCAGGTCTTGTTGCATGCGGGCATGAACTGCTTCATTATCTGAGGAGTTGTGAATGGCGCTGAACACTGTGCAGTCATCAGCGAACATCCCCATTTCTGACCTAATGTTGGAAGGAAGGTCATTGATGAAGCAGCTGAAGATGGTTGGGCCTAGGACACTGCCCTGACGAACTCCTGCAGCGATGTCCTGGAGCTGTGATGATTGACCTTCAATCACCACAACCTGTTTCCATATTCCTTCAATCCCTTTCTTTCATCCACCTATCCAATTTTATCAAGAATGTTGGCAGAGTTTCTGCTTCAACCACAAACCCTGGAAGTGAATTCCAAAGCCTCGCAACTCTCTGTGTGAAGAAGTTTCTTCTGCCCTCTGTTCTAAATCTCTTACATTTAATCTTGTATCTATGGCCCCTCTTTCTTGACCTGTCAACTACAGGAAACAGTCTGCTTCTATCTACCCTGTCTCTTCTGTTCATCATTTTAAATACTTCTATTATATCACCTTGAAATCTATGTTGTTCTAATAAAAAAAGACCCAATTTTTCAAGTCTTTCTTCATATTTGTATTTCTTCAAGCCAGGCAGCAACTCACTGAATCTGCGTTGTAGCCTCTCTAAAGCCTCAATACCTTTCCTATAGTGTGGAGCCCAAAACTACAGACAGTACTCTAACTGAGGTCTTAGTAAGGTTTTATACAGGCATCATTACCTCGGCTTTTACCTCATGATAAAACTTAGAATTCTACTATTTATTTTTACAGCCTTATCAATCTGAGGTGTTGCCTTTAATGTTCTGTGAACCTGTATTTCCATTAAGAATATAATTACTGCTGTTACATTTTTTACCAAAATACACCTCCTCCATTGTATTTCTTCAAACCAGGCAGCAACTCACTGAATCTGCATTGTAGCCTCTTGACATTGAATTACATTTGCACTTTTTAGCCGATTTCCCAACTTATCAATATTCCTTTGCAGTTTCCTTTGCTCTTCTAAAGAATTAGCTATAACTCCTATTTTGGTATCATCTGAAAATTTTAACACTGCTCCCTCTAGGCTTATATCCAATTGTTCATGTGAACAGAAGTGGCCCCAGAACTGAACCCTGAGGGACACCACTACCCACTTCCAACCACTCTGGAAAACTGCCTTTCATTCCTACTCTTCCTTCTAACCAATTTTTAATTCAGTTTGCTATCTTCTCCCTAATTCCATAGCCGTTAATCTTCTCTAGTAATCTTGTTATACCTTGTCAAAGGCTTTTCTAACATTCATGTACAATACATCTACTGCATTTCCCTGATCTACCATTTCTGCTACCTCCTCAAAGAATTCTATGAGGTTTGTGAAGCATCATCGTCTCTTTTGAAATTCATTTTAACCTGGGGCAATATTGGTGTGTGTGTGATGCACCCGGAAGTTGGGAAGGAAGCAAGGCCCTGATTTTAAAGGCAGAATCTCATATTAATTTTTTCATATCTGTCTCCTCCCCGCCCCCCCCCCCCCCACCCCACCGAAGCTGGTGGGAATGACGCCAAGGCCAGTGGGCAGGAGCGAGAATTAGGGTGAGAGCCAGACGCTGCTCGGGACCCAAATAAATGGTCACCGGCATAAGGTAAGTGCTGGGAGGGGAGTTCCCAGACATATACTGTTGTGGGGAGGGAGAGGGAAGGCTCCTTCTGGCCTTCAAGGAATCCTCCCACAGAGCCAAGAAAGAGACTTACTTTGGCCTCTTTTGGCCACTCTGCTGCCACCTTTCTCGGGTGGGTTTGCCATCAGGCGGGCTTCTCCTCCACACCCAGGTTCCAGATATAAATAGTGCTGTGGCCCAATGGCACCATGCAGGAATGGAACGAACTCAGGCCAGTAAGTCAACTCCCCCAATTTTATTCCTTTCCACACATCGTTCCCACCTGGTGTGCGGGTTAAAATTGACCCCATAATTTGCAAGGCCTCTACGATTTCTTCCCTCAACTCCTTCAGGATACCAGGATGTACTCTATCACACCCAAGCACTTTGTCTTCCCTTAGATTAACTAACTTATCTAATCAAAATATCACTCATCTTGCTCTCAACTAATACAGGATTCACGCGTCCTCTGATATCTTTCTGTTTAGTAAAGACCAATGTGAAGCACTTATTTGTTGTTGTTTCGTATGCCGGGAAAAGCTTATAATGGGATGTCTAGTTTAGCTATCCATTCGATGGCTTCCTGAGATGCCGAGTGGAGAAATGAGGTGCCTCCCGCAAGAGATCTGAGTGGGCAGGTTGATGTGATGTGTTCCATGGTCTGGGACTCATGGCCACAGTCGCACTTCGGGTCGTTCCTCATCTTCCACTTGTGAAGCAGGTGGCCGCATCGTCCATGCCCTGTGCGGATTGGGTTGAGCGCCGTCCACTGTCTTCCAGGGAGGTCGAAGCCAGGGACCTCTGCCGTTTGGTCAGTGATGAGGTGTTGGTTCTTTATGTTGCATGCGTCCCACGATTCCATCCATCTGGATAGCGGATTGATACCAGCTGCATGAATATTGGCTGCTGTTTCCCAGAATGGCTGGTGCGATTTTAAGCGCTTTCGTGGTGGGCTTTTCAAGTCTTTGTTAATGGGAAGGTCGATGCTACTCATAATTTTTTCCATCTCATGGAGCACGGTGGCATCGCGGTAAATATCAGGCGGGGCATTGTGGGACAGCACCGGGAGCCACTCAGTTGGAATGGATTTGAGCGTCCCTGACACCGTCCTCATGGTGATGTTTAGCTGCATGTCCACGATCTTTGTGTGGCGGCTGCAGGACCATGAGACAGTGCAGTATTCTGCAGCGAGTAGACTCGGGCCACTGTTGCGGTGCAAAGTTTTCTGGCTGTGCTCCACCACGACGTTCCAGCGAGTTTCCAGACCAGGTTCACCCTGGTTTTTACTTTTTGGCTAATGTTGGTGAGATGAGGCCGATAGGTGAGAGTCCTGTCTAGGGCGATGCCCAGGTATTTTGGGTGGGGTTCACGGGTAAGTCGCCTTCCGCAGAAGGAAACGTTGAGTTCTTTCCCAGCGGCTTTGCTGTTCAGAAGGAACACTGACACAACTGTCTTCTCTGGATTGAGGCGGAGGCGCCAGGTCTAGAAGTAGCATTCCAGCAGGTCCAGGTCACTTGCTAGCATCCTACTTGCTTCCTCTAGCGTTGATGCCTGCGTCAGCAGTGCTATGTCATCGTCATATGCGAACTTCTGGGATTTGGTGCAGGGCATGTCCGCCGTATAGATGTTGAGAAAGGCCAGTGCGAGCACCGGCCCCTGTGGCAGACCGTTCTTGAGCGTCCATGTTCGGCTGGTCTTGTCACCAAGAGAGACGCGGAACCTACGGTTGCTCGTTAGGGTGTTGATAAGCCTGAGAGTCTTGCGGCATTGGATGATTACTGAAAGCTTCAGTAGCAGGCCTTCATGCCAGACAGTGCCATGTGCCAATGACAAGTCAATGAAGGCAGCTCCAGTCTTCAGTTGCTTCTGGAACCCTGCCTCAATGGCGGTAGTGAGATCAAGGACATTGTCAGAGCAGCTTCTTCCCTTTCTGAAGCCCGCCTGCTCGTTTGGGAGGACGGCTTCTAAAACCGGTTTTATCCGGTTAAGGATGAGCCATTCGACCAACTTGTGGACTGTAGACAGAAGGGCGATGGGGTGGTAGCTTTTGGGATCGTTGGCTGGTTTTCCTGCCTTTAGGATGGCAATGACTTTGGAATGGTGCCAAACTTCTGGGATTATCCCAGTTGTAAAGATGTTGGAGGCGAGTTTGGCCAGCCACATCCGTCCATTTGGGCCCTGGTTCTTGAGAAATTCTGGGTAGATGCCATCAATCCCGGCGGCCTTCCCAGACTTGGTGGCTGTCTGCGCTGTGTCCACCTCTGCAGTGGTGAAGGCCGCCCAAAAGGGGGTGTGCGGAGTGGCTTTTTGTGGCGAGAGCTTAAGCAGCTTTTTCACTCTGCGTTTGTTTTTGGTGGTAGTTGTTACCTTTGAGTTAGTTAGGAGGCGGGCCGCAATGGCATCTGCACTGATATTTGGCGCCTCTTTGGGGCAGAGAGGTGGTGCAAAGCCGGCGGAGCAGGTTCCAGGGTTTTCGGTGGTTTCTTGCCGTCACGCTAATCTGCCGCCTTCTAGGGAATCCATGAGTGCTGTTGCCGTATCCGGGTCTTGAGTGACATTGAACTGTGCCAGCAGTCTCTCCCTTTCCTGGGACCAGCATGGCATGTAGTCTTTCCTGTCGCCACGCTGGATGCTTCTGGCAGCACCTATTAAATACCTCTGCTATTTTTTGATCATCTTCTCCTCTCAGAGGTTCCACCTCACATTTAATAATTCTCTTTTTACTAATATATTTGTAAAATACCTTATTGCTCCTGTTGATGTGTTTTGATTTTTTTTCCTCATACTCTCTTTTAGCTTTCCTTATCCTGCGCTTAACCTTTTCTTATTTTCTCATATTCACCTTTAGTTTTTCCATTATCATTATTCTTACAGTCATCTTCAATTTAAATTGGTTTCTAACCTATTTATTTATCCATGGCATCCTAAAACTACTAGTTTCCTTCTTTATTAATAGAAGAAAATTATTCAGGTACCTTTGCCATCTCTTTTTTTAAAACATCCCACTGTTGCTCTCCCCTCCACCCCCTCCCCAAACCATCTCTTGGTTGTTGGTGCCATTGATATTTATTTGTAAGGCTCTGCCCAGAGTCCTCATTTTCCCACAGGATGTTTGAGCGTCAAATCTGTTTGAGATCATAAGTTGCTCTATTCTAATCGATCCTTTCTGCGTTTCCCTGCTCCTCGGATGGTCACCCATCTTTCCTGCTCTGCTGCCTGCTCCCCAACTATCGGCCTCCGTGCCAGCTTCCAGACCATAGCAACTGCGATGCATGCTGCTGTCTCTTAGGGATTTCAAGATCTGATAGCTACATTTAGAACAGCTATTCTGCTCATTGATGGAGATGTAAGGTCTAGTGGAATGGTGACACCTGGAATCCATCGGCAGGATACTGCCATTTCTCAGAACACCAGCACATACCAGGCCTCCAGCCTTTCACCTCAGAGCATCACACCAGTGGAACACAGGAGGTGACACCAGTCTGCCCAGGAACAAGCTGCAGGGATGCAACCAGCAGTGGCTTCCTGCCAGGAGAGGAGGGCCACCTCAGTCCCACGACTCTTTTGAAGATCATGAGCAGCCAACCACCTCTCACAATACTTGCCCACAAGTTGCACCTAGAGGAAGCACTAAAATAGTTGAAAGAAAGGCACATGTAGCCACCCAAGGGAAGCACTGTGTTAGGAAAGAGTAGGTTGGCTTATATTTCCTTTTTACTTTATTGTAATAAAATAGAATATGCGCTTATGTTGTGCTTTGTTATTCATAGGGGGAAAGATTCGGTACTTTAGCGCCTCCCGTTAGCACCAGCAGATGGGGCACGCCAAATCCCACCCCCATGCAGTGCCGCCGCTAACAGTTATCACCGGGAGCCTCAACGCCAGGTAAATTGTCACGTCAGTGAGTGTGCAACGCTCACTGACCGCCCGATCTGCGAAATTGATTGTCGCCACCAACCTTAGCACCTGGAGTAAACAGCGACAGGGTGAGCTGGTATGAGGCAACAGGAAGCCGGCTCCAGGGACGTTATTTAAAGAGATCATCAGTAATGAGTCACCGCTGAAGGTTAGTGGAGTTTCAGTGCTTTCTTGTCAGTTTCACATAGGGAAACAGTCTCATTCCGTAATTTTAACGTTATTTAGTATCAGGAGTGTTGTGGCAACTAAAAAGCAGCTACATTTAGTCTTTAAAAAATCAAACTGCTGCACTTGGTTAAATTAATGGGGGCTGTACTGGCAGTCAACCTTGCCCTCCAGGATCTACGGCGGAGGGAGCGGAGGCAGCGAGAAAGACTGGAACATGTGGCCAGAGGGAGGAGGTGGGCCATCAGGGCTCTCAACAGGAGGCCTTACCCTCTGAGGATATTCAGAGGGCTCTTCTCATACCTCCAATTAAGCAAGGAGCAGTTTATTTGGAGGCTCCGCTTCACCAAGGAGGTGGTCATAGAACTCTGCCACCTCCTGCAACCAGACCTCCAGCCTCAGATCAGGGCGACCACAACTCTCCCAGTGGCAGTCAAGGTCACCGTCACCCTCAATTTCATCGCCAGCGGATCCTTCCAGTCTGCAACAGGAGACATAGCTAACATCTCGCACTTCCTCGTCCATCGCTGCATCTGGCAGGTCACGGGGCTCTCTATAGTAGGAGAAGGGACTACATTTCCTTCCCCATCACCAGAGAGAAGCAGGATGAACGTGCATGTGGCTTTGCCAGGATAGCGGGATTCCCAAGGTACAGGGCGCCATTGACTGCATCCATGTGGCTTTGCGGGCACTGCATAGCAATCCTGAGATCTTCCGTAACCACAAAGGCTACCATTCACTTAATGTGCAGTTGGTGTGCGACCACAGACAGCGAATCCTCAATGTCAATGCCTGCTATCCTAGCAACAGCCTTGATGCCTTCGTCCTCTGCCAGACTGGTGTGCCAGCATTCTTCCAGCCACCACATCAAGCTCGCAGCTGGCGTCTCGGAGACAAGGGCTATCCGCTCTCCACCTGGCTCATAACTTCCCTCCGCAACCCCAACACTCCTACCCAGCACTCATATAATGAGAGCCATGCTGCCACCAGGAACATCATCGAGCAGACCATCGGCCTGCTGAAGCAATGGTTCCGCTGCCTTGACTGCTCAGGAGGAGCCCTCCAGTACTCGGCTGAGCGGGTGTCCCATTTCGTGGTGGTCTGTTGCATGCTCCACAACTTGGTCATCATGAGGGCCCAGCCCTTGCCACCAGGGATTGCAGGACCACCTCAGGAGGAGGAAGAGGAGAAGGAAGAGGAAGATGAGGACGACAAGGAGGAGGAAGAGGAAGAATAGAAGCGAGGGAGGAGGCAGCCACTCAATCAGCCTTCTGGAAAGGCAGTCCGTGACCGCCTCATCAGACTGCAGTTCCAATGAATTAAACCCCAGATCCCCGTTGCTCAGCACATCGCTATCATTCTATCCCTATCGCAGGCCATATAACAGTGCAAAGCTGAAATGAGAGACACCACAAAAGAATCCAAACTGAATTAATAAATTTATCAAAAATCAGTGAACACATATTTACAACAAAAATATTAGCTATTCACCCTTGTGCAATCCCTTAGTGCCTCTCATTTCTGTGCCTTTGCCTGCTCTAGTGCTCCTATGAAGTGTTGGCCCAGTGGCTGCAGCAGGGCTGGTGGAAGGCTGCTGAGTGTCCGTGCGGGAGACTTCAGATGGCCTTGCAGGCCACCCTCGACCAGCTCTGGACCTGGAAGGCCCGGCTGTGGACTGCACCACCTCAGCTTTGGCGGCAGCAGCAGTCTGGGCTGGCTGGATGACAGGCAGCGACAAGGGCAATGGCGGAGTGGCAGCGGTGGGAGCAGGAACGCTGTCATCCTGAGAGAGGACAACAAGTTCCTGCTCCACTGACCCACTGCCACTCCCCCCGGGGCAGCACCTCAGCATCCCTAGCAATCTGCTGGAGCACCGATTGCTGGCCCGCTGCGACACCGTGAAAGACGGTGGTAGACCCAGCCACGATGGCAGCAGTCAGAGCTTGCGTGGCGGAGATTGCATGAGAGCAGTCTGAGATTGGATGCCACCAAGCATTGTCTGCATTACAGCACTAAGACGTTGCGTCGCTTTCACCTGTGCTGCAATGGAATCTGCCAGATCGCCATCACACAGCGGCATCAGGTCTGGGTTGCCACGGTCTCTCTGAAAGTCTACCATCCTTGGCAGACTGGAAATGATGGGCTCCATGGTGTGTGCAGAGCCTTATGCAGTGTTGGAGGTGGTCTCCTCCACGCTCCTTACCATTGCCGAGAGGCTCTCGGGCACCCTTGCCTTTGCACCTATCATCTCCACGTGCAAGCCCATCACCCTTCTTCTAAACACCTCCCCATCGAGGTCCTCATCTGAGTCTTGTGCAGCAGAACTCACGCACGAACTCACCCTCCAGGGAGCTGGCCCCCAAGCTACCCTTTCCCTCTGGCCTTGCTGCAGCCCACTCGTCCCCAGTGCCTCACCCTGTGCAGATCCCGCTACTATACTAGCCTCTACAGAACGTCTGAGCTGGTGCCTGCGGGTGAGACATGCGGTATGTTCTTCTCCTCCTCTTCTTCCACCTAGCTCTCAACGGTGCCCTCAGGGACAGGTTGCTCAGGTGCTTGCTGATTATCTGAAAGCATAAAGGCACAAGAGTCGGGTTAAGTTGAGGGGAGGGGGGCAGGAAGGGAGAAATGCATGCATACAGCATGATTAGCTGGAAAGTGTGAAATGCTTGTGGGGTGAGGGGGAAGTAGGATGTGAGAAGAAGGAGTAGGGATGAACACACTGTTGTCTCCAAGGGGATCAATGTCACCGGTGGCCACGGCACCCACCACCTGGTGTCCAATAATCTGCAGCACTCGATTTTCCAGTGCAGACAGTGTTTAGGTGTCGGCTTGTCCCCCGCCTGTGTGCTCCTGCTCCCTCCTCTTGTGAGCCAGCTTGGCCTGCAAGAGAAAGGAAAGTGTGTGAGTGAGTGTGGAGCAATGTGTTTGGATGATGTGCCTGCCATAGTTGAATAGCTGTGATTGTGTGCAAGGTGTGAGATGTGGGTGTGAGTGTTGGTAGGTAGAGATTGTTGGTGGGTGAGTGCTGGGGGTGAGGTGCTTTTGGCAGTGTGTGTAGACTGTTGTACAGATGGTGGTATGTAACATTTGTTGAAGCATTCACTCACCCTGACCACCCGAGTGAGGTCGTTAAATTTCTTCCCGCACTGTGTGGGGGTCCTGGGGACCACAGTACTGCCTGAGACGTGCTGCGCTACCTCCCTCCACATGGTGCGGAAGACTTGTGGCGAGGGCCTCCTGCCACTTGCCAGGCAGAGCACCGCCCTCCATCTCTCCACAGTGAACAGCAACAACTCCAACGCTTGATCGCAGAATCTGCGGGCTCTTTCCCTGGGGTGTGGATCTGCCATGAGTACAGCTGCTTCAGTCCTTTGGCTCCTTCTCCTTGACCTGCTGCTGCTTGCTGAGGCAGCTGCACATCCAGCAATGCTTAGAATGAGTTTCTGCAGCATCAATAAACCTCCCCTTTAAGAACTGAAAAATGCCTGTGGCAATCATGACTTGCGATTAGACTGCACCTGATATTGGTCCACCCTTTGCGTGTAATGCCAATGAGCTTGGGCTTAAAGACTTGAATTAGCGCTCCAATCATTTCTTTGAGCAGTGAGCACGAATTTTGTATGCAGTCTAAAGCATTAGCGCCTGGCGCTAATTCTCCAATTTTTCTAATGATACCGCCCATTCCTAGCTATAATGAATTTCTAGCCCTTTGAGTTTAGAATCATACAGGAAAGGGGGCTTGTGTTTGGTGTTTCCTTATTCAGTCAGATGATGGTCATTGACATGCTCATGTAGGGATAAGGATGACTGATGGGTTTGCATTTTCTAGGATGGGTACTGGATTAAGGGAATTACCTTTATTTCAAAGTGGGGGAGGAGGCGTTAAGGCTCTGGTGTCTAAGGTAGACTGGGTTACACAGGAGAGAAGATTTCAGTGATGAGATGTGCTCTGATGCTCCTTGCAGCAGTCACTGAGGAGTTCTCTGAGTGCAGGTCGTTGTGATGCTCTCCTCCATGTAATTCTGCCTTCAGTGAAGCTAGCACTGCCTTCCGAGTAATGCCACAGTCCAGCTCTTTTTGAATGGTGAAGTTGTGCAGGGCACAGCCTGCAACTATGCATGACACCTGATCTGAAGCATATTGCGGAGCTCCTGCTAACCTGTTCAGGCAGTGAAAGTGTACCTTTAAGACTTTCAATAGTCCTCTCGATGACCTGTCTTGTAGAGGCATGTGCCTCATTGTAGCACTCCTCTGCTGCTCTTCAGAGCACTTTTAGTGGGGTCACTTTCCCTGGGTTCAGGAGGTAGGCTTTGTTACCAGAAGCCATCATGATTTTCTTCCCTAAAGAGGTCAGGGAGGACTGAATTTCAAAGGATGAAAGTATTGTGACAACTTCCAACATGTCTGGCATTGATGTGTAGGATTGTTTGCATGTTGTCACATGCAATCTGTACACTGAGGGAGATAAAGTTACGGTAGTTGAGGGGGTTTTCGGTTGGAGCTTGCGAAATAACGTGGGTGCCAGTGATTACACCCTGGACCTTAGGGAAAGCCAGCATCCCTGTAAAAGTGGATGGCCCTATCTCGCTGCTGACTTGCTGTGGTGCAAAGGTGATGAATTCTCGCTGTAAAGTGTGTGCTCAACTAATGATGGCACGCCTGTAATGCAGCCTGGCTGGTATTACAGAGATCCCGGTGACAGCCTGAAATGAGCCTGTGCGATAAGTTGAGTTCGGTGGTCACCTTCATAGCCACAGAGAGAGCAGCGCGGGCAGATAACCGTGGCTGCAGGTCCTCATGCCTCTTTGGTAAAGTCCACTCTTCTTAAATGCATTTCCTCACTAAGGCCCTTGTGTGACCTGCGTTGCACCTATATTCTATGGGGTGGGTAATGTGTGCTGGGTGCAGAATCAAGTTGCCAGGACTTGCCTCGTGGACATCAGTGGGAAGTGCATTTGGGTCTGATATGGAAGTACAGGAAACTTTCGTTTATCCGGCACCCAAATATCCGGAATTCTCGCTTAACCGGCAAAAATCAGGTAAGTTTTATTATACAGACAAGACCCCGATTCTGACCTTTCGCCCCCACGAAAGGGGGGTCAACGTTCTTCCGACTCGGACCTGTCGCCGCCACGGAGGAAAAAGCCGGAGTCTCGTTTACTTTCCCTCTCCGGGTCCCAATTGTTAAGCCTGTGGCCGTGTACGGGGCTCTCGTACCTTGGTAAGTATACCTCTCTGTAATCCGGCACTTTCGATCAACCGGCACCACGCTGGTCCCGTCGGTGCCGGATAAACGAAAGTTTCCTGTACTTCAAATTGCTTCCACCACTGGACAATACACTTGAGGTCACAGAACCAGCAAACAATCAGCTTGGATGCCAGAGTACAACAACTGACCTGATGCATAAGCCTGTCCAAATCACAAAGTTGAAAAGGAATGTTAAGCCGCCTGACCAATTTCTTAAATACTGCGGTGGAGAAGAGCTGGTATTTTTTGCAATGGTGTATTTATCCCAATTACTTGGTGTAATTTTGCTTAGAATAGTAAATATAGAATAACTGAAATAGATGTTAATAATGGGAATAATACTGAGCGCTACCACTATCTTTTTGGATAAGTTGCTGCTGTTCAATATAATTGGCTACTTTTTGAAATGGAGTACGTTTTCTGCTGTTTGTGTTTGACTGAGAATTAGAAACAAAGGCAATTGTAGCTGACTTGAGTGATCATGGGCTGATATCCTTGAACCTCAGATGTAGGGTTACATGCCTCTTATTAAAGTTTGATCAGCATCAGCAGATTTGTAAATTTGACCTATTAAATGTGAGCTAAGTAATGCAAATTTGAGCAGGGAAATTTGATTTCAATGTTTTATTAATGCATTGAATAATAATTCAACTATAAATATATTAATAATGTAATAGTCAATTAAATCAAATTATTCATGACCTCCAAAGTGGAAATAGGTCATGTGTAAAATAGTTGTGGCCTCCTTAGTGCCTGAGGACAGGTACAGGTATTCATTTTCATGATTTACTTGTAAGGGATTTTTTTTCTTTGTGACAGAAAACAGAGTAAAACCAGATGCTTTTCTGTTCTTTGATCAGGCTGCTTGTAGACAGCCAGGCTGCCTCCTAGCACTCCTTTAAATGAAGTTTGCCAGTACCAAAATGAGCTGGTTAAACTCAGGAATTACAGTCCTTGTGCCCTGCTGAATGGCTGTCATCATGGTAATAGGAAACTGGGCTGAAATGTGTGTTCACTTGAAGGGTAAATATACTATAATAACAGAGGCAGAGTGTTAAATGTCCCTTGTGGCAATCTTATTCCTCCGTGAACTGAGGACATACTGAAGGACAGAGGCGCCCTCTACTGGGAGACGTGTAACATATCACTGCAATTATCATAAGATTGGGCCACAGTACTTCGCAAAAGGTTTTTTTACTTGTTGTACCTGACTTGACAAAGCCTGACATCACCAGGTGTAAACAATGTATGAGAAAAATTGGTCTCAATTCAAACGTTTAGTTTGTTACAATCCGTGTTTATTCAGTCTATCTACCTCAAAGAATGAGATCCTAAAATGACCTTTTCCAATTAAGAGATCAAAAGGAGTGAGTAGCACACTGTTTTAAGCGATCCCCTTTGACTTTGAGTTGCAGAGACATTGTTTAATTGCACGTAACATACAGCAACAACAACTTGCGTATATATTGAGTCTTTAACATAGTAAAATGTCCCAAGGCGCTTGGATTACAATATATTATCAGAGCCATTGTTTTACGCTGATAGAATGGGGAGGACGTTCCTCTTCGCTGTGCCTAGGAACAGAAAAAAGGACAGAGACTCATAGCATCAGATCTCCACCACTACACTGCCCTGAGACTTGCTGGATTTCTCCATGTAACGTAACTGGGCCTGTTGGTGTTTACAATAATTGGACAGCATCATTCCCCTAGAGGAAAATTCAATTAGTTAAATTTTTTTTATTCATTCGCGAGATATGGGCGCCGCTGGAAAGGCAGGCAGTTAGTGCCCATCCCTATCTGCCCTTGAAAAGGTGGTGGTGGGCCTTCTACATAAACCACAGATAGCAGTTTGATACAACTGAGTGGCTTGCTAGGCCACTTCAAAGGTCAATTAAGAATCAACGCAGTGGGATGGCAGGTTTCCTTCCTCAAGTACATTAATAAACAAGTTGAATTTTTACGACAATCTGGCTGCTTCATCGTCACTTTTACTGATACCAGTTATTTATTTCCAGATTTTTTTTTAAAACGGTGTTCAAATTCTCAAACTGCCATGATGGAATTTGATCTTGTGTTCTTGGGATTGCTAGTCCAGTAACATAACCACTGCACTACCTTACCCAGTGATCTGTTTTTTTGTGTTTTTATTATACAGTATTGTGGAAGGGCTGGTGATATCTTTGGGTTGAATTCTATGATTATGTGCACAATTGTGTGAAAAGTGTAAATCAGTGTACTCTTGTTTAAGTATGTAACTTTAGCTCTTACATTTTTAAGATACAGAGTAAAATTGTAGAGAAAATGGTCCAGGAAGCATGCAGGTAAGAGGTAGGTTGGAAGTACCGCTGGGTAGTTGGGAAGATATGTGGTTAGGTCGTGGTGGGAGGGTAAATTTGAGGTGCAGGAGCACTGGAATAGTGGGGACTGCCTGTGGGAGCATTTGGGAAGAAGGCTGCTAGGTGTGGCATGACTGGAAGGTGGTTCCTGGAAGATTAGCAAAGGGGGTTGTCGATTATTGCTGACAAAAGCACAATGATAGGGGTCTTGTTGGAAGCAGGACAAAAATAGGATGGGGGCAGGGACAGCAAGATGCAGCAGGATGGAGTGGGAAGAGAAAGGTACAGGTGTTTAGGGCAGGGGGCCTGCGCAAGGAAGAGAGAGAAAGAAAGAGAGAAAGAAAGCGAGAGAGAAAGCGAGAGAGAAAGAGAGAGAGAAAGAGAGAAAGAGAAAGAAAAAGAAAGAAAGCAAGACTTGCATTTATATAGCACCTGTCATGACCTCAGGACATCCCAAAGTGCTTTTAAAGTGTAGTCACTGCTGTGATGTAGGAAACACGGCAGTCAATTTGTGCACAGCAAGATCCCATAAACAGCACTGTGGTCATGACCAGATAATCTGCTTTTTTTTAGTGATGTTGGTTGAGGGATAAATATTGGCCAGGACACTGCGGACAACTCCCCTGCTCTTCTTTGAAATAGTGCCGTGGGATCTTTCACAACCACCTGAGAGGGCTGGTAGAAGGAATGGGCAGGAACACTGGCACTCGGGTTGGGTGAGAGTGGGAATGGGGGGAGGGGCGGAGGGGAGAACAGGGTGAACAAGGGTGAAGGAGAATCCTTTTCCTCCATCCCATTAGGTTTAGAAAGATAAATGGTTTCTCCAGCAATATAAGCATTGTTTTCTGGATAAATAATAGAGCATTTCCTTTTAGGGATTTCCCATTTCCACAGTGGCGGGAACTGGGAGCCAGTTTGAAGCATCTTTAAAAGCTTTCATGTGTTTTTTTGAAAAGCAGTGGGAGTAATTAAACCAACTTAAAACCAGTTCCCAGGCACAGCCGTGAAAAAAAATGGAGACAGTAGAAATTGTGGTGCGCAGCCAAGGCAGCGGTAGGGGCGTCGCAATTGCCCTCAGCATTCGGGACTAGGAGGGGAAAATTGGCCAGGATTCCCACTCCTGATCATCACCTAGTATCCCCATATTAGAAGTGTATGAACATCGGGGAGGTCAGGATTGGACACGGGGACTGCCTAGACTTACACATGAGCAATAGCCCACATGAATAAGCTGTAAAAGGGTTGCCTTTACATCCTTCAGGTGACAATAGGTAAAGGGAGAAAAATCAGAGGCCAGGGAGAGGAGGTAAAGTCAACAACTCAGAGAATGATGAAAGAAAGTTTGAAAATCAGAAAAGTAGTGTCACCATTGTGCGTCCCTGGTCAGAGACAGACGTACTGCCTGTGAAAAAGTCATTAATTAGGCAGCATTTAGTTTAAATAAAAACAGAAAATACCACCGATGCACAGCAAGTCTGACAACAACAACAACTTGTATTTATATAGAGCCTTTAACGTAGTAAAACATCCCAAGGCGCTTCAAAGGAACGTTGTGAAACAAAATTTGATACCGAGCCACATAAGGAGATATTAGGGCAGGTGACCAAAAGCTTGGTCAAAGAGGTAGGTTTTAAGGAGCGTCTTAAAGGAGGAGAGAGAGGTAGAGAGGCGGAGAGGTTTAGGGAGGGAATTCCAGCGCTTAGGACCTTGGCAGCTGAAGGCACGGCTGCCAATGGTGGAGTGATTAAAATCGGGGATGCTCAAGAGGCCAGAATTAGAGGAGTGCAGATATTTCGGAGGGTTGTGGGGCTGGAGGAGATTACAAAGATAGGGAGGAGGGAGGAGCGAGGCCAAAGAGGTTATTGAAAACAAGGATGAGAATTTTAAAATCGAGGTGTTGCTTAACCAGGAGCTAATGTAGGTCAGCGAGCATAGGGGTGATGTGTGAACGGGATGGTTCAAGTTAGGACACGGGCAGCAGAGTTTTGGATGACCTCAAGTTTACGGAGGGTAAAACGTGGGAGGCCGGCCAGGTGTGCGTTGGAATAGTCAAGTCTAAAGGTAACAATGGCATGGATGTGGGTTTCAGCAGCATGGACAACACCAATTCTGATGATGAGTCTCGACTAGAAATGCTAACCTGTCTTTTCCTTTTTAAGATCCCGATGAACTTGCTGGATATTTCAAAAATTTGATGTTGCAGACTTCCAGGATTTCCAGTTTTCCTTTTATCCCGAGCATCTCAGCTTGTTCAGCAGTTCAAATGTTGCAAATAAAGTGATATGGAAGACAATTTGAGATTTTTCAGGATCCAGCATAACTTCAGAAAGACAAAGCCATGGACAGACTGTACGATCCCAGACTAGCGCGCACAGGTTTGACAAGACTGCCAAGGAGAACATAAGGTCATAAGAAATAGGAACGGGAGTAGGCCATACGGCCCCTCGAGCCTGCTCCACCATTCAGTAAGATCATGGCTGATCTTCTGCCTAAACTCCACTTCTTAGATAAAAAAAACACTTTTGCTTTGTCACCTTTGTTTCGTGAATTTTGTATTCATCAAGGTGAGGGATGTTGGTGTTGGTGAAGGGAATACTTTCCACTTCAGCATCCATTGTCAGGATCGAACACTCCCAGTTGCACAACAACTTGCTTTCATATAGCACCTGTGACATAATAAACTGCCCCAAGCTACTTCACAGGAGTGAAGTTAGAGACTGACCAGTGATGGGAGGCATTCGGCCAGGTAAATGAAGGCATGATCAAAGAAGTAAGTTTTGAGTAGGCTTTTGCAGGATGGCAGAGGTCCCAAGGTGGGGCTTTATGAACAGTGTTCCAGAACGTAGGGTCAAAATGGTTCAAGACTCTGTAACCCAAAGGTGTAGCGGAGAGAGGGGGGATGAAAAGGAAGCCAGAGTAGGAAGAGTGGAAAGCATATATTGGCATTAGGGCTGGAGGAAATTGCAGAGATAGGGAGACGCAGTGGCCTGAAATCGAAATCCTCTTCATCGGCGAGCTGCCTGGGGATGCTCAGCAGGTGTCTGCAGCTCACCGGTCTGATGTAAATAGGGCCCGAGGCCCAATATCTGATTGTTCCCTGCAGGCTGGCCAGCATGATCCTATTTCTAGGCCAGTGAGTCTAAAGTATAAAGCTGTGCTCACAGTCCCAATTCACAACTGGTGCAAATTGAAATACAAGTTTGATGTTAATGGGAAAAGTCTGAATTTGACCTACAGCACCATTACAACAAAGTTTGACTGCATGTGATACAATTATACTACAATAACTAATCTAAAGCTGCATTTACACTACACCTGTAATGTCAGTACAATGCTAGTTATAGTGTAAATGCAGCCTGAATTGGATGTTAAGACCTGGCCTGACACTGGAACAAAGCAGAGTGAGTGAAGTCAGGTCAAACCTTAACGCTTGATTTATACAACACAAGTTTCACGTCAGTAAAGAAAGAAAGAAAGAACTTGCATTTATATAGTGCCTTTCATGCCTCAGGACATCCCAAAGCACTTTACAGCCTTTTGAAATGTACTCACTATCGTAGTGTAGGAAACACAGCAACCAATTTATGCACAGCAAGGTCCCACAAAGAGCAATGGAATAATGAGCAGATAATCTGTTTTTAGCGATGTTGGTTGAGGGATGAAGATTGGCCAGGACACCGGCCAGAATAGTGCCATGGGATCTTTTACGTCCACCTGAGCAGGCAGACGGGGCTTCGGTTTAACGTCTCATCCGAAAGATAGTGCCTCCAGCAGTGTAGCACTCCCTCAGTACTGCAAAGGAGTGTCAGTCTAGATTACGTGCTCAAGTCTCTTGTCAAAGAGAGGGACTTTGAACCCACAACTTTCTGACTCAGAGGCGAGAGTGATACCACTGAGCCAAGGCTGACACCCAAGATTAAACCACTTTACATCAGTTCTAAACTTATGATGGATGCGCTGTTAATGGAAACACATGATCAAATGCAAATGTGTACGTGTACCCCAGTAAATTACCTTAAGATTCTAATGACTAAGTTTATAAGAGGGACTCCAACTGGCACTATTGCTTTCTGATGAGGTCCCTTACGTAGCACTGGAATGGATTAATTTGCACATTAGCAAACAAGGATATTTTAAACAAAGCAAAGTTTATATAGTTCCCTTTTGCAGATATTTATTAGGCCTTTTGTGAACAGATCTTGTGATTGTTAATTTTATTCAATCTTCTGTCCATGGTGATATGAATCATCTTACAGTGAGTGCTCCCAATAAATGAGTTTGAATTTGTAGCAAGCAGCACAGGAGCTGACTGTAGATCCAAATAAAATTGCAAAAGTATCAGCAAAGTATCAGAGCAAGAAGCTAAGATGAAGTAACATTACAGTAAGGAGTAAGTTAATCATTACTGACTTCCAGTTTGCTGAAGACTGAAACAAGTTTGAGGTCTGTTTCGAAAGATTACAGCCTAGATGCTGATGCAATTCTTTCTATTGTGTTTTTGCTTCTTTAAAGTTATAAACAACAAAAAATGGATTGTGTATTTTGTGAAAAATGTAATTGTGACCTGAGACCGTTTTCCATAGCTGAATATAACTGCTCACTTTATGATTAAAAAGTTCCATTAGAGTGCAGAGAAAAATCCCTTTCTTTTGGATGTCAGTGATCAGTGAGGAGTGCTGCTCTGCTCCTCCTACTCTAAACAGGGAAATGTTAACACTTGACTTGTCACCACCATCACTAATCATTTTATAATAGCAGGAATGTTTCTCCTTCAGTAAAAACAGGAAGTGCAGTGGGACATTTGATTTAGTTTGCTGTAAGCGGAGCTTCACTATAATTGAGTTAACAATAAGCAGATTCCACTGTAATTTCAAACACAATTGGTAGAAAGCTTTTAAGAAATCACACCTCCACCACCACCCCCCTTGTTAAATACAATCTTTGGCAGCCTTAAAAAGTCTAACAGGAGAACGCTGCATATATATTTTCTGATGTGGAGATGCCGGCGTTGGACTGGGGTGGACAAAAATGAGAAGTCGCACAACACCAGGTTATAGTCCAACAGATTTATTTAAAATTACAAGCTTTCGGAGCTGTCGCCCCTTCCTCAGGTAGAGTTACTGTGAGACAATCTACCAGAATTCACAGAATATAAACACAGAGAAAATGCATTCAATCTTTCCCTACATCAAAGACACACTAAGAGCACAGCCAAGACAATGAGATGTGTCCCAGGGGGTCCAACGTGTCAAAACACCTGCAGGCTGCATATCCTCTCCATTTGGGTTTGTTTCTTGTGTTTGTTTCTTGTCAGTTTCTGTCAGTGAATGGCCCAAAAATTAGTCTCAGTACGCGAGAGTACGCACTGTGTACTCTCGCGTATTCTGTCTCCAATTGCCGGTTTTCTGCATGCACTGCGCATGCGCTGAAAACCGGCACTTGGTGAACTCAAAAGGGGACGGTTCCTAAGTGAACCGCGTGCGCGCTACAGGCTGCGCGCACGCAGTGCACTTAGTGCTTTGAACGCGCAGGTAAGCATGGAAGATTTTGCACATAAAGAAAGGAGGCGTAAGACCCTCTTTTAACAACGTAAGTAGTTAATTAAGTATTATTTTGAATTTTTTTCAACAGGTATATCTTTTTTAGAGACTTTAAAGAAAGGTAAGTTTATTTTTATAACTTTTAAAAAGATTTTAAATTTTTTCAAAAATTTTATTTTTTGTTTAAAGTAGTTAATTATACTTATTTTATTAATGTGATGGTTTAAAAAAAAAAATTAATTGAGGTTTATCTGTTCTTTTGGGGGGGTATAGATTCATAGCTTTGACAGGAAAAGGCAGGCGCGCAGTGAGATATTGCGGGGAAGCCTTACCCCCGCAGGAAGGCTCCGTCTTTAATTTCTGGGCCAATGAGTCAAAACAATAACTGTGATCATGGCAGTGTTCATAAAAGGGGCACAGCAGACTATGTAAGTAAGGTACATCCTGAAGACTGGAGCCAGTGACCTTGTTGTTTTAATTCAGTTAACTTTCCCTGTTTTGTAAAATCCAGTATATGCGGAATTCCAAATGCATCTTCAGCCCTGTGCAGTCTCTTGCTGTAGTTATACTGCAGCTGTCACTTTGACACTGCAACTGTACCTGGTTTGAAAGCAGGCCAAGGGCCACTTGCACCACTCTGATCAGAGCTCTGCACATGCTCACATAACAAATGCGGACAGAGGTCCACTCACTGCAATCTAGGTGCCAGTACCTCATATCAATGTTTGAAGAGTGCAGAGGGGGCAATTAGCTCATTTCTAAGATTTGAAACTTTTAGATGGTCAAGCAGATTCCCGGTGCTTTTGTGAACTTTAAAATCAATGTTTGAAAAATTCACTTTGCACTGGTTGCAGTTTTATTACGAGCAGTGATAATTGGCCCATAAGTTTGCTTTTACCAATTTTACATTCAAGAACTACTTTGTTGCAATTTTTCTATATATCTCCTGAAATTATTTAAGTATAAATCCTCATTTTTATTTCCTCTCAACCACCGGCTTCTCATTGTTAAACTACTTATCTTCTGGACAGGATGAGTTTCTCATAGGAGAGCAGCACACTAGTTGTTATGATGTGCACATATCACTGAGCATGTTGACAAGCTGCTTTGTGTCTGCAATGTGGCAGAGTCTAATCTACTTCTGGACTTGTTTTCAATCCCTTTCTGACCAAAGGTGATTATCAGATCACTGAATGTACAAGCGTTCTTAACGATCTTTAATTTGAGAATGTTAAGAACCTATTTTTCAATTATGATGGAGTCACAATTGATAAGGTTACATTATCAGGACAGTTTGAGACTGGAAACTGAAGCAATAGGAGATCTGATTTGTTTAACCCTAATATCACACCATTAACTCAACTGCTATAATGACCTTGATTCTTCTATAAATTTAAACAGTTACTAATGTACAACATCCTGGTATCACATACTCTCCACATATATTAATTAAAAAAAAATTAGAAATACTGTTTCCTTAGCAGTGCTAACTTTTCCCTATTAGAGTCCTTCCATCGATCACCAGGCTCGCCTGAATCGTAAATGGAGTAACTCCAGGATGCGTGTGGCCTGTCTCCACAAAATGTCATCGGAGTGGCTCCAGGAATGAGAGTGGAGACCTAAAATTTTTTATCAGTTATGACTCCAACCAGAGGAGGGTTTTTCCATTGACCCTGTTTACAGCTCCACACTCCTTATGCTTCCTTAATGTCAAGGGCAAGTAATCTCACCTCTCCTCTGGCATTCAGCCCTTGTAACCAGATTTAGAACAAGGTCAGTAGCCAAGTGGTTCTTGTGGAACTATTGTTGACTTCCTTCATCACTTCGTTGATGATTGGGAGAAGGCTGATAGGATAGTGATTGGCCAGAGTAGATTTGTCCTGCTTTCTGTGCATAGGACATACCTAGGTAATTTTCCACATTGTCGGGCAGATGGCAGTGTAATAGCTGCACTGGGATAGCTTGGCTAGGGGATCAGTTAATTCTGGTGTGCATGTTGTCAGCACTTCAACAAGGATGTTATCAGGGCCTAAAGTCTTCACTTTGTCCGGTACTCTCAGCCGCTTTTTAATGTGAACTAATTTCCCTGGAAATTACATCTGTAATGGTAACGATGCCAAATAGAATTGTTCACTTGTCACTTTTGGCTGAAGATGCTTGTGAACACTTCAGCCTTGTCTCTTGCAATTACATTCTGGGCTCTTCCATGGTTGAAGATGGGGATATTCATTGAGCCTCCTCCTCCACCTATTAGTTGTCTGATTGTCCATCACCACCTTGATTAGATGTGGTAGGGCTATAGAGCTTTGCCCTGATCCCTTTGTAATGGGATCGCTTAGCTCTGTTCATAGCTTGCTACTTTTGATGTTTAGCATCCAGGTAGCCCTGTGTTGTAGCTTCACTAGGTTGGTAACTCATTCTAAAAGTAATATTGGTGCGTTCCTGACATGACTTTCTTCACTGCCCATTGGGCTGTGAGGTTACAGATTGTGGCATCATATAATTCTAATATCCCACAGTACCTCATGGATGTCCAGATTTGGGCTGCTACATTTGTTCTTATTCTGTTCCACTTAGCACGTTGGTAGTTTTACACTGCATGATGGAGGGTGTTCTCACTGTGAAGATGAGACTTTGTGTTCACAAGGATTATGTGGTGGTCACTCCTACTACAGCTATCATGTACAACCGTGTTTGTGACAGGTAACTTGGTGAGGGCGAGGTCAAGTAGGTTACTCCCTCATGCTGGTTCACTCACCATCTGTCACAGGCCCAGTCTGACAGCTCTGTCCAAGAGCATTGCTGCTTCTTCACCTTGCCTGCCATAAGTTCCATTGTTTTAAAAACAAATTTCACAGCGAGGCGACTGCCGTTGATGAGGTTGTAGGGTTGCCAGCCCTTCACCCAATCCGAAATCAGATTGGGAATGTCAATTTACAAAAGATTGTCTTTCATTTGCACAAGCTAACCTGTCCAAGCTAACCCAGAGGAGAAGTGGTATTCAGCATGGAGGAGAACTGACTTGTCAGTTGAGGGGGGCAGTAGGTGGTAATCAGCAAGACCTTGCTTTGACCATGAGACAGCAGGGGGTTTGGAGACACTGTTGAGAACTCCCAGGGCCATGTCCATCCAATTGTATACACCTGTGCTCTTGCCTCTTGTAGATGTATCCTGCCAATGGTGATAAAGGGGTGTAGGATGTTGGCTAAAGATATGATTCTAATAGCAGGTGTTTTATAACTGAGTGGCTTGTTAGCCCACGTCAAAGGGTATTAAGAATCACCCACATACTGGGGTACTGGAGTCACAGGCCAGACTAGGTAGCGGTTCCTTTCCCTGAAGAACTTGTCAAAACCCAACAACAATCCAGCAGATTTCATGATCATTTTTTAGGCAATTTATTGAATTTAATTTCATAACTTGCTCAACACCTCTAAGTTGCAAGTTCAGTAGTTTATTTTACTAGTTCATTAAGCTAAGTTCACTAAGCCTGTATGGAGAGTGTTGGCAATTTATTTGGAGGTGGAGAGGCAACACAGGTAGGGCTGATCCTATCCTCGAGTGAAACACGCGCACTTTCCAGGAAGGTCCACTGAGCAGCAATCAGGAGTAGTGACGATGGCCAATTTTTTCCCACTCATTAGACCAGAGCACTGAGGCCAGCTGCAGTGCTTCTAGGGCTTACCCAAGTGAGATCAGCTACCCCAGCACAGACCAGGAATTGAACTTGAGATCTCCCTGCTCTGGATGCTCACTATACAGTGCATGTGCCCACTGAGCCATCAAGAGAGCTTCACTGCCCATTTTTCAATGATGTATTCGTACCTGGCAGATGACTGGGGATAGCATCACATTATTAGCAATTAAAGCATACAGCTCCTTTGTGTATTTAGTTCTGCAGTCTTCATGTGTTAAAACACCATGCGGGTGTGTGAAGAAGGAATTTACTGGAATTTACCATCACTAATGATATTATTTACTTTATAAGCACCTACCTCCTGGAGAACATGACACATGTTTAAATAACTCTTGGAACACTACTTCATTGCCACCTGATAAGTGTTACTTCACACCAGTAAATGTTCATTTTAATTTTCACACATATGGAATAATCCTCCTTTGAGTAATGAAATTACCAGTGATGTCCAGCAGATGGAAAATATCTGAGAATTAAACATAAACCAAATATGACATCAAATTTTGAAACACTGTATTCAATAACTTCCTGTACAATTTTTGTCATGGGCTAGATTTGTCTGTTTGTTAGCATCTGTGTGCACATGACAGAGAGCGGGGGGAATTTTAACAGGCAAGAACGGGTGGGTTGGGGTCAGGTGCATACTTAAAATCGGAGAAAAATGAAGTGCAAACGCAGCCCGGCTCCAACGCGCCGACTTCCGGGTTTAACTGAGGCGCCTTTGGAACTGGCGAGAAACCTACTCGGCCAAAGTCGGGGATTTAATTATTACAGGTGGGCGGATAGTTATTGCTGCAATTAACGGCCTTAGGAGACGTTAATGAGGTCTTTGGATATTGATTTTAACTTTACTCTAAATTTAACGTGTCCAGCACAGGTTTCTCGGGGCTCGGGAAACTGATCAGTGAAACAGAGGTGAGATTGAGCCACAGTTCAGGTGGGTATTTAAACTTGTCATTGTCCCATCTGAATAAAAGCTCACTAATTACACCTGGAGTCTCAGATCCCTCCGGCAAAAAGAAAAGAAAGACTTGCATTTATACAGCGCCTTTCACGACCACCGGACGTCCCAAAGCGCTTTACAGCCAATGAAGTACTTTTGGAGTGTAGTCACTGTTGTACTGTAGGAAACGCAGCAGCTAATTTGCGCACAGCAAGCTCCCACAAACAGCAATGTGATAACGACCAGAAAATCTGTTTTGGTGATGTTGATTGAGGGATAAATATTGACCAGGACACCTCCTCTGCTCTTCTTCGAAATAGTGCCATAGGATCTTTTATGTCCACCTGAGAGAGCAGATAGGGCCTTGGTTTAATGTCTCATGTGAAAGCCAGCACCTCTGGCAGCGCAGCACTCCCTCAGCTCTGCACTGCAGTGTCAGCCTAGATCTTTGTGCTCCAGTCTCTGGAATGGGGCCTGAACCCACAACCTTCTGACTCAGAGGCGAGAGTGCTACCAACTGAGCCACAGCTGACACTACTTGTGTGGATACAGCTGTTTTCAACCTTGGAGGCTTTCAAACTGACAAGATCAGAATAGGATGTGCGTTGGCTGTCTTTGACAGCACATTAGAAGAGGTAAACCTTCACGATCCACACCAGCAATGACGTGCTGTAGTGGGATAAGCATGTGCATACGAGAGAGGTGCTGCGATCGTAGGAGGCACTACCCACATCAGAGAGTTGGCAGACAGAATCTCAGCTTCCTTGACCTCACGGAGGAGCAGTGCTTCCGCAGGCTAAGGATGTCGCATCAGGTGGTGGCAGACATCGGCAGCCTCCTACAGGAAGACCTGCTCCCTGCTGGACCTGGTGGCCATGCATTACCAGTGGCTGTGAAAGTGATCCTTCCAGTGCACGACTGGAGACATATACAGGATCTCCCAGTCGACTGCACATAAATACATAAGGCAGGATTGTTTTCCAGGCCCGGCAATTATGTAAATCTACCCTGCGATGACAATAGCCAGAATGAGCGGGCACTCGGATTCTCCTCCCTGCTGTGGTGGTGGTCGATTGCCACGTGTGCAGTCAATGGCACCCTGTACCTGTGGGAATCCAGCCAACCAGGAGTTTTTATAAAACACAAGGGATATTCGTCCATCAATGCGCAGCTGGTGGGCAATCATAAGAAGAGGTTCATGCAGGTCTGCGGCAGATTCCCTGGGAACTGTCATGATAATGCGACAGTGCAACATTCCAGACCTTTTCATCCCAGGAAACAAACTTAAAGTCTGGCTCGTAGGAGACTCCCTTCGAACTTGGCTCATGAGGAACCCCATCAATGCAGCGCAGGAGCACTACCACAAGCGCCACATGACCACCAGGTGTGTCATCGAATGTTGAAGATGCGCTTCAGGGGCTTAGGTAGTTCTGGAGGCGGCCTTCAGTACTCGCCAACGAGGGTCTCCAGAATGACAGTGGTGTGCTACGTCCTGCTACAACATTGCGCAGCAGTGAGAATTGCAGGTGAAGGAGGACAAAGGGGCTCATCCTTCATCTTCACATGAGGACAAGAGGAGGAGCAGGAGGAGGATGAAGATGGGGCACCCATCGCCAGACCGGCCGCTTACATTGCTGCCCGGGATACCAGCGATGCCCAAATATCAGGTAGTTTCGCCTAGTGTGAAACGTAAGAAATGAGATCCTGTGGTCAGCTTCCACCACGAGGACCACCACCGCCCACCCCCATCTTTGCATTAAACAGTTCTTCAACCACTCATGCAGCCATTGCGCATCCGCCCAATGGGTCCCGTCATGTATTGACATTCATCAGGAATCAAAAGAAAGGGCGAGTTGGCACTCGGGACGAAATAATGGGAAAGACGTGGAAGTGGTGCTAGTCAATAAATTTTATGTGACATTATATAAAAAAAGAAAACTTAACAATGTAACATTTTGTCAAACACCCATGTACATACCCTGGGTGAATTACAATTACTTGAACTCACGCTTCCGACCGCTTCTACGTGTTGCAAACCATGTGGCTTCAGCAGAGGTGGATCCGCTGCTCAGATCCATGCCCTGATTGTTGAGATGCTTTTGGCCTATGACTCTGGGGCTTTGAAGCTCCTGAGGGCCCTGCCAAAGACTGCTCCACCGCCACATGTGCAGGGGCAGACTCGGCCATCAGGAGACGAGGCAGCATGTCAGGTACTGGCTGCGGGGCGGCAATCGGTGAGAAGTGGGAGCACTGTGAGTGGAGTTCCCATTTCCATGTCCCTTTCCGCCATCATCCCTCCCCCGCCCCACATCACTCCTACCGCTCTGCTGGAGACCAGCTTGGTGAAGATCAGTGACGCATTGTAAGGCCACAGATAAGGTATCTGTCATCCTGTTTAAGGTGGCAGACAAGTTGGCATCCAAAGTCTGCACAGCCATTATCATGGCCTGCATGGACTCATTTGAGAGCCATGCTTGAAGCTCCATGGAGGCAGCCACTCTCTCCATGGCAGACATTCTCGCAATTCCCTGCACCACCAATCCGCTAGCGATCGAGCTTGCCAGTACCTGGTTAAGTTGCTGATGCACCTCTAGCATTCTCCTTCTCAACAGTAGCCCCCAGGGTTCAGCATCTGTGTCCAGCTGTGCAGAGCTTGGAGAGGATTGCGCCCCTTGACACAGACTCCCCACAGCTGTCCCTGCTACCAGTGTCAGTTCGTGCTAACTTGTGAGGTGTGAATCATCAGGTGAAAACCAACTAACTGTCTAAATGGACCCACCGTAGTGTGAGTGTTTATGTCAGTGCATGGCTGTACATCCTGTGATGGTGCACACTCAGAAGGAATGAGGTCCTCTGAGGAATTGTCCTCATGGATGTCCTGTGACACTTGCTGTATGCATGAAGGCCCTGGAAGTCAAAAGAAAGGGGTATAATTTAGTCATGGCAAAGTCATAATCTTGACAATCACCATACTCAGTCTTCTCATAGTTCAACCATTGATGAAATAAAGTCAGCATATGTGTGTCAGAGATATTTGTAATCCTGTCACCAGCTATATGCGAGTTCCCTGTCTCTCCACCTCCAACTGCGAGGGACGCAGATGTGCCACTTATCCCCAGGGCCTCCTCCTCTGCGTCTGTTAGCTGGACTATTTGTGGCAGCCCACCTACAGTCCTCTCCCTCTACCTCACGCTCTCTTCTACAAGGGGCAAAAAAACAGACCTGTGAGTGAGTGTAGGTCAGGTGTTCACCTGATGGATGCAGTGCATTTGGTGAGGGTAACTGTGAGACAGATACATCACATTGCATAAGGATTGGGGTGAGTGGCAACGGTGGATGGATAAATGGAGAAGTGAAGACTGGATCCTGCTTAAAGTTGAGTGGGTGTGAGGAGTGATGTGATGGAGAACGCTTAGCAAGACAGAGTGAAATAGGACAGGGGCTTAAACCACAGGATGTAGTTGAATCAGCAAATGTACTCACTTTTCCTGACCTGGTTAGGTCATTAAACTGCTTCTTACATTGCATCCAAGACCTTGGCAAAATGCTCCTGCTGCTCTCCTCCTCAAATACCTACAACCTTCTTGGTAAGAGCCACAGGTTTCTTCCTCCCATTTCCGGGGAGAAGGATGCCCCTCGGGTTCCTGACTGCACCCAGCAATAATTCCAGCAATAAGTTATTGAATCTGGGTGCTGCCTTTGCTCTATGTGCAGCATCCATCATGAACACCTCCAATTTCCATTTGTTCACTCTCCCTTTAAATACAGCTGAGATCGTGTTATACGGGTGCTCATCGCGCCCACTGTGCAGCTTGGAGACGAGAAACCCGAAGTCAAAATTAATTGGGTCAGTTGAGTTGAGACCGCAGATTCTGACCATTAAGTTGACGTCCGGTTTTCACCCACACAATTCTACCCCACCCCCACCCCCGGCTCGGAAGCCGCCTTCATATTAATATCAGGGCCAGACGGTTTGTGTGCACTTAGGTCTTATCTGGTTTAAATTTCTTGCTTCAGGTTTTTCCAAATATAATAATCAATCAGTTATAATTCTGTTTTTAGTTCTTGCTTTTACAAGTCTTAGAATTGTACAAAGTGCATTCATAATGTACTTCAATATATAACCTCGAATTACAATTTAATCATAATATTTTCTTGGTATGATCACACTATTTGTATGCACTCTCTCCGTAATAACAGTTCTGCTTTGTGGTTTGGTATGTATAGCTGTACAAGTAAGTAATTGTGGCATTAGATGGAGCATCATCTTCATGTTGTCACACTATCTTTATTTCTGTGATGTGCACTATTTTTCCATCCAGTATGGCAGGTGACTGTGCAAGAGACCTGGGCATCACATAGCCGCAGCAGGAATGCAATCTCCTATTAGACCAGCAGATGGTGCTCATAGCAAGACGTGCACAGCCACAGCACAGTAACTTTCTGTTCTTGAGCATTCACTAGACCTCAAAATGGGGTCACAGGCAACAACTTAAAAAGATATCGGGGGAAAAATTGTGTGGCACCTCTTTTGGGGTGCTAAAGTCGTTAGCGCCCCGAAAAAGTTAGCACTCCTCCGCTGGAAATTCAGTAGTAGCACCCCAAGCGGGAGGTGGGCCGTTACTACTGAAGCTTGCGGCGCTACGTGCAATAGTGCCACGTCATTGCAGGCCTCCTCCCCCTGATTAAAGGGGGGGGCCTAGTGCTGTGCGCTCTGGGGTCCTGCTAGACCACCGAGGAGTGGAGTGCCGTGAAAACAGCCCGGCACTCAAGAGCACCCCGCATAAAAAAGTGAAAGGGGGCAGGTGCTGGCAGTCGGCCAAAATAAAAATGTCCGCCCGACACCTGCCCCTTTAACTTGCGCTGCCGCCGCTGCAAAAACGCTCCCTGATCCTGTCAGACATATCGTCTGGCGATAGGTCAGCGGGCGCAAGGGAAGTTTGCGGCCGGGGTGCTACCGGCTACCGCCGCCGTTAACCTCCCGCTGAATTTTGTGGGAGGCGCTAGCGGCGCCACGCCCGGGTGCTAGAGGATTCGCGCCCCCCGGGTGCGCTAACGAGAGGCACAAATCAACCCAATTTTTCCCCCATCATCTTTTTTCCAAGTTTACTATTGAACGATGGTCCATAACTGTTGTTGGCATGTGACAGCATTATAAGATTGTTCTGCATTTTTGATGTTAAAATGTGCACTATTAAGCCTGCTATACTGTCCTTTAAAGAGAGCAGTTAACTTTTTAGTTTTAATATCCAGCACATTAAATGGAACATTTAAATTTACAGGAAAGCAGTTATTTAGTTGTATTGCTAAAGGGTGGGGGGGGTGGGGGGGGGTGCGGTGGAGGAGGAAACAAGAGTGTTAGGACACATGTGTGTGACTACACAAATAAAAGATGGTCTTGTGCCTGCAATTCCTCCCATAGCGAGTTCCCCATTGGCATATCATCAAGGAGATGCTGAAGAGAGGATCAAGGCTTCACAGAAGGAAGGACAGAAAAAAAAAGTTACAGGGCATATCACACTGTATGATTCTCATACACTTCACAGCAGCCAACCGGAGAGCAGAACTGTCAAGCCTGGCAGTAGTCTCTCTCCGTGTCCTTCCTTTCAAGTGATAAATTAAACACAGCAGAGGGGAAGGAAACCGTAAAAATGGGAAGGAAAATAAAAAGCAGCAGGGAAATAATTTTAAAATAAAAATCTAATCCCTACTTAAAGCAACAAAAAGGAAATCCCCTTTGCTAATCTTTCCATATTTTGATTCTGTAATTATAAAATACTAGTGGCTCTCCTGTGGCACTGCTCATGAGGATCTGCTGTTATAAGGACAGGAGCATTATTCTGTGTCACGAATAAAAGAAGAACATTGGGCGTGGTGTAAAATAGGCTGCTGATTTTCCTCCGCCTACTCATCAGAAGACCAATTTTAAACTCCTATGATGCCTTTCAAAGTAGGCAGGAGATGGACAGCCAAGTATGGTGGTAAAAGTGTCATTGTCATTCCTGTGACAATTTACGTCATGTATATGGTTGCAAGTTTCAAGTTCATGGAAGACTTAGTTTGCTTTCGGAAACTGTCTTTTTGCTGTGAACATGAATTAAGTGTGTCATAAGAAAGCCCAAGTTTTAACAGGACCATTTTCTAGAAGTAGTCTTGCGCTGTTTCATCTTCACACTG
Source organism: Squalus acanthias (assembly GCA_030390025.1). Lineage (NCBI taxonomy): Eukaryota > Metazoa > Chordata > Chondrichthyes > Squaliformes > Squalidae > Squalus > Squalus acanthias. Next base: position 148,560,633 of record CM059427.1, read on the forward strand.
ACTGCAGTATAACTAAAAGTGATGCAAAACAAACATTAAAACAATTCCCAGGTGATCCAAATAATCACCTGAAAATTTTTAAAAACACATTTTTTAACAAGAGTAAAAACTGGCCGATTGCATTGGATTTTCTTTAAAATTGAAATTTAACTGGCATCAGGCACTGGTAAGTAAGCCTGTGAACTTTCATGCTTGCCTGTAGGCACACAGACCCATTTCCCCTGGGAAGACAGTCTTGCAGTATCACAGTCTGCCAGCTCCATGTCACTCTAACCATCACTGGTGTCAAACTGGTACCTATTGTACAGCAGTATCATGGGTCACTCAGTTGTGTACCATGGCATCCCACAACTCATGTATAAATAACTTACATCTGTGTAGCATTCCTCACATAAAATATATCTGGGCACTTTACAGGGCAGAGAAGTGAACATTGAAAAGCAAAAGGTAAAATTTGGGAAAGGGTGAAGGACAAAGATCAATGGCAGTGTTGAAGAAATTGGTATTTTAAAAGACTTTTGAAGGCCAACAGGAGCACTGTAACTAATCAATTGGCCTTTGGTGGTGGATGTAGAGGGAGCAAAGAACAAGTAACAATTTAAAAATAGAGGCCGTGAAGGGCTCTGAATAAGAGGACAAAGATCTTGAAGTTGACTTAGTTTAAAGAGCTACAGTAACTCTCAGTTCTTCCTACTGTTTGATGCCCCATTGATCTCAAATGGGCCCTTCCTAGGGATTTTCAGAGTTATGGAATAAAAGTGTGAAAAAGTAGGTAATTGGGGGAAAGAAAAGGGGAAATTAGTGGCCAATGTTTAGTGAGGAGGAGGGAAACCAGACGTAAGGTGCACACAGAAGAGAAATACAATAATGAATATTGATGTCTATTTGAAGCCATAATTCAAGATAAAATGAGCATTTAGAAATCCATGAGTTAATCAAAGACAGCCAGCATGGATTTATTGAAGGCTGGTGTTCAATAAATTTAATAGAGTTCCTGTTCGGGCGCCAAAATCTGTAAGACGTGCAAATTAACTTTACCCCGTCCAACAGTTTATAGAGTTCAGACCCGTGGTGGAAAAGACAACTCGAGATAAAGATTTCAGGGTAACAGTTTCTTTACTTAAAACCAATAATGATTACCAGCAAGCAACTATTCTTCACTTAAACTACAGTGGTTAAAAGCGAGTACAAGCATACATACTTACTAACACCATGGAGTGATCAGTTCGGTGGTGACTAGTAGGACCACTTTAACTGGCAACAGATCAAGTTGCCCGACTTACTGCAGCAGCCCCTAGTGTCTTTCGTCAGCAACTTTTATATCCCAAAACTTGGCAGACCGCCCAAAGCGTACATGTCCCAGGCCATGTTATAATAGTTGTTTTTCACTTCTAACTTATCTGTTAGCCAGTGGGCCTCAAGGCTGGTTACACCATTGAGCCTTTGTCTGAAGATGTTCCTTAACGGCTCAGGAGATTTGTTTTTTCAAAATGCTCAAGGCCCACTTCCTTATCTGTCAACAGCTTGCAATCGCAGCAGTTCTATTTTTTTTCAGAATTTGCACAGTAACAGGGTCCTCATTTCTCATAGTATGCTGGTACATTAAATTTGGTCAATTTCTTTAAGTTTTACAGCAAGCACGATGTATTCTTACAGAGTTTTAATAAGGGTGCTTAAAGTTAGGAAGAGCTTTGATTGGGTGAATAGGGAAGACTGTTTTCAGGTGAGGAGTCAGTGATGAGAGGTCATCCATTTAAAATTGTCACCGAGTTAGGAGCGAGGTTAGGGATTATTGGGACTGTACAGCCCATGGATTTCTGTTCACTAATTTCCCAAATTGTATTCCTTGCTGGTGCTGCTCTTAACTGGGAGTACGGGAGCTTGGAATTGCCCTTTAAGTGTTCAGAATGCAGGCAGCAGTGTCTGCACTGTCTGAACATTTAAATGAAGCGTGGTAGGCAAAAAGTGCCCAGCATTTAACATTACATTGGCGTTATTGTGAGTCAAACATGAGCAGTGTGCAACCATCTCCTCCCAGGATTCTCACTCCGATTCTCTCCTGGATCAGGTTGAGCATTGACTCTGGATTTATACAGCAGCTGTAGAGCTAGTGAGAAGCAGAAACAACTTTGAAGCACTGCTAAAATGGTAATGTAAATAGTGTCTCGGGTGTTGTGTTTCAACTCTGGGGATATAATTCATTACGAAAATAAATAAATATCTACTCAAGTCACTCATTACTAATTTTGATCAGTTAGACAGATATTTTAGGCAGGTAAAAACTGCAAGTACTTGTCTAAAAAGTTACATGCTGAAACAGATTAATATGAATCACTATACTGCCCATACTCCAAACAAAACCTGTTTTTTTTTTAAACATAGCTTGATTAAATCAGATGGCAATGAAACATAACATTGGAGATACATTGCACAGGGGAAAAGGTGCAGAGGTCGGAACTGATGAAGTGAAAAACTGGAATTCGAAAGAAGAGATGGAAATCACAAGGCAACCCGTCAAACTGCTGGTATCTGTCCAAATCAGTGCCAGTGGGATGTCAGCCCTGAGCCTGGTCTGCTTTACACTTGGACTGTTTGGTATCTAGGGTTTAAATGGATTATACTCTGCACTGGAGGTCAAATTGCAGCCAATTTCACGTTAAGATGACCTTTGATGAGAAATCCAGTATGATCCGGGTTTAAGAGGCCCCTTCAAAGAGCAATAAGGATTCTACTCAATCATTGTGTTATGAAGATACTTAGGCAACTTGGTTTATAAATATTACCACAAGAAGATTAAGGGGTGATGTGATTCAGGTCTTTAGGATAAATGAAGGAAGGGTATTGATGTGGAGGCTACACATTGAGTTAAATCCTAGAAATAGGACTGGATGTTATGATTTCAAAATTAGAAAATCACACACATTCTTGAGAAAAGGAGGACCTTTCCATACAAAGTTATAGACTATGGAATAGGGCAACTAGAGCTCTCAAAACTGAGCAGTGCTTTCCTGGAGCGATTTCTGGTCTGAGAAAGTATAGATGAATGCCTGTTTTCAACAACAGCATGCATTTCTATACCACCTTTAATGTAGGAAAATGCCCCAAGATGCTTCATAGGAGCATAATTAGACAAATATTGACACTGAGTCACAGGAGGAGATTTTAGATGGGGCAACTAAAAGCTTGGCCAAAGTGGTATGTTTGAAGGAGGGTCTTAAAGGAAGAAAGAGAGAGGTGAACCAGTTCAGGGAAGAAATACCAGAGCTTAGAGCCTAGACGGCTGAATGCACGGCCGCCAATGCTGGGGCGAAGGGAGTAGGGGGGTGATGTGTAAAAGGAACACAGAGGGGTCGATTTTGTGACTGGGGGCAAGTTAGAGGTGGGACTGCTGCTTGTCGGGTCGATGTCCCGCCTCCATCGATTTGTGGCCAACCCACGCTATTTTCCCTTGATTGACCTTGTTAAGCCCGCCCAGCGGGCTTAGCAGGCCAATCAAGGGAAAGCCGGTTGCAGAGCACGTCAACATATGACGTTTCATCTGTCAAAAATTTTTGACAGATGAATTGTCATTGTTTGACAGCTCTGTGAAGCTGTCAAACAGTGACAATCTCTGCAGTTTGATGAGGTCTTGCATTCAAGACCTCATCAACCTTCTTTCTTTTACAGAAATTAGATGGTTGTTGCATCTGAAAATGCAATGGCCATCTCTCATCTGCAACATGGAGGTGCAAGACTCTCCGCATAGAAACTGACTGAAGCCTGCCGGAAGAAACAAAGATAAGTACACTTTTAAAAACACTTAGCACTTACCTCAGATACTTACCTCTACACTCTTGCACCCATCACTTACCTTCACACCACACTTTTGCACCCCGCCCCCCCCGTCGACCCCCGCAGACCCAGTACTCACTGAGCTGAGCTGGCGGGTTTTAGAGCCTTCGGGAAGCCCGCACTTGTGAGGGCAAAAAGGGGATAATCCTATTTTCTGCCTGTTAACTACCTGTTAACAGGCAGTTAATAGGCTTTAATCCCTTCTCGCCTCCAAGGAGACGGGACCCGGCGCGGAACAGCTAACCGCCTCCTGGGAAGATGGCATGGAGGCGGGTTGGGGGCGGGTTTGCCACCCGCTCCCAAATTCTGCCATTTTCCCGGCAGTCCCGCCTCCATACCTGCCTCCCCAGGGCTGGCAAAATCGCCCCCAGAGTTCATGGAGGCTTGTAGGGCGAGAGGAGCTTACAGAGATAAGGAAGGGCAAAGTCATGGAGGGATTTGACCATGAAGATAAGACTGGGAGTGAATATAGGACAGACAGCACAGGGTTAATGGGTGAACAGGACTTGGTGCGGGTTAGGATACAGGCAACAGAGTTTTGGATGAATTCAAGTTTATGAAGGGTGGAAAGTGGGAGGCCGGTCAGGAGAACACTGGAATAGTCAAGTCTCGAGGTAACAAAAGCATGGATGAGGATTGCAGCATCAGATGGGCTGAGGCAGAAGCAGAGATGGGCGATGTTACAGAGGTGGAAATAGGTGGTCTTCATGATGGAAAGGATATGGGGTCGGAAGCTCAGCTCAGGGTGAAATAGGACGCCGAGGTTGCAAACAGCCTCAGACAGTGGCTAGGGAGGGGGATGGAATCAGAGGGGAGGGAACGGAGTTTGTGGAAGTGACCGGAGACAATGGCTTTGGTCTTCCAATATTTAATTGGAGGAAGTTGCAGCTCATTCAGTACTAGGTATCAGAGAAGCAGGCTGACAGCACAGACAGTGGAGGGGTTGAGAAAGGTGGTGGTGAGGCAGAGCTGGGTATCGTCAGAGTACATGTGAAACCTGACATGGTGTCTTTGGAAGGTATCACCGAGGGGCAGCATGTAGATGAGAAAAAAGGAGGACGCCAATATTAGATTCTTGGGGGCTCCAAACGTAGCGGTGTGAGCCCAGGAAGAGAAGCCATTGCAGGAGATTCTCTGGCTGCCACTGAATAGGCAACAGTGGAACCAGGCGAGGGAAGTCCCACTCAGCTGCACAATGGAGAGGAGACATTGGAAGAGGATGGTCAACCATGTCAAAGGCTGCTGGAAGGAAGGTTGGGTGGTCAGCAGTTTAGTGCAGGAGGGGAGATTAATGAACAAGATGAGCTCAGAGAACGCAGGAGGGAAGGTAGGAGAGAAACCAGAGGACGATACAGCTTCAGGGCTATTGCGCAGGTGGGGGGGGAAGTTTGGCTTGGTAGACAAGAGGAAGAGAGGGATGCGGCAGAGGCAACTTAATGGATAGTCTTAATCTTAGTCTTAGTGACAAAGAAGGGGAGATGAAGTTTACTTGCAGATAGGGTGGAGTCATCCCTCAGCTTTTATCACATTCCATTTGTGTCGATTGTAAGTATTAAAACTCAATTCAGTCGTAGTTATTTCCATAAGCATGAAATAAAAAGAAAATCAGTAGATGTGAAAAGAAAACAAAACGTGAAATCTGGAAAAACTGAAATAAAAACTGATAGTACTAGAAACAAACAGCACATCCAAAGGATTCTCCACCCAATAATTTAACCAGTCTTTTCTCTTTCAGATGCCAATAGATCTGCTGCATATTTCCACATATTCTCAATTTATTATAATTTTTAAAAAAGATGTTAAAACATCCAAACAACTGAAATGTACATTTTCCTCAGTAGCATATCGAAGTGTAAATAGATCAAACAGCATAGCTTCAGGAGCAGTTATTATACCTTCAGGGCATATATTAAGTCATTATTCTAATTATGAAGCTGGGAGTTGGTGGCTGTTCTCCATAGACACCAGCAGAGGATATCGTAGATACATCATTCATTCACTCAACTGAGCCACAACATTACATAGGTGTTGGTCATGTGATTTCAGCAGCTTGCCTGCTTCAGTATTTCCTTAATTACCTCACAGAAAACAAGTCTGGTTTTCCAGGCTGCAACTGGGAACAAAATTGTAGTTTGGACCCCATGCAGTCAAGGACCATATCTGTGTAACACACTAAAAAACAGTCTTACAATATAATACAAAGCATACATGCAGTCATTTTCTTCTTGATTACATTCTCTAATAACTCAGACACATTTTAGTTAAACAAGAAGTGCAGTGTCATTGTACATTAAGGTGACAAACAGCCACCAAAAGGTTACAAATTAGGCAAGGACAACTAACGGAAAATAGCTTTCAGAACTGTGGAGAAGTCCGAGACAAATCATCAGCAGTTAATATTAGCTTGCATCAGGAGCACGTTGTCAGTAGTAACAGTAAATTTATTTCTTGCAACATCTTCAATTAACTGTCAGACATTTTAGCATGGTCCTCACATTATGCGTCATTTTTGCCAGCTGCAGCTACTAGCGGTTATGAAGTTAAGACCCGCGATATGCTGTGATGGGGAGAGGTGGAGGGGAGGGGGGGGGGCGGGATGACTAAGTGATTATTAGACAGTTTTTGTGCAATGTGAGAAAAGGTTCTTCAGAAAAATACGTACATGTTTATAACTCGTTCTCTTTTATCAACAAAAATCTGTGCTTTTGAGCATTGGAGTGGAATGTATTATAGGAAATCAAACAATTAATTCAAAGTACTGTATACGTGTGCTCTGGATCATTGTGCAGACTCACCCAGATTTTGTTTTGGATACCACCTCACCATTATGAGGTGGTATCCAAAACAAAAGTGCTTCCCTGTATTGAGGAATGAGGTAATTGTGCAGCAGCTCCCGAGGCACCAAGCGCATGGTCTACAGAGCAGCAGTGATACCCGCCCTGCTGTATGCTTCAGAGACATGGACCATGTACAGCAGGCACCTCAAAGCACTGGAGAGGTACCACCAACGCTGCCTCCGCAAGATCCTGCAAATCCATTGGCAGGTTAGGCGCACCAACGTCAGTGTTCTTGCTCAGGCCAACATCCCCAGCATCGAGGCTTTGACCACGCTCGATCAGCTCCGTTGGACGGGTCACATTGTCCGCATGCCCGATACGAGACTCCCAAAACAAGCGCTCTATTCGGGGCTCCAACACGGCAAGAAAGCCCCAGGTGGGCAGAGGAAACGCTTCAAGGACACCCTCAAAGCCTCCTTGAAAAAGTGCAACATCCCCACTGACACCTGGGAATCCCTGGCCCAAGACCGCACAAAGTGGAGGAGAAGCATCTGGGAAGGCGCCGAACACCTTGAGTCTCTTCGCCGGGAGCAAGCGGAAGCCAAGCGCAAGCAGCGCAAGGAGTGCACATCAACCCAAGCACCCCACCCACCCGTCCCTTCAACCACCGTCTGCCCCACCTGTGGCAGAGACTGTAGGTCCCGCATTGGACTCATCAGTCACCTGAGAACTCATTTTTAATGTGGAAGCAAGTCATCCTCGGTTCCGAGGGACTGCCCAAGAAGAAGAGTTAGTCAACAAGAATCATTAGGAACCACCATTATGAGGTGGTATCCAAAACAAAAGTGATTCACTGTATTGAGGAACGAGGTAATTGTGCAGCAGCTCCCAAGTTTACTGTGGCAGAAAGCACTCGGTATGAAGAGAGGAAACGATACAATATCAAAAAATGCACACAAAAAGGAACTGAAGTAACATAGGAATGGGTGGCACAAAAGCAAAATACTACGGATGCTGGAAATCGGAAATAAAAAAACAGAAAGTGCTGGAAATACTCAGCAGGTCAGTAAGCAGCTGGAGAGAGAAACAGAGTTAACGGGCTCGATTTTGCCAGGCCCGAGGAGGCGGGATTGGAGGCATGTGAGGTGTTAATATCGCAAAAAATGGCATGTGAGCCCGATACCGCCTCCATCCCGCCTCCGAGCAATTTTCCCAGAATTGGGGTTTCAGACCCCGTTTCCATCCCGCCTCCAAGAGGCGGGATAGGCCCTTAAGGCCCTTAACAACCAGTTAATCGCCTCTATAATCCAATTTTGAGAGGCCTTTCTGATTTTTAGACATTTCCCCCATCCTACATGTCTCCTCTGGAACACGCCAGTGAATCCTGGCGGCCTCACAAGTGGACTGCTTACTAACAGCTGCAGCTCCACCATTAAAAAGGAGTTTTCAGCAATCATCATTTGCAGGTGGCAGAACTTTGTTGTCTCAGGTCTGGGGGAACTTTTAGCAGGCATACCCATTGTTGTGGAAGTTTGGAGCCTGAGACCCATCTCCAGGGTGACCTCCTGGGAAACCCCTCTCCCCACCTTGACTGAGCGCTTACTCAACTCAGGTATATAGCAGAAGCATGGGAGCCATTTATTTCCTTTCCTCCTGGACATCAGATTCGGACGAAGACCAGCCGTGGCAGCAGCAGAACACTGAACAACAGCAGCACCAACAGCAGGAGCAACAACAGGAGCGCCAAGCTGCTGCTCACCCACCTGAAACTGCACAGGCCAGAAGGCGCCAGAGCGCGACCACATTGCAAGGGATGCACTCATGTTGGCCAGATTTGCTTAGCCTGCACAATCAAACACTTTTGTCTCGCACCTTCTTACCAGAGCATCGACAATGGACAAGAACCTGCGGATTCCTATCACTCTGACCACCATACTGACAATTGCAAGTCGCCCTAAGCCCTCAATGTGAAAGTCCCATTTGCGAAATGACACAGGCCACGACTTCAACAGTTTGCCATCAAATCTGTTTATGATACCATGACAAGGATGGCTGGTCCAAATACAATACATCACAGCACCCAAGTGACTACCCTTGTGACTACTTGTGCATTATCTTCCTCTTACGCATGCTCCTACGTGGTGCTTCCCCTGTGGCTTCAGCAGATGTGGAGGCCCCTTGCTCATTTTCTTGCTGCTCCTGTCTCGATGCCTTTGGCGGGCGTCCTCTAGGGTTGCGAACCTGCGGCTGTGCAGGGGCTGAGATGCCCATCTCAGTTGGGTGAGGACTCTGGTGAGGCTCTGACCGAGGGCTTTGCAGTGGCATGGTCGTGTGAGCGTTGGGAGAGGAGCCCCCACTTCCTTGTTGTCTGCCACCAACATCTCTCTCATGGGTCAGCCCCACTTCAGAGCTAGCAAGTGGCTTGACAGCACCTTGCTGCTCTTCAGGGGGGCCATGAGGACCTGTTTCTGCACTGGAAGTCCTACTCCAGAGGACTTCCATGAAGGTCTGGTTTCTATGCTGAATAGGTGACCATCGCTCCTCAAGAGATGTCATTCTATTCTGAACAATGACCATGTTTTCAAGACCCTGGCGACTAAGCTCCTCCATGGCCGTAGCCATTCTCTCCTCTACCGTAGCCATCCTCTCCTCTACGGCAGCCAGCCTTACCACGGAGTTAGCCATCCTTTCCATGGAGGTTGCCATCTTTTCCGTAGTGATGCGTTCATGCGCCAATGCCTCCACAAAGGCTCTGCTCATGTTCGCGATACACTCCTCCATTCGCTCCACACTCGCAGCGACCCTGGAGACAAAACCTGCCAGAGACTCCTGCACCTGTTCCTGGAGTTCCAGCACCGCTCTCGTTCTGGATGGACCCAGAGGCACAGGGTCGACATGCAGCTGAGCCAAGCTGGCAGAGTCCTGCGCCCTCCGACAAGGACTCTCCACTGCTGTCCCTGTCCCCACCATCTGCTGATGCTCACTTGTGAGCTGTGATACACCAGGTGCCAACACTACTCTATCTCGCGAAGGTCCCACCGAGGTGTCAGTGTCTGCGCTGGTACTGGGTGCGCTGAATTCTGCTGAGGCTGCGCCCTCAGAGGTTGCAGCTTCCTCTGAGGAGTCTGGAAGCTCAGACTCTTCTTCCTGGACAGTGGGGATGGGGGCTTTCAATGGTCCTGTGGGGGAGTAAAGGAAAGAGTTAGAGATGTGAGGTCAAGGTTACATGCACATTGAATAGTGCAGATAATCATAAGTCAAACTGTTAGAGCATCAGATTCATTATCAGTGACTCATGCAATGTCAATGAGAGAGATGTCAAACTATTCTGTCACCAGCTTCGGACCAGGATGAGCCCTAACACCAGCAGGCACACCAGCAGCACCAACCTTCTCCTCAACCACCTGATGTTGCACAGGAAAGAGGGGATCAGCAGAGGGCTGCTCCGCACCAGAGGCGATACCCCCAACACAGGGTATACAGGCAGAGGATGAGCTTCCTCAACATGACAGAGCAGTAGTGCCAAAGGAGGCTCAGGCTATCGTGCCAGGAGGTCGCAGAAATTTGCAGCTTACTGGAACCAGACCTGCAGCCCACAGGAGTGGGTGGACACACCTTACCAGTGACTGTCAAAGTCACCCTTGCGCTCAACTTCTTCGCCTCAGGCTCCTTCCAGGGAGCTGCAGCAGACATTTGCGGCATCTCGCAGTCGGCCGCCCACAAATGCATCGCATAGGTCACCGATCTATCTCTGCGAAGCCATCTGTGAAAGGCAGAGCAATAACCAGATGGTGATATGTACTACCTGCACACTCCTAGATGAACCTTCAAATACAACGTGGCCAAGACTGCTTGAAATATCTCGGCTGGAAATGAGTCACCGTTGATGTCAACAGACCCGCACCATTTAATAGGGCCGGGTAACGCGCAGGCCTGCCTTAATAGGCGCCATTAAGGGAAAGTCGTTCTGAGGAGCAGGGTGAAAAGTAGAATGGTGTTCCGAGCCGCCACGCCAACCGCCTGCACCTGGCCCGCCCTGGTAATGAAAATTCCGGCCGTTAACTCTTTCTCTCTCCAAATGCTGCCTGACCTACTGTAGAATCGATCTACATCAAAGTGAACGACCTTGGTGGACAGTATAATAGGAGCTTAAAGCTCGTTAAAACTGAACTCAGAAACTGACCAAGCCTGCCGTGGGCAATTAAAGAAAAGGCCCTGTGAGAAACTTTTAAAACATAAACTTGAAGATCGCAGCTAACAAAGTCTGGGATTGAGTGGAATGTATATTCAAGCTTGGAAGGCATGTCTGGCTAACAAGATAACGACTTGCCATTTTAAAAAAAGACTCACAGACATCAGAAGCAAGGAAATGCATCAATAAACAAAACCGCATATCAAAGGAGCTGCAGACATGTCAGCAAGAGTTTTCGATAAGGAGCTATCAAAGTGCGAAACCACAGGAAACGTCTGGTATTGGGCAAGAAGGTGTATTCGGACAATATAAGACAGCAAGAATAGCACGGCCAGAGGCTAGCACTACGGTCGACAGGAAGGAACAGAAGGAGAGGAACTCGAGCAGTTGGGCTCGTGGAGCAGAGGCCCGATCAGCTTTCTGACGGCGATTGGTTGCGGTCTGATCAACCCCAGCGCGATTGTCAATAGTCTCGTGAGTATATCCCCTGCCACGTAATCCAAGTAACGCAATTAGGCTTTAGAAAGTAAAACATTGTAATTGTTAATGGGTAAAGTCGTGATTAAACACTGTTGTGTGGACCCTGTTGCTGTCGACTCAGTTTGTATTTTGTAACTCGAGAGTCAAGAATCAAAGTATCCAGACAGATGTTTGGCTTACACTGCTGAGTATTTGCAGCATTTTCTGGTTTAATTATAGAAATGGGTGGGTTCATTTGCTTTGATAGTGAGAATGATCTGTAGGAAAAATGATTGAATTAGCAAAATATAATGCATATTAGATTTCAAAGGATTTATCACAACAGCTAGAGGGGTTCTAGAAAAGGAACAGTGTGATAAGCAGATGATGGCCAATCTGTCCAATGATTGTCATAGAGTCATAGAGTTATACAGCACAGAAAGAGGCCCTTCGGCCCATCGTGTCTGCGCTGGCCATCAAGCCCTGTCTATTCTAATCCCATTTTCCAGCACTTGGTCCGTAGCCTTGTATGCTGTGGCGTTTCAAGTGCTCATCTAAATGCTTCTTGAATGTTGTGAGGGTTCCTGCCTCGACCACCCTTTCAGGCAGTGAGTTCCAGATTCCAACCACCCTCTGGGTGAAAAAGTTTTTCTCAAATCCCCTCTAAACCTCCTGCCCCTTACCTTGAAACTATGCCCCCTGGTTATTGACCCCTCTACTAAGGGGAAAAGTTCCTTTCTAGCTACCCTATCTATGCCCCTCATAATTTTGTACACCTCAATCAAGTCCCCCCTCAGCCTTCTCTGCTCTAAGGAAAACAACCCCAGCCTGTCCAGTCTGTCTTCATAGCTGAAACGCTCCAGCCCAGGTAATATCCTGGTGAATCTCCTCTGCACCCTCTCCAATGCAATCACATCCTTCCTATAGTGTGGCGACCAGAACTGCACACAATATTCCAGTTGTGGCCTAACTAGCGTTTTGTACAGTTCCATCATAACCTCCCTGCTCTTATATTCTATGAGAAGTCGCACCTGACCTGTTTGGACACCAACCACACCTTTGATTGCCGTGATTATCTCTCTGCCGAGGTGTGATAAAGGGCATTTCGAAAGATTAACTCTAATCATCTGGCAGTGTTCTCTGACTATATATGCTGTGCCTATATGCATCTCTTCACTTCACCTGACGAAGGAGCAGCGCTCCGAAAGCTTTTGATTTCAAATAAAGCTGTTGGACTATAACCTGGTGTTGTGCGACTTCTCACATTTGTCCACCCCAGTCCAACACCGGCATCTCCACATCATGGCTTATATTCTATGCCTCAGCTAATGAAGGCAAGTATCCCATATGCCTTCTTAACCACCTCATCTACCTGTCCTGCTGCCTTCAGGGATCTATGTACATGCACACCAAGGTCCCTCTGATCCTCTGTCCTTCCTAGGGTCCTACCATTCATTGTGTATTCCCTTGCCTTGTTAGTCCTCCCAAAATGCATCACCTCACACTTTTCAGGGTTAAATTCCATTTGCCACTGTTCTGCCCATCTAACCAACCCGTCTATATCGTCCTGTAGCCTGAGGCTTCCCTCCTCGCTATTTACCACTCCACCAATTTTCGTGTCATCTGCGAACTTACTGATCATACCTCCTACATTCAATATCTAAATCATTAATGTACACTACAAACAGCAAAGGACCCAGCACCGATCCCTGCGGTACACCACTGGACACAGGCTTCCAGTCACAAAAACAACCTTCGACCATCACCCTCCGCCTCTTGCCACTAAGCCAATTTTAGATCCAATGTGCCAAATTGCCCTGGATCCCACGGGCTCTTACCTTCTTGACCAGTCTCCCATGTGGGAATTAACTAATGAGCTTCAGTGTTATCAAGTAGACTCTGTGCACATGCAGCATGAATGGACCCTTCTATCATTTGAGGCATCTGAAGGAAGCATCCATGAAAAAAAGGATTGAGGTTTGTCAGTACAATTGATTACAAGGTGTTGTGTGGCGGTGTACAGCAGATGAAAAGCTGCAATCTACAATTATTTTCAACTGAAAGACAGCTTCTCTACAGAATATTCAGGCCTGGAACACAAATAGTTCTATCGTCAAGAGTTTGATGCAAAAGTACCATGATGTAAAGAGTGAAAGGAATGTATGTGCTGGTTAGGATTTTTATGAATGCCAAGACAATGTGCAACATGAAAGCAAATATGCAACATCTGAAAACAAACATCTGTATTGCTCTAGAGGTCTTAAGAAACTCCGGCAGCCAATGAATCTCACTCTGAACCAATACTTCAAAGCAGGATGAGCGAGAAACAGGAAACGTGGCTGCATCAGAAACCATCTGCTAGCGAAGTGCATCAGTCATCTCATCCCAAAATTTCTTATACCTGATTGTATTAAACAAAGAGATTCAGAAATTGTTTGAAGTTCATTTAACATAATGCCTGATGTTGTCCCTGTTTATACTAGACTTCTCTGCGGTGGCTCATTAAACATGAATTATGCTCTATGTATGAACAATTCATTCAAACTCTGTAAAATTCCACAACATACACTAACTATCAGATCTCCTGTGGCATTGTTGATGGTGAGTCAGAGGATTTGCTGTATTATAACAATTAGGGATGTTTATGCCATGTTGGGGATAACATCAGGCTACTGATTTAGTGACCAAAGAGGTCCGACTCCATTTTTATTAAATGGTATTCTAGGATTTTTTCCTCATATTTTCAGGATTAAACTCCATGACTGTCCATTATTTGGTGATAACAGTAAATTTTTATATCTATTCCTTTACCCATGTATTTAATTTTTATTTCTTACCAGTTTTAAAGGTGAGAATACACAGCAAATAGGTATGCAAGATGAAACAATTGGAATTAAATATCAGGAACAAAATTAGATATCTGGGGTGGAACATCCCGAGGCCCCAAACCCCTGACAGGACCTTAAATGCAACAGGCAATTTATCAGAAAATCGCAAGTGCTTTGCCCACTATTTCCTGTCCGTTGACAATAATAGGAGGAGAATCATGGTCGATGCACACTAGTTGGACGTTAATAGAATAAAAGTCTTTCCGATTAATATAAATGAGGGATTTGGCGTATAGGGCTTGTGAGTGTCATATCAATTGCCCCTTTCACCTGTAGGAACCCTGCCAGACTGTAGACCTTGATAGCCCTCTCTCTGTTAGTCTGCTTCCAACTCGCCACTGCCCCTGGAAACATAGCCCTCTATGAGTCACTGAGATAGATTTTCAACTTGCCATCCAGACATAAAACTGACATTGCAGATCGACCACTCATCATAGAAACTGCCCGACGAACATTTCCATTGAATTCTAATGGAAATAAAAATTGTTCAGTTTCTATAATGGGTGGTTGATTCATAACGCCAGTTTGATACCTGGGCAGCAAGTTAAAATCTATCGGGAGCAGAAGGCAATTGTTGTTGGATTTGCCACCAATATTGTATCGTGCACCATGACTAGCACTCCATCCTTATTCAAAATATGTTAATTGGTGGTTTGATATTAAATAAAGTCTTTTTCTAACCTTCCTTTGTGCCACACAGAAAAAGATCACGGAAAACTGAATGTCACAACAAGTACAACCTTTTGCATTTTGAAATGCAACACAAATGTATTTTCAATGATGCTAACTTGCAATGGAAGATGAGCACTTTAATGTTGGTGCCAATGGGTGGTCATGGCATATAGATTGCATCACAAATCTTGACATGCAGTGCATTATGAATGACTGTTTAAAAACCATAAGGAGTTAGTGTAACAGCTGATGGTAACTGTAGGCGAACAATAAAGTATAGACTATGCACTGACAAAGTGGACAGATCTGAACTCTGAATTCTGAAGTAGGGAACATTATGGGCCAAAAATTGATCCCGCTGCGCGAGAGTACGCACTGCGTACTCTCGCGTATTCTCTCTCCAATTGCCAGTTTTCTGCATGCCCTGCGCATGCGCTGAAAACCGGCACTTGGTCTTTGGAAAAGGGGGCGGTTCCTCGGTGCATCGCGTGCGCGCTACAGGCTGCGCGCACGCTGTGCACTTAGTGCTTTGGACGCGCAGGTAAGGATGGAAGATTTTAGAAATGGAAAGAGGAGTAAGACCCACTTTTAACAAGGTAAGTAGTGAATTAAGTATTTTTTTGAATTTTTTTTAACAGGTATATCTTTTTTAGAGACTTTAAAGACAGGTAAGTTTATTTTTATAACTTTTTAAAAGATTTTAAATTTTTTCAAAAATTTAATTTTTTATTTAAAATGGTTAATTTATTTAACTATACTTATTTTATTAATGTGATGGTTTTTTTTTTAAATTTAATTGAGGTTTAGCTGTTATTTTGGGGGGGTGTAAGATTCATAGCTTTCACAGCACGTATGTGAAACTTATGAATGGAAGATGGTGTGCTGCCATTGGCTCTAACTGAGTCACGTGATCCCACAGCTCGCACGAATTCACTACGCCGGTGGGATACGCAAGCACTGCCCAGCTGATGTCTGGAACATCAAGTTCGTGCGAGCTGGATCTGAAAAAGCCAACGCGGAGTGAGAGATCGCGCCTGCTCCTTACCCCCGCGGGAACAGAGCGAGATCAATTTCTGGGCCTATATAGAATATACAGAAAGAAACAGGCCATTCGGCCCAAACTGTCCATGCAGGTGTTTATACTCCACTCGAGCCTCTTCCCATCCTTCCTCATAACCCTCTATTCCCTTCTCCCTCATATGCTTATCTAGCTTCCCCTTAAATGCATCTATACTATTCGCTTCAACCACTCCCTGTGGTAGCGAGTTCCACATTCTCACCACTCTCTGGGTAAAGAAGTTTCTTCTGAATTCCCTATTTGATTTCTTGGTGACTATCTTATATTGATGGCCTCTAGTTTTGCTCTTCCCCACAAGTGGAAACACTCTGGCCGTGAAATTTGGTACCATCGCGCCAGCTGATAAGGCCAGTTTCCGAGAAAAAATGATGGGCAGGTCAGCAGTGTTGCCGTTGCCTGGTCTCGCTGCAAATATGGTAATTAGTCAGATTATGATGTCAATCAGCGTGCAATACTGAATTGACGCACAACCTGCTATTTTGCACATCGCCACTCCTTTCAAAGCCCTCTCCAAAGCACACACAGCAGAACATGCATTCAGCTGCATGACAGACCTCCCACCAGCGCTTCTTAAAGGGACACACGTAATTTGAGGTAAGTTTAGATTTTTGCTTTTGTACTGGTTTCTTTACATTTTATTTGAGTAGTGGCTTGGTGTAAGACATTTAAAAAGTTGTTAAAGTGTGAAGGGCGTGCAGGGAATGCTGCTGGACATTTGCAAGGCCTCTGAGAATACCACTTACTCCCAGTCCTGGGGACACTAGTTGCAGTCCCCCTTGGGATGCAGCTTGACATGGAGATGGAGCAGAGGCAGCAAAGGGGACAAGCAGCTCACAGAGGGAAGAGGAAGCAGAAGAGGAGGAGGAGGACGCAGAAGGAAGGAGGCAACCCAAACAGCCCCTTTCTGGCCGGGATATCCAGATCAAATCATCCGCCTACGGTAGCAGTGAACAAAACCCCAATTTCCCTTTCAACATTTGTCCCACACCTTACCTTCCCTCTGTTAGTGACCATCACAGCGTCCTTTTGGCCACAATGCTGAAATCAAAGCACCACAAAGCAAACTTTCCAATCCAACTTTATCCATATATGCATCCAATATTACATCAAAAAATCAACTAATCACTCTTGTGCAGCACCATCTCCACCAAGAGGGCGAGATGAAGCTTGGAATATGACATGTGCCTCGTGTTTGATAGAGATTGTTGGGTAGGTGAGTAATTGGTGGGGCGGGGGGGGGGGGCGGGGGGCGGTGTGCAATGAGCAGTGTGTGAGTCTAGTGGTGTAGTTTGTAGATACAGCTTTTGAAGGTGCATTCACTGACCTTGACCACTCATCTGAGGTCATGAAACTTCTTTGGGCACTGGAGCCAGGTGGTGGGGGTGACACTGCTGGGAGTGACCACCTCGGCGATCTGGTCCCACATCCTTCTTTCTGGAGGGCCTTCTGGCCCCGTGTGTAGAGGAATACTTCGTTGCCTGTAAAGCACTTTGGGACATCGGGAGGGAGGAGGGACGGAGGGACAGACGGATCTTTCTTTCTATTTGTACTTCCAGATCCCTTTGCTCCTCTACCCCATGTAGATTCTTATTTTCCAAGTAATATGTGATCTCCTTACTTTTCTTACCAAAATGTAATACCTCACACTTATTTGCATTGTAATTCATTTGCCAATTATATGCCCATTCTGCAAATTTACTAATGTCTTCTTGTAATTTGTTACAGTCCCCCTCAGTATTGATTAGCCCAACACCCCCCCCCCACAATTTGGTATCATCCGCAAATTTAGAAATTGTGTTTTGATTCCAAAGTCTAAATTGTTAATATAAATATATACAGTGGTCCCAGCACTGATCCTTGTCGGACCGCACGTTCCGCCTTCTGCCACTCTGAATAGCTACCCTTCACCTCTACCCTCTGCTTTCTGTCTTTCAGCCAGCCAGCTATCCATTACAGTAATAGATATGTGATGGGAAAGGAGTTGTCACCACAACAAATTGCTATTACAATTAAAAAAAACTGTTGTAATACATGAAGTTTCCCTTTGGCTATCCCAATGATGCAGCAGGTAACTGCATTACCACTGAGGTACTGATCCACACAGACCAGGCAGTTCCCCATTCAAGCCCTAATCTAGGCTGAATTTATTGATCTCAGATAGGAGTAGTAGGGGTACAATAAGCCTCAGTTTCTCTGGGCTTGAGAAAGGAAAAATACTGAATAAATCTTTCTCTTGATTGCTATCCGATGACCTTTCCCTCTCCTGGCTATATACATGCAGATGCCAAAGGGATGAAGGGATTAAGCTTAGCTGTGATATCCCCCATGATTGAATAGCCTGCTGATACTCATTGTCTCAGCTCATAACAAAACAACAAGCACCCACAAACACGCACCTACATAGTGCCATTAATGTAGAAAAACATCCCAAGGCGCTTCAAAGGAAGAAAGGATCAGACACTGAGTCTTGAGAGAGATGATTAAAAGTTTAACATAGATTTTCAGAAGGCTTTTAAAGGCCGAGAGATATGTAGAGAGGAGTGGGGCTTTAGGGAGGGAAATTCCTCTGAAATATACCTCATTCAGCTTGCATTAAACTTTGCCTGCCTCCACAGCAAGTGACAACACTTCAAAAATAATTCATTGGCTGTGCAGCAATTTGGGATGTCCTGAGGATGTGAAGAACACAATATAAATGCAAGTTCTTTCTTCCTAGTCTGTCTCTGCTCTGCTTTGGTATTTAAGCTTTCAATTTACTTCGGCTCGATTAAATGTCAGGGTTTATTAAGTCACTGCAGCCATTGAGATCAGAAATGCAAAGCTGTATACCACTGCAGCGAGTTCTTCCACCCTAGCTTCCCTTATGAAATATAGTGCTAAAAACTGCACTGAGATTAAAAACTGCAAATAATAACGTATTTGGGCTAGTCATTTTAAAACCACACAATTTATTACTTGACAGAATACAACTGTCCTCCTTATACTACATAATGTTTGGGATACTATAAAACGTTCTATCATAAAGTACAACACTGTAAAATAAAAAAAATAAATGACCAGCGATAGTTTTGTGTGTTATTGTTTCCATCCAGTTCCAATTCTATTGTAGAAGTAATGTCACTTTGACAGCCAGGGATATGAAAACAGCAAAGAGGTTTATTCTTCCATTCTCACAATATAAAAGAAAAGGAGGAACTGACTTGATTAACCACTCTGAGCATCCTGTAATATTCCTTTTCTGAATAATGTATAATATTTTCAGAGCTCAACTCAAAGAGTAAGCCCTACCTCACAGTTTCTAATGTGTTAACATCTATTCTTTTGACAGTGCATGTTAAATGAATGGTAAAGTGAGTAATAGGAAGAGCAAAATGCTGGCTTCAAAAAAGGTACAAGGTGTAGTCCTTACACTGGTATATGTAGATTTATCAAAATTTTAATTTAGTAGCATATTTATTGCAGGTGCTGGTAGCCACAACACGCAATGTTACTGATGCGTGAATGACATCCATAACAAAGGATTATGAATTGTGCTAGGATAGTGGAAGTTTATTCAATAATAATCTGTTTAATTCCAGTATGTATTTTACAGAATAAATCCTCATCACTGAAACTCATGAAAGCTAACAAAGCAGCTCATTTCACCGGGGTCATCTTATCAAAGTTTAGGTTTCCAATTTGTCTTTAATACAAATTTAAGCTGGACTAGTGAAAACGTTCAGTAATATGAGAGACATCTAATAACAGTATTTTCTTTATTAAAGCTCAATTGAACCACTTCCATCATTTACAACATTATTCTAACTCTTTGATTGTCTGATAACTGTAAAGAGGCTGAATGCCTTGCCATCCCTCCCAACTGTTGCCAACATACAGAAAGAGAATACTCAAGCTAAGCTGGAGGATCCACTCAACCAGGCCAGATTGCTCCTTGTTGTTACCAGCAGAATCTGATTCTAGACTCCAGCGAGGGTCTCCCTGTCAGTTGGCAGGAGCAAGTCATGGGGTGTGCCATCTGGTTCATGAACTGGTCAGAAGACAGCACATAATACCGAACCATATGAGAAATAAAGCAGGCTCAAAGGCATCAGTTAGATCCACAAGCGAGTTTTATTTAAAAAGGATCAAAAAAGTCAAGTTGCAGGGTAAAAGGGGAGTTAGGAAAAATAAACATACTGATTAGGGATGGTCGATGAAACCAGGGCAACTTGAATGCAGATACATACGAAAGAGAAGAAAATCAGACACGTTGGCAATGAAAGAAGAATCAAAAGCTAAAAAGAGACAATTGATTGAGAGTCAATTTAAAAAGTCAGTAAGTTTAACAGAATAAGATAGGTAGAAGATCAGTAAATAATCAACAATCTATAGAAATAACTGACATTGAAGCTTGTAAAAAATAGCTCAAAACACCAAAGTCAGAATCAAATCAGAAAAACTGATACCACAAAAAGAGTCAGAGCTGCAAAAAGCCAAGCAATTTATGCTCTGCACCAACATTAATGTAGCCAGGCCCTGACCAATATTGTATCACAGTCAAGTACTCACGCAAACTGAAGCCATGCCTGAAACCAATTGCAACACCACAAAATGTGCATTGAGCACATGGTTAATACAGAATAGAACAAATAGTCAATTGAATGTTGCATATTTGTTTGTATTGTAAATAGCAGAGTCATATTTGTAACACATTTTAACTTATGTCAAGATCAAAATATTCTTTAGCATTTTTTTACAAAGATGTGCATTTCAAATCAAAAGACTGGAAAGATCCAGAGTGATAGAATACATTGAAAGAAAATTATTGATGGAAAAGAATTGTAAGTGAACAGAGGCAGTGGGGATGGGCGTAAAAGGAGAAGTCAACAATTATTAGAAGAAACTGATGATGACGACGACAAGAGCCTAAAAGGGTCCTAAAATATAGTAAGTGGAGTCTGGAAAGAGATCAAAACTGTGAGCCATCAACAAAAAGCCAGGGAAAGTGGACTAAAGAGTTAAACTAAAAGTGAAGAAACTGGAGAGATATCGATTGAAGATAAAAAGAGATTATCCTAATAGCAGATAAGTGATTTTGACATTTAGAACTGTAGAACTTGTTACAACTAGCTACTCCATTAGAAAACACATCATTTTGAAAACAACTATAAGTAGATAACATTAAAGCTATTGAAATGCTATTAGACAGCTTCTGGAAGGCAATATATTTGTAAATATTTGCTGAGGTAAACAAATTTTACTTGTTATCCCAACACACTATTTAACAAGTTATTAGTGAGTAACAAATGTGTTCCCGGAGAAATGAATACCCAGGTTATAAAGCTATATATATATATATATATATATATATATACACACACATATATATATATATATATATATATATACACTAATAAGAACATAAGAAATAGGAGCAGGAGTAGACCATTTGGCCCTCCGAGCCTGCTCCGCCATTCAATAAGATCATGGCTGATCTTCTACCTCAACTCCACTTTCCTGAACTATTCCCATATCCCTTGATTCCCTTAATATTCAAAAATCTATCGATCTCTGTCTTGAATATACTCAACGACTGAGCCTCCACAACCCTCTGGGGTAGAGAATTCCAAAGATTCACTTTCCTCTGAGTGACAAAGTTTCTCCTCATCTCAGTCCTAAATGGCCAACCCCTTGTTCTGAGACTGTGACCCCTGGTTCTAGACAGCCCAGCCAGGGGAAACATCCTCCCTGCATCTATCTTGTCAAGCCCTGTAAGAATTTTGTAGGTTTCAATGAGATCACCTCTCATTCTTCTAAACTCTAGAGAATATAGGCCTAGTCTACTCAATCTCTCCTCATATGACAATCCCCCCTTCCCAGGAACCAGTCTGGTGAACCTTCGCTGCACTCCCTCTATGGCAAGTATATCCTTCCTTAGGAAAGGAGACCAAAACTGTACACAATACTCCAGGTGTGGTCTCACCAGGGCCCTATATAATTGCAGTAAGATGCCTTTACTCTTATACTCAAATCCTCTTGTAATAAAGTTCAACATACCATTTGCTTTCCTAATTGCTTGCTGTACCTGCATGTTAACTTTCAGTGGTTTGTGTACAAGGACACCCAGGTCCCTCTGAACGCCAACATTTCCCAATCTGTCACCATTTAAAAAGTACTCTGCTTTTCTATTTTTCCTACCAAAGTGGATAACTTCACATTTCTCCACATTATATTCCATTTGCCATGTTCTTGCCCACTCACTTAGCCTGTCTATATCACCTTGAAGCCTCCTTGCATCCTCCTCACAACTTACATTCCCACCCAGCTTTGTATCATCAGCAAACTTGGATATATTACATTTGGTCCCCTCATCCAAATCATTGATGTAGATTGTGAATAGCTGAGGCCCAAGCACTGATCTTTGCAGTACCCCACTAGTTACAGCCTGCCAACCTGAAAATGACCCGTTTATTACTACTCTCTGTTTTCTGTCCATTAACCAATCCTCAATCCATGCTAATATATTACCCCCAATCCCATGAGCCCTAATTTTGTTCAATAAACTCTTATGTGGCACCTTATCAAATGCCTTCTCAAAATCCAAATACACTACATCCACTGGTTCCCCCTTATCTATTCTGCTAGTTACAACCTCAAAAAACTCTTAACAGATTTGTCAAACATGATTTTCCTTTCATAAATCTGTGTTGACTCTGCCCAATCCTAATATTATTATTTTCTAAGTGCCCTGTTACCACGTCCTTAATAATAGATTCTAGCATTTTCCCTAATACTGATGTCAGGCTAACTGGTCTGTAGTACTATTTTTGTACTAATATTAATATCTTTCAGTTCCTCATTCTCGCTAGACCCTTGGTTGTCCACAATTTCCGGGAAGTTTTTTGTGTCTTCTTCCGTGAAGACAGTCACAAAGGGCTGGATTTTATCAATGGGGGCGCGTTGGGGGTGGGACTGCTGGTTGTCGGGTTTCAGTCCCGCCCCCAACGACGTCCGGCCAACCCACGCTATTTTCCCTTGATTGACCTTGTTAAGCCCACCCTGCCGGCTTAGCAGGCCAATTAAGGGAAAGGCGGTGACAGAGAACATCAGCGTATGACGTTTCATCTGTCAAAAAATTTTGACAGATGAATTGTCATCATTTGACAATCTCTGTTCTTTGGTGAGTCCTTGTACTGAAGACTCACCAAACCTCTTTCCTGAGCAGAAATCAGATGGCTGTTGCATCGGAGAATGCAGCAGCCATTTTGTCATCTCTGCCGTGGAGATGAGGAGCCTCCGGATCCCCAAAGATTGAAGCCTGCAGGAAGAAACAAAGGTAAGGAAACTTTTTCTAACACTTTTCACTCACCTCCCATAATTACCTCTCTACACTTGCACCCATCACTCACCTCCACAGCGCACTTTTCGACCCCTCTCACCCCCGCAGTCCCACTGCTCGCCTCGCTGACCCTGGCGGGGTTTCCCGACATCGGGAAGCCCGTACTTGTGTTGGTAAAATGGGGATAAGCCTCTTAACTGCCTGTTAACTACCTGTTAACAGGCAGTTAATTGGCTGTAATCCCCTTCTTGCCTCGAGGAGACGCGTCCCTGCGCGAGTTGGAGACTCGCCTCCCGGGAAGATGGCACGGAGACGGGTTGGGAGCGGGTTCGGTACCCGCTCCCAGTTTCTGCCATTTTCCCGGCAGTCCCACCTCTAAACCCGCCTCCCCAGGGCTGGCAAAATTCCCCCCAAAGTATTTGTTTAATTTCTCTGCCATTTCCTTATTCCCATTATAATTTCTCCTGTCTCAGCCTGTAAGGGACCCACACTTACTTTCACTAATCTTTTCATTTTTACATACCTATAGAAGCTTTGACAGTCTGTTTTTATGTCTCTCGCTAGTTTACTCTCATATTCTATTTTCCCTTTCTTTAAAAATTTCTTGGTCCTCCTTTGATGAATTCTAAAATCCTCCCAATCCTCAGGCTTACTACTCTTTTTGGCAGCATTATAAGCCTCTTCCTTTGATCTAATACTATCTTTAACTTCTCTTGTTAGCAACGGTTGTAGTATATATATATATATATATACAAATGTATATATGTGCGTATATTAGTGTGTATATATATAGGAGTTTGTATATATTAGTGTATGTGTATGTATATACATGTGTATGTATGTATATATTTGTGTGTATATATATGTGTGTGTGTGGATAAGTACCTGAAAGAACAAAATTTGCAGGGCTACGGGGACAGGGCAGAGGAGTGGGACTAGCTGAGGTGCTCTTGCAGAGAGCCTGCATGGCCTCGACCGGCCGAATAAGAACATAAGAACATAAGAAATAGGAGCAGGAATAGGCCACTTGGCCCCTCGAGCCTGCTCCGCCATTCAATAAGATCATGGCTGATCTTGGGCTCAAAGCCACTTCCCCGCCCGCTCCCCATAACCCTTCACTCCCTTATCTTGCAAAAATCTGTCTATCTCCACCTTAAATGTATTTAATGACCCAGCCTCCACAGCTCTCTGGGGCAGAGAATTCCACAAATTTACGACCCTCTGAGAGAAGAAATTCCTCCTCATCTCAGTTCTAAAAGGGCGACCCTTTATTCTAAAACTGTGCTCCCACGTTCTAGATTTCCCCACGAGGGGAAACATCCTCTCTGCATCTACCTTGTCGAGCCCCCTCAGTATCTTATATGTTTCAATAAGATCACATCTCATTCTTCTAAATTGCAATGTGTATAGGCCCAGCATGCTCAACCTTTCCTCATAATTCAACCCCCTCATCTCAGGAATTAACCGAGTGAATCGTCTCTGAACTGCCTCCAATGCAAGTATATCCTTCCTTAAATAAGGAGACCAAAACTGTACGCAGTATTCGAGGTGTGGTCTCACCAATACCCTGTACAGTTGTAGCAGGACTTCCCTGCTTTTATACTCCAACCCCATTGAAATAAAGGCCAACATTCCATTTGCCTTTTTGATTACTTGCTGTACCTGCATGCTAACTTTTTGTGTTTCATGCACAAGGACCCCCAGGTCCCTCTGAACTGTAGCATTTTGTAATCTCTCTCCATTTAAATAATAATTTGCTTTTTTATTTTTCCTGCCAAAGTGGATAACCTCGCACTTTCCCACATTATACTCCATCTGCCAAATGTTTGCCCACTCACTTAGCCTGTCTATATCCCTTTGCAGATTCTTTGCGTCCTCTGCACAACTTGCTTTCCCACCCATCTTTGTATCATCCGCAAACTTGGCTACATTACACTCGGTCCCTTCATCCAAGTCATTAATGTAGATTGGAAATAGTTGAGGCCCCAGCACTGATCCCTGTGGAACCATGCTAATACATTACCCCCAATTCCGTGAGCTCTTATCTTATGCAGTAACCTTTTATGTGGCACCTTATCGAATGTCTTCTGGAAATCCAAATACACCACATCCACTGGCTCACCTTTGTCCACCCTGC
This sequence comes from Squalus acanthias, assembly GCA_030390025.1. Lineage (NCBI taxonomy): Eukaryota > Metazoa > Chordata > Chondrichthyes > Squaliformes > Squalidae > Squalus > Squalus acanthias. Next base: position 148,585,985 of record CM059427.1, read on the forward strand.
TCATTACCTCCTCAAAGAACTCCAGCAAATTTGTTAAACATGATTTCCCTTTCATAAAACCATGCTGACTCTGCTTGACTGCATTATGATTTTCCAAATGCCCTGCTACTGCTTCCTTAATGAAGGACTCCAGCATTTTCCCAATGACAGATGTTAGGCTAACTGGTCTGTTGTTTCCTGCTTTCTGTCTCCCTCCTTTCTTAAATAGTGGTGTTACATTTGCGGTTTTCCAATCCGCTGGGACCTCTCCAGAGTCCAGGGAATTTTGGTATATTGCAACCAATGCATCCACTATCTCTGCAACCACTTATTTTAAGACCCTGGGATGCAGGCCATCTGGTCCAGGGGACTTGTCATCTTTTAGTCCCATTATTTTACCAAGTACTATTTCGGCCCCTCGAGCCTGCTCCGCCATTCAATAAGATCATGGCTGATCTGATCCTAACCGCCAATCTACTATCTATCACAGAACCATCTCCTGCATCTAACAGAATTGCACACACGAAATAGGAGCAGAATCAGGCTACACAGTCCCTGGGCCCGCTCCACTACCCACAGGGCCATGACCGATCCGAACCTAGACTCATGTCCAAATTCCTGCCCGCTCCCCGTAACCCTTAATGCCCTTTACTTCTAGGAAACTGTCTATTTCTGTTTTAAATTTAATTAATGTTGTAGCTTCTACAGCTTTTTGTGGCAGCATATTCCATGGACCTACCACCCTCTGAGTGAAGTAGTTCCTCCTCATCTCAGTTTTGAAAGAGCAGCCCCTTATTCTAAGACTATGTCCCCTAGTTCTCGTCTCACCCGTCATCGGGAACATCCTCCCCGCATCCACCCGATCCAACCCCTTCACAATCTTATATGTTTCAATAAGATCGCCTCTCATTCTTCTGAACTCCAATGAGTAGAGTCCCAATCTACCCAACCTCTCCTCATATGACCACCCCCTCATCCCCGGGATTAACCGAGTGAACCTTTTTTGCACTGCCTCGAGAGCAAGGATGTCTTTCCTTAAGTAAGGACACCAAAACTGTATGCAGTATTCCAGGTGCGGTCTCACCAATACCTTGTACAACTGAAGCAATACCTCCCTATTTTTATATTCTATCCCCCTAGCAATGAAAGCCAACATTCCATTTGCCTTCTTAATCACTTGCTGCACCTGCATACTAACCTTTTGAGTTTCGTGCACCAGGACCCCCAGATCCCTTTGCACTTCAGTACTCTCCAGTTTCTTGCCATTAAGATAATAAATTGCTCTAGGATTTTTCCTGCCAAAGTGCATCACCTCACACTTTCCAGTGTTGTATTCCATCTGCCAAATCTCTGCCCACTTACTTAGCCTGTCTATGTCCCCTTGCAGGTTTTTTATGTCCTCCTTAGTGATAGTGATTGTCTTTAGTTCCCCCCTCCCTGTGGCCCCTTGATTATCCATTATTGGGATGTTGTTAGTGTCTTCTACTGTGAAGACAGATACAAAATATTTGTTCAGAGTCTCTGCCATTTCCCTGTTCCCCATTATTAATTCCCCAGTCTCATCCTCTAAGGGACCAATATTTACTTTAGCTACCCCCTTCCTTTTTATATAGCTGTAGAAGCTCTTACTATCTGTTTTAATGTTTTTTGCCAGTTTACTCTCATAATTGATCTTCTCTCTATTATTTTTTTAGTCATCCTTTCCTGGTTTAAAAATTTTCCCAATCCTCTGGTCTCCCACCAATCTTGGCAACACTGTATGCCTTCGTTTTCAATTTGATACCATCCCTTACTTCCTTAGTTAGCCATGGATGGTGCTCCCTTCTCTTAAAATCTTTCTTTCTCAATGGAATATATTTTTGTTGAGAGTTATGAAATATCTCCTTAAATGTCCGCCACTGCATTTCAACTGTCTTACCCTTTAATTTATTTTTCCAGTCCACTTTAGCCAGTTCTGCCCTCATGCCACTGTAATTGCCTTTGTTTCAGATCAGGATACTGGTTTGACAGACAACTTTCTCACCCTCCAACTGAATTTGAAATTCAACCATGCTATGATCACTCTTTCCAAGAGGATTCTTTACTATGAGATCATTTATTAATACTGTCTCATTACACAGTACCAGATCCAAGATGGCCTGCTCCCTGGTCGGTTACATTACATACTGTTCTAGGAAACCATCCCGGATGCACTCTATGAACTCCTCCTCAAGGCTACCATGGCCAATTTGATTTGTCCAATCAATATGGAGATTAAAATCACCCATGATTATTACCGTACCTTTTTTACAGGCCTCCATTATTTGTTGATTTATACTCTGTCCAACAGTATTGCTACTGTTCGGGGGCCTGTAGACTACGCCCACCAGAGACTTTTTCCCTTTATTAATTTTTATCTCCACCCAAACAGATTCTACATCTTGATCTTCTGAGCCAGTATCACTTCTCACCACTGCACTGATCCCATTCTTTACCAACAAAGCCACCCCACCTCCCTTTCCTTTCTGTCTATCCTTCCGAATTGTCAAATACCCCATAATATTCAGTTCCCAGCCCTGATCACCTTGCAACCACGTCTCTGTAATGGCGATCAGATCATACCCATTTGTATCTATTTGTGCCATCAACTCATCTATCTTGTTACGAATGCTGCATGCATAAAGGCGCGGCAAGTTCTGGAATACAAGTCTTCAGCACGACAGCTGGGATGTTTTTGGGGTCCATAGTCCTTTGCTGTATCCAGTGCGCTCAGCTGTTTCTTGATATCACGTGGAGTGAATCGAATTGACTGAAGACTGGCTTCTGTGATGGTGGGGACCTCAGGAGGAGGCTGATATGGATCATCCACTTGGCACTTCTGGCTGAAGATGGTTGCAAACGCTTCAGCCTTGTCTTTTGCACTTGCGTGCTGGGCTCCGCCATCATTGAGGATGGGAATATTCATGGAACCTCCTCCTCCTGTTAGTTGATTAATTGTCCACCACCATTCATGGCTGGAAGTGGCAGGACTGCAGAGCTTTCATCTCATCCGTTGATTGTGGGATCGCTTAGCTCTGTCTATAGCATGCTGCACCTCATTTTTAGGTACGCCTGGTGCTGCTCCTGGCATGCTCTTCTGCACTCCTCATTGAACCAGGGTTGGTCCCCTGGCTTGATGGTAATGGTAGAGTGAGGGATATGCTGGGCCATGAGGTTACAGATTGTGGTGGAATGCAATTCTGCTGCTGCTGATGCCCCACAGCACCTCATGGATGCCCAGTTTTGAGCTGCTAGATCTGTTCTGAATCTATCCCATTTAGCACGGTGGTAGTGCCACACAACATGATGGAGTGTGGCCTCAGTGTGAAGACGGGACTACATCTCCACAATGACTGTTTGGTGGTCACTGCTACCAATGCTGTCATGGACAGATTCATCTGCGACAGGTAGGTTGGTGAGGATGGGTTCAAGTATGTTTTTCCCTTGTGTTGGTTCTCTCACCACCTGTCGTAGGCCCAGACTGGCAGCTATGTCCTTCAGGACTCGGCCAGCTCAATCAGTAGTAGTGCTACCGAGCGACGCTTGGTGATGGACATTGAAGTCCCCACCCAGAGTACATTCTGTGCCCTTGATACCCTCAGTGCTTCTTCCAAGTGGTGTTCAACATGGAGGAGTACTGATTCATCAGCTGAGGGAGGGCGGTAGGTGGTAATCAGCAGGAGGTTTCCTTGCCTATACTTGACCTCAAGCCGTGAGACTTCCTGGGGTCCGGAGTCAGTGTTGAGGACTCCCAGGGCCACTCCTCCCCGACTGTATACCACTGTGCCGCCACCTCTGGTGGGTCTGTCCTGCCGGTGGGACAGGACATATCCAGGGATAGTGATGGAGGAGTCTGGGACATTGTCTGAAAGGTATGATTCTGTGAGTATGACTATGTTAGGCTGTTGCTTGACTAGTCTGCGGGACAGCTCTCCCAATTTTGGCACAAGTCCCCAGATGTTAGTGAGGAGGACTTTGTAGGGTCGACTGGGCTGGGTGTGCCATTTACATGTCCGAAGCCAGTGCCTAGGTCGATGCCGGGTGGTCCATCCGTTTTTTTTCTTCTTATTGATTTATACTGGTGAGGGCGATGGTTCCTCTGAGGAGTACAGCCAGAGCCAAGTCCATGGCACCATGGGTGGCTCAGCTGTACGTGGGGGAGGAGGAAAATTGGGAAGGCAATAATGGTAGGGGATTCGATAGTTAGGGGAACAGACAGGCGTTTCTGCAGCCACAGACGTGATTCCAGGATGGTATGTTGCTTCCCTGGTGCCAGGGTCAAAGATGTCACTGAGCGGCTGCAGAACATTCTGAGGGGGGTGGGTGAACAGCCAGAGGTTGTGGTCCATATCGATACCAACGACATAGGTAGAAAAAGGGATGAGGTCCTGCAGGCAGATTTTAGGGAGCTAGGAAAGAGATTAAGAAGCAGGACCTCAAAGGTAGTAATCTCTGGAGCCACCAGCTAATGTAATAATCTCTGAATCCACGAGCTAATGAGTATAGAAATAGGAGGATAGAGCAGATGAATGTGTGGCTGGAGAGATGGTGCAGGAAGGAGGGCTTCAGATTCCTGGGACATTGGGACCGGTTCTGGGGGAGGTGAGATCTGTACAAGCCAGACAGGTAGCGCCTCAACAGAACCGGAACCAATGTCCTCATGGGGGGTTTGCTAGTGCTGTTGGGGAGGGTTTAAACTAATTTGGCTGGGGGATGGGCACCAGAATGTAGCATTAGAAAGGAGAAACAAAGTGCGCAAAGGATTGGGAGAGACAGATAGCACTAAAGTAAGAAATAGTAAGGTATTAGATGGGGTCAGCTTAAGAGACAATACAAGAAGGTCTAAAACAGGTTTACAGTGCATGTGTGTAAATGCATGAAGTGTGGTAAATAAGGTTGGTGAGCTCCAGGCGCAAATAGCCACATGGGAATATGATGTCATGACGATAATGAAGACCTGGCTGAAAAAAGGACAAGATTGGGTTTTAAATATTTCTGGATATAAGGTGTTCAGGAAAGATAGGGAAGTAAAGAAAGGAGCTGGGGTGGCAGTATTGGTTAAGGAGAATGTTACAGTGCTGGAGAGAGAGGATGTCCTGGAGGGGTCAAGGACAGAATCTATTTGGTTAGAGTTAAGAAACAATAGAGGTGCCATTACACTACTAGGTGGATTCTATAGGCCACCAACTAGTGGGAAGGATATAGAGGGCAAATTTTCAGGGAAATTACAGGGAGGTGCAAGATCGATAGAGTAGTAATAATGGGGGACTTCAATTATCCTAATATAGACTGAGATAATAATAGTGTAAAGGGCAGAGATGGGGAAGAATTTCTGAAGTGTGTTCAGGAGAACTTTCTTGATCAGTATGTTCCAGCCCAACGAGGAAGGAGGCATTGCTGGATCTGGTTCTAGGGAATGAGGTTGGTCAAGTGGAGCAAGTGTCAGTAGGGGAATATTTAGGGAACAGTGATCATAGTATCATAAGGTTTAGATTAGCTATGGAAAAGAGCAGGGAGAAATCTAGAGTAAAAATTCTTAATTGGAGGAAGGCAAATTTCAGTGGGTTGAGAACGGATCTGGCCTGGGTAAATTGGAATCAAAGATTGGCAGGTAAAACTGTAATCAAACAATGGGCTGCCTTTAAAGAGGAGATGGTTAGGGTACAGTCGAGGTACATTCCCACGAGGGGGAAAGGTCGGGCAACTAAAACCAGAGCTCCCTGGATGACGAAAGAGATTAAGGGCTCGATTTTGCCAGGCCCGAGGAGGCGGGATTGGAGGCGTGAGTTGTTTAAATCACCATGAATGGTGGGCGGGCCCGATCCCGCCTCCATCCCGCCTCCGAGCAATTTTCCGAAAAGCGTGTTTTCTGACCCCCTTTCCATCCCGCCTCCAAGAGGCGGGATAGGCCCTTAAGGCCCTTAACAACCACTTAATAGCCTCTATAATCCCATTTTGAGAGGCCTTTCCGATTTTTAGTCATTCCCCCCATCCCTCACGCCTCCTCTGGAACACGCCAGGTAATGCTGGCGGCCTCACAAGTGGATTGCTTACGAACAGCTGCAGCTCCACCATTACAAAGGAGTTTTCACCAATGATCATTTGCAGGTGGCAGAACTTTGTTGTTTCAGGTCTGGGGGAACTTTTAGCAGGCCGACTCATTGTTGTGGAAGTTTGGAGCCTGACACCCATCTCCAGTGTGACCTCCTGGGAAACCCCTCTCCCCACCTTGACTAAGCGCTTCCTCAACTGAGGCATATAGCAGAAGCATGGCGACCATTTAATTCCTTTCCTCCTGGACATCAGATTCGGATGAAGACCAGCCGCGGCAGCAGCAGAACCATGAAAACAGCAGCTCCAACAGCAAGAGCATCAACAGGAGCGCCAAGCTGCTAGTCACCCACCTGAAGATGCACAGGCCAGAAGTCGCCAGAGCGCGACCATATTGTTGCCCGGGATGCAAGGGATGCACTCATGTTGGTCACATTTGCTTAGCCTGTACAATCAAACACTTTTGCCTCGCACCTTCTTACCAGAGCATCGACAATGGACAAGAACCTGTGGATTCCTATCACTCTGACCACCATACTGACAATTGCAAGTCGCTCTAAGCCCTCAATGTGGCAGTCCCATTTGCGAAATGACACATGCCACAACTTCAACAGTTTGCCATCAGAATTTTTTATCACAACAAGCAACTGGTGGCATTTCAAAAATAAACAAAACATAAGACCCAAGTGACTACCCTTGTGACTACTTGTGCATTATCTTCCTCTTACGCATGCTCCTATGTGGTGCTTCCCCTGTGGCTTCAGCAGATGTGGAGGCCCCTTGCTCACTTTCTTGCTACTCCTGTCTCGACACCTTTGGCGGCCGTCCTCTGGGGTTGCGAACCTGTGAGGACTCGGCAAAAGTCTGCTGCTCCTGCGGCTGTGCAGGGGATAAGACGCCCATCTCAGTTGGGTGAGGACTCTGGTGGGCCTCTGACTGAGGGCTTTGCAGTGGCATGGTCGTTTGAGCGCTTGGAGAGGAGCCCCCACTTCCTTGTAGTCTGCCACCAACATCTCTCTCATGGGTCAGCCCCACTTCAGAGCTAGCAAGTGGCTTGACAGCACCTTGCTGCACTTCAGGGGGGCCATGAGGACCCGTTTCTGCACTGGAAGTCCTACTCCAGAGGACTTCCATGAAGGTCTGGTTTCTATGCTCAGTAGCTGACCATCGCTCCTCAAGAGATGCCAGTCTATTCTGAACAATGACCATGTTTTCTACACTCTGGCGACTTAGCTTCTCCATGGCCGTAGCCATCCTCTCCTATACTGTAGCCATCCCTTTCACGGAGGTTGCCATCCTTTCCGTGGTGATGCGTTCATGCACCAATGCCTCCACAAAGGCTCTGCTCATGTTCGCGATGGACTCTTCCATTCGCTCGACACTCGCAGCGACCCTGGAGACAAAACCTGCCAGAGACTCCTGCACCTGTTCCTGGAGTTCCAGCACCACTCTCGTTCTGGATGGACCCAGAGACACAGGGTCGACATGCAGCTGAGCCGAGCTGGCAGAGTCCTGCGCCCTCCGAACGAGGACTCTCCACTGCTGTCCCTGTCTCCACCATCTGCTGATGCTCACTTGTGAGCTGTGATACACCAGGTGACAACACTACTTTATCTCGCGAAGGTCCCACCGAGGTGTGAGTGTCTGCGCTGGTGCTGGGTGCGCTCAGTTCTGCTGAGGCTGCGCCCTCAGAGGTTACAGCTTCCTCTGAGGAGTCTGGAAGCTCAGGCTCTTCCTCCTGGACAGTGGGGACGGGGGCTTTCGATGGTCCTGTGGGGGAGTAAAGGAAAGAGTTAGAGATGTGAGGTCAAGGTTACATGAACATTGAATAGTGCAGATGATCATAAGTCAATCTGTTAGAGCATCAGATTCATTATCAGTGACTCATGGAATGTCAATGAGAGAGATGCCAAACTATTCTGTCACCAGCTTGCTGCGATGCGTCCATCTGTCCATCCCCCACTTGGGAATCCTCCTCGATCCCGGTGATTTCCAAGGCCGCCTCTTCCCAGGCGGTGAGCTGGGCTACTGAGGGTGGCCCTCCTCCTGTCATGGCTCTTTCCCTCTTATTGTGGGCTCTCTTTTCCTGCAATGAGGGACACAAGTGGAGTTTGAGTGAGAATGAAGGAGTGAGTGTAGATAATCCATAGCATAGATGCTTAGAAGGATACAAAGGACCATCCCTGTGTGTTGAAAGTTGTTGTTGTCATGGCATCAAAGTGATAGGGAGTGTGAGGGCTGCATGGTCGAATAGTTAAGTGAATGTGACCTTCGAGAGAGAGGGAATGGGTAAGGGTGCAGGCATGTAAGTGTCAAGTGGCATGTGGAGGAAGAGGTTGGCAAAGCAGAGTACTGGTGAGGAGAGGCGATGGGGATCAGATTGAGGTTGATGGGAAAGTCATACTGACTTTTCCTGTGCGTAGAAGATCATGAAACCTCTTCCTGCATTGCAACCAGGTTCTACGGCTCAGCGAAATGGAGTTGACCTCCCGGGCCACTTGCAGCCACACAGCTTTTGTCTGCTGGGGTGGCTTTTTTCTCCCTGAGGAAGGGAACAGCACCTCCTTATTACAGCTGGCTCCATGCACCAGAGCTTGGAGGGAGGGCTCATCAAACTGAGGTGCACACTTTTGCTTGATCGTGGACATTGTCGGGAAATCAACACCTTCATACAATTTGCAGAGCCTTTGCAGTCTCCAGAGGAAGCAAGGCTGCTTGCAGGTCTTAAATCCAGCAGCATTGATAACGTCATCGGAGGCGACTTTCTGTATGAAAAGACTCATTGGGCCAGGTGTTCCCACACGCAGGAAATCAATTGCCCAATTAGGGGAAAATCCCACTTTTTCAGCACATCACTTAGGAGTCGGGGTCCTGACACGATTTCCACCTGACACGGCCCAGCCCGCTCACACTGACAAAATCCAGCCCAGAGAGTAAGATAAAGCAGAAAAAGGTCGTGCGTGACAGATGTCAGGTTGAGAATGCAAGAGAGATTCAGGCTGAATATTGAAAGTTCAGAAGGGAAGTGAAAAAGAAAATAAGAGGGGCAAAGAGAGAGTATGAGAATAGAGTGTCATAGCGTCATAACGGCACAGAAGGAGGCCATTCGGCCCATCGAGTCCATGCCGGCTCTCTGTAGAGCAATCCAGTCTGTCCCATTCCCCCGCTCTATCTCCGTAGCCCTGTAAGTTTATTTTCCTCAAGTGCCTATCCAGTCTCCCCTTGAAAATTTGAGTGTCTCTGCTTCCACCACTTCCGTCGGCAGCGAGTTCCAAGTACTCACCACTCACTGCGTAAAAAAGTTTTTCCTCACATCCCCCCTGTATCTCTTGCCCAAAACCTTAAATCTATGTCCCCTAGTCCTTGTACCATCAACTAGTGGGAACAGCCTTTCTCAGTCTAGCCTATCCAACCCGTCATAATCTTGTACACCTCTATCAAATCACCCCTCAACCTCCTTTGCTCTAATGAAAACAAATCCAGCTTCTCCAACCTGTCCTTGTAGCTAAGATCCCCCATCCCTGGAACCATTCTGGTAAATCTCCTCTGCACCCTCTCAAGTGCCTTCACATCCTTCCTAAAGTGTGGTGACCAGAACTGGACGTAATATTCCAGTTGTTGCCTAATCAACGCTTTATAAAGGTTCAGTATAACTTCTCTACTTTTGTACTCAATACCTCTATTTATGAAGCCCAAGATCCCATATGCTTTGCTAACCACTCTCTCAATCTGTCCCACCACCTTCAGTGACCTATGCACATATGCACATTAACTCCCAGGTCCCTCTGTCCGTGCACACTCTTTAAAACTGTGCCATTAAGTGTATATTGCCTCTTCCTGTTCCTTCTGCCAAAATGCATCACCTCACACTTCTCTGTTTTAAATTCCATCTGCCACTTGTCTGCACATTCTGCTAGCCTTCCTATGTCCTGTTGCAGTCGATTGGTATCATCATCACTGTTTGCCACACCCCCAAGTTTGGGGTCATCGGCAAATTTAGAAATTCAACCCTGTATTCCAATATCCAGGTCAGATATATATATATATATCTCAAAAAAAGCAGTGGCCCCAGCATTAACCCTTGGGGAACACCACTGTCTACCATCCTCCAGTCTGAAAAACAGCCATTTACCACAACATGCTGTTTTCTGTCCTTAAGCCAATTCCTTATCCAAGCTGCCACTGACCCACCTATTCCATGAGCCTCAATTTTGTTAACCAGCCTTCTATGTGGTACTTTGTCAAGCACCTTCCGAAAATCCATGTAGACAACATCCATTGCATTTCCTTCATCAATCCTCCCTTTTACTTCATCAAAAAATTCAATTAGATTAGTCAAACACAGTCTGCCTTTTACAAATCCATGTTGGCTCTCCTTAATTAGCTTAAACCTCTCCAAGTGCCCGTTAATTTTTTCCTTGATTATTGTTTCTAAAACTTTACCCACCAAAGGGGAATTGAATAAGTACCTGAGGGGAAAAAATTTGCAGGGCTACGGTTAAAGAACGGAGGAGTAGAACTAGCTGAAGTGCTCTTACAGAGAGCCTGCATGGGCTCGATGGGCCGAATGTCCTCCTTCTGTGCTGTAATCATTCTATGATTCTATGATTCTATATTACATGAGCTTTTGTATGTTTTAAATGTAAGTTTAGTCGTACTGCTTAAAGCCAATTATATATTCATATTTTGTGACAGCGCTAAGGACAAAATCTTGTGCTTCAGCCAGAAGTTGGTACTTTGTATCGCTTACTCATGTTAGTGGCACCCTTTAGCATTTCAATTCGTCAGAATTACATCCATTGTGTTTCTAGTAAGAGACTGTAATTTTCAGCTGTAGGATCTGATGGCACTTTTACACTGATAGTGCAGTCAACAGCAGATGTACAATTCTCTCACATTTGTATAGAAAGATGGCTCCTGTGTTGACAGCTGACTAAACTCCTGTCCTTTATAACTCCATCCATGGCCATCAATTGCCCTTTCTCGCCCAGTCTACCCTGCTCCACCACTTAAGACTTCCTGCTCCTAATAGTAGATACATTGGCCCAAAAATTAGTGCCGCTACGCGAGAGTACGCACTGTGTACTCTCGCGTATTCTGTCTCCAATTGCTGGTTTTCTGCATGCACTGCGCATGCGCTGAAAACCGGCACTTGGTGAATTCAAAAGGGGGCGGTTCCTAGGTGAACCGCGTGCGCGCTACAGGCTGCGCGCACGCAGTGCACTTAGTGCTTTGGACGCGCAGGTAAGCATCGAAGATTTTAGACATAAAGAAAGGAGGTGTAAGACCCTCTTTTAACAAGGTAAGTACTTAATTAAGTATTATTTTGAATTTTTTTTAACAGGTATATCTTTTTTAGAGACTTTAAAGACAGGTAAGTTTATTTTTATAACTTTTTAAAAGATTTTAAATTTTTTCAAAAATTTAATTTTTTGTTTAAAATGGTTAATTTATTTAACTATACTTATTTTATTAATGTGATGGTTTTTAAAAAAAATTTAATTGAGGTTTAGCTGTTCTTTTGGGGGGGTATAGTATTCATAGCTTTCACAGCCGTGCTGTGAAAGCTATGAATGAAAGATGGTGTGCTGCCATTGGCTCTAACTGAGTCACGTGATCCCACAGCTCGCACGAATTAACTACGCCTGTGGGATACGAAAGCCCTGCACAGCTGCTGTCCAGAACATCAAGTTCGTGCGAGCTCGGACTGAAAAAGCCAGCGCGCAGTGAGAGATCGCGGGAAGGCCTTACCCTCGCACGAAGGCTCACTCACTAATTTTTGGGCCATTGTAACTCAATCTACAAGTTCAAGCTACCCAAACTTTGTCCATCACCTGACACTGCTTGTTCTGTGTTTATCTGATTTCTTTTCAATGGCTGGGTCTCTGCTCCCATTCAATTTCCTAGACTCCTGGACTCATCTGTCATCAGGACTGTGCTGCTCTGCGGAACTACACAGTCTGCCTTGGCTGCTGTGACTCTGCTCGGTCACTCCAGCTGCAAGTTTAAGGTAACTTGTTGCAGGCTACAGTGCCCATCCCCCACCTGCTGCTAACACACTGCTGTAGTGCAGTAGTCTAACACACTGCTGGCTTCTCAGCTTTACTCTGCTAGTGTTCGGTCCTTGGCAGAAATCCGCTTTCTCCTGGGCAAAATTCCATTTCTGGGTTTTATTGTGACCTTCACCACCACTGGACTGCCTCTATTCTTGGCCTGCTCCTGCAGTCTTAGATTCTGCTCCTCCACTAGGACGTTTCACTCTGCGCTCTGATCCGCTCCGACTGATTCCCATCCTGCTCTGGGTTCTTCTGTCATGCTACTGAACGATCTTTGCTTTACTGCTATTTGCTTTTTCCCATGGACATCGACTCTGCTCAGCTCCACTCGTGCTTTAGACCTCCTCCATCACCCTTCACGGGATTGGTTTGGACTAGCTCCTCAAGCTTCTGCTGCTGCTACAGATCTTGTATATTCCTCACCTCTCTACAGCTGTTCCTCGGACTAGCTCCCTCATCTGCACTGACCCTGTGTAGTTACCCTTCACCCTCCACTGACTCTCTGGACTTCACTGCTCCTGGTCCTTGGGTTTAACTGCCACTGCTCCTCGGTCCTCTGCTAGTGGCACTGCTAATACCTGAGGCCACTATGTAAGGGTTTTGACCCGTGTGGCTCTGTGCTCAGCCTGGGTGCTAGTGCGAGGTTAGGCCTTGTTGCCCGTTCTGGTCTCCAGCCAGTCTGGGAGCACTAGACACCTGTGAGTGGTTCGACCCACTCGCCCTTACGGTTCTGACACTGGACTTAGATGCGAGAGCAGTAATGGAGAGAAAACTCAGGTAGACCCGGTTGAATGGTACGAAATGGAAAATCTTTATTGCATATTATTCAAGATTACGAAATACATGTCATAAGCACAGATTAATGACAGTACAATCTTACACGCAGTTATGTAACTAATTTCAGGGAAACGAGGAACGAACGACACATCGTAAATGGGGGCACACATTACAGTTATCCTTAAAAAACTTAAACCCTCCCCTATCAATACCTGCTCTAAACTAGATTTGTAGGATCGAGACTCATGCTCACCACTCGTGATAACTCGGAGAATTCCGAAAACTCTGATCGGATGTTTTTCACCGCAGCACCTGATCACCCACGTGTTGATCAGGGGTCTCTGTACCCCACTTGTTTACTCGTTTCTGCTCCGGCTAGCAGGCTGGACCGTCTGCTGTCATGAAGATCTGTGTTGTCCTCGGAGTTCCGACTCTACTCAAAAAAGAGTCTTCCTGTGCCCTCGCAGGGATGCGATAAAATTCGAAGAATAGTCTTCCTGGGCAAGGAAAAGTGTCTCTTTGACCTACAGGCGCGGTCGGGGCTTACTGACCGTGGCGATACGTATGGTCGTCTTCTTCTCTTCTCATCTCATCTCATCTCATCTCATCTCGGGCCTTCGGTTCCAACACCGTTTACCGACTTCTCGGGATGGTGTGCCCGTTCCAAGGCTTCACAGCCCAGTTCCACACAGATCTTCGCGGCAAGCCACGAGGCAGATCCTGGCGGATCGTAAAGTTCAACAGTCTTTAAAACTGCAAGAGGCAGAGACACGAGGCAAGCGGCAAGAGGCAGGAGAATAAGAGAAAGATGGACGGTTGTAGCTTACAGTTATAGTGCAAAAACTCTTCTTTTCCCGCCCAACCTTAATGTCTTTTCTTTTGTTAGGGTTTGGCGCTCAAATTTCTTGTATAGGGTGATCTCCGTTTTAATGGGTTTCGGGGATACTCGTAACTGTCTGAGTACCTGTTAATACTTTTCCCAATGTGTAACCGGTCGGAATTCTCCCTGGAGGGGTTTTGGGGCTTCCAAATGTTTTCTGTAACTACCCGCTAACGGCTCTCTCATCGTAGAGTCGTGGGGATTTTGCATATTAATGTCTTTGGATGGGTTCTTGATGACTTGGTACATTAGCCCTTATTCGCACCTGGGAGACCGATTTCAGTATTTATGTGTATACTGCAAACCCATGTCTCGTGTATTATCTCAAATGTGCTGAGTCTTCATCGATCTCGTACAAATGTTTATTGGAACGCCATCTTGTCTGCTTATCGAAAAGTCTAGAATGTTCTGCCACGAGGCGTGGCGGCCATTTTACAGGCTGCTTGTGTCCACTTTGAAAACCTGACAGCATTCTGCTGAAATAAAGCTGTTTGAACGAAACTATGTGTTTTCTCCTTATTTATAAAATCGCGATATATTGCGAATTCTACAACTATGCACCTCCACTGGACCCTTGGATCAACCTCTGTTGGTTCATGATCAACTCTTCACACATCCTCAGCCCTCTGATTCCACTGATTGCTCTGATTCCATCCTTCAATTCTCTACCCTTCAAATAGCTCCTGGACGTCACTCGTCTGCTACACCTTTCTCCGAGCTTGGACAACAGTTCGTCGATGCTCCATACCGACTCCATCCTACCTAAGTCAACTTTTTCCCTCCACAGGACCTCTGACTTTAACTCTGGACTCCCTACTATTATCACCGACCTATTCCCTGCTACTACTAGGAAATATGCATCCCTATAATTGCTACATAACCAGGCCTATGTAACTTGAGTTTTTCCCTGTGTCCATTCGCGTGCACATTTTGGCTGCCGCTCCAGATCTGAGTCGTTCACTTCTATTTCCATATTTTTCTCCCCCCTTTTTCTTTTCTCTCTATCCCTCCCTGACTGCTCTCTCCTGTCATCATGCTGCCTTTCATCTCTCCTCTCTCAGATACTCTGCTCTCCCAAATCCCTACCCCAACCCTTCATTGCTCTTCGATCTTCCTAGTCTCCTGCCGTCATCCCAGGCTTGACTCCCTCTTAGATAAGCCTACAGCTTCCCTCTGTGCCTCTCTTGGCATCCTCCAAAGGGCCCACCGTGGCACTCGTCGCTGTCTCCTCACGAGTAGCAACCCCAACTGTCCCATGCTACTCTCTCACCGACCTTCCCGTCCAGCGTACCTGCGGGAGGCTAATCTTGCCAATCTCCTCCCCGTCCAACTCACCCCTCCAAGCGCTGACCCTGTGGATGCTGGCAGTGGATCAGCCATCACCGACCCTCTCCACATCTCCCTGCAGAATGTCCGTTCACTTGCGAACAAGGCCCTTGCCATCCATGAGCTTATCGTGGATAATTGCATCGACATCATGGCCCTAACGGAAACTTGGTTGAGGGGTGATGACACCTTACCCTTAAATGAAGTCTCCCCTCCTGGGTATACCTTCCACGACTTGCCCCAGACCGCCTTGGTGGTGGTGTGACTCTCATCATCAAATCACACCTGGGTCTGTCCCCCTACTCCTTTGGCACTTTCTCCTCCTTTGAGCATCTCACCTTGTTCCACCCCTCTCACCTCTCATTTAAAATTCTCGTTCTCTACCACCCACCCAAGTATGATAAAAATTTTATCACCGAGATATCCTCACTGTTTCCCTCCCTCAGCCTCTGCACCGAACGACTTCTCATCCTCAGTGATTGCAACCTCCATCTCAATTCATCATGCTCTCTCTCCTCTAAGTTCACTACCCTCATATCCTCCCTTAAACGCTCCCTCTATGTGAACTCCCCAACCCATATTCACGGCCATTCCCTTGACCTTGCCATCTCTCATGGCCTCGCTACTCCCACCATGTCAATCGAAGATAAGGCCATCTCTGACCACTTCCTTGTATCGCTTTCCACCCACATCCCCCTTCCCCCACCCAACCCTACTTCCTTCTGTGTCCACCCCTGGAAAAAACTCTCTCCCAACTCTCTTACAATTGCACTTACGAAATCCCAACTGTCCAGCCTTTGGCCCTCCATTCACCATGACATTTCTGTGGTTTCTGCTCAACCGCACCATCACCACCACCTTTGATGCCCTAGTCCCTATTAAAACCATTACTCTCTCTCACCCCGACCATTCCCCCTGGTACGGTCCACATCTTTGCTCTCTCAAGTCCAAGGGACGCAGACATAAATCTTGCCAATGGCAGACAACCGGATATAGCCATTCACCACCAGATCTGACTGGATCACATAAAGCATTATTGGGTCCTACTCTTGTCTGCCAAAACTGCTCACTATTCCAAGATCATTCTGGAATGCAAAGATAACCCCGGGCTACTATTTTCAATGGCTAACCATCTTCTTAAACCCCTCTCCCCTGTCTCCTCCACACTCACTTCCAACAAAAAGTGCGAGGAGTTCATGAACTTCTTTGTCTTTAAGATTGAGACCATCCGATCAGCTGCCTCTGCCACTTCCCTTCCTGCCCCTAGCCCACCAGGCCAAACTTGCTCTAAGGTTCCCCCCTGCCCTAGCCCTGAACTCGTATCTTTCTCCAGTTTCTCTCTGATCTCACCTAGTGACCTCTCCATTCTCATCTTGTCCATATGACCCACTTCCTGCTCCCTCGAACCTATTCCCACTAAACTGCTGACCACCCAACTTACTTTTCTGGCTCTCATGTTAGGTGGCATTGTTAACAGTTCCCTCTCCTCAGGTACTATCCCCCTCTCCTTCAAATCTGCCGTCATCACCCCTCTCCTCAAAAAAACAACCCTTGACCCCTCTGTCCTTGCAAATTACTGCCCTATCTCCAACCTTCCTTTCCTCTCCAAAGTCCTTGAATGTGTTGTCGCCTTCCAAATCCGTGCCCATCTGTCCCGGAACTCCATGTTTGAATCCCTCTAATCCGTGCCACAGTACCAAAACGGCGCTCATCAAAGTCACAAGTGACATCCTATGTAACTGTGACAAAGGTAAGCTATCCCTCCTCGTCCTTCTCGACCTGTCTGCAACCTTTGACACGGTTGACCACTCCATACTCCTCCAACGCCTCTCCACCAGTGTCCAGCTGGATGGGACCGCACTCGCCTGGTTCCATTCTTATCTATTTAATCGTAGCCAGAGAATCACCTGCAATGGCTTCTCTTCCCACTTCTGCATCGTTGCCTCTGGGGTCCCCCAAGGATCTATCCTTGGTCCCCTCCTATTTCTCATCTACATGCTGCCCCTCGGCGACATCTTCCAAAAACAGGGCGTCAGTTTCCACATGTATGCTGACGACACCCAGCTCTACTTCACCAACACTTCTCTCGACCCCTCCATGGTCTCTAAATTGACACACTGCTTGGCTTGTCCGACATCCAGTACTGGATGAGCAGAAATTTTCTCAATTAAATATTGGGAAGACTGAAGCCATTGCCTTCGGGCACTGCCACAAACTCTGTTCCCTCGCCATCGACTCCATCCCTCTCCCTCGCATCTGTCTGAGGCTGAACCAGACTGTTCGCAACCTTGGTGTCATATTTGACCCTAAAGTGAGCTTCCGGCCACATATCCGCGGCATAACTAAGACCGCCTATTTCCACCTCTGTAACATCGCCCGTCTCCGCCACTGCCTCAGCTCATCTGCTGCTGAAACCCTCATCCATGCCTTTGTTACCTCTAGACTTGACTATTCCAATGCAGTCCTGGCTGGCCTCCCACATTCTACCCTACATAAACTTGAGGCCATCCAAAACTCAGCTGCCCGTGTCCTAACTCGCACCAAGTCCTGTTCACCCATCACCTCTGTGGTTGCTGACCTACATTGGCTCCCAGTTAAGCAACGACTCGATTTCAAAATTCGCATCCTTGTTTTCAAATCCCTCCATTGCCTCGCCCCTTCCTATCTCTGTAATCTCCTCCAGCCCCACAACCCCCCGAGATATCTGCACTCCTCTAATTCTGCCTTCTTGAGCATCCCTGATTTATAATCGCTCAACCATTGGTGGCTGTGCCTTCAGCTGCCTAGGCCCTAAGCTCTGGAAATCCCTCCCTAAACCTCTCCACCTCTCTACCTTTCCTTCCTCCTTTAAGAAGCTCCTTAAAACCTACCTCTTTGACCAAGCTTTTGGTCACCTGCCCTAATTTCTTATGTGGCTCGGTGTCAATTTTTTGTCTTGTAATAGTCCTGTGAAGCACCTTTGTACATTTTGCTACGTTAAAGGCATTGTATAAATACAAGTTGTTGTTGTTGTTGTTTTGTTGTTGTTGTTGGACAACTTCCAACAACTGATAATCTGCCCATTGAACGAATCCAGGCTCCACTTCCTCTCCACAACTGTCTTTGAATTCAGACTCTGGTTTATGAATGCACCAAGCTGATTCCACCCTGTCTTCAAGTCATCTTAACAGTAAAAGTGTTGTCAGAGGAGCGGTGGGGCCGATTAGGGACCAAAATAGTGAACCATTGGTGGAAGCATGGCTGAGGTACTAATTGAGTACTTTGCATCGGTGTTTACCAAGGAAGAGGACTTTGCCAAAACTATGGTAAATGAGGAAGTTGCTGGGTTACTGGATGAAATAAAAATAGATAAATAGGAGGTACTAGAAGGGCTGGCGGTAATTAAAGTGGATAAGTCACCCGGTCTGGATGGGATCCATCCTAGGTTGCTAAGGGAAGTAAGGGTAGAAATTGCGGAGGTGCTGGCCACAATCTTCCAATCCTCCTTAGATAGAGGGGTGGTGTCAAAGATGGTGGAGTGCAAATGTCACACCCTTGTTCAAAAAGGAGGCGAAAGATAAACCTGGCAATTACAGACCAGTCAGTTTAATGTCAGTTGTGGGAAGCTTTTAGAATCAATAATCCAGGAGAACATTAACAAGCATGAACTAAAAAGGAGAGCCAGCACGGATTTGTTAAGGACAAATCGTGTTTGGCTAACTTGATTGAGTTTTTTGATGAAATAACAGAGGGTGGATGAGGGCAGTGCAATTGATGTTGTGTATATGGATTTTCAAAAGGCGTTTGATAAGGTACCACATATTAGGCTTGTTAGCAAAATTGAAGCCCATGGGATAAAAGGGGCATGGATACAAAAATTGGCTAAGGGATAGAAAACAGAGCTGGAAAAATTGGTGATTGCCAGCAAAGCAGTTGATGTCACCGCCAACTGCCGTTAACGGCCGCAGCGCTAACTGACCTAAATTGGTGTGGGGGGCATGGAGGTAGGTGGCGCAGCGCTAACCTTAGGTGCAACGCCGTCTTGGTGGCATTGCACGAGGGATCCGGGACCGATTTTTAGTCCTGGTGCGGCATTGCTGCTTCCCCGAGTGTCTGTGTGCGAGGCTGTGAAGCTCGCAATGCATTGTAGGCAGTGAGAAGCTCTGAAATTTAAAGGGGCCATGCACATTGAAGCAAGACAAAATAAAATTCACTGATTCAATACATTTTTCAGCCCTTTCTGTCTTTTTATAAATATTCAATATTTAAAAGAAGTTCCAAATGTGATTATTCAGCTATTAAAGCTGAATTACCTTCCTAAACTGAACAAATGGGAAAACTGCCTCAGCACTAACACAAATGGCTCAGCAAGCCAGGGAAGGGGCACCCAGGGTCTTACATGCAGCACTCCAGCTTTGTGCAGGGGGTCAACATTGCAAGTCTGGCCCTCTACCCACAGGGGCCAGGAGGCCCTCCAGAAAGAACAAGGTGGGAGTGCATTACCAAGGCCGTCACTGCCAGCAGTGTCACCCCCACCACCTGGCTCCAGTGCCCAAAGAAGCTTCATGACCTCAGACCACTGGTCAAGGTCAGTGAATGCATCTTCACAAGCCATCACCTACCAACTGCACCACTAGCCTCACACATTGCTCAATGCAGGACCCCCAATCACTCACCTACCAACAATCTGCACCAATCACGAGGCACATCTACCATTCCTAGCCTCACCTCACCCCCTTGGAGGAGATGGTGCAGGCCATTCTTGGCAGGGGCATGGCTGAGCCCTTGGCCAGTTGCAGGGCTAAAAGGCTACAAGATGCGGGTATCCTCGTTTGTTATCCTCTTTTTGGCATGCACCTCTAGGTTTCCTGCCCTCCTGTCACCACAACTCCACCCTTGTGTCTTCCTCATTTCACACACCCAAGAAATGCACCCTGCCCAGCCAGTGGGTCAACAAGAAGAGGTAGCCTGCCCAGCCAGTGGGACCGCAGGCAGATGATTCCATCCCAGAGATCCCGGCCACAAAGGGGCTGTCTGGAATGCATCCTTCCATCTGATTCCTCCTCTTCTGCGTTTTCCTCTTCCCTCTACAAGTGCATGCTGTAAATGTGAAATGACAGCATAAGATGCTGCAAATACTCAGTTGGTCAGGCAGCATGTCGACCTGAGACATGAACTCTATGGATGTAGCGTGACCTGCTGAGTATTTGCAGTATGTTCTGTCTTCTCAAATGCATTCACTTACCATCCGAGCCCTTGCAAGCATCCAGCAGCACTCACAAAATACTTTAAAAACTTTTCACATATATTGCAGCAAGCCACCACTTCAATAAAATCCAAAAAACCAAGGCCAAACCCTTCCACTCAAACTTACCTGATTGATGTGTGTGTCCCTTTAACAGCTGCAGATATCGCCCCTGTCAGCGTCTGTCAGCCTGCTTGTATGCCAGGTTAACCTGGCGTGTTTAGGACCCAGCGCTGAATTGAGCGCTAGGGTCGAAGTTCGCGTAGGTGATGTTAAGTCGGTGTTGTACGCCGACTGACATCACCACGCCGCCATTTTTTTTTTTTACAGTGCGCTGCCGGTTACCGGGAAGCCTGCTATCCTGGCAAAGCCACATGCACGTTCATCCTGCTTCTCTCTGGTGATGGGGAAGGAAATGTAGTCCCTTCTCCTCCGCTCCCTCTGCAATAGATCCTGGAGGGCGAGGTCGACTGCCAGTACAGCCCCCATTAACGTAACGATGTGTAGCACTTTGAAATTTTGTCAGAATAAATGTGACAAATTTTTAGTAGCCACAACATTCCTGATAGTAAAGAACCTTTGAATGACTGAATTAAACTCTTGCACAATCGCAAACTGACAAGGAAGCAGTGAAACAGCACGAACCGGACAGCTGCGACGCATCCCTTTAAATATCGCCCCTGGAACCGCCTTCCACCTGCTTCACTCCTCTTCCTGTCGTTGTCGGGGTGAGGCGCTAAGGTGGCCGCGATAATCAATTTGGCAGATCGGGTGCTCAGTGACGTCACGATCTGCCTGGCGCTAAAGCTCCAGGCGCTAACTATTAGCGGCGGCGCTAAGGGGTGACTGGATTTGGCATACGGTGCTGGTTTCCCCTCGTCCCTGCGCTACTTCATGAGGGCCCCGTTAGCACCCCCACCAGGCACTAACAGGAGACGCTAACCAACTGAATTTCTCCCCCATGGAGTTGTGGGTATAGGGCACAATTTCAAAATTTGCAGATGACATGAAACTTTCTTCCTCCTCTAGTAAACTGTGAGGAAGATAGTAATAAACTTCAAGAAGACATAGACAGGCTGATGAAATTCAATTCAAAGAAGTGTGATAATATATTTTGGTAGGAAGAATGAGAAGAGACCATACATACTAAATGGTACAATTTTAAAGGGGTTGCAAGGACAGAGGGACCTGGGGGTACTTGAGCACAAATCTTTGAAAGTGGCAGGACAAGTTAATAAAGCATACGAGATCCTGGGCTTTATAAATAGAGGCATAGAGTACAAAAGCCAGGAAGTTATGCCAAACCAGCTGGAGTATTGTGTCCAATTCTGGACACCACACTTTAGGAAGGATGTGAAGGCTTTAGAGAGGATACAGAAGAGATTTACTAAAATGGTTCCAGGGATGAGGGATTACAGTTGCGTAGATAGACTTGAGAAGCTGGGCTTGTTCTCCTTAGAGCAGAGAAGGCTAAGAGGAGATTTGATAGAGGTGTTTAAAGTCATGAAGAGTTTAGATAGATTAAATAAAGAGAGACTGTTTCCAATGGCTGAAGGGTCGAAAACCAGAGGGCACAGATTTAAGGTAATTTGACAAAAGAACCAGAGGTGACATGAGGAAAAACTTTTTTACATGCGTGGTTAGGATTTGGAATGCACTGCCTGATAGGGGGGTAGATACAGATTCAATAGTAGCCTTCAAAAAGGAATTGGATAAATACTTGAAGGAGAAAAAATTGCAGGGATATGGGGAAAGAGCGGGGGAGTGGGACTAAGAGCCGGCGCAAACGCAATGGGCCAAATGGCCTCCTTCTGTGCTGTAACATTCTATGATTCTATCATCTTCATCCAATACAGGACTTCAGACTTGAACTTTGGACTCTTTCATATTGTTTACAACCAGAACATATCTCTCCTAATCTCTGCCCTGCCTCCGTAATCTGAATTCCTTCTCTGTCCACTTGAACGCATCTGGCATACAACTAGTTTAGCCAAATTACCAGATCTGGCTCGACCACAACAAGTGCTATCAGGCCTCATTCTCCTCTTCCAAAACCGCCCACTACTCCAAAGATAACTCACGGGTTCTTTTCTGCGGTACCATCTATCTCATTAAACCCCTTTCATCTTCAGCTTCTTCTCCAGCAGCAAATGTGAGGGGCTCATGAACTTCTTTGGCATTAAGATTGTGACCTCTGTTGTTTTTCCCACCCCCTTTTCCTTATCCACCAAACCAAACATCCCTCAGCTCCCCACTGCTCTAGCCCTGGACTAGTCTTTCTTTAGTTTCTCTCCAACCTCTCGCATGCCCTCTCCAACCTCATCTTACCATGAAACCCACCTCCTGTTCTGCTGATCCCATTCCCATGAAACTTCTGACCACACAACTTCCCTTCCTGGCACCCATGCTATCTGACATTGTAAATGATTCCCTCTCTTCAGACACTGTCCCCATACCTTTTGAAACCACCATCATCATGCCCTCCTCCAAAAAAGACACCCTTGACCTCTCTGTTCTTGCAAATGTCCACCCCATCTCCAAACTGCCTTTCCACTCCAAAGTTCTTGGACGCATTGTCGCTCACTAAATCTGTGTCCATCTTTTCCGCAACTCTGAATTTGAATCTCTCCAATCAGGTTTCCGCCCCGCCACAGCAGCAACATCCCCTTTCACCCGTCATTGCTGGCTGTGCCTTCAGCCGACGAGGCCCCATGCTTTGAAATTCCCTCCCTCAGCTGGTCCTCTTACCTCTGAGTTGGAGGGTTGTGTGTTGAAGCTCCACTCCAAGACTTGAGCACCTAATCTAGTCTGACACTTCAGTGCAGCACTGAGGGAGTGCTGCACCGTCCAATGTGCCGTGTTTCAGATGAGACAATAAATTGAGGTCCTGTCTGCCCTCTCAGTTGAACATAAAAGATCCCATGGCACTATTTGAAGAACAGATGGAGAGATTTCTTATGACTTGGCCAACATTTATCTCTCAAGTAGCATCACTGAAAACAGTCTATCTGGTTATTTAGCTCATTGTTGTTTGTGGGATCTTGCTGTGTGCACTCTGGCTGCCACCTTTTCCTACATTACAACAGTGACTACACTTCAAAAGTACCTCATTGGCTGTGAAGAGATTTGGGACGACGCTCTATAAATGCAAGTTTTCTTTCATTGCAAGATGAGAGAATGCATGTTTATGTCCATAATAAAAGAAATTGCGGGAACACACTGCTTTGAAATGTGCAATTTTTGAGGGTGCAATTTCATTAGGAGGTAATTAATTATAGAGAAAAATAATAGATAATCAATTTCACCCCCTTTCGAATATAATATTGGTTCAACTGAAACCCAGATCTAGTAAATTGCCTTTTCTTGTAGCTTCTTGAGTTCATTTCCTGTGATTTTGTAACATTGTTTTGTACACAAATTAGACACAGAACTCATGCTCCCTTTCACCATTACCTTTTTCTTCTGCGAACAATATCAAATATCCACTAACAAGGAATTACATTTCAGGATTCTGTAAAGTCACTTATAATTTTTCTCCAGATAAATAAGCACAGCAATGCTCTTCAGGCACCTCAGCTCTGAGTCCTCTTGAGGCAACAGAGTTATTCATGAGACTGGTACTCTAGAGGTGCTGGAAATAAGAAAGAAGATTATATCATTCTCACAGTTCTGCAAACATATCCCCTGCATCCTTACCATCTATCACTCATCATAGGACCCAGCCTGGTTAGCGCAAAGAGAAATAATCCATTCTCAAGAGAGAAGGGATCAAGGCAATGTTTCATATGTAAAGTAGCTCCACTTTACAAAAGGAGTAGAACAGGAAAGGAAGTAGTAATTAGTCCATATCTCCAATGCTTCAGGAACACCTGCTCACACATCAGCAGCATTACCTTTAATGCTGTGTAAAACCCTGACGATACACACACTCATCTATCAAACAATGGCATTTGTGAGGACCCACCACTTCAGAGTCACTGCCTTTCTCATTACCTTCCGCTTTTATTTCTTTCCTCTCCAGATGACAGCAGTCACTGAGTTTATCTTCCTTATATTCAGTAACAAAGTCACATAAAGTGAACGGAGCCAAAGATCGCAATGGGAAATGGTGGGGGTAAGAGGTACAATGCATCAATGCTATTCGCCTCAACTACTCCCTGTGGTAGCGAGTTCCACATTCTAACTATTCTCTGGGTAAAGAAGTTTCTCCTGAATTCCTTATTGGATTGATTAGTGGCTATCTTATATTTATGACCTACCTAGTTTTGGATTGCCCCACAAACATTTTCTCTACGTCTACCCGATCAAACTCCTTCATAATTTTAAACCTCAAATGATCATCTGTCTTAAGCAATGCAGCAGAAAATACAATACATTATCAGACTGGCTCAAAACAAATGTGGCCTGAAATTACCCTTTGGCATTAAATTAGCATCGTGGATAAAGCAGATTGACATTGTTTGGTCCACCATATGTCTAAAGCTACCTTCCCATATAAATAATAGCCACCCAAAACTTGTGCATCTGTTTGGTCTTCAAATGCAGTTCTGGACCAGTAAATTCACCTCAGTGAGTCATCAATGCACTTCCCCCTTATAGACACCTGACAGCTAGGGTTCTCATGATCATTGAACAAAAACATGTACCTGGAAATTCACATTTTGACAATAATTTGTTTGCTTCAAATTGGCTATCACCTCTTGAAAATGTACTCTTGCACGAGTAAAATACAGCTACAAGGGTATTGAACAAGAAAAATTCATAAATGCTCACTGGATACATAAAAATGCAAATTAGATTGCATTGGTGAAAAATTTGAAAGTGGGGCTTTAAATCTTTAATCACCTTACCTAGTTGATTTTTTTCCCTGTAAAGAAATAAACAAGAGTTACGTCCGGGCTTGATTTCTTCCTTGTATATTGGGCACAAACACCAGTGATGCAAAGGGAAATAGAATTTACACATCGGGAAAATGTAAACTTGCTTCTGTCCGAGAATATAATTTCAATCACATGGCTTGTTGGAGGGTCTAATCCAGGTTGCATGCTGCAGGTACCATCTGGGATCTGTGCTGAGAGTTGGCCCTGCTGCAACTCATCTTTCTGTACTAACCATCTTGATTGCTTTTGTAATAAACATACAAAAAGTGGACTCTTACTGCGGCAGAAGTCCAGTAAATGAGCAATCATTCTACTTAAGATTTACTTAGACTGCATGTCTAGCATCAATCCAAAGCAATTTCCATTGAACTTGTAAATATGGATTCGGAGTCGAGCACTTTTTAAATTGACCTGACCTTAACTTAACTGTTTAGAGAGTGGGATTCTCCCCCTTCCCGCTTTCTAAGCATTACGGCCTAGAATTTCCACATGGCGAGTTGCGTCGCTTTTGCGCCAATGGAAAACATTTTCACCTGCTGACAATCTGGAGAGGTATTTGTGAGTGTTTCCTAGGTCAGCTCATTTGCATAGCCATTGGAGGAGTCATTGGCATAAAAACCTGTGTAAAATGCGGGTAATATGCTGGGCTGCATGACAATTAGAGTGCAGCCTTCAAAAAGACAGTTCTGGCAGAACACTGGCAGCAGATTGGGGGGCAAGCAGGTAAGTAAGAATCAGTGCTTGGCTCAATTACTTGACTGTCAGCTAGCTTGACTGCATATTTCATCGATCTTTTCTGCCACTTTTCAAGAATATCTACTATAGAAGCAGCTGGCAGATGCAGCCAAACAAGGCAGCAGGCCAGGCACACGGGCAGAGAAGAACATGTCACAATTTCTCAGAGTTTGACCTACAAGCTGTCCTCAAGGAAACTGATATCAGGAGACACAGACTGCTGGAAGTCTACGGCTGCAAACTTGCCAGAAATATCAGTTGTAACACCTAGTGCCAGCTCTTTCACCCCCAGGACTGCAGACCATTGCCACAGGAATGGGGGGAGGTGGGGAGTGAGTTTGTGGCAGGAATGGCTTCTGTCCCATTTTCCAGTCGCAAAAAGTCACTTGCTCCGATCATTCAGGCCAAAAATGGTGAGGAAATTCACCCCCTAAGTTTTTAGTTGCTGGGAGAGAGCTCTGACCACACCTATCCAGCCGGAGCTCTCCTGGGCAGCAAGGTTAGAGTTCCAGCCAAACTGGAGCCAAGCAATATAAACGGGCTTTTGTCTGACTGAAACTCAAACTGCAGCTACCAGTCTCAGACTGCTAGCTGTGGTGTAAATGCATATTTACTGTGAATTCACACTGTAGGACGCAAACTGAAAGAGAAGATTCACTTACTTATTTATACTGCTTCCTCCAGAACCTGATCTTACCTGGCTGCTGATGTTATTAAAATGTCTTGAAATCTGCGTGCTAAATTTCCCGATGCATGCAGACGCAGGGGAGTTTGTTAAATTTAGGAGCAATTAGAAAGAAAATGTCATTATTGCCAGGAGGGACAACCAATTTGGCAAAGATTTTTATTCCATTTCCATTGATTTCCTCCTTTGCTGGCAAAGCACCAGCCATGGCCTTGCTCTACTCTACGCTATGGAACTCAAACTGCAGATGACTGTTTACACTGGGTGGTTTCTAATAAAGATGCCTACTGCCTGAAAAAAGCTGGCACTCTGCCTGCCCACGGAAAAGCACCTTTAAAGTCTACCGTCCCATTTTGAGGCTGTTCCTGCTCCATTAATGCTAGTACCGTACTTTGATGGAAACTACACAGCCATCCCTCCATTTCATTAGGGCATTGAGGATGGAAATGGGAAATACAGCCCTACGAATCTCTACTTGATTTTCTTTATTTCAACAGCGCTGTAGAGTTACTTTGAATGAGGTGATACCATATCTAAAAAAGGAATAAGAGGGACAAAGAGAGAGTATGAGAATAGATTAGCAGATAACATAAAAGGGAACCCAAAAGTCTTCTATAAACACAGAAATAGTAAAAGGGTAGTTAAAGGCAGGGTGGGGCCGATTAAGAACCAAAAAGGAGATCTTCTTGTGGAGGCAGAGGGCATGGCTGAGGTACTAAATGAATACTTTGCACCTGTCTTCACTAGATAAGAGGATGCTGCCAATGTAGCAGTAAAGGAGGAGGCAGTAGCGATATTGAATAGGATAAAAATAGTTTTTTTTATTCGTTCCTGGGATGTGGGCGTCGCTGGCAAGGCCAGCATTTATTGCTCATCCCTAATTGCCCTTGAGAAGGTGGTGGTGAGCTGCCTTCTTGAACCGCTGCAGTCCGCTTGGTGAAGATACTCCCATAGTACTGTTAGGAAGGGAGTTCCAGGATTTTGACCCAGGTAGAGGAGGTACTTAAAAAGTTGGCAGTCCTCAAAATAGAAAAGTCACCCGGTCCAGATGGGATGCATCCTAGGTTACTGAGGGAAGTAAGTGTGGCAATTGTGGAGGCTCTGTCCACAATCTTTCAATTCTCCTTGGATATGGGAGGTGGTGTTGGAGGACTGGAGGATTGCAAGTTTAAATTTAAATTTAAACATCCCTGTTTAAAAAGGAGATGGATAAACCCAACAACTACAGGCCAGTGAGCCTAACTTTGGTGGCGGGGAAACTTTTAGAGGCAATAATCCGAGACAAAATTAATTGGCATTCGGGAAAGTATGGGCTAATAAAGGAAAGTCAGCATGGATTTGTTAAAGGCAAATCATGTTTGACTAACTTGATTGAGTTCTTTGATGAAGTAATGGAGAGGGTAGTGTGGTTGATGTGTTTTTTGGACTTTCAAAAGGCGTTTGACAGATACATGGCAGATAACATTTAATGCAGAGAAGTGTGAAGTGATGCATTTTGGCAGGAAGAATGAGGAAAGACAATATGAACTAAATGGTACAATTTTAAAAGGGGTGCAGAAACAGAGAGACCTGGGGTGTATGTATACACATCTTTGAAAGTGGTGGGACAAATTGAGAAGGCTGTTAAAAAAAAATAGGATCCTTGGCTTTATTATTGAGGAATAGAGTACAAAAGCAAGGAGGGCTGTGGAGGCTCAGTCATTGGGTATATTCAAAACAGAAGTCGATAGATTTCTGACTAGTAAGGGCATCAAGGGATATGGCGATAAGGCCGGTGAATGGAGTTGAGGCAGAAGATCAGCCATGATCTCATTGAATGGCGAAGCAGGCTCAAAGGGCCGAATGGCCTACTCCTGCTCCTATTTCTTATGTTCTTATGAAGTTATACTAAACCTTTATAAAACACTGGTTGGGCCTCAGCTGGAGTATTGTGTTCAATTCTGGGCACCACACTTTAGAAAGGATGTCAAGGCCTTGGAGAGGGTGCAAAAGAGATTTACTAGAATAGTATCAGGGATGAGGGACTTCAGTTATGTGGAGAGACTGGAGAAGCTGGGGTTGTTCTCCTTGGATCAGAGAAGGTTAAGAGGAGATTTGATGGAGGTGTTCAAAATCATGAATGGTTTTGATAGAGTAAATAAGGAGAAACTGTTTCCAGTGGCAGAAGGGTCCATAACCAGAGGACACAGATTTAAGGTAATTGGCAAAAGAACCAGAGGCGACATGCGGAAACATTTTCTTTACACAGCGAGTTGCTGTGATCTGAAATGCACTGCCTGAAAGGGTGGTGGAAGCAGGTTCAATGGTAATGTTCACAAGCGAATTAGATAAATACTTGAAGGGAAAAAATTAACAGGGCTATGAGGAAAGAGCAGGGGAGTGGGATTAATTGGGCCAAACGGCCTCCTTCTGTGCTGTATCCTTCTATGATTCTATATCCCAGTCACCTTATACATTAAAGGGCTGATTTTAATTCTCTGCAGTGGTGGGAAATGGGCAGTAATGGTTTGACTGTTTGATATACGCCCCGTCCATTTTTCCTTTCCTGTGGCTTTAACGGCAAGTAAAATCAGATGGGTTGTACAGTGTGCAGCCAATCTGCTACCTCCCTTTATTCACCGCAGTTGAAAGTTAAAATCAGCACTTAAGAATCCAGTGGCATTACAGGCATTTCCTTGTGGCTTTTAACTACTTTGTCTCCCAGCCTCATTCCTCCAAATTCCTTAGAATAGATTCAACCCAGTGCTGGAAAAATGTTATTTAATTGTCAGGAATTGAATGTAGATTCTCATGCACATTACCACTTAATAATGAAAATCCTATGAGATAAGAAAAGCAGAAACAAAGAATAAAATAACTACCTAATTGTAACAGGAAATCAAAGCTTTTACTTTATAGTTACCTAGCTATGCATGCAAAGTAAAAAGAAAAACACTGGGGGGAAAGATTTCCTCTGGTCACTGTGTGAGACCAATTTTCCAGTTCCCTCCAGCATGGAATGTGTAAACAGAGGATGGGAAATTGGGCAGGGAATCCTTTTATTCCCATTCCAATTTGCACTATACTGTCTTCTGCTGGAACCTGAAGTGTGTGCTATGGTGCACTTGCAGGAAATGTGTGAGAGATTCATTAAATGGCTGAATTCTTTTCAAATTGCCTGAAGCCAAGATTGCACAGTTTCTCTCCAGGACTGTTTATCTGCTGATCAAGCCCATGTAAAGTGGGAGGCACTACGAAGGCACGTTTTGTCCTTGGAGAGACTGAGCAGTTTACATCTCAAACATGTGTTGGAATTTTTCTTGCTGGACTTTTGCTTTTTGGATTTGTGCTTTCTGCAAGTAAAAATCTTATTTACTCAGGTGTTGGTGACATCATAAACTTGCAGAAAGATTTTCTGTGTTTGCGACTTCCAGCAACATCATAAATAAATTCTAAAAGAATATCCATTTCCAATCATGTCGCTGGTCCATGATGACCACACAATTCTTAATGTATTATTAGTCAGGAATTTACCAGGGACCCATCAGCTTGTGGGTGCTCCTCTCCCTGCCCCAGCCTCAGGTACCATTTTCTCCCCACTCCAGTCTCAGCCTCATTCCTTTCTTGCTTCCTCCCAAACTCAGCCATTTTTCTCCGTGGTCTCATTGCTTGGTCCCTCTCAGGCTAGCCACAGCCCCCACTCCGTCCTTGCCTGGTCTGAGCCTCCAGCTCCCTCCCACCCCAAACTCTGACCCAGTTTCCCAGTTTCTCACTCACCATGCATTTTCCAGTATCTACCCACCCAGGTCCAGTCCCAAGCTTCTTCCAGCTGGGCCCGGCAGTCCACCTCCAATCCAATGCATCTTAACTGCTATATTGCTCGAAACCTTTTTGGCTTCAAGACCTGTATACTGTACAAATTGAGTAAGTCAGTAAATGAACAAAGAAAGTGACAGAAATACTGAAGGAAGAAGTGACAGCAAGAAGGATTTATGGAAAGAAGTGGAGAGAAAGAGTCAGAGAAACAATGGCCAGGATGTTGTTCACCTCGGTGGATCCAGGGTGGGCGGCGTCGATGGTGGGTCCCGACCCCGCTGCTGGCTTCATCCCGTTGTCTAAAGTGATTTTCCCCTGATAGGGCTTGTTAAGCCCACCCTGCACATTTTCCAGTCCAATTAGAGGAAGCGGGTCTGGTGATGTCATTTGATGATGTGTTATCAGCCGGTTTCCTTACAGGGACCATGGCCAACTTTATTTTGACAGTTGTGCTGTCAGTGTTCTACAGCATTGAGGTGCTGCAAACACGTACAATGACTGCACAGAGGTGCAGGGCTGCACCCAGGTTCTCCCATGACTCCCTCCATA
This sequence comes from Squalus acanthias, assembly GCA_030390025.1. NCBI lineage: Eukaryota > Metazoa > Chordata > Chondrichthyes > Squaliformes > Squalidae > Squalus > Squalus acanthias. The sequence goes on from CM059427.1 coordinate 148,616,940, forward strand.
AGCATGCAGGAGGTCCTCTTACCTTCCCATGGGCAGAAGACACCTCCCCAGGAGACCAACACAGCCTGGTTGCACATTGCAGAGGAGGTCACAAGCAGGGATGTCGTCAGTAGGACCTGGGTGCAGTGGTGCAAATGTTTCAATGATCTCAGTAGATCACGAAACATTAGTACAAAGCCACACTCAACCTCATCCTGCTGTGCCTCTCATCACATCCCAATCACTCTGCCTTCCCTTAGCTACCCCTGCACATCCTTACTCACACCAACTTACCTTACACCTCCACCCATCCCTCTCTGTCTATCTACATTATCACATCCCCATCTCACTAGCCACCCCCTCACACTCACCCTCATCCTACATACAATCATATAAACTAACAACACACAAGGGTAGCCACTTGGGTGTTTTATCCAATGTTCATGTAAAGTTTCTGTTAATGTGCTGTCAAACATTGAAACCTTTATTTTCAACACACTGGGCTGGATTTTGTGAATGGAGGCGAGTTGGAGGCGGGAATGATGCTTGTCGTGTCACTGCCCCGCCTCCATCATCGCCTGACCAATCAGAGGGATTTTCCCCTGATTGAGCTTGTTAAGCCTGACTTCGGGCTCAGCAGGCCAATTAGGGAGGTAGTCACTGACAGAGCACGTCAACGTCAGATGTGCTATCTGTCAAGACTTCTTGAAAGAAGAAATGACAGCATTTGACAGATCTGTAAAGCTGTCAAACACTGCCATTCTCTTTAGTTTGATGAGTATTTGTGGTGAGGACTCATCAAATCTTTCAACTTTGTAAATTTTACATGTCTATTAGATCAGAGGATCCAACAGCCATTAAGTGAAATTGACAAGGAGAATATTGGCTAGCCCCATCCAGTGCAGCTAAAGGCTGTAGAAAGAAAACAAGGTAAGTGCTCACTTTTTTAAACTTATCACTTACCTTACATACTTACCACTCCACACTTGCACCCATCACTCACCTCTACATCTTACTTCCAGGTGCCTCCGACCAGCGCAGACCTCCTCCACGTCTCCTCCAACCCGGCGGGGTTCTCTGAGGTCGGGAAGCCTTCACCTGTGAAGGTAAAATGGCACTAATCCTTTTTTCTGCCTGTTTACTACCTGTTAACAGGCAGTTAAAAGGATTAAATGCCTTTCCTGCCTCCAGGAGACGGGACCCGAAGCTGCACATCTTCCCGCCTCCTGGCAAAAGGGCACGGAGGCGGGATGGGGGTGGGTTTGCCATCCGCCCCCACTTTCTCCGATTTTACCGGCTGTCCCGCCTCCATGCCTGCCTCCTCAGGGCTTGGAAAATCCAGTCCACAGTCTCTGTCACAGGTGGGGCAGACGGTGGTTGAAGGGGCAGGTGGGTGGGGTGCTTGGGTTGACGTGCGCTCCTTCCGCTGTTTGTGCTTGGCTTCCGCTTGCTCCCGGCGAAGAGACTCGAGGTGTTCGGTGCCTTCCCGGATGCTTCTCCTCCACTTTATGCGGTCTTGGGCCAGGGATTCCCAGGTGTCGGTGGGGATGTTGCACTTTTTCAAAGAGGCTTTAAGAGTGTCCTTGAAGCGTTTTCTCTGCCCACCTGGGGCTCTCTTGCCGTGTTGGAGCTCTGAGTAGAGCGCTTGCTTTGGGAGTCTCGTATTGGACATGCGGACGATGTAGCCCGTCCATCGGAGCTGATCGAGCGTGGTCAAAGCTTCAACGCTGGGGATGTTGGCCTGAGCGAGAACACAGACATTGGTGCGCCTATTCTGCCAATGGATTTGCTGGATCTTGCGGAGGCAGCATTGGTGGTACCTCTCCAGTGCTTTGAGGTGCCTGCTGTACATGATCCATGTCTCTGAAGCATACAGGAGGGCAGGTGTCACTGCTGCTCTGTAGACCATGCGCTTGGTGCTGGGTTTGAGGTCCTGGTCTTCAAACACTCTCTTCCTCAGGTGACCGAAGGCTGCACTGGCACACTGAAGGCGGTGTTGGACTTCATCATCGACGTCTGCCTTTGTTGACAGTAGGCTCCTGAGGTATGGAATGTGGCCCACGTTGTCCAAGGCCTCGTCATGGATTTTGATAATCGGGGAGCAGTACTATGTGGCGGGGCCAGGTTGGTAGAGGACTTTTGTCTTACAGATGTTTAGTGTAAGGCCCATGCTCTCGTATGCTTCAGTGAAGGTGTTGACGATGGTTTGGAGTTTGACCTCAGAGTGTGTGCAGACGCAAGCATCATCTGCATACTGTAATTCGATGACAGAGGATGGGACGACCTTGGATCAGGACTGGAGGCAACGGAGGTTGAACAGTTCCCCGTTTGTCCTGTAAATTAGCTCCACTCCAGCGGGGAGCTTACTGAGGGTGAGATGGAGCATTGCAGCAAGGAAGATCGAGAAGAGCGTTGGTGCGATGACACAGCCTTGCTTGACCCCGGTCTGTACGTGAATTGGGTCTGTGGTAGATCCGTTGGTCAGGATCACGACTTGCATGTCGTCGTGAAGCAGGCGGAAGATGTTGACAAACTTTTGAGGGCAGCCGAATTTGAAGAGGACACTCCACAATCCCTCATGGTTGGCAGTGGACAGTGTCGAAGGCCTTTGTGAGGTCAAAGAAGGCCATGTACAGTGGTTGGTGCTGCTCTCTGCATTTCTCTTGTAGTTGACACGCGGTGAAGATCATGCCCATTGTGCCCCTTAGTGGGCGGAATCCGCATTGCGACTCTGGGAGGAGCTCTTCAGCCACTGGGAGAAGGCGATTGAGGAGGATTCTTGCAATGACTTTCCCTGTGGCAGACAGCAGGGAGACTCCTCTGTAATTACCGCAATCGGACTTGTCACCTTTCTTGAAGATGGTCACGATTTTGGCGTCTCTGAGATCCCCTGGCATGCTCTCCTCCTTCCAGACAAGAGAAATGAATTCATGTATTCGCACTAGTAGTGCTTCTCCGCCATGTTTTAGCGCCTCGGCAGGGATTCCATCTGCTCCTGAGGCCTTATTTTTCTTCAGTTGTCAGATGGCCTTTTCAACTTCATGCTGGGCTGGGGTTGCGCTGAGGTGATGGCGGGTAGCATGCTGCGGGATGGAGTTGAGGACACTCGCGTCAAGTCTCGGTTAAGGAGATCTTCGAAGTACTCCTTCCAGCGGGCACTGACTGCCTCTCTGTCCTTGATGAGTATCTCTCCATTCTTGACCCGCAGTGGGGTAGGACCTTGGGTGCTTGGGCTGTTGGTGGTCTTGACTGCGCTAAAGAATCCATGCACGTCGTGGTTGTCGGCTAGCTGCTGGATCTCCTGCGCTTTCTCCACCCACCATCTGTTCTTTAGGTCAGGAGTTTTTTGTTGGACGTCGGCCTTCAGGCGTCTGTAGAGCTGCTTTCTTGCTCTCGAGTTGTGTTGCTGTTTCCAGATCAGGAATACCTTGTGCTTGTGACTTATTAGCTCCTGGATCTCCTGGTCGTTCTCGTCGAACCAATCTTGGTGTTTCCTGGTCGAGTAACTGAGCATCTCTTCACAGGTGCTGATTATGGAGGCCTTGAGTGCAGACCAGGCGCTGTGGGCAATCTGTGTCTCTGAATCACTGGGAGTCGTCAGGTTGGTTGTGAGGCGCAGGCTGAATAGGGCTTTTTTAGCAGAGCGGATTAGGCGGTGGTCTGCCCAGCAGTCGTCAGCTCCTGTCATGGCGTGGGTGATGTGGACATCCTTGCAGTCTCTCGCTCGGACAATGACATAGTCCAGCAGATGCCAGTGCTTGGAGCGAGGGTGCTGCCATGAAGCATTGTACTTGTCTCTCTGATGGAACAAGGTGTTGGTTATGACAAGATCATGTTCTAAGCATTTCGTCAGGAGGAGGGTACCGTTGGGGTTGGCTTTCCCTACCCCTTCTCTGCCGATCACACCTCCCCTGAGGTCTGTGTCCTTTCCAACTCTGGCATTAAAGTCACCAAGGAGGATCAGCTTGTCGCCCGTTGGGACTCAGAACAGGGATTGTTCGAGGCTGGAGTAGAATTCCTCTTTGGTCTCGTCTGTGGCTTCCAGTGTTGGGACGTACGCACTGATGACCGTAGCACACTGGTTCCGGGCTAGGGTGAGCCGTAGAGTCATGAGGTGTTCGTTTATTCCACAAGGGGAGTCTCTGAGACGTTCAACTAGCTCATTTTTTTATGGCAAAGCCTACCCCATGGAGGTGGCATTCTTCTTCATGTTTGCCTTTCCAGAAGAAGGTGTAACCACTGCCTTGCTCCTTGAGCTGGCCTTCCCCTGCCTGCCGGGTCTCGCTTAGGGCGGCGATGTCTATGTCGAAATATCTGAGCTCCTGGGCAACGATAGCAGTACGGCAATCCGGTCTGTCGCTGTTGGGGTTGTCCATGAGGGTCCTGACATTCCAGGTCCAGAACTTCATTTTAAAGGGTGGAAGATGCCTGTGCGTGAGTTCTTTTAATGTGGGATGGCCGTTGCACACCAGCTACCACACGGGCTTGACAGAGCAAGGTCTTGGTCCAATGGCAAGGGGATCCAAGACGATTGGAGACCAGGCTCTGCTACATCGGCCTAGCACACACACACACAAACATACTCCTACTGTCCTCCTCCCTCCTTCCCGCAGGTCCTCTCTGCCTGGATTTCATAGGCCACAGTGTGGTCCTCCCGACCCCGCTGCTGGTCCACGCTGCACCACTTCTGGGCCTCGACCTTGCTTCTGGGCTTGTCCTCGCTCCTGGACCCCGTCCTCACCCCTGGGCCCCATCCTCACCCCGGGCCTCGTCCTCACCCCTGGGCCTCGACCTCACTCCTGGGCATCGACCTCACTCCTGGGCCTCGACCTCACTCCTGGGCCTCGACCTCACTCCTGGGCCTCGACCTCGCTCCTGTGTCCCATCCTCACTCCTGGGCCTCGACCTCGCTCCTGTGTCCCATCCTCGTTCCTGGGCCTCGACCTCGTTCTTGGGCCTCGACCTCGCTCCTAGGCCTCGTCCTTGCTGCTGGGCCTCGACCTCGCTCCTGGGCCTCGACCTCACTCCTGCATCCTGTCCTCGCTCCTGGGCCTCGACCTCGCTCCTGGGCCTCGACCTCGCTCCTGGGCCTCGACCTCGCTCCTGGGCCTCGACTTCGCTGCTGGGCCTCGACCTCGCTCCTGGGTCTCGTCCTTGCTGCTCGGTGTGGGGTGGTGCCAACCTGGTGCATCATGTGGCAGCTACGGTGTAAAGCGTCAAGTGAACTAAATCTGGCCATGGTGAGGCCATTCCTGGCCTCCCAGGCAGCAATGTGGCTGAGTGCTGATGCCCTGTGTCCTGTGCAGCATCAGGTGATTGCGGAGAATGTTGGTATTGCTGTTGGTGCTGCTGGTGTGCCTGGCGCTACTGGTGTTGGGGCTGATCGTGGTTGGATTCTGAGGACCAAGGTGATACAGTATAAAGGGCACCCATGTTGATGGAATAGATGGCAGGTGAAGTAGCGATCTGTCAATGGTGACAGAGTTCTTCCAATGAGATGTTACTGGCTGGAGAGTGGAAAGTGGAAAGTCTGCAGAATCTGTGCTGGAAATGGACTGAGAAACAGCTTCTGCCTGAGAAAAGTGAATATCAGTCAGGTGGGAGCTTTTACTGTACATTTGAAGCTGTCAAGTAATCAGCTGGAGCAATGGCCACTGAACTCCCGCCTCAGGTTGACAGCGTAGTTCCCGTGGCCATGAAGTTAAAGTGAAAAGGTAAGTTAAAAAAGCCTGTTAAGCATCTGTCAACTAGATGCTAATGAGATTAATTGGGTTGCTCGCCGCTGCCTGTCGGGTCTGCTCAGCGCTGACAGACCCGACATTGGGAAAGGCGCGTGGCAGCGGGTTCCCGATCCGCTGTCAATAAAAACCACTTTCCCATCGACCCGCCACCGATCCTGCCCGCTGACCCCCCAGAAAATTCCGACCAGAGACACTAACGAGAGAAAGTGTGTCAGAATCTTACAAAGAATTGAGAGTGAAAGATAACTGAAAGAGGAAACAAAATACTGGAGAGAGGGAGACAAGCAAAAGGACAGTTGCAGACAAGAAACACAGATTTTTGTACGTTGACCAGCGTCACATTATTTGCTATTTCCCAGATGACCTGGCAGTGACACCAAAAAGAACAGAAGACAAAGAGTGGGGGGAAATGTATACAGAATGTGTGAGAAGCAGATATATCAGCCCCGATATTAATGGGTAGTGGGGAGGATGAGGGGGAGCCTGTAATCGGATGAAGAACCTGGAAAGGCAGGGCAGGCGGAGAGGAGGGGTGTAGCCCTGTTCGAGGGAGGCCCGAGGCTTCTTTGTGTGGCCCGGAGGAGCACTCCTGCCCCTCCTGGTCCACAAGAAACCTTTAAAAATGAATTTCAAACTTACCTGCGGTGCCTCTTCTGGCCCAGTGGGTTTTGCCTGACGGAGGAGCCGACACTGTCCCACCGCCGCCGCTCAGGCCTCTGGCTAATATTGCAGATCGGGTCTTGATGATATCATCAGACTTGACATACATATTTAAAACAGGACCCCGCTTCCTTCCTGTGGGTGTCCTTACTTGCCTACTCAAAGGAGTAGGTTAATATGGGGACACGCTGGGAAGAAAGCGGGATTGGTGGGGCTAACTGACCTCCCCTGCCTAAATTCCACCGGGTGGGAGCAGTTAAAATCGGGGCTTTAGTTACTGGAAGGGAGACACAGGCCACTGCCCACCCCCACCCCCACCCCCCCATGCCCGTTTAAAATTTAACAAAGACAAATCAGGCCATCGACGAGGCTTGTCACTTGTTTGTGCTCCCCTCCCATGGCCAGCCTGTCAATTTGGCTGGCTGTCGGGTGGGAGTCTGCATCAGGTTATTTAAATGAGGCCCTGTCGTTAAGATCAACTATGTTATATAATATTGCATGGTGTGTTCTTGGCAGTAAATAAAATAATCCCTGCAGCTGAGCCTAAGCCTTAGTTCCACTTCTGATAACCATTTGCTCAGCACTGAGCATCACAGCAGCAGGAGAGGCAAGAGACTGAACCATATACATTTGTTAGCAATTCTATAATCGATACACAAGCATGTTGTTAAGGCATTTCAGTTCCAGGATCAATGTGTTTAACATGACATTTCACTTATTTACCCGGACTAGCTTTCTTATGATAACTTATAACAAGGATGACTTGAGCTATGTGTGTCAGTATTTTGCATTTATTTTTCTGCCCAGCTTTCAATGTTTATGAAACTTAAAGTAATTTCAGCCTGGCTGCTCAGCAGTTGACACTGGGAAGGAATGGATCACAAAATTAATTCAATGATGTTTAATGTATTTTACACTGCTGTCTGTCCCTCACAGATCTGATCAACAAAGTACTTTTAAAGTTATCTGTCAACCTCATGACAACCCTAAAATTCTGTTTTCTTTTCCGACACTGATGTTGATTGACCTCTGATGGCTTGCCCATCCTTTGATTCATGTTAACAAGTTGTCTTTCCCTGTGCAAGCTTTCACTCAAAGCTTGTTTACTATCAGCTTGGCTCAGTTGGTAGTGCTGCCATCTCTGAGTCACAAGGCTGCAACTTGAAGCCCCACTACAGATTTGAGCACGTAATGTAAGCTGAGACTTCAGTGCAGTACTGAGGGTTGGCTGCATTGTCAGAGGCACCACCATTCAGATGAGCTGTCTGCCTGCTCAGGTGGATGTAAATGATCCCATGGTACTATATGAAGAACAGAGCATTCTCCTGATATCCTGGCCAGCATTCCTCCCTCAGCCAACATCACCAAAACACACATTGGGGTAGATTTTCAACTTGCCAGCAGAGCGTAAAAACTATCCTTGCGAATTGCCAGCCCACTATCGAATCCACCAAATTACCATTTCCATTGTCTGAGCGTTCATCTCTTTGGTTGTCTGTGGTACCTTGTGTGCAAATTGTCTGCTGCATTGCCTATATAACAACTGAGACTGTGCTTCAAAAGTAATTCATTCAGTGTAAAATCCTAAGGATGTGACAAGGTGCGGTAAAAATGCAAATTCTTTCTTTCCTCTTCATCAAAGATCTTAATCTCTCTCGCTTCAGCAATGTCTTCCATTTTCATTTCTTTCAGACTAGCTCTAACGTCTGTCCATATCAAAATATTTGTTTTTTCAAATTATTGTGCTACTATGCTGGGCAGAGCATTATGCAAGATGTAGCTATATAGCAACATATTTTATAATGAACTATTTAAAGTTCCAAAGGTATAGCTCACTAATGTTTACTTATTATCACGTCAAGTAATCAGAGCAATCAGTGCTTGAAGGCAGCTTTGTCTGTCCATATTCATTTTACAGAGAGTGGATCCTTCCACATGTATTTTACATCGCACCATTTGTAGCTGACGACCAGGACTTTAGATGGAGATGCTGACAAATAAATTGCAACGTGTCTGCTTAATATTTGTGGCATATCGTCTGTGGCATTTGAAACTGCTGGCTGGATGCCTGAAGCTGTCAACCATGACAATGGTTGTAAAGGCCACTGACTGGTAATGGTGCTCAGATGCAATACACAGTGTTTAAGGGTGAGGCAAACTCTTTAAACTCCTATTTTCTTCTGGCAATTATAAGAGTTGTTGTCTGTTGTATAGGCAGTACCTAACCAATATCTGACCTATGGTTTGAGATCAAATTCAACACTTCATGGTTTACGCCCGGAAACAAAACTAAAAGAACTTCTTCAGTACACAGGCATGGCATTTATACTTTTGTGAATGATTGTTTACTGTTGCAGCATTAATGAAGTGTTAATGAACTTCTAACACTGTTTTGTGGGCATTGTAACACCTCCTACCTACCTATCGGAGATGAATATGTAAGGACGAAGGAAATAAGTACAAACATGGAGCAAATTATATTTGTCGCAAAGTGTGAATTGCTTGTTTCATTTATTTAGAGACAAGACTTTAATCATTCATTTTAATGACCAGAAAATCAGGAGTACTGTGAATTGGGCATGCTAACCTTCACACCCGATTTCCCAACCTGCGCTCCCACTGAGCAAGATTCCACACAGGAAGCTGAATCTCCGAAAATGCGTCTGTTTTTTTGACCCGAAGATCAATAGTTCTGCTGCCTTGATTTAATTACCAGCATTAACATGAAAGTACTGCGTTATACAATGGTATAGATTATTGCATAGTCCGTGCTGACATGCAAAGTGTTAAGAGTCTTCAGGGGCATTGCACATGATATTTGGGACATCTCTTTTTCTTCTGTCTATATATCTATCTCTAAATGAGCTCATAACTATGTCAGTTTTGACATCCAACTGGCTGAAAGGGTTACCAACAGGATTGGAATATCTCCAAATTCTCACGATTGATCAGACAAACAGCTTTTTCCCCCTCCCTGTGCCAGGGTCACGTTACTGTGTGATATAGTACAATACGCTGAGATAGCAGCTGGCATTGCAGCAAAACTAAACAGAATAAACTCACTACCCCAGAAACCAGAATTCTGTTGTTGAATCCAAAGGCACTCCTGGAATCAATTTGCAGACATTCTGATGAAGGATGCCCAGTTTGGGTTCTGCCAAGACCACTCGGCTCCCAACCTCATTACAGCCTTGGTCCAAACATGGACAAAGGAGCTGAATTCCAGAGGTGAGGTGAGAGTGACTGCCCTTGACATCAAGACAGCATTTGACCGAGTGTGGCATCAAGGAGCCCTAGTAAAACTGAAGTCAATGGGAATCGGGGGGAAAACGCTCCACTGGCTGGAGTCACACCTAGCACAAAGGAAGATGGTTGTGGTGGTTGAAGGTCAATCATCACAGCCACAGGACATCGCTGCAGGAGTTCCTCAGGCCAGTGTCCTAGGCCCAACCATCTTCAACTGCTTCATCAATGACGTTCCCTCCATCATAAGGTCAGAAGTGTGGATGTTCACTGATGACTGCACAGTGTTCAGCACCATTCACAACTCCTCAGATAATGAAGCAGTCCATGCAAACATGCAACAAGACCTGGACGACATTCAGGCTTGGGCTGATAAGTGGCAGGTAACATTCGCGCCACAGAAGTGCCAGGCAATGACTATCTCCAACAAGCGAGAGTCTAACCACCTCCCCTTGACATTCAACGGTAATACCATTGTCAAATCCCCTACCATCAACATCCTGGGGGGTCACCATTGACCAGAAACTTAACCGGACCAGCCACATAAATACTGTGGTAACAAGAGCAGGTCAGAGGCTAGGTATTCTGTGGCGAGTGTCTCACCTCCTGACTCCCCAAAGCCTTTCCACCATCTACAAGGCACAAGTAAGGAGTGTGATGGAATACTCTCCACTTGCCTGGATGAGTGCAGCTCCAACAACATTCAAGAAGCTCGACACCATCCAGGACAAAGCAGCCCGCTTGATTGGCACCCCATCCACCACCTTAAACATTCACTCCCTCCACCACCAGCGTACCGTGGCTGCAGTGTGTACCATCTACAAGCTGCACTGCAGCAACTTACCAAGGCTTCTTCGGCAGCACCTCCCAAACCTGCGACCTCTTCCACCTAGAAGGACAAGGGCAGCAGGTGCATGGGAACACCACCACCTCCAAGTTCCCCTCCAAGTCACACACCATCCTAACTTAGAAGTATATCGCCGATCCTTCATCGTCGCTGGGTCAAAATTCTGGAACTCCCTCCCTAACAGCACTGTGGGAGTACCTTCACCACACGGACTGCAGCAGTTCAAGAAGGCGGCTCACCACCACCTTCTCACGGGCAATTAGGGATGGGCAATAAATGGTGGCCTTGCCAGCGATGCCCACATCCCATAAACGAATAAAACATTTTTTTTTTAATTGATTAATTACCGAGTTTTTGTATTTATGTCGTACTTTAGTATTTAGCTAGTTTTTATGCTTTTGCTTTGATTTGTGTTCTTAGAGAGTTCGAAGATAATGTAGCATGAGACTACGTTAAATCTGGTAAGAAGATAAATGTAAGTGGAGTAAAGGTAGCCCCTCAGGTACCTAGGAATGCAAACACAGAACATAGAGAAAGTACAAGTTCCAATTCATATTGGACAAAATACAGAAATGTTTGATTATTGAGAAAATGTGTTACTTAAAAAAAATTGTAACTTTAAATAATAAAATGGGAGGTGGCTCAAAACTAGTGCCTATTATAATAATTACATTGCATTCAAGAACATAAGAACATAAGAAATAGGAGCAGGAGAAGGCCATTTGGCCCTTCGAGCCTGCTCCTCCATTCAATAAGATTATGGCTGATCTTCTACCTCATCTCCACTTTCTTGAACTATTCCCATAGCCCTTGATTCCCTTAATATTCTTAAATCTATTTCTTAATATTCAAAGAATGTAAAACTGTTTTTTTAACAGGCTTTAATAGAGTCTGAGTGATGTCAAATAATTATGGCTATGTTCCCAGATGTGACTGTTCACCTCTGACAACAGTGCTAAGATGAAGAAACAACAACATATACACAACAATTTGCTTATAATGAGCCTGCATGAACCCTTTCAAACTGTCGGGCTGGATTTTGCCAATGGGGAGCTTTTGGAGGCAGGACTCCCACTTGTCGGGTTTCAGTCTCGCCTCCATCAACTTCTGGCCAACCCACGCTATTTTCCCTTGATTGACCTTGTTAAGCCCGCACAGTGGATTTAGCAGGCCAATTAAGAGAAAGCCGGTTACAGAGAACGTCAGCGTATGACGTTTCATCTGTCAAAAAATTTTGACAGATGAATTGGCATCATTTGACAGCTCTGTGAAGCTGTCAAACAGTGACATTCTCTGTAGTTTGATCAGTTCTTAAATTCAAGACCTCATCAAACCTCTTTCTTTTGCAGAAATTAGATGGTTGTTGCATTGGAGAATGCAACGGCCATCTGTCATCTCTGCCCCGGAGGTGCGAGACTCTCCGCATACCCAACTCTTGAAGCCTGCAGGAAGAAACAAAGGTAAGTAAACCTTTTCTAACACTTTTCACTCACCTCACATACTCACCTCTCCACACTTACACCCATCACTTACCTTCACAGCGCACTTTTGCACCCCTCCGACCCCCACAGACCCATTGCTTGCCTTGGTGACCCTGGTAGGTTTCGGAGCCTTCGGGAAGCCCGCACTTGTGTGGGCAAAATGGGGATAATCCTCTTATCTGCCTATTAACTACCTGTTAACAGGCAGTTAAGTGGATGTAATCCCCTTCCCGCCTCCAAGGAGACGGGACCCGGCGTGGGACGGCTACCCGCCTCCTGGAAAGATGGCATGGAGGCGAATTGGGGGCGGGTTGGGCACCCGTCCCCAAATTCTGCCATTTTCCCAGCAGTCCCGCCTCCAAACCCGCCTCCCCAGGGCTGGCATGATCGCGACCGGCGAAATTGTCCAGCTTTCATAATTTGCATGCTCTGGGCTACATTTGCATGGTGGTCTATGATGGTAACATTTCAACCAATACAATCTATACAATCAGATGTGACAAATACATCATTAACCCACACATCCTGTGCAATAATGATCGCTTCCAGGCCAGTAATACGAATATCATTCTTAAAATATTCATAAAACCCAACGCATTATCAGTATTAAATCTACTCACTAATTGAATCCAACTATTTTATCTTTTTTTATTGTTGAACAAATGGTGTACATATTTTTTGACAAGACCACTTCAGGGAATTAATGAGCACCTATATAAGCATAAATGCACTCCTTGTATATACCACTGCTGCTTAATCCCAGAAGGGCGATGACCGTTCATTACAACCACCATTATAATGACTGTAATAGCCAAGTTATTCTTATCTTTTAAAACCACCATCTCCTTTTTATTAAAAATGTTCCAAATTTTCTACATGCACTATCAACGATTCACAGAGCCAATGAGTGTCTTTGTCATTGTCTCTCCTGCTTTCACTCAACACCATGCACTCCAAGTTCGGGTGCACCCATTTTTGGGCACATGTGGGAGCTGGGGTGGTGGGGAACAATCCCTGCACCTGAATGGTGAGGCCCGCGGCACCCCCGATATTGGGCTTGGACCTTACTTACATTGAGGCGATGAGCTGTGGGGAGCAACAGGCAGACGAGACGCAATTAAAGATCGGGCTGCTGCTGGAGTCGCAGCGTCCCTTAGGTAAATGAGAAAGGAGCGCAACCGGGAAAAGGGATGAGCGAGCTCAGGAGGTAGGGTTGGCCGGGGTGTGGGGGGAGGTAGCGGCGGTGGCCGGCAGCGGCCTGCATTCTTTTAATGTGGGGTGAGGAGGAGCACCCCTGCTCCTCCCGGGTCCACATTCATCTTAAATATATTTTAAAATCTTACCTTGTGGGTTGCAGCCTGCAGCGGTCTCTTTAAGGATTGCCTGTAAGGCCGCCTATAGAGCTGGTCTTCCTTAGCGCCGGCTGCCTTCGGGTGAACCCATCTTGCAGTGGGGAGCTTCAAACAGGTGTTAGGCCCTTTAGTTGCATATGCAAAGGCCTTGCGCCTGCTTCAGGCGTGGGCACTGCACGCCAATTTTTGTTTTGCCTTTACTAATATGGCGGATGGCGCACTTCCAGCTTGGAATGAGCGTGCACTTTCTGCCCGCCATAATGAAAGCACAGAAGGCCATTTTGCGCCCAAAAACGGGTGCTGCACAGTGGAATTTCTGGACCCATGGCTTTCAGCCTTAGCCTTTAATTAGCAGGCTAATAGATCTGCCTTGTTGTTTCTCATGGCACGTCCAAGGACATAGAGTAAGTTCAGAATGTGTTATAGATAGAGGTGAAGAGAGATCAAAGGTGGCAAGCAGACCTGGTACTGGGGAAAAACGGAGAGAGATAAGTTCCAAGACAGTGAGGTGTGAAAGTGTTCCTTTCACACCTCACTGAGGAAATGTGTGAAATGTTAGTTTTAAGATTGTTTTGTATCCACACAATGTGTGACACTTTGAAGTGTGACTGACGCACACTGAGACCTGCTTGGTATTTTCTGTTTCTTTGAGTGGATTTTTATGGCATCAGTATAATTCACGTTAAAAATTGAAAAACGTCCCCGATTGCAGGTTCCTAAACATGCTGTGGCTGATGTGCATGAATGATACGTGAATGAGTTGAAACTTTAGTTTTCACAATTAAAGAAGACATATATGGTGTGGGTTCGGCACGTTCCTTGGGCTTGGAATGTTTACTATGATTTATTCTAATGAGATTGAGACGATACTTGGACGAAACTGGACATCAGCAAAACTGGACTAATTTTTGGGTCTAACTTCCAGGTTGTGCCCAAGGAGAAAACTCCAGGCCAAGATATTAGCAGATCTCCCGTGGTGTTGCTCACTGCGAGTTGGAGGGTACACTGTTTTATAATAATAAAAAAACACCCCACAAGGAACGTTTCTGCCCCCCCTGCCCCGGGTTCCCACTCTGTTGCAAATGCAAGACTCTTTCCCCACGACTTACCCAAGTGCCAGCAACCATTCATTCATTCTTGGCCTCCTGTCGTCCAACATTCGACTCCCGCCCACCGGCCAGTCTGTCGCTTCTCGCCCCTTTTGGGCAGGCAACTGAACGGGTGCATGCAGATGAGGCCCAGCAGTTAAAATCCCGCAGGCCCCCCACAGCCGAGATCAGGGGTGTCTGATGCTCGCCTCAATCCCCACTCGCCCGATTCCTGCTGCCGGTTTAAAATCAGGCCTATTACCTGAGGAAGCACACACTTCTAATTTGAACTGAAAGAATGGGCCGTATTTGCTGATCGGAGACCTGCGTGCGGAGGCCTCCGATCTGGAAAAATCTACGAACTTACCTGAGGAGTCCCGGGGCGCCTACACTTCCGATCCTGGGCCTCTCCAAACTCTTTGGGCTCAATTTTCACCGGCCCGTGGAGGCGGGTTTGGAGGCGTGTGGGATGGGAAAATAGCAGATTCGGGGGTCCCGAACCCATCCCCCCCCAACCCACCTCCATGCCAGTTTCCCAGGAGGTGGGTACCCGACCTGTGCTGGGACCTGCCTCCCCGAGGCAGGAAGGGGATTAGTGCCAATAAACTGCCTGTTAACAGGTAGTTAACAGGCAGTTTTTTGCCTAATCCCTATTTTTAGCCCTGAAGTGTGGGCTTCCCGACAGGTCCGAACCACGCCGATTTAGCGAGGCGGACGGTGGGTCTGGAGGGCTTGGAGGGGTCGAGATGTCCGGTGTGCAGGTGAGTGATGGGTGCATGAGTGCAGAGGTAAGTGTGTTTGGTGTGTGTAAAGTGTTTTAAGAACTTTTACTTACCTTAACTTTGTCCTGCAGGCTTCCTTCCTTCAGTTCTCGGGAGTCCCTCAGCTCACCGGCACAGAAAGCAGAATGGCCGCGGAGCTGTCAAAATCTGCAGTCTCTGCTTTCTGTGCTGGATTGATTTCTAACTCAGTCTAAGTACAGAGACTCAAGTTAGAAATCATATTGTCAGTGTTTGACAGCTTCACAGAGCTGTCAAACACTGAAATTTCATCTGTCAAAAGCTCTTGACAGATGAAATTTCAATGGCTGACATCACCTGTATCCAAGGGACCCTTGATTGGCCTGCTAAGCCGGGCCAATGTATTCTGGGAGAGTCTGCGGACTATACGTGCTCAGAATGTGCCATCCTGGAAATTGCAGGCACATGTGTGGTTGGTAACTCACTTTGGCTGACAGAGTGATAGACCTGGAAGGAACAACAATTCCAAGGTCAGGCTTTTGGGAGACATTGTGGCTTCCAAGTAAAAATGTTACTGAAGGTACTCAAAGACACAAAAGTCAATTGTTCAATGTTTCTGCCGCTTCTCCATCAAAGTTATGGCAGACAAGTGGGCGAACCCCTCCTTAATTTGAGCTACAGTTATTTGGATATGTAAGAAAGAAAAATGGCAATGAAAGGTTTTTGAAAATGCATTTAGAATAGTTTTTTCTGGGAAGATTTTCACTACTTCTCGTAATTGCTGAATTTTCATTCTCTGCAGTGAAGTTGATATGCTTGGTTCATTTTCTGTTTTTTTTAATAGATTTTAATAACTTTGTAATTACTAAGTTCTGATGTTTTTATATGAATATGATATTCAAGATATTGGACTGCAAGAAAGTTATGTCTAAGAATGTAATGCCAGAGTACAACATTGGAAGTCTGACATAAATGTACATCGATGTACCATTTTGAATATATTATTAGCAGATATTCCATGACATTTCTCATGATAAGTTGGATGACGTTCTGTAATGACAGGAGTGTTCTACTATGCTATGTGTCATGTATTATTCTGCTGGTGAGGTGGAGATGGTTAAGTAAACAAAGGCTCCGATCATTCAGAATTTAATTGTTGTTTGGTCAAGGAACTTTGCAAATTGGAGTACGCTTGTGAGTTTCCATTTCCAGCTACGATTTTAAAACTCTTTTCCCATCTGTTAGAGAGTGTGATGTCCACAGTCTAAAATCTGCTTGCTCGGACATACTGGGGTAGATTTTGCATTCACTGTCTGGGTGGTAACCTGGCAGAGCAAGTCACCCGCACATTATACAACCCGTCTGACTTTCATTCCACTGGTTTCAATGGAATGAAAGTCAGGCGGGTTCTAGAATGAACTGGCAATCTGCTCCACCAAATTATCACCAAGGCAGTGAAGGCAACAATTCATCCCACTGTTATATTAAATATATTACAGGAGAATTTCCCATGGTGTTGCTCAAAGTAAGTCAGATGATATGTTGTTTATTTAAAGAGAGGAGTACCTTATCATGTAATACAAAATGTATTCTTCTTTAAGATGAATGTCTGTCCCTTTAAGGCCGCTCCGAAAACAGAAATGGTTGGGTTTTTGAATGATTTTTATGGGGCCAGGAGGAGCATGGATGTCTCCGCGACTATACACCAACCACACCACTGGGAAAGCGTGACTAACATGCTCCCAGAAGTCTACTAATGCCAGTTTTGAGAGGGTTGCCAGGAAGTGCTTGAGAACATCCTAGAGACAATTCAATCTGTAATTTTCTCCTGCACAACAACATGCCTAAGATTGGCAGTTCAACAGATTGAAAGCCCAGAGGAACAAACCAACGTGGTAACCACTCGATCGTGCCACAAGCTTGAGAGCTGCTTCATCACTCTCCATTTCCTCATCCTAAGCTAAGAGACATTCATTTTTAATTTGACCTAAACAGATATATCAGCTTCCAACTTAATTTCATCTAATTCTCAGACCGCTGAGGCAACCTCACAAATATTGGATTATGTTTTCTATGTGAAGTAGTCTGATAAAGTGGCTATTTCAGAATGCTTGGGTCAGAACAAGGTTAGGATTTCATTCTAATACATCTTGTGAAATTTATAGCAACTTATAGAATTCTGTCATCTTTATAATTGATAAATGCTCTTTTATTTCAGTGTCCTAAGTCTCAAACCAAAATGTGGGCTGAACTAATTAAAAGAAAGAATTGCATTCCAACTTCTTTAAAACGTCATTTGCAGAGTAAAGCAGAATGTATTGGTGTAATAAAAGACATTGTAATTCACTTGTATTTGAAATGAGTCCCAAATATCCTTTGTAGCTTGAATATGAGCAGTCACACAACAACTGCAGAAGTAAATTTGTTAATTTACAACAGTGTGAAGTGTAATATGGAATTAGATTAATATATAGACCCATAGAAAAATATTTGCAATATCAGAAAAAGCTAAAGAAAATGGTTATATGTGTTGATTTCAGGACACAAAATGGTTCATTGTTGCCATAGTAACTTGGACAACTATATATTCCACTCTGCGGGTAAACAGCACCTTCAGCAGACATAGATGGATTGACAGTACAGCAGTCTGTTGACTCCAAGCATCCACAGTAACAGAATGACTAATCACAGAAAATTGCATTTTCAAGTGCACAAAACAGAGAGAGGTCCAGGAATATACAGGCAAAAATCTCTATCTATGTACTGAAAGAAAATTATACATATAAAAACAATGTGATTGAGTAGCTATTGTTAATCATTGTGTATTCAAGCTAAGTAAATAAACCAAGCTCTGTGTTCCTAACACAACCTGCTGTTCCTGTCTAGGTAGGAGAATATGTACAGAGGGATTTCAATGATTACAGTTACCGAAACACAATTACCTCCAATTCTTACTGACAAGGTTATGATTACAATCAGAAACAAACCATACCATTCAACTGAAGGCATTTCCTTTTTTTCTAATCAACATGAAAGCTGATAGCTTCCCATCAGCATAGGAAATGTCCACAGCAAAAAGGGTTAACTGTTTATCACTGACTGTAAGGTCTGACTGTCCATGTTCTGTGAATTTTACTCTTAACCAACCAAGCTTATGGATAGCAATAGTGGTTCTATAGACTCCCACAGTAACTTTGCATGTAAATATACTGTCCGGTGTGGTAATATCTCATACATACTAAGGAAGGTTCCAAGTTTAATCCTTGGGCTGGGCTGAGTGTACCGATCTCCAATAAAGCAGTGATGGGGACATTACAATTGGCTTCACATCTAGACTATGGAGATAAAGAAAAGAAAGACTTACATTTATGTAGGGCCTTTCACGACCACCAGACGTCTCAAAGCGCTTTGCAGCCAATGACGTACTTTTGAAGTGTAGTCACTGTTGTAATGTAGGAAACGCGGCAGCCAATCTGCACACAGCAAGCTCCCACAAACAGCAATGTGATAATGACTAGATAATCTATTTTTGTTATGTTGATTGAGGGATAAATATTGGCCAGGACACCAAGGATAACTCCCCTGCTCTTCTTCGAAATCGTGCCATGGGATCTTTTACGTCCACCTGAGAGAGCAGACTGGGCCTCGGTTTAACGTCTCATCCGAAAGACGGCACCTCCAACAGTGCAGCACTCCCTCAGTAATGCGCTGGAGTGTCAGCCTAGTTTTATGTGCTCAAGTCCCTGGAGTGGGACCTGAACCCGCAACCTTCTGACTCAGAGCATAAAAAATCAGCCACGGTTCCCACTCCTGATTACTTACCAGCACCTGCAACTGGAAAGGATGTATCTGCAGATGTTAGGCATCTGGATCAGCTGTAATGCCCTGCATAATTAAAATTGTCATTTTGAGAAGAAAGATGTCAGGTTATAGGATTACAGTGCACATGAATCCACGATGGACACCTACGGACACTGAAAGACGCCCTCGTAAGAACGGAGCATGACGCTCGACTCGTCGATCGACAGTTCCGACGGGCCACAGCGAAAAACCGCATAGACCTCCTCAGAAGGCGAACACGGGACACAACCAACAGAGTACCCTACGTCGTCCAGTACTTCCCCGGAGCGGAGAAACTACGCCATGCTCTTCGCAGCCTTCAACATGTCATTGATGACGACGAACACCTTGCTAAGGCCATCCCCACGCCTCCACTACTCGCCTTCAAGCAGCTGCCTAACCTCAAAAGTACCATCGTTCGCAGCAAATTACCCAGCTGTCAGGAGAACAGCGACCACGACACCACACAACCCTGCCACGGCAACCTCTGCAAGACATGCCAGAACGTCAACACAGATACCATCATCACACGTGAGGACACTACCCACCAGGTACATGGTACATACTTATGTGACTCGGCCAACGTTGTCTACCTCATACGTTGCAGGAAAGGATGCCCCGGAGCATGGTACATCGGCGAGACCATGCAGACACTGAGACAACGTATGAACGGACACCGCGCAACAATCGCCAGGCAGGATTGTTACCTCCCAGTCGGGGAACACTTCAGCAGTCATGGACATTCAGCCTCGGATCTGCGGGTTAGCATTCTCCAAGGCGGCCTTCGAGACACACGACAACGCAAAATCATCGAGCAGAAACTGATAGCCAAGTTCCGCACCCATGAGGACGGCCTCAATAGGGATCTCGGGTTCATGTCACGCTACAGAACGTGACTCGACATCGTTGTCTGTCTTTCCAGTTTAAAAAAAAAACAACAAAAAAAAACCCAAAACAAAAAAAAATGTTAAAAGCTCAACTGCAGACGGCAGCATTTGACACGTTGGACCCCCTGTGACCCATCTCATTGTCTTAGCTGTACTCTGATGTGTCTTTGATGTAATGCCTCCCTAAAGATTGTATCTCTGCAGACAAATTGCTTTCTGTGTTTATATACTGTGTAATAGATTCCCTCATTGTACCTTTACCTGACGAAGGGGCAACAGCTCCGAAAGCTCGTAATTTTAAATAAAACTGTTGGACTATAACCTGGTGTTGTGCGACTTCTCATTTTTGAATCCATTTAAGACATAGATGCAGGAAGAGACTTGTGCTGTGAGTTGCAATTATCAAGATGAAAGTAGCTAGTGAAGTGAGACCACTGTTTGAAAGAAAAATCTAAAGGAAGTGTCACCGAGCAACCTTCCCAATAGATGGGCTTAGTCAGCTTGTTTTACGTAACCACGTGTCATGGAGGACAATGAATAATCTGGACAGCCGATGCCTCTGTTACAGCAGAAACCATGAGAGCTTAGTGTTTTTTTTAATTTACACACAGAGGAAACTATACCCCTCATATTCATTACTAATATTAGTGTCAACATGAGAAAATGTCTTTATTTTATAAAAAATAAAGTGACTTTTTTATTGTCCTCCCCCCGCCCTACACCCAGCTCCACAATAACTCCTTTGTTGCTAGTTCTATCCTTGGCCTCCTCCTATTTCTCATCTGCATGCTGCCCCTTGGCGACATCATCCGAAAACATAGCGTCAGCTTCCACATGTACGCTGACGATACCCAGCTCTACCTCGCCACCACCTCTCGCAACCCCTCCACTGTCTCTAAATTGTCAGACTGCTTGTCCGACATACAGTACTGGATGAGCAGAAATTTTCTCCAATTAAATATTGGGAAGACCAAAGCAATTGTATTTGACCCTGAAATGAGCTTCCGACCACGTATCCGCGGCATAACTAAGATCGCCTACTTCCACCTCCGTAACATCGTCCATCTCTGCCTTAGCCTCAGCTCATCTGCTGCTGAACCCCTCATCCATGCCTTTGTTACCTCTAGACTTGACTATTCCAACGCACTCCTGGCTGGCCTCCCACTTTCTACCCTACGCAAACTTGAGGTCATCCAAAACTCAGCTGCCTGTATCCTAACTCGCACCAAGTCCCGTTTACCCATCATCCCTGTGCTCACTGACCTACATTGGCTCCCAGTTAAGCAAAATTCTCACCCTTGTTTTCAAATCCCTCCATGGTCTCGCCCCTCCCTATCTCTGTAATCTCCTACAGCCTCACAACCCCCCGAGATATCTGCGCTCCTCAAATTCTGCCCTCTTGAGCATCCCTGATTTATAATCGCTCAACCATTGGTGGCCGTGCCTTCAGCTGCCTAGGCCCTAAGCTCTGGAACTCCCTCCCTAACCCTCTCTGCCTCTCTACCTCTCTTTCCTCCTTTAAGACGCTCCTTAAAACCTACCTGTTTGACCAAGCTTTTGGTCATCTGCCCTAATTTCTTATGTGGCTCGGTTTCAATTTTTTGTCTTATAATACTCCCGTGAAGCACCTTGAGACATTTTACTACGTTAAAGGCATTGTATAAATACAAGTTGTTGTTGTTGTTGTTGTTGGACAGCCTCCAACAACTGCTAATCTGCCCATTGAACGAATCCAGGCTCCACTTCCTCTCCACAACTGTCTTTGAATTCAGACTCTGGTTTATGAATGCACCAAGCTGATTCCACCCTGTCTTCAATTAATCTTAACAGTAAAAGTGTTGTCAGAGGAGCGGTGGGGCTGATTAGGGACCAAAATAGAGAACTATTGGTGGAAGCAGAAAGCATAGCTGAGGTACTAATTGAGTACTTTGTATCGGTGTTTACCAAGGAAGAGGACTTTGCCAAAGCTTTGGTAAACAAGGAAGTTGCTGGGTTACTGGATGTGATAAAAATTGAGCATCCCTGATTATTATCGCTCAACCATTGGTGGCCATGCCTTCTGTTGCCTCGGCCCTCAGCTCTGGAATTCCCTCCCTAAACCTCCGTGTCTCTCTACCTCTCTTTCCTCCTTTCAGACACTCCTTAAAACCTATCTCTTTGACCAAGCTTTTGGTCATCTGCCCAAATTTCTCCTTATGTTGCTCGGTGTCAAATTTTTTGGCTTATAATACTCCTGTGAAGCGCCTTGGGACGTTTTACTATGTTAAAGACGCTATATAAATACAAGTTGTTGTTGTTGTAGATCAAAATGGTTCATTCTGTAGATATCTCTGTGGGTTTGAGCTATTTCTTGGTCAGTTTTCCAGCAGGTACAAATTAACAACCTTTCTGCTAGTGATGATTGAATGGTAAACTTTATTAAAGCACTGTCTTTTCACCTCTGGGACCTGGATTTGATTCAAGTCCATGTTAATATTTTGATGGGATGAAAGCCTCCACTCTGTTGGCTATCAGGACTGTGTGAACAATGTTTCAATAATTTCAACCCATTTCCTAGTGGACACAGGTTCACAGTACAAATCTACCCAAAAATCTGTTTAAAAAATTGGCACAAACTGGTGCTATAGTGTCCATAAGATTATAAGAATGGCTTGTGTAGGAGGTGAAAAAATTCACAATGTTGCAGTTTGGATGCTCTTCTGTCATTGGGCTTAAGGCACATTGGGCTAGATTTTGACTATCGACCGACTAACCAGCAAAGCCAGCCAACCAGCCAGTCGTCTGATGGTGTCAACGGGAGGCTTGGTCTATTTTGAGGGCCAGGCTTCATCACCATACCCCCAGCAGGCCGCAGATGGAAAAACCGCACCCCAGGGCAGCCCGCCAGCTCCAGCCAGCACAATATCAGGCAGCCTACAGGCCAGCCCGACCCAGAAAAAGGTAGGTCGGGAGGGTCCACTTGCGAGAGAGGAGGTGATCCATTGTGGTAGTTGGCCCAGGTTGCTTTTGTGAAGCCCAGAGGAGCACACCAGCTCCTCCAGGCCCCTTTGAAGGTGGCAGCGGCCTGCGTCCAGGCATAAATGGGGCAGTGAGCCATTTATGGTCTGCTACCGCCCCGTTTATACCAGGTGCCCAAGTTAAAATCTAACCTATTGTTGGGGCATAACAAAGGGATCTTTACTCTGCATGTAGCCATGCTGCACCTGACTTGTCCTGTCCTGTCCTGCCAACACTAAGCTAATAAGGTGGAACTTCAGGACTGACATTTCTCGCCTTCATGAATGAACAAATTACCGTGGAAAAAAATGTGGTTATGGATACCAAAGGTTGCACAAACTATAATTTTATATCCAGAACAAATGGATGACAAGCCAAAGAAGGAGATGCTAGGAAGGTGACCAAAAGCTTGGTCAAAAAGATAGGGTTTAAAAAGGGTTTTAAAGGAAGAGAGAGAGGTAAAGTGGCAGAAGGATTTATGCAGGGCCTTGGCAGCTGAAGTAGTAGTCATCAATGTGGAGGTTGGGGGGTGGGGGGGCCGGGGGAAGGAGGGTGAAGGAACAAAAGGATGCACAAGAGGCTGGAATAAGAGGAAGAGAGTTTGGGGAGGGGATTGTAGTACTGGAGGAGGTTACAGAGTTGACACCTTCCATCACTTTGCACAGTCATTGTGGAGACGAAGTCCCGTCTTCACACTGAGGACACCCTCCATCGTGTTGTGTGGCACTACCACCGTGCTAAATGGGATAGATTCAGAACAAATCTAGCAGCTCAAAACTGGGCATCCATGAGGCACTGTGGGCCATCAGCAGCAGCAGAAAGGTATTCCACCACAATCTGTAACCTCATGGCCTGGCATATCCCTCACACTACCATTACCATCAAGCCAGGGGACCAACCCTGGTTCAATAATGAGTGTAGAAGAGTATGCCAGGAGCAGTACCAGGCATACCTAAAAATGAGGTGCCAACCTGGGGAAGCTGCAGTACAGGACTACATGCAGGCTAAAAAGTGGAAGCAGCATGCTATAGACAGGGCTAAGCGATCCCACAATCAACGGATCAGATCAAAGCTCTGCAGTCCTACCACATCCAGTCGTGAATGGTGGTGGACCATTAAACAACTAACGGGAGGAGGAGGCTCCATGAATATCCCCATCTTCAATGATGGCGGAGCCCAACACGTGAGTGAAAAAGACAAGGCTGAAGTGTTTGCAACCATCTTCAGCCAGAAGTGCCGAGTGGATGATCCACATCGGCCTCCTCCTGCGGTCCCCACCATCACAGAAGCCAGTCTTCAGCCAATTCGATTCACTCCACGTGATATCAAGAAACGGCTGAGCGCATTAGATATAGCAAAGGCTATGGGCCCTGACAACATCCCGGCTATCGTGCTGAAGACTTGTGCTCCAGAACTAGCCGCACCTCTAGCCAGTACATCTACAACACTGGCATCTATCCGACAATGTGGAAAACTGCCCAGGTGTGTCCTGTCCACAAAAGCATCACAAATCCAACCTGGCCAATTACCGCCCCATCAGTCTACTCTCAATCATCAGCAAAGTGATGGGAGGTGTCATCGACAGTGCTATCAAGCAGCACTTACTCACCAATAACCTGCTCACTGATGCTCAGTTTGGGTTCCGCCAAGACCACTCGGCTGCCGACCTCATTACAGCCTTGGTCCAAACATGGACAAAGGAGCTGAATTCCAGAGGTGAGGTGAGAGTGACTGCTCTTGACATCAAGGCAGCATTTGACCGAGTGTGGCATCAAGGAGCCCTAAAACTGAAGTCAATGGGAATCGGGGGAAAAACTCTCCACTGGCTGGAGTCATACCTAGCACAAAGGAAGATGGTTGTGGTGATTGAAGGTCAATCATCACAGCCCCAGGACATTGCTGCAGGAGTTCCTCAGGGCAGTGTCATAGGCCCAACCATCTTCAGCTGCTTCATCAATGACCTTCCCTCTAACATAAGGTCAGAAATGGGGATGTTCGCTGATGAATGCATGGTGTTCAGTGCCATTCACAACACCTCAGATAATGAAGCAGTTCATGCCCGCATGCAACAAGACTTGGACGACGTTCAGGCTTGGGCTGATAAGTGGCAGGAAACATTCGCGCCACAGAAGTGCCAGGCAATGACTATCTCCAACAAGCGAGAGTCTAAACACCGCCCCTTGACATTCAATGGCATTACCATCACCGAATCCCCCACCATCAACATCCTGGGGGGGTCACCATTGACCAGAAACTTAACTGGACCAGCCAGATAAATACTGTGGCAACAAGAGCAGGTCAGAGGCTAGGTATTCTGCGGCAAGTGTCTCACCTCCTGACTCCCCAAAGCCTTTCTGCCATCTACAAGGCACAAGTAAGGAGTGTGATGGAACACTCTCCACTTGCCTGGATGAGTGCAGCTCCAACAACACTCAAGAAGCTTGACACTATCCAAGACAAAGCAGCCCACTTGACTGGCACCCCCTCTACCACCTTAAACATTCACTCCCTCCACCACCGGTGTATCGTGGCTGCAGTGTGTACCATCTACAAGATGCACTGCAGCAACTCGCCAAGGCTTCTTCAGCAGCACCTCCCAAACTCGCGACCTCTTCCATCTAGAAGGACAAGGGCAGCAGATGCATGGAAACACCAGCACCTCCAAGTTCCCCTCCAAGTCACACATCATCCTGACCTAGAAGTATATCGCCGATCCTTCATCGCCGCTGGGTCAAAATCCTGGAACTCCCTCCCTAACAGCACTGTGGGAGTACCTTCACCACACGGACTGCAGTGGTTCAAGAAGGCGGCTCACCACCCCCTTCTCAAGGGCAATTAGGGATGGGCAATAAATGTTGGCCTTGCCAGCGATGCCCACATTCCATAAAAACGAATTTTTAAAAAAGTTAAAGAAATGTGAGGCCATGTAGGATGAGAATTTTAAATTTGAGTGCTGGGAGACTGGGAGCCAGTTTAGGTCAGAGAGTACAAGAAAGATGAGTCATGGGGCGGTGCAGGATCGGATACAGGCAGCAGAGTTGTCTGCTGTTTACAGGGAGTGAAGGATGGGAAGCCATCCAGGAGAGCATTGGAAAGATTGAATCTTGAGGTGACAAAGATATAGATAAAGTTTTCAGCAGCAGTTGTTCTGAGGTAAGGGTGAAGATGGACAATGTTATAGAGGTGGAAGTAAATGGTCTTAGTGATGGCGATTATATGGGGGTCAGAAGTTCAGCTCAGAGTTGAATTGGTTGCAAACTGTCTGGTTGAGTCTGAGACAGTGGCCAGAGAGGGCCATGAAGTTACTGGGGAGTTGTGCTGGGGATTGAGGACAATGCCTTCAGTCTACTCAGTGTTTAGCTGGAGGAAATTTAGGCTCAACCATGACTGGATGTTGGACAAGCAGTCTGACAGCACAGAGACGGTGGAGGTGTCGAGAGAGGTGCTGGAGATGCAGAGCTGGGTGTCGTCAGTGTACGTGTGGAAGCTGCAGATGATGTCACCAAGGGCTGCATGGTGATGAGGAAAGGGTAATTAAGAGATTTTTCTGTCTAATTACAGAAAAACAAAACAGAATTGCTACTCTGGTTATGATTAGATCTGACTGTGATTAGTATTAAGCAGAAACAAAAGCCAAACAAAAATGCTGTCGCAGTATTTTGCATGGACTCACTTACTTAATCTGGAGCAGAAGCATGTTGCTTAACCCTTAGCCAGCTTTCTATTTCAAGCTGCTCAAAGTAGCTGGGTCTGAGTTACTACACAGTCTGGTTAATATTTTGAAGAGTATAAACATGAACAGATATTGCACCTGAGAGGATGAAGTGTTTTAAAGATTAGAAGAGATAAGCTTCTTATATAATTTTATCAATGAATGATTTATTGTCTGTTAAATACTCGAGTGCTGAATGGACAGCTCTCATATGGTGTATTATTGTTTGGCATAGAGGAACTGTGTCTCGGACTGAAAACTGGAATGTCTTATTTTGCCAACTAAAAAGGCACTTCCAAGTTTCATTATAAAAACAGACATTTGGCATTTCATAGAGGTACCCTGCATCGTGTTTCTGTAACTCTTATGCATATGGACATGATTAAAACAATTACCTTCACGAGCCACAAGGGTGCCTTTATTGAGGCCAGACCATCACTGCCATATTAAATAGCAGACTGTATAAAAAATAAGATTTTTTGTTGAAAAAAGTCACATATATATATTAAAAATCAACATTTATCTGACCTGTACTACCTGAAATAATGCCCCCAAATCAGGTTACTCTGTTTAACCAACAGTTTTTCTACAAGCTTTAAACATTAAGTTTGCCTTGTAGTCCCTTTGGGGGAAAATTCGGTTGCTTTGCACCTTCCCCCGAGGGTGCACTAACGGGGCACAAAGGACCGAGCACCCGGTCGCGGCGTCGCTAACGCCACCCGCGAAATTCAGCGGGAGGTTAGCGGCGACGGTAGCCGTAGCGCCCCGTGCACTGCGCACCCGGCGATGACGTCATCGCCGTGCAAAGCGCCCCACTCGTGCCCCGGCCGCAGACTTGGCTCGCGGCCCCTGACCTACCGCCGGACGCTATGTCCGACAGGGTCAGTGGGGCGTTTTTGTGGCCGGGGTGGCGATAATTAAAGGGCAGGTGCCGGGCGGCCATTTTTTTTTGGGCCGCCTGCCAGCACCTGCCCCCTCTGGCCTCCTCCTGCGGGGTGCCGGCCGCGATCCGTCAGCCCGGCACTCCTCTTGAGTGCCGGGCTATTTTGCTGGCACCCCGCTCCCTAGTGGCCCAGCAGGGCCCCGGTGCGCGCTGCGCTCGGCCCCTCCCCTTTAATCAGGGAGGGAGGCCTGCAGTAGTGCAGCTGCACGTAGCGCAGTGATATTGCATTGAAGCGCCCCAAGAGGGAGGGGGAGCACTTCCAGTAGCACCCCGCCTCCTGCTTGGGGCGCTACTATTCAATTTTGGGCGCGGGGGCGCTAACTTTTTCAGGGCGCTAAAAGTAGCGCCACAGCGAAGTTATCGCCCCAAAGGGGGCGCGAGCCAATTTTTGCCCCAATATTTAGAGGTATAAAAACAATGCTTTGAGCAAAAATAATCAAATTTACAGTTCCCTTCAAAAGTAAGTCCTCAGCTATAGTAACATACAGGCAGAGTCATTGGTTTCAGGTACAGGTATAAGAAATTTAAAAAAAATGAAAAATAAATATTTTGCATCTTCTCTACTTTAATAAATATCTCTACAAAAGTACTTCGTGTTATTAAGATGTTCTACTTAAAAGGTTTAAAATCCTTTCAGATTTGGATGAATGTTACCTTCTAGCATTTGCCATTTTATAAAAAATATCAGGGAAGTGTGATGGTGAAACGGTTACTTACGGAAAATATGACATGTATAGGAAATGCACAAAAAAATATATACAGGCCTTTTCCGTTGTTACTCACAATGAGTTGTGGGTTTTATAAGAAAAGGGCTGTTATGCCCAAGTAATATTATCCAGGAAACTGATTTATCAGCGTTGGGGGTTACCCTGAGATATTAGAGTGCTGGGAATGTGGCGCATTGTCTTGCAGTGCTGGGATGGAGTCTCAGGGTGTAATAGTACTTTGGAAGTGGGGTCCAGAGTCTTGACACACTGGAAGGGGAGCCCAGGAACTAAGAGCACTGCAGAAAAGGTTCTCCATACACTCGGGTAGATCCTGGAACCTACAATCATTGGGAGAGGGATCCTTGGATCTGGGGGAATTTGGAAGGGAGGTCCCAGGGTTTGGGAGTATTGGGTGCAACCCTGGGATTAAGCAACATGGGGAGGAGAGATCCCAGGCTCTGGGAGAATATGAGATGGTACGGAGATTTGGGAGCACATTCTAGTGGTTTGTAAATACTGAGATCCGGAAACAAGAGAGGGAATTCCTGGGGAAGAGGGCATGATTCCAGAAGTGGAGAACTGGAAATGGGGAATTGCTAGGATCTGGCAATATTGAGGAGGTATGGGGATCTCTCCTCCCTAAGGATCCCTCTCCCAATGATTCTAGGTTCCAGGATCTGCCCTGTGGGAGAGTTGTTTTCAGGAGAGTGGGTTTCAAACTGCCATTGGCTCCTTTTAGATAATCAGGCTCCAAACCCTAATCAAGTTGCCACCTGGCAGCTTCCTCACCAACCAACACATAGGCCGGAATTTTCCCCGAAAAAAACGGGTGGGTTTGGAGCGTGGAGGCAGTTAAATTGTAAAAAATGGGATTCCCCAACCTGATCCCACCTCCAACCCGCCCACTTCCGGTTTTAATGGAGGTGGGACAGGGACGGGACGGGGGACAGGCGAGCAATTGAATTTAAATATTGTAATGAGGTTGGCAGTCTCTTTTTTCACCTCCATTTTGAATTTAACTGCCTGTGGATGGGTTTCACACAATTCGTGAAACCCGGCAGTTACACCAAAACAGGGACTGCTGCATCCAGGAGGTAAGTGGCTTTATACCTATTTCCTGGATCCAGGGTCCCTGCCTAACTCACCCCCCGCGATCGGAGAAAGCCTCACGAGGCCTCTGACTGCCTCCCCAGGCCTCCGATCCCCACTAGGAGGCCTCCCCCCCTCCCCACCCCACCGATGATGCTGAGACCGGCCACAATCCTCCGGTGGCCGGCCCCGATCCTCTCTCCCCCTCCCCCCGCCGATTCTCCGGCTGACCACCCCACCAATCCACCCCCCACAATCCCTGATGCACCCCCGCCCCCCGCCGATCCCCACTCCCGCTGATCCCTGGCTGACACCGCCTCCCGGTCCCCTGCTGAGCCTCCAACCCCCCCCCCCCCCGATCCCCTGCCGACCATCACCCCCCCACCGCCAATCACCGACCCCCCCCTCGATCCTTGATCAAGCCGCCCTCTGACCCAATGATCCCCCGCCATGTCCACCCCCGACCCCCCCCCACTGATCCCTGACAATGCCGACCCCACAATACCTCCCCCGGACCGACCACTCGCATCTGAGGCCTACTTGCCCGCAGTCAGCCAGCCTCTCAATCTGGCTGGCTGCGGGCGGGAATCCAAGGCCTCACAATCAAATCAGACCCTGCTGTTAATGTCAGCAGGGCTTGCGGGTTTCCCATCCGCCTCGGAGGCCCCCCACCCCCAACCCATCTCCCTTGAGAAAATTCCAGCCACAGCTTCAGTTGCAGAGATTGACACCTTCTCCACTGGCACATTTTGAATTACGTTGGTATTTGTAAGTAATTTGTTTAAGGTTCAGTCTCTAAACATAGGTTGGAAGGTGCTTTTGTTCCAAAGTATAAAGGTTTTATTAAAAAGCTACAATACAAGAAATAAAGAGGTTAAAATACAATACTACAATTATAATATTCTATTCAAAACATTGAGATAATACCTTACAAAGCTTTACACCGACATGATTCTGAGATGATCAGACTCGAATGGCCTTGCTGCTACTTGAGGGGTCAAGTCTTCACTCCGAGAATATTCTGAAATATACAATCCCAGTCTCGACTTATACACGTTATAAGTTCTTACAGGACCTTGAGCCTGTTTCGGTCAATCAATTTCAATGTCTCAAGCCAAGCACCGATCTGCTGACTCCTACACATGCCACAACAAGTTTAGAAACAGGCAACTAACAGTTTTGCATGCTATGAACCCATAATCATGAGATAACAATGTGGAGACTGGGGGGAGGGGGAGGGGAATTCGTCCCCTTAGTGCCTCCCGTTAGCGGCAACAGATAGCGCTAATGGGGCGTTAGACCAGTATCGCCAGGGCGAGGCGAATCCAGTGCCAAATCTCGCCCCCGCTCCCCGTAGCGCCGCCGGTAAGAGGTATCGCAGGAAACGTCAACGCCAGGTGGATCATGACGTCAGTGACTCACTGATCGCCCGATCTGCTAAATTGATTCTCGCCACTTACTTTAGCGCCTGGAGTAAACACCGCCAGGGAGAGCTGGCGTGAAGCACCAGGAAGCCAGCTCCTGGGACATTATTTAAAGGAATCATCAGTAATCACTCACAGCTGTCAAGTTAGTGCAGTTTCAGTGGTTTCTTTTCAGTTTCACATACTGCAACAGTTTCATTCTGTAATTTCAAGGTTCTTTTGTATCAGGAGTCTTGTGGCAACTAAGCGAGGAGCAGTATATTAGAAGGATCTGTTTCACCAAGGTGGTGGTCACAGATCTCTGCCACCTCCTGCAACCAGATCTCCAGCCTCAGACCAGGGCAACCACAGCTCTCCCAGTGGCAGTCAAGGTCACCATCGCCCTCAATTTCTTCGCCAGCGGATCTTTCCAGTCTGCAACAGGAGACATAGGTAACATCTCGCAGTTCGCTGTCCATCGCTGCATCCAAGAGGTCACAGAGGCTCTCTACAGTAGGAGCAGAACGAGTGTGCATGTGGCTTTGCCAGGATAGCGGGATTCCCCGTGGTGCAGGGCGCCATTGACTGCACCCACGTGGCTTTGAGGACACCGCATTACAATCCTGAGATCTTCCGTAACTGCCAAGACTACCACTTACTTAATGTGCAGTTGGTGTGCGACCACAGACAGCAAATCCTCAATGTCAATGCCCGCTATCCTGGCAGCAGCCACAATATCTTCATCCTGCGCCAGACTGGTGTGCCAGCACTCTTCCAGCCACCACTTCAAGCTCATGGCTGGCTGCTCGGAGACAAGGCTATCCGCTTTCCACCTGGCTCATGACTCCCCTTCGCAACCCCAACACTCCTGCCCAGTACTCATATAATGAGAGCCATGCTGCCATCAGGAACATAATCCAGCAGACCATTGGCCAGCTGAAGCAACGGTTCCGTTGCCTTGACCGCTCGGCAGGAGCCCTCCAGTTCTCGGCTGAGCGGGTGTCCCATTTTGTGGTGGTCTGCTGCATGCTCCACAACTTGGCCACCATGAGGGCCCAGCCCTTGTCACCAGGGAT
The DNA here is from genome assembly GCA_030390025.1 of Squalus acanthias. Classification (NCBI taxonomy): domain Eukaryota; kingdom Metazoa; phylum Chordata; class Chondrichthyes; order Squaliformes; family Squalidae; genus Squalus; species Squalus acanthias. The sequence continues at coordinate 148,648,725 of CM059427.1, forward strand.
TGCAGGACCTCCTCAGGAGGAGGAGGAGGATGAGGAGGACGACAAGGAGGAACAGGAGCGAGGGAGGAGGCAGCCACTCAATTGGCCTTCTGAAACCATGACCGCCTCATCAGACTGCAGTTCAAATGAATTAAACCCCAGATCCCCGTTGCTCACCACATCCCCATCACTCCATCCCTGTCGCAGGCCATATCACAGCGCAAAGCTGAAATGAGACACACCACAAATGAATCCAAACTGAATTAATAAAATTATCAAAAATCAGTAAACACATATTTACAACAAAAATATTAACTATTCACCCTTGTGCAATCCCATAGTGCCTGTCTTAACTGTGCCTTTCCCTACTCTAGTGCTCCTACGAAGTGTTGGCCCAGTGGCTGCAGCACGGCTGGTGGAAGGCTGCTGAATTTCCGTGCGGGAGACTTCAGATGGTCTTGCAGGACGCCCTCGACCAGCTCTGGACCTGGAAAGCCCGGCTGTAGACTGCACCACCTCAGCATGGGCGGCAGCAGTCTGGGCTGGCTGGATGACAGGCAGCAACAGGGCAATGGCAGAGTGGCAGTGGTGGGAGCAGAAATGCTGTCATCCTGAGAGAGGACAGCAGGTTCCTGCTCCACTGACCCACTGCCACTCCCCCGGGGCAGCACCTCAGCATCCTTAGCAATCTGTTGGAGCACAGATTGCTGGTCTGCTGCAACACCATGAAAGCCTCGGTTGATGGTGGTAGACCCAGCCACGATGGCAGCATGTCAGAGATTGCGTGGCATCAAGCTGAGACTGCATGAGAGCAGTCTGAGATTGGATGCCACCAAGCATGGACTGCATTACAGCACTAAGACGTTGCGTCGCTTCCGCCTGTGCTGCAACGGAAGCTGCCAGATCGCCCATCACACGCGGCATCAGGTCTGGGTCGCCACGGTCTCTCTGAGAGTCTACCATCCATTCCAGACTGGAAATGATGGGCTCCATGGTGTGAGCAGAGCCTTGTGCAATGTTGGAGACGGACTCCTCCACGCTCCTTACCACTGCCGAGAGGCTCTCGGGCACCCTTGCCATTGCACCTATCATCTCAGAGTGCATGCCCATCACCGTTCTTCTAAAAGCCACCCGATCGAGGTCCTCATCTGAGTCCTGTGCAGCACAACTCGCGCACGAACTCGCCCTCCGGGGAGCTGGCCCCCGAGCTTCCCTTTCCCCCTGTCCTTGCTGCAGTCCACTCGTCCCCGGTGCCTCACCCTGTACAGATCCTGCTACTATGCTGACATACTTTTGTTGTCCCCAAGGGGGTCAACGTCGCCGGTGGCCATGGCGGCCACCACCTGGCACCCAATGATTTGCAGTTCTCGATTCTCCAGTGCAGACAGTGGTTGGGTGTCGGCTTGTCCCTCGCCTGTGCGCTCCTGCTCCCTCCTGTTGTGAGCCACCTTGGCCTGCACAAGAAAGGAAAGTGTGTGAGTGAGTGTGGAGCAATGTGTTTGGGTGATGTGCTTGCCATATTTGAATAGCTGTCATTGTGTGCAAGGTGTGAGATGTGAGTGTTGGTCGGTAGAGATTGTTGGTGGGTGAGTGCTGGGGGTGTGGTGCTTTGGGCAGTGTGTGAAGATTGTGGTAGAGATGGTGGTATGTAGCATTTGTTGAAGCACTCACTCACCCTGACCACCCGAGTGAGGTCGTTAAATTTCTTCCTGCACTATGTGTGGGTCCTGGGGACCACAGTGCTGCCTGAGACATGCTGCGCTACCTCCGTCCACATGGTGCGGAAGTCTTGTGGCGATGGCCTCCTGCCACTTGCTGGGTAGAGCACCGCCCTCCGTTTCCCTACAGTGAAAACCAATGCCTCCAATGCTTCATCGGAGAATCTGTGAGCTCTCTCCCTGGGGCATGGATCTGCCATGAGCACACCTGCTTCAGTCCTCCGGCTCCTTCTCCTTGTTCTGCTTCTGCTTGCTCAGGCAGCTGCACAGCCAGCAATGCTGAGATTGAGGTGCTGCAGAATCAATGAACCTCCCCTTTAAGAAGTGAAAAAAAGCCTGTAACAATGATGAATTGCCATTAGACTGCACCCGATATTGGTATACCCTTTGAGTATAATGCCAATGAGCTTGGGTTTTAAGACTTGATTTAGGACTCCAATCATTTTATTGAGCAGTGAGGACGAATTTTGCGTACAGTCTAAAGCATTTGTGCCTGGCGCGAATTCTCCAACTTTTCTACTGACACCGCCCATTCCTTGGCTATAACGAATTTCTAGCCCAGGGTGTCTCATGACATGGACACATCGAGGTCACACTATTATAACAAAACTTAAGCAATCTTTAGTTGAAGGTTGACAATATTCAACAAGGGCTGCACAGTGATGTGGAAAGGCTACCTGTGCTGTTCATTGGCTGCAGCATCAGCAGGGGGCCCAATATCATTACTAACTTGCACTACTTAAAGCTAGCCTGCACTACTTGCATGTCAGCTGTGGCTCAGTGGGTAGCACACTCGCTTCAAAATCAGAAGGTTGCGTGGTTCAAGTCCCACTCCATGAGACTTCAGCACAAAAATTTAGGCTGACACTCCAGTGTACTGTCGGAGGTGCCATCTTTCAGATGAGACATTAAACTGAGGCTCGTCTGCTCTCTCAGGTGGATGTAAAAGATCCCATAGTACTATTTCAAAGAGCTGGGGAGTTATCCCCAGTGTCCTGGCCAATATTTATCCCTCAATCAACATAACAAAAACAGATTATCTGGTCATGATCACATTGCTGTTTGTGGGAGCTTGCTTTGTGCAAATTGGCTGCTGCGTTTCCTTCATTACAACAGCGACTACACTTCAGAAGTATTGGCTGTAAAGCACTTTGGAACGTTTGGTGGTTGTGGAAAATGCTATATAAATGCAAGTCTTTCTTTCTTTCTTTTACTTAAAGCTAGCCTGCACCTCTTAAAGGGGAGGTGCATTGTGGCTGGAGCAGGTGCTGGGAGTCGTTCTGCAACTGAATCTGACCTGGGAAAGAGTGAAGAATGGCTGATCATTGGAGAGAGTGGGCACGCAGGTTTTCGGACGCTGCACTGGAGGTCTTGGTGGAGGAGGTGGAAAGGAGGAGAGATGTCCTGTATCCTCAGATAGCCACGGAGGTCAATGCACTTCTTACTTTCTCCTCTCCCCTCACCACAACCAAACTCTTGTCTCTTTTACATTTCATATACCCAAGAACTGGAATCTGTTCAGACAGTGGTGGAAGAACAGGAAGACAGTGATGATGAAGACACACCGTCACTCGATTTCACATTCGCAGCCACCAGTTCAGATCCAGACATTGCGTGTATTTTAGAGGATGGTATTGAAACGGGATCTGCAAATGGTGAGACACCAGGCACAAGTACGCTGCAGCCAGGGCAGGGAGCAAGAATAATGCAGGTGTCAGCTTGTCGGAGGGCAAGGTCGCACATGAATTCTGCTGCAGTGGACTCAGATGAGGACGTCGATGGGCCAGGCTAGAGAAAAAGGTTGAAAGGTCTTCGACCTGAAACGTTAACTCTGTTTCTCTCTCCATGGATGCTGCCTGGCCTGCTGAGTTTTTCCAGCGTTTTCTGTTGTTATTTCGGATTTCCAGCATCCGCAGTATTTTGCTATCGTAGAGAAAAAGGCTGACGGGTGCACACACAAAAATACTTGGTGCACTGGGAAGCCTGCCAGAAAGCCTGCGTTGAAAGTCAATGAGCACGGAGGAGTCCAGCACCAACTTGGCACAGGACTTTGCGCAGAGCTTGGGGCCCATCCTTTTCTGCAGGGAACTGGTGGCCATCTCCATCAACACACTTTTGGAACCAACCATGATGCTGCATCTGATGGCCAATGTCTCAGCTTCCATTGCAGCACAAGCAGCAGCCACCTGAGTGCTACAGTGGAAACTCGGACTGGTGTCATCATGGCTTTGGATACCAGTGTTGAAAGGGGCTTGCAGGGTGTCACAGCAGTCCAACAGATTACTAGGATTGCTGAGGCGCCACCCCGGGGAGTGGCAGTGGCTCCATGGAGCACGAAACTGCTATCCTGTCTCAGGATGACAGCATTTGTGCTTGCACCCCTTCAAATCCGCCAGTGTCCTTGCTGTTGCCTGTCGGCCAGCCAGCCCAGACTGCTGCCGCCCATGCCGAGGTGGTGCAGTCTGAAGCTGGGCCTTTTAGGCCCAGAGCTGCTCGAGGTCGGCCTCCAGGGCCATCTGCAGTCTCCTCCACTGAAAGTCAGCAGCCTTCCACCAGCCATGCTGCAGCCACTGGGGTAGCACCTTGGAGGAGGACTAGGGCAGGCAAAGGCACACAGAAGACAAGCACTAAGGGAATACACAAGGGTGATTAGTTTATTTTTGTATGCAATATGGCTTTTATAAATTTGGATTGGAATGTGTATTTAGGGTTGGCTTTTATTTTTGCATTGTGGACAAGAGGACGATGTGATGGTCAGTGACAGAGGGAAGGTAAGAAGTGTGGGACTGTTGGTGAATGGGGAATTGAGGTTGAGGTTACTGGTTTTGCACTGAATTAGTTCCTCACATAAAGCCCAGGAAGAAAGGGGCTGTCTAGGTTACAGCCTATCTTCCTCTTCCTCCTCTTACGCCTCCTCTTCTTTCTCGTCCTCCTCTTCCCCTCCTCAGCTTCTCACCTGATAGGTGGTGGCAAGAGCTGTTTCCTCATGCTGGCGAGGTTGTGCAACATGCAGCTTACTACCACAGATCTTGGGACCCGCTCAGCCGAGTACTGCAGGGCTCCTCCAGAGTGGTCCAGGCAGCCGAATCATTGCTTCAGCACACCAATGGTCTGCTCTATCAGATTTTGTGAGGCAGCATGGGTTTCATTGCATGCCTGCTGCGCACATGTGCATGGGTTGCGAACCTGAGTCATGAGCCACGCCGTTAGCAGATAGCCCTTGTTGCCCAGTAGCCACCCTTTGGTTTGCCATGGTGGTTGCAATACAGCTGGCACAGATGACTGCCGCAGAATGAATGCATCATGCCAGCTGCCAGGTTACCGGACATTGGCCTGCATGATGCGCTGCCTGTGGTCACACACCAGCTGCACATTCAGGGAGTGGAATCCCTTTCGGTTCTGGTACATGGCAGAGTTGACATAATGGCCCAAAAATTCGGCCCTTCCCGGGTGAGTACACAGTGCGTACTCACCCGTATTGCTTCCCGAAGTGCCGGTTTCCTGCATGCACTGCGCATGCATGGGAAACCGGAACTTCCGGTATGGTGAAGGGGGTGGTTCCTAGGTGAACCGCGTGCGCGCTAGAGGCTGCGCGCACGCAGCACACTTAGATTTTTTTTCAGGTTTCTACGCGAGGGTAAGTATTGAAGATACTACGCTAATAAAAAGGAGGCGTAAGACCCCTTTTGAACAAGGTAAGTGGTTAATTAAGTATAATTTTAATTTTTTTTCAACAGGTTTATCTTTTTTAGATACTTTAAAGAAAGGTAAGTTTATTTTTATCACTTTTAAAAAGTATTTTAATTTTTTCAAAAATTTAATTTTTGTTTAAAGTGGTTAATTTATTTAACTATAGTTATTTTATAAATGTGATGGGTTTTAAAAAAAATTATTTTAAGTTTAGCTGCTCTTTTGGGGCCGATTTCAATTCACAGATTTGACAGGTCTCCTGTCAAATCTATGAATGAAAGATGGCCTGCTGCCATTGGCTCTCCATGGCCCACGTGATCCCAGGGGTCGCATCGCACTAACTGCACCCCTGGGACACGCAAGCACTGCGCGCCGGCAGTTGGAGCAGGCCCAGGACCCGAAGTTCCCGTGGGCCCAAAACACAACGGCAGGCGTGGTGGGTAAGAGCGCGCGCGATCCTTACCCCCGCGGCAAGCCGGCCACGCGAATTTCAGGGCCAATGTGTCGCAAAACAATGTACGTGCAGTAATTGGCACCCTGTACCATTGGGAAGCCTGCAATCCTCGCAAATCCTTATGCTCACTCCGTCTGCTTCTCTCTGGCAAGAGAAAATGAAATGAAGTTATCTCTCTTTGCATAGAGAGCCTCAGTGACCTCTCTTATGCAGCAGTGCACTGCAAACTGTGAGCTGTTGCTAATATCTCCAGCAGCAGCCCGGAAGGAGCCAGACGCATAAGAGTACAAAACCACGGTCATTAATGCAGCCACTGGCAATGCGATCTTTGCCCTGCTCTGAGGTTGGAGTTGTGGCTGCAGCAGATGGCAGATTTCAGTGATGACCTCCTTGGTGAAGCACAGATGTCTCAAACAAGGTGTATTTGGATTTTCAGAAGGCATTCGACAAGAGGTTATTAAACAAAATTAGGGCTCATGGGATTGGGCGTAATATACTAGCATGGATTGAGGATTGGTTAACGGACAGAAAACAGAGAGTAGGAAAAAACGGGTCATTTTCGGGTTGGCAGGCTGTAACTAGTGCGGTATTGCAAGGATCAGTGCTTGGGCCTCAGCTATTCACAATCTATATCAATGATTTGGATGAGGGGACCAAATGTAACATATCCAAGTTTGCTAATGATACAAAGCTAGGTGGGAATGTAAGTTCTGAGGAGGATGCAAAGAGGGTTCAAGGGGATATAGATAGGCTAAGTAAGTGTGCAAGAACATGGCAAATGGAATATAATGTGGAGAAATGTGAAGTTATCCACTTTGGTAGGAAAAATAGAAAAGCAGAGCATTTTTTAAAGGGTGAGAGATTGGAAAATGTTGGTGTTCAGAGGGGCCTGGGTGTCCTTGTACACAAATCACTGAAAGTTAACATGCAGGTACAGCAAGCAATTAGGAAAGCAAATGGTATGTCGGCCTTTATTACAAGAGAATTTGAGTATAAGAGTAAAGACGTCTTACTGCAATTATATAGGGCCCTGGTGAGACCACACCTGGAGTATTGTGTACAGTTTTGGTCTCCTTACCTGAGGAAGGATATACTTGCCATAGAGGGAGTGCAATGAAGGTTCACCAGACTGGTTCCTGGAATGGGGGTATTGTCCTATGAGGAGAGATTGAGTAGACTAGGCCTATATTCTTTAGAGTTTAGAAGAATGAGAGGTGATCTCATTGAAACATACAAAATTCTTACAGGGCTTGACAGGGTAGATGCAGGGAGGATGTTTCCCCTGGCTGGGCTGTCCAGAACCAGGGATCACAGTCTCAGAATAAGGGGTCGGTCATTTAGGACTGAGATGAGGAGAAATTTCTTCACTCAGAGGGTGGTGAATCTTTGGAATTCTCTACCCCAGAGGGCTGTGGAGGCTCAGTCGTTGAGTATATTTAAGACAGAGATCAATAGATTTTTGGATATTAAGGGAATCAAGAGATATGGGATAGTGCAGGAAAGTGGAGTTGAGGTAGAAGATCAGCCATGATCTTATTGAATAGCGGAGCAGGCTCGAGGGGCTGAATGGCCTACTCCTGCTCCTGTTTCTTATGTTCTTATGTTCTTATTGGTCATTGCTGAAGTTCAGGTAGGAGAATTGCTCCCTGAACACCCTGGGTGGATATGTCTTCCTCCTGAGAGCTCTTCTAGCAACTTGTCCTGCTCTGCGTGGTTTCTGCTCAATTTCCCTCTCATGCTCAATTCCAAGAGGAAGGTCTACTAGTGCACCCATGTCTGGGAGCAACTGGTTTGTGCAATAGCCTTGAAGTCAGCAAAAAGTACTTCAGCACCTGCCACACCACTTCCTCTAGACTTTTGAAATGTGAAACAACTATGGAAACCACCAAAAACATGTAGAATTGTAGCAATAGCCAGAATAAATCAGCCAGCAACTAACCTGTAAATAGTTGATGATCCCTGGTGGTGGGTCCTTCATGCCGCTTAACGTCATGTTCAGCTTTGGAAGGTTAAGAGAGGGCGTAAGCTGGAGCGTGAGCTCCAAAATGGCAGTGCTGGCGTCAAATCAGCATTGCACACTGATTGATGTCGTGATCTGCCTGCTCTGCATGCTTCTGGCAGATGTTAGGTGCACACGCGCCAACCCCTTTACCAATATGGCATCCACTGCATTTCGCGTCAGGTAAATTAGTAAGGACGAGGTCAAGTAGGTTTTTCCCTCGTGTTGGTTCTCTCATCACCTGCGGCAGGCCCAGTCTGGCAGCTATGTCCTTCAGGACTCGGCCAGCTCGGTCAACAGTGGTGCTACTGAGCCACTTTTGGTGATGGACATTGAAGTCCCCCACCCTTACAATGGCACTTTCTAAAGTTTTGGAAGCAACTGTTGATTCTCAAATTATTCATCACCTTGACAGTTGTTCCAGTAAGGGTTCCAGCAAACCATTTCACTCGTGACTTTGTTATGCACCTCTGGATCTCTACTCTTGAACACTTTGGTGAATCATGCATTATTGCCTTTACATCTCTCAAGTCATTGGCAAGGTCTGATGCAGTACATTCCCAAACAAATTACTGTCATAAGACCTCCCACCAAAGTCATATTCCATGTTATCCAGTTTCCTAGCAAATTGCTTTAACTGTGCCTGTTGCTTTATTCCCAAATGCTTTTTTCCCCCAGTGCATTGACAGAATAATCTGTTTTCATCCGAAAAATTTAAATCTCATTTTTCAAATCTTCAAAAACATATTTTCTTCATGGTTTTAAAAATCTAAACTACAACTACCACCTCTGATGCCTCCACGCTTATTCCTTTTTCGTGTCTCTACATTGTTGGCCTCAATATCTACACTGACCTCAACAAATTATTAATTGTTCCATATGGTTAGCAATATGGGCAATGAAAACCAGAGTGTGATAGGAAGGGACAGAGCATACAAACATAAAAGTGCACCAGCAAATAAGGTCAGAGTAGGGAAAAATGATAAAAAGACAAAAATAAAGACTCTTTATCTGAATGCACACAGCATTCGTAACAAGATAGATGAATTGACGGCACAAATAGAAATAAATGGGTATGATCTAATAGGCATCACAGAGACGTGGTTGCAATGTGACCAAGGCTGGGAACTGAATATTCAGGGGTATTTGACATTTTGGAAAGATAGACAGAAAGGAGGTGGGGTAGCTCTGTTAATAAAGGATGAAATCTGTACAATAGTGAGAAATGATCGTGGCTCGGAAGTTCCAGATGTAGAATCAATTTGGGTGGAGGTAAGAAATAGTAAGGGAAAGAAGGCACTGATGGGAGTAGTCTATAGGCCCCCTAACAGTAGCTACACTATAGGACAGAGTATAAATCAAGAAATAATGGGGGCTTGTAAGAAAGGTACTGCAATAATTGTGGGTGATTTTAATCTTCATATAGATTGGACAAATCAAATTGGCAAAAGCAGCCTTGAGGACGAATTCATAGAGTGTATTCGGGACAGTTTCTTGGAACAATACGTGGAACTGACCAGGGAACAGGCTATTTTAGATCCGGTAATGTGTAATGAAACAGGATTAATTAATGATCTCATAGTAAAGAATCCTCTAAGGAAGAGTGATCATAACATGATAGAATTCCACATTCAGTTTGAAGGTGAGAAACTTGGGTCTGAAACTAGAGTACTAAACTTAAATAAAGGCAATTACAAAGATATGAGGAGAGAGTTGGCTAAAGTGGACTGGGAAAATAGATTAGAAGGTAAGATGGTAGAAAAGTAGTTGGCAGATATTTAAAGAGATATTTCATGACTCTCAACAAAGATATATTTCAGTGAGAAAGAAAGACTCAAAGAGAAGGATGAATCAACCATGGCTAACTAAGGAAGTTAAGGATGGTATCAAATTGAAAGAAAATGCATACAATGTTGCAAAGATTAGTGGTAGGCCAGAAGATTGAGAACATTTTAGAAACCCGCAAAGGATGACTAAAAACATAATAAAGAGGGAGAAAATAGCTTATGAGAGTAAACTAGCAAGAAATATAAAACTGACAGTAAGAGCTTCTACAAGTATATAAAAAGGAAGAGAGTAGCTAAAGTAAATGTTGGTCCCTTAGAGGACGAGACTGGGGAAATAATAATGGGAAACAAGGAAATGGCAGAGGCATTGAACAAATATTTTATATCTGTCTTCACAGTAGAGGACACTAAAAACATCCCAGTAATATCAGAAAATCAAGGGGCAAAAGGGAGGGTGAAACTTAATACAATCACTATCACTGGAGAAAAAGTGCTAGGCAAACTTATGGGTCTAAAGGCTGATCAAGTCCCCTGGACCTAATGGCCTGCATCCTAGGGTCTTAAAAAAAAGTGGCTACAGCGATAGTGGATGCATTGGTTGTAATCTTCCAAAATTCCCTTGACTCTGGAAAAGTCCCAGCAGATTGGAAAACTGCAAATATAACGCCCTTATTCAAGAATGGAGGGAGACAGAAAGCAGGAAACTATAGGCCAGTTAGCCTAACATCTGTCATTGGCAAAATGCTCGAATCCATTATTAAGGAAGTAGTAGCAGGGCATTTAGAAAATCATAATACAATCAAACAAAGTCAACATGGTTTTATGAAAGGGAAATCGTGTTTGACAAATCTATTAGAGCTCTTTGAGGAGGTAAGGAGCAGGGTGGATAAAGGGGAACCAGTAGATACAGTGTATTTGGATTTCCAAAAGGCATTCGACAAGGCGCCACATAAAAGGTTACTGCATAAGATATGAGCTCATGGTGTTGGGGGTAATATATTAGATTGGATAGAGGATTGGCTAACTAACAGAAAACAGAGAGTTGGGATAAATAGGTCATTTTCAGGATGGCAATCCGTAACTAGTGGGGTGCCACAGGGATCAGTGCTGGGTCCTCAACTATTTTCAATCTATATTAATGACTTGGATGAAGGAAGCGAGTGTATTGTAGCCAAATTTGCAGACGATACGAAGATAGGTGGGAAAGCAAGTTGTGAGGAGGACATAAAGAGTCTGCAAAGGGATATAGTTAGGTTAAGTGAGTGGGACATGAATTTGGCAGATGGAGTATAATGTGGGAAAATGTGAAGTTATCCACATTGGTAGGAAGAATAGAAAAGAAAAATATTATTTAAATGGAGAAAGACTACAGAATGTGGCGGTACAGAGGGATTTGGGTGTCCTCGTACAAGGAACACAAAAAGTTAACATGCAGGTGCAGCAAGTAATTAGGAAGGCAAATTAAATGTTGGCCTTTATTTCAAGGGGGATGCAGTATAAAAGTAGGGAAGTCTTGCTACAACAGTACAGGGCGCTGGTGAGACCGCACCTAGAGCACTGTGTGCAGTTTTGGCCTCCTTATTTAAGGAGAGATATACTTGCATTGGAGGAAGTTCAGAGAGGGTTCACTAGGTTGATTCCTGGGATGGAAGGGTTGTCTTATGAGGAAAGGTTGAGCAGGTTGGGCCTATACTCATTGGAGTTTAGAAAAATGAGAGGTGATCTTATTGAAACATATAAGATTCTGAGGGGGTTGGACAGGGTAGATGCTGAGATCATGGGGGAATCTAGAACGAGGGGGCATAGTCTCAGAATAAGTGGTCGCCCATTTAAGACGGAGATGAGGAGGAATTTCTTCTCTCAGAGGATCGTGAGTCTTTGGAATTCTTTACCCGAGAGAGCTGTGGAAGCTGAGTCACTGAATATATTCAAGGCGGAGATAGACAGATTTTTGAGCAACAGGGGAGTCAAGGGTTATGGGGAGCGGGCAGGAAAGTGGAGTTGAGGCCAACATCGGATCAGCCAGGATCTCATTAAATGGCAGAGCAGGCTCGAGGGGCCGAATGGCCTGCTCCTGCTCATCTTTCTTATGTTCTTATAAAATTCAAGACTGGTCCATTTTTATTGAATTAAAATACTTAAAACACTGAGAATTTTTATGCTTTTATCTTTATGCTTTATGCCTTATTACTGTAAATTAGAGATGATCAGTAGAAAATCATGTGCAAGACATATTTACAGGAGATAAAGAAAGAGGCCCTCTCCTGCCAAGAAAATGCACACATCAAAAGACTCGAATTGACAGTCACACGACGCACATTTTCAGCTGTGTAAAGGATTTAAGTGTTTTCTCCTACTAGTAGTTAAAAGCTGACTTAGTCTAAAGTGATGTACGAGCAGAAGAGGAAAACAGATCAGGACAAAAGGCAAAGTGATAAAGCAAGAGATGCTGTCAGCTGACTACAAAAGTCAAATACAGTTCAAATACAGCACTAAAGATGCAGTCACAGTCCCATGATTCTGGAGATCATCTGTGGCAGTGATTGTTACACTGAACACAGTTATCACACATAACAATTGCTATTGTAAAGCCATTTAAAATAATTAATTTGACATTGGGAAAAAAAGACAGTGGCCCAGATTTTGCAGTCAGAGGCGTACCTCCTGAGTACACCTCCAAACCATGAAATATTTCCGCACTTAACGCTTGGCTCCACAGCTATGGAGAGTTCCCTTCTCCGGCCTGCTGGCGTACGCCTGCGTAAAGGCCCACGGATCCCAGGGGCACAAGCGGTTCGCAAGTGTCCCTGGGATCACCTGGGCCCGGTCAACCAAACAAAAAGGGGGATTCCCATGATGCTTCTGGGGATTCCATTTACGTACAGAATCCCCATAAGCATATTAGAAATCCCCAAATAAATAAGAATTCATGCCACTTAAATAAAAATAAATGTTCCCATGTTCAAAATTAATTAAAAGACCTTTAATTTAAAATAAAAATTGAATTTTTTGAAAAATAAATTTAAACATTTTAAAATGGACCAAAATTTGCCTAAACAAATTTTAAATGTGATTGAATTTTTAAATATTGTTGAACTATTTGATTGTGATAGTTTGAAGCTTGAAGCATACTTTCAGATTGTAGGATGTGTATCATTATCCAGTTCAATAATGTGCAACTTCTGTAATAGAGATGTATCCCTGACACTAATTCACAGATAAGCATATTATTGAGATCCAACATGATGTATCAAGCAGATCCAAAGTAGAGCTTGTGACATGCACTGTGTTGAGCAAACCTTCTTGCCGTGTATCACAATTAAGTTTCTATCTTACACTATATCTGAAATTTTACAACAAAAAAGGGCTATGGCCTGCCCTGAACTAGAGTTGCACTAGAGGCTGAGTGGGCACCTATTACAAATGGTCTCGATTAATGTGGTTGCAACTTGTGTGTATGCTTCTGGCCTGGTCTGCATGCAAGATTTCCTCTCAAATTGGATCATCTTCCTCAGTGGGAAGAGAAAGTGACAACCTGAAAGCGAGAGCGGGACCTGTTACTGGCTGGGGCGGAGATCACCTCTTACAGAAGGCAGGTACTGAAGGGAATTCAGGGCCAGAGTGATCTCCTGGACTAGTTTCGATCGCCGAGATGGGTTGGAGAGAAATTTCCCAGATTTTTCTCCCCCAAATTGGCCTGGGATTTTTATCTTTTTTTTTTGCCTCTCCCAGGAGATCACATGGTTTCAGGTGGGGAGTATATATATTGTGATACACAAGGTATTGCAATTGTGTGGGACAGGCTCGATGGACCAGAGGGTCTTTACATGTCCATCATTGTTCGCATGTTCAAAATATGTTCACTAGGTTTTAGCAGAAAAATGGAGTTAGGGAAGTCAAGATAGATAATTATATAGAAGAATATTCCAGGTATTCAATGTTCAACAAATTGTGTGTAGTTTGTACTGTAAAGAGATTTTGGTTTTATTAATTTATTAATTTTTATGCATGTAAATGCTCTAGAAACTGGCTATAATTATTATTTATCTTTCATTACAGTGCATAAATGCAGTGACTTTCAAAGGGTAACAATGTATAAATGAGAATTGCATTCTTATTGAAGTGCGGCAGTATTTACAGTGCAGAATTTTAAACTTGCAATTCTTCATTATATCATATGTAAACTACTTTCTACAGTTTGTTTCATAATTTCTTTGTTTTATATATAAATGGATGATGAGCAGGAACAAGAACACAGTACAACAGAAATAGATGAAACTGTCAGAAGTAAAAAGGAGTTAACACAATTTACAATATTATTTTTCAACTGTATATTTTTATTTTTGGTGATCTTACACTTCTGTGCCTCCATATTGTTCCTGATCAGAGGGGGGCAGAGGATGATCTATTCAAAGACTTTGCAAAAAGAATCAATAGGCCTGTTCACTCTGAAATCTAGCCTTTTCATGATTATCGAAATAATTAAAACTGACAAGTTATCATTAAAATGCCAGAAAGTGTCCAAAGGGCAAAGTGTTTGATGTGTATGTTGGATGTATAAAGCATGCTGATTGTCTGATATTTCTAACTCACTAAAAAGCAATCAGACAAGAAACACTTTAAAACACTCACAAATACAGATAGTACGGGCTGAATTTTGCTGGCGCTCAGAGGGCGGGTTCGGAGGCAGGTTAGCTGTCAAAATAGCAAAGATTGACAGCGGGTAGGGAGGGAGTTATGGGAGAGCCTGGGTGCAGCCATGCACCTTTGTGCAGTGTTTTTCAGTGTTTGCAGCACCTCAATGCTGTAGAACACTGACAGCAGAACTGTCAAAATCAATTTGGACATGGCCCCTTTAAGGAAACCGGCTGATGACGCATCATCAAATGATATCATCAGACCCGCTTCCTTTTAATTGGCCGGGAACCTCGCAGGGCGGGCTTAACAAACCCTATTAATGTAAAATCACTTGGAGAGTGCGGGTTGCAGTAGGCAGCAGGCTGGGACCACGCTCCCGACCCTAGCCGCCCCGGACCCGCCTTGGTCAGCGAAATCGCAGCCTACATTTTACTAACACTAAAATCATTCCCAATCAAAAAAAACTATAGCCGTAAAATAAAATTTATAGCATAGTACATAAAAAGTTCACAATTCTGAAAAAAAGAAATCTTTCCCTAAACCTTACAAGCCCCATCTTTCTTCAAGCAACTTTCCACTGCATGAGCCACCCAATTTTAAAGATTTTTGGGTTGTCTTCTGCTCTTTTCCCAAGGCTTGGATCCTTGAGCTGGATCTTGGATTTAATAGTTTCAATAGTTTCCATATATTGGTACATATGTGACCCAAAGGCTCAAAGCCCCTCAGTGTTACTTTTTTTGCCATTCACTAGTATTTATATACGTGATCACAATGGCCCGGAATGCTTCATTGTAAAGCCAGTGAGCAGCCTGCGCTGACCTCCAGACCACTGCGCGGCCGCTCGACTGAGCGGGAATCTTGCTCTCTACCTAACAGCATTGTGGGAGTACCTGCACCACATGCACCAGTAGTTCAAGAAGAAAGCCCACCATCACCTTCTGAAGGGCAACTAGGGATGGGCAATACATGCTGGCCTTGCTAGCGATGCCCATATCCCGAGAATGAATCTTTAAAAAGGCAAAAACATGTAAAAGACACAGCTCAGAAAGAAAGAAAAGGAGCCAAAGCAAATTCAACAGTTACAGCACAGATTCACTAGGAGGCTGCTTGGTATAAGGAAATACAAATATAAAGAAAGACTTGAAAAATTGGGGTTGTTTTCATTCGAACAGAGGAGAGGAAAGAATCATTTGCTGGAGGTGTTGCAAATTATGTGGAGATGGGACCGTGTAGCTAGAAACAGAGGCTGGAATTTTTACATTGCAGGGAGTGCGGGTTCACGAGCGGGTCGGCAGTTAAAAGCGCCGAAATTGACAGCACGTCGGGAACCCGACTTCATCCTGCCGACTTCCGCCTTTAACTCGGGCGGGTTTCCCAGCATGCCACAGACCTGCTCAGGAGAGGCGGGCGATCTCATTGAAGTAGTTAGCCACTCGTTGAGAGACCGCTAAGAGCCTTTTTAACCTGAGGTTTCAGCTTTTACTGCTTGTGCACGGCATTTGCGGGTTTCTTGAACCTCGCCTGTGAAGGCAAGGCGAGAGCTCAGTGGCCAGTGTGCGAGTTCATTAAGTGACAGCTGGAAAAAGCACAAAAATACACACACCTTACACCTGCTTTCTTGCCTAAGGGACAGGCACTTGCTGACACCATTTTGTGCAGAGATTTTGCTTTCAGGAGTTTGCAGGTGATTTCTGCAACCTCGGAAGCCACTCTCACCACATTGACAGTCATTCTCACTACATTGGAGGATTGTGTCTCTGATCTTCACTTTACCTGGCTTCTATCAGATCATGATGCGGAGATGCCGGTGTTGGACTGGGGTGGACAAAATTGAGAGGTCGCACAACACCAGGTTATAGTCCAACAGTTTTATTTTAAATCACAAGCTTTCGGAGTGACTTCACCTGACGAAGGAGTTGTAACTCCGAAAGCTTGTGATTTAAAATAAAACTGTTGGACTATAACCTGGTGTTGTGTGACCTCTCAATCTATCAGATCAGCATGGGTGCTGCTTATGCTTTTTCACCTTGGACCTCAGATTCAGACCAAGATGAGCTGTAGGGGGTGGTGGTTTGTGTCAGCTTCCCCTCTGACTTCTGAGTGGTTCGAATCGCTCCCACACCCTTGGTTCTAGACCTTGGACTTAGTTGGGGGTTGTGATAAAAAGTGCAGCAGACAACTGAGTTTGATGCAAGAACTTTGATCTTTATTCAAGAAAGTAAAACACAACACAAAGGGGTAAAAACTCAGTTGGTTGCGCCTCCCGTTAGCGCCTTAAGAGGGCGCTAATGGGGCGCAAAGCCGCTAACGCCTGGGCGCAGCGATGTTTGCGCCGCTCGGGAACTTAACTTGACATTGTGCGGCGGCGCTAAACTTGACCGCTGCGACCACCTGCGCGCGCAGATTGTGACGTCATTCCATGGTGCAACGCCCTTGTGGCGCCCCGGAGCGGAAATTGAGTGGCGCCCCCTGCCTTACCGCCTGGCGCATCAAACGACCAGAAGACTGGAACGCTATCAATCGCTGTGGGGCTGGGGGGGGCGCTATTTAAAGGGGGCCTCCTCCTGTCTTTTATTGTTGGTGGCATTTTTGAACTACGCATTCTGAGAGAGAGAGGGAGAGACTTCTGGAGAGATTCAACGTTGTGTGAAGGAGTTTTGGGTACTGAGCAGCACTTTGCAGGTTCATTTTGATTTGCCATTCCTTGTATCGATTTAGCAGAGACTGTGGGAGCTGCACTCTGAGCTCTTTGCCTGGTACTCTCCATTGTTCTTTCCAGCACATTTGATGTGCAAGTCTCTCCAGGCCGAGATTCAAGGCTGCAATGAACAGGATGTGGATGGAAAGCAAGATTAACCATCCCCTTTAAGAACTGGCCCGTGCCATTGTGTGTGTGTTCCATTGCTGACTGACATTACATGAGCTTCGCCAGCGCTCTGAGGTAGCGCCTCACTCCTTGGCCTTTGCACCTTAAGACAGGTGTGCAGCGCCTGATTTAGCGCTCCACTCACCTCCCAGGGCGGTAAAAGTGAAGTTTCCAGTCAGTGCCGATAATTAGCGCCAGGCGCTAATATTTGCGTCCAGACGATATTTGCGCCCCAAATGGGGCGCGACCTAATTTTTACCCCAAACACTCTTAACACTCTAAAAGTGGGGAACATTTTGGTACAAGCGAGGGAAATAACATTAGGAGAATACTTCACCCCTCCCAATCCCACTTTACTAGCTAGGTTGGACTCTAGAGAACCAGGGATAATGCTCACCAAACGAATCCTTGACAGTTGAGCTGGTTCGCGGTTTCGGGGTTCGCTGGATTGGATTTGGTGAGTACCCACTTTTCCTTTGTTAGAGGTCGGGTTTAGAGTCTTTTAAAGTAAAAAGTTTCGTAAGGCCCTTGTTGCCGCAAGGTGTCCGATGGTCACTGAGGCGGTCGCTCTGGTCTCTTCTTGCGTGTCGGCCTGCTTCTGGAGCTGCTGGCCTTCTTTGTTGAACTTCTTTCTGTTGTCCCCTCGCCTTGTTGAACTGTCTTCTTCAGAGCTGTGGAACTGCCTTCTTGCAGAACTGCCTTCTGCCGGACTGCTTGCTGAACTCCTTGCAGCTGTGTAACTGTTGAACTGCTTGTCTCCTTGAACTGCCGTGTAACACTAATGGAGAACTCGAACTTGCACTGTTGTAACTGCTGAACTGACTTCTTGAGAAAACAGCCTTTCAATTATACTAATTGAAGCATCCTTATCTGTGCATTGTAAGATTTTGAAGGGCTCATTAATGGTAACGACTTTACTAGCATGTTAACTGGTTTTTAACAGGCCTTCAATCTCACCCATTGAACATGGCCTTATCTGCGTGCCAAATCTGCTCAGTTCTTTGTCTGATTTTGGCGGGCTAGTTACCAGTAACTGTTCTGTAAGTGTCAAATGGTTTTTGGGATGGCTTGCGTCCTTTCGGTCTCCTAGGTTGATTACAGTTGATTGGTTTTCTGTTTTGTTTTCTAGGCTGGACTCAATCTTTCTATAGAATGGGTCTGAGTGGTTTTTATTATGCATGTTTCTGATGGGCCCTGTAATCGGTTTTGATGGGGCCTGTCTTTTGGGTGGGACTGTCTTTTCCCTGGGTCTATTGTTCAAATGTTAATATCTGCTGGGGTTTTGAGTGAGGTCATCCTGGTTCCCCAGGCAGTGTATTTAACTGCAATAGCCAAACTGCTTTTACAGAGGTCGATCCCACCTCCTTGCCCCTTTACAGGCCCAGACATGTTTTTAAAATGTCAAAACTTGATTTTTGGTCTTAAATTCCTTATGTTAGGCCCAAATGCATTTTTATGACTCTGAGGTAGTTCCCAAGTCCTTTTTCCTTAGGTTTTGGGGATCTGTAAATTTTGGAAACCTTACATGAGCCCCAGCACCAACAACACCAGCAGCAGCAGCAGCAGCAAAAAGACCAGCAGCCTTCCCCTCAGCGACCTGATGCTCCACAGGAGAGAGGGGATCAGTGTAGGGCTGCACCGTGCCGGAGGCGATACCCCCAACACAGGTTATACAGGCAGAGGATGAGCTTCCTGGACATGACTGAACAGCGGTGCTTCAGGAGGCTGAGGATTACGCGCCAGGTCAACACAGACGTTTGTAGCTTGCTGGAAGAAGACCTGCTGCCGAGTGGACCTGGTGGACACGCCTTACCAGTGGCTGTCAAAGTCACCACTGCCCTCAGCTTCTTCGCCTCAGGCTCCTTCCAGGGATCTGCAGCAGACATTTGCAGGATCGCGCAGTTGGCCGCCCACAAATGCATCGCCCAGGTGACCGATGCCATGTTTCACAATCAGGCACTTATGTTCACTTTGCCACTGATGAAGCCAGTGTGACGGAGCGGGTGCTCGGTTTTGCGGCTCTGGCTGGCTTCCCACAGGTACACATCGTCGATTGCACATATGTGGCCATCAAGGCACCCCCAGATCACCCAGGACTGTTTGTGAACCAGAAGGGCTTCCACTCCCTCAATGTGCAGCTCATCTGCAACCACAAAGAGATCATCATACATCTGTGTGCCAGATTCCCAGGGAGCTGACATGAATCTTTCTTGCTGCGCCAGTCCACCCTCCCTCAGCTCTTCGCACCTCCAAACACACTTACCGGCTGGCTGCTTGGAGACAAGGGCTATCCACTGAAGATGTGGCTGATGACACCCTTGAGGAGGCAAAACAATGAGGCCGAGGAGTGCTATAATGAAAGCCACATGACGACGAGATGTGTCATAGAGCAAGCAATCGGAATGCTGAAGATGCGCTTCATATGCCTTTACAGATCTGGAGGAGCCCTTCAGTACGCAGCAGCCAGGGTCTCCAGAATGATTGTCGTATGCTGCACGCTGCACAACATAACGCAGCAGTGAGCAGCGCAGAGCACACAGCCTCTTCGAGGACAAGTAGGTGGAGGAGGAGCAGGTGGAACATGAGGAGGAGGCGACGAAGAGGAGGAGGAACCTGAGGTGGACATGGCACCAGCAGCGGCGCACATTGCCGCCTGGGAGACCTGGGATGGCCTCATAATGGCACAATTTAGTTAAGTTGTACCAGTGCACCCATCTGACTCCCCCAGCCCCGCCTCCCCACCAACACCACAAAGCAGTCCTAAAATGACCAAACCATTCCTGTCACACGCACACATTGCTCGAGGTTAAGTAATGTCTCACCATTCACTCCAATCGACAAGGCCACTTCCCAGGTAGCAGGCAATAATGGACAAGACAGGAAAGTGGAGCAAAGAAATAAATTTATGTGCATCATAAATAGAACTGAAACTTAACACCAACTTTTTGGGAACCACCCATGTGCAAACTCTTGTGCATCTAGGATTGTGTCATTTTTCATTTCCGAGTGCTCCTACGAGGTGCACCCCCTGTGGCTTCAGCAGAGGTAGAGGCAGGCTGCCCACTTCCCTGCTCTGACTGCTTTGACACTTTTGGCAGACATCATCTGGGTTTTGAAGTCTGTGAGGGCCCCACAAAAGTCTACTCCTCCTGCAACTGTGCAGGGGCAGACTTGGCCATCAGGATCCGAAGCAGCATGTGGGGCTCTGACTGAGGGGAGAGGCAACAGGGGAGAAGTGGGAGAGCTTTGAGCAGAGGCCCCACTTCCATGTGCCCTCTCACCATCATCCCTCTCATGGGCTACCTGTACTTTCCTGCTAGCATGGAGTTGGAGAGCACCTTGCTGCACATCAGTGGGTCGATGGACGTCCAAGTCTACATTGGTATCCCTTCTAGAGATGAGTCCAATAAGAGTCTGCAAACTGTGTCCACAGCAAGCATGTTCCATGCAGGTGGCCATCCTTTCCATGGAACATCACATCGTTGTCATCGCCTGCGACATGGTGCTGCTCACGTTGGAGATGAAATCCTGCATTCTCTCTACAATCGTACACATCGTGGCTGTAAAAGCTGCCAGAGCCTCACGCATTTGCTGCTGGTTCTCCAAGATCAACCTCTTTGTTGACGGCCCCCGAGGTTCAGCATCTGCATCCAGTTGAGTAGAGCTTAAAGCATCCTGCGCCCTCCGGTGAGGACTCTCCACTGCTGTCCCTGTCTCCACCATCTGCTCTTGCTCACTCGTGATGTGTGAGACACCAAGTGACAACATGACTCTATGTCTCGCTGGACCCACCGAAGTGTGCTTATCTGCGCTGGTGCTGGGTGCGCATGGGTCTGGTGACGGTGCACCCTCAGAGACTGCAGCTCCCTCTGAGGAGTCATCTTCCTCCGGCTGGACAGTGGGGGGCACTTGATGGACCTGTGGGAGAGTAAAGACATGAATTAGAACTCTTATGATAAGAATGTTTAATGTTACCATTATGCACATCATGATATTTCACTGGCTGCTGACATCAGTCACCGTGAGTGGCTGTTCCATGCCATGTGGCTGTATGATCTTTAATTCTGTCACCAGGTTGTTGGGAGATCCCCCTCTCTCCATCTCCCACCACCAGCAGCTCTGCCACTCCACTTAATTGCAGCGCCTCCTCCTCTGCTGGCATCAATGTAGTGTAAATTGGAGGGCCACCTCCGGTTCATTGTCTCTCCCTGTTGTTCTGTGCTCTCTTCTCCTGCTAGGAGGGAAAGAAAAGAATTTTGAGTGAGAGTGATGGAATGAGTGTAAGGAATGGATGGACTACATCTGTAGAGGGTGACTATGAGGAAGTGGCATGACATTGCCAAATGTTCTCCTTCTGTGACATTACTTTCTATGATTGCATTAGGCTGAAGGTGAGTGTCAGCGATGGATATTCTGATGGGGATGTGAGTAGGTGCATAGACAGTGAGGTATGGGTACACCTACAAGGTAGGTTGGTGTGAGGAGTGATGTGCAGGAGTAGGCTTGGGAAGGCAGAATGATGGGGTTGGGGCGACACCCACATCAGGATGTAGTTGAATCTGGCATTGTACTCACCTTTCCTGACCGCATGAGGTCATTAAATCTCTTCCTTCACTCCATCCAGGAGCGGCTCACAACACCCCTGCTGCTCACTTCTTGGGCGATCTCCAGCCATGCCCCCTTTGCTTCACTGGCTGGCCCCTTCCTGCCATCACCAGGGAAGAGGACCTCCTTCCGTGCTCTCACTCCCTGGAGCAGGATTTCCAGGGATTGCATCATTGGCTCTAAATGATTGCACCCCCAAAGTCAAAGTATTGGCTGTAACACCAACAGGCACCTCTTACAAGCACCTCTGGACCACCTCCAACAACCTTCAACTCTCATCTGTCCACTGCCCCTTTAAAGAGGTGAGCTGAAGTCGAGTCATCGGTGACATCATCAGACCTGCTCCATTTAATTGGCCGGGAAACCCGCATGACTCAGTCAAGTGATCTAATTAAGTTAAACAGGCAGTGGAGTGCTCGCTGATGCTATACGCCCTGCACCCACCCCCCCCACCCGAACCCACTCACAGGTAAAAGTTCAGCCCAGACTGTTACCAGTTATCGAGGTGTCTATAATGAAGGGGCATAGATGTAAGAGAGTTAGGAAAGAGAGCAGGATAAACCTTTTTACTCAGAGTTGCAAGGCCATGGAATGCATTACCAGAGTTAGTGATTGAAGCAAAGATAATGTCAACTTTTAAGAATAAGTTAGATAAGTGGTTGAAAAAAGGAGAATAAAGGGATATGAGATAAAGGCAGACAAATGGGATTAGGAGTACTGCTCATGTGGAAGATCAATACCAATGCGGACGAGTTGGGCTGAACAGCCTGTTTCCGTGTTGTAATTTCTATATACAGTATCTCTATGTATATGAGAGTGTCATACACACAAGGAAAGAGAGCATACACACTGAACAAATAGACACATAAAACTGAAACAAAAATCAGAAACTCGAAGAGCTATGGAGAGACAAAAGAAAGTGTCTCAGAACCAGAAAGAACAAAATAGGAAAGAGACAAATGTGGATTCCAAAAAATTTCAAGGCAAACAAAAAGATAGAGATGTAATCACAAAGTGGTGGAATTTCGTTTCAGCCTCTTTTTGGGCCTGAAATAGGCAGCGGCTGCGAGTACACGCCAGAAGCCAGAGGACCGAGGCTCACCCGAAATTGGGCCTAGGGCATCATCAGTATATTGGCGGCGAGCTGCAGATGCCAATTGGGTGTCCAGATACAGCTTACCGTTTTCCAAGAACACAAAGCTGGGCTGGCTGTCTCCCTGGCAGCTAGGTCCTGGGAAAGGGGTGGTGACAATTGGGACAGTGGCGATCGGGAGGGAAGGAGGTAGGGAGCGGGCCGATTGGGAGGGGGCTGAGCAGGGACCAGCAATGGTCTTCAGGACTGCTGTGGAGTCGGAAGCAGCACTCCTGCTCCTCCTGGCTCCACATTCAGGTAAGTATCTTTTAAGAAATTTACGTTCTTGGTGGCAACCTCCAGCGGTGCCTTTAAGCTTAGGCCGCATGTAAACATGGTTATCTCGAATGCAGCCGGCTTCACTAATGATGTATAGGGAAGGAGATTTGCTGTCCTTATCCGATATGACCTTTATGTGACTCCAGTCCTACACCAACGTGGTTGTCTTCTAAATTGCCTCTTCAGAGACCTAGCAAGCCACTCAATTTTTTCAGACGCTACTCAGCAGTTCAAGAAGGCAGCCCACCACCACCTTCTCAGGGCAACTAGGGATGGACAATAAATGCTGGCCTTGCCAGTGATGTCCACATCCCGAGAAATAATTAAAACAAAGAACAAAATGTTTCTACAAAGTGTCAGTTCTTGTACAAAATCCTAAGGTGTTTGTTGTTTGGGCAAAGGCTATTTGACAATGGAGAATCTGCACTTTTCAGTTTCTTCCAGTTCGTCAACGAGAGAGTTATTACTCAATTTATGCAATAATTAAGCAAAATGCATAAGGAATAGATAATAATAGTTTTCATGAATAGAAAATGCAGCAATTTAAAAATACATTACTTTGAGTAATAGATGCAGATAAAACTTTTATGCACAGAAATTGTAATAAAATTGGTATAATAACTTGACTGCCAAAAAGTATTAAAAATATTGCAACTGATTGAACTCCCACAGATTATTTCACAGACAAAAATATAAATAAAGTTTATCACTTTCCTTTTGTGTAACTGTCCATCCCTTGTTGACAGTATGGGCCACTTTCCATACCTCGGGAGCCTACTGTCAACAAGGGCAGACGTCGATGACGAAGTCCAACACCGCCTTCAGTGTGCCAGTGCAGCCTTCGGTTGCCTGAGGAAGAGAGTGTTTGAAGACCAGGACCTCAAACCCGGCACCAAGCTCATGGTCTACAGAGCAGTAGTAATACCCGCCCTCCTGTATCTTTCAGAGACATGGACCATGTACAGCAGGCACCTCAAAGCACTGGAGAGGTACCACCAACGCTGCCTCCGCAAGATCCTGCAAATCCATTGGCAGGATAGGCGCACCAACATCAGTGTTCTCGCTCAGGCCAACATCCCCAGCATCGAAGCTTTGACCACGCTCGATCAGCTCCGATGGACGGGTCACATCGTCCGCATGCCCGATACGAGACTCCCAAAAGAAGCGCTCTACTCAGAACTCCGACACGGCAAGAGAGCCCAGGTGGGCAGAGGAAACGCTTCAAGGACACCCTCAAAGCCTCCTTGAAAAAGTGCAACATCCCACCGACACCTGGGAATCCCTGGCCCAAGACCGCACAAAGTGGAGGAGAAGCATCCGGGAAGGCGCCGAATACCTCGAGTCTCTTCGCCGGGAGCAAGCGGAAGCCAAGCGCAAACAGCGGAAGGAGCGTATGTCAACCCAAGCACCCCACCCACCCGCCCTTTCAACCACCGTCTGCCCCACCTGTGACAGAGACTGTAGGTCGCGCATTGGACTCATCAGTCACCTGAGAACTCATTTTTAATGTGGAAGCAAGTCATCCTTGGTTCCGAGGGACTGACTAAGAGAAGAAGGAACTGTCCATCAGACAGCCGACAGCCTTCAGATGAAAGTAAAAGTCTGTCCCTTTAAATTGATCTACACCATTGGAAACTCCAGATTTAAATTTTAAACCTGCTATTGTTGTGCTATTTCAAATCATTTCAGCCTATAGTTGTTCATTGAATTTCAACTTAACAGGTAACCGTTTTCTACCTGGTATATTAATTGTAATTCTGCAGCTTTTTTTAAAATGATATGTACTTGCGATAAATATTGAAAATCTAAGGAAGCTGTTGAGCATCTTGCAACACCATCTTTGTGCTGCAAGGTATATTTTTATTTGTGTAACTATAGCAACATCTGTTAAAGTTTTTTTTAAATAATTGTGACTAGCCAGCTGGTATGACATGTTAAAAATCTTCAGGTAAATCTTTTTGCCCAATTTCCATCAGGTGAAAAATTAGATTTGGGACAGAAAATTAGTTTTTGGATTTTTGCCTGACCAACTCTTCCAACCAATATTTATTTGGATGGTAATGATTTTATGCACCGTGCCAAAAAACACCAATTTAGCCAATTATTACAATTCAGACCCAATCAACTTTAGATTTATTGCAGTCCTCTGCTAAGATGGACTACAGTGTATAGAATTTAGTTAGACCCGCTTTACTGGCCACAGTGACTCATTCTTGCATTGCTGAGTGCTAAGATTTCATGATGTAAACCTTGTCAGTACAATTAGGTCTATGTACCACTAGAAATGTACATTTTTGTGATATTTGTTTGTGCAAATATAATTAATGTGAAAATAATTAATGTATTTTTGAAATGCTACAGTCCAAATCACATACTAAATCTAAATGAAGGTAGGATCCAGAGCATAAAGAGGGCCACATAGGATGGTAAATTCCAAAATCTCTTCAATCGAAGCATGTCACATTGTATTGCCAATTCCCTATGAACTTATTTTTATATGAAATGTAAATAAAATACCAACACAGTGAAGAAAAAAGGCCCACAACGAAGAAGTGATGGATTTAAGCAATTGATTTTGAAAAGAGAATTTTTTTATAGTAAGCAAAACAAATAACATTCACTATATAATCCTAAAAACAGTTTCCGCTCGGTTGCGCTGATTTTTTTGGCGCAATTCAGTCGAAATCGGGTTAACCCTCGCAAAAGATCGCGGAATTTTAAAAGCAAATTGCGTTCAGCGCAAATCGAGTTTCCGCGATCTTTTGCGCCAGTTTAAAAAACATTGCGCTGGAAGCCAGCCCCACCCACAAATCTGACCACGGCCCCAGGATCAATTAATCACCAATGGGAGTTACGCTAATTGCGCTCGTTTGCGGGCCTTCGAGGAGGCTGTAAAAATTGAGCATTTTTGGGGGGCTCAAGAACACAAATAAGCATGTTTTAAAAGCTTTTGAATGTTTTTTTAATTTACGAAGAAACTGACTACTGTATCCCAATATCACTAGCAAATGATTCTGTATGTTTTTTAAAAGTCATTTTCAGTAATTTAAAATTGGGTTACTCACACGTGGTGGATTGACACTGATTAAAAATACTTATTTTTTGTGATAAACCCATTTTTAGCTGTATTAATCAAACTGCACCACGTTTTCAGTCTTAAATATATCAGGGAATATTTTTTAAGGAACGTCTTAAAGGAGGAGAGAGATGTGGAGAAGTGGTGAGGTTCAGAGGAAATTCTAAAGCTTAGGGCTAGGCAGCTGAAGGCATGGTTGCCAATGGTGGGGAGATAAACATCGGGATGCGCTAGAGGCCAGAATTGGAGGAGTGCAGAGATCTCAGAGTGTTGTAGTAGGGCTGGAGGAGGCTACAGAGTTAGGGAGGGCAGAGGCCATGAAGGGATTTGAAAACAAGAATGTGAATTTTAAGATCTAGGTGTTGCCGGACCAGGAGCCAATATACCTAGCACTGTGAACTAGCAAAAGAGTTTGTCCTCATTAAATGACTGAACCCACAATTCACAGCGTCCACCAGTTTATCTAGCCTCTGACATTCACAGCTTGAAAGTAAAATTACAGAATCATTATCAAGCACTTACAGCTCAGGTTCAGTAAATTCACAGTGCTACACACACTGATATCTTATAAATCTGCATATTGTTGGCAAAGCTACACATGCTTGTGCATGAGCTGTTTGGAGCAAAGTCTTTAGCAACAATTTACCAACCACCTTGGTGGCACTATGTGGTCATCATTTTTTTTTATTAGGTGCCTATAAATTATGTTTTCATTTGACAAAATTGTTCTACAAAAATATTGGTTTCTACCACGTATTTATCCTTGGCTCCGTTTCTATTGTTTACTGGTCATTCAGAGTGGGGGGAAATTAATTCTTGTCAATGGAATAGCTCACTTCCAGCAATTATCAAGAACAACAACTTGCATTTATATAGTGCCTTTAATGTAGAAAAAATGCCCATAGTGCATCGCAGACCACATGGTCAAACAAAAATGGATGCCAAGCCAAAGAAGGAGATATGAAGAAGGTTGACTTAAATCTTGGCCAAAGAGGTGGTTATTAAGGAGAGTCTTAAAGAAGGAGAGGGAGGTGGTGATTCAGAGAGTTTTCAGGTGGGAATTTCAGGTTCCAGACTGCTGAAGGCATGGTCACCAATGGTGGGACGAACAGAGTGAAGGATGCACAAAAGGTCAAAGTTGGAGGCACACAGGGTTCTCTGAAGATTGTAGAGCTGGAGGAGGTTACAGAGATGAATGTCTTCTCAATGTTTATTGCAGATCATCCAGGAATGAATGTTAGACAAGCAGTCTGACAACACAGATGCAGTGGAAGGGTTAAGAGAGATGGTGGAGAGCTAGAGCTGGGTATTGTCGGCATACATGTGGAACCTGACCCTATGGTCTTTGGACGATGACTCCAGGGGCAGCATGTAGATGAAGAAGAAGGGGCCAAGGATAAATCCTTGGGGGACTCCAGAACTACTGGTACAAGGATAGGAAGAGAAGCCAATGATGGAGATGCTCTGGCTATGATTGGATAGGTAAGAGTGGAACCAAATGAGGGCAGTTCTACTGAACTGGACAATGGAAGAGTCATTGGAGGAGGATGGTGTGGTCAACCAGATAAAAGGCTGCAGAAAAGTCAAGAAGGATGAGTACAGCGTGGTCACAATCACGGAGAATGTAATTCATGACTTTGATTAGGGCTATTTCAGGGCGGGGTGGATATCTGATTGGAGGGATTCAAACATAGAATTGTGGGAAAGATGGGTACAGATTTGGGATGCGCCAACACGTTCAACAACTTTGCAGAGGAAAGGTAGGTTAGAGATGGGGCAGTAGTTTGCGAGGGCAGAGGGATTGAGAGTGGGTTTTGTGAAGATGGGGGCAATGATATCAGTTTTGAAAGGGAAGAGGTCAGTACCTGAGGAAAGGGAACTATTTACAGTATCAGCTAGCATGGGGGAGTCAGAAAGGGGAGTTAGGTGGTCAACAGTTTACTTGGCAAGGGAGCAGGTGTTGGCTCTCACGGACAAGGTGAGCTTGAGAGAGGAAATAGTAGGGAAACTAGAGAAAGACATGGGGCATGATCTTGTCAGCCCTGTGGAGGCGGGACTACCGGGAAAATGGCAGAATTTGGGGGCGGGTGCCCAACCAGCCCCAACCCGCCTCCATGCCATCTTCCCAGGAGGCAGATAGACGTCCCATGCCGGGTCCCATCTCCTTGGAGGCGGGAAGGGATTAAAGCCAATTAACTGCCAGTTAACAGGCAGAAAATAGAATTATCCCCTTTTTGCCCTCACAAGTGCGGGCTTCCCGAAGGCTCCGAAACCCGCCAGGTCAGCGAGGTGAGTAGTGGGTCTGCGGGGGTCGGGGGGTGCAAAAGTGTGGTGTGAAGGTAAGTGATGGGAGCAAGTGTGAAGAGGTGAGTATCTGAGGTAAGTGCAAAGTGTTAATAAAAGTGTACTTACCTTTGTTTCTTCCTGCAGGCTTCAGTCGGTGGGTATGCGGAGAGTCTCGGACCTCCGCGGTAGAGATGACAGATGGCCGTTGTATTCTCCAATACAACAACCATCTAATTTCTGCAAAAGAAAGAGGTTTGATGAGGTCTTGAATTCAAGACCTCCTCAAACTACAGAGAATGTCACTGTTTGACAGCTTCACAGAGCTGTCAAACGATGATAATTTCATCTGTCAAAAATTTTTGACAGATGAAACTTCATACGTTGACGTTCTCTGCAACCGGCTTTCCCTTAATTGGCCTGCTAAGCCCGCTGGACGGGCTTAACAAGGCCAATCAAGGGAAAATAGCGTGGGTTGGCCAGAAGTTGATGGAGGCGGGACTGAAACCCGACAAGTGGGAGTCCCGCCTCCAAAAGCTCCCCATTGGCAAAATCCCCCCCTCAGGTTCAGGGCTAAGGCAGGGCGAGTCTTGAGGGAGGTTATGCAGGGATAAAAAATTGGTTAAAATGATTGATGAAAACATGTAATTTGTGTAGACTATATATACTTATCAATCAGTAAATAATCTGATACGCAATCTTTTTGATTGAAAAGCACATGAAGGGGTCTTCTCTCAGTCTCCAGCCTAAGTTTTAATTACTGGAATAAGGTATCAGTAGAGAGATTATAGTTTTTTTTTTCCAATTGCTTTTTGATGGCTATCTGCTTTCAAAGTAACTCTACCTGAGGAAGGGGCGACAGCTCCGAAAGCTTGTAATTTTAAATAAATCTGTTGGACTATAACCTGGTGTTGTGCGACTTCTCATTTTTGCTTTCAAAAAGTGAGGGATGAAAGACTTAGGGCATTTGTTCGATCTGCAGAAACATGGAGTACTCTTCTAGATTATTAACAAAGCTGAAACTCTATTCTCAGCCTCTTAACTTGTAGGGATTCTTCATAAATGTCTCCAATATCGTAAACAATTGCTGCCAGGGCCTCCAGCAAACATGTCTCTTGCTGGGTTCTCTTGGGTACAGATTATCTTTCAAAGATGGAATTTTGCTCCAAAGACTGGCCATGACAGACTGCATTTTTCCAAGGAGCAGTAATAACACTTACACATGAGGATTATACCGAAGCTTTAAAACTTTCCAAAGCAGCATATTGATCAACTGCTTCCTCCAAATTTTTCTCTTCTTCCATCATCATCAGTGCACCAGTTCCTGCTGCACAAATTAGTTTGCAGTAACATAATTAAGTACAGGTTTTTATATTGTACCTGATGCCAGGATTCACAAAATAAACCATGCTATCATTTATTCCCAAGTGCATACAACCTCTACATAACCTGACTATGGACAAGTGTAGAATCCGCAAAATTATCGCGATTTTATAAAATAAGAAGGAGACATAAAGTTTCGTACAAACAGCTTTATTTCAGCAGAATGCTGTCAGGTTTCAAAACGGACACAAACAGCCTGTAAAATGGCCGCCACGCCTCGTGGCAGAAAGTTCTAGACTTTCAATGGGCAGACAAGATGGCGTTCCAATAAACATTTGTGCAAGATCGTACAGGACTCAGCACATTTGAGATAATTGACAAGACATGATGGGTTTGCATTTTATACATAAATACTGGAATCGGTCTCCCAGGTGCGAATAAGGGCTATTGTACCGAGCGATCAAGGACCCATCCAAAGACATTAATATGCAAAATCCCCACGACTCTACGATGAGAGAGCCGTTTGCGGGTACTTACAGAAAGTATTTGGAAGCCCCAAAACCCCTCCAGGGAGACTACTAGCCGGTTCCACAATGGGAGAAATATTAACGGGTACTCAGACAGTTACAAGTATCACCGAAACCCATTAAAGACGGAGATCACCCTATACAAGAAGTTTGAGTGCCAAAACCCTGACAAAAGATAGACATTAAGATTGGGCGGGAAAAGAGGAATTACAGCACTATAACTGTGAGGTACAACCGTCCATCGCTCTTCTTCCTTTTGCGCTTGCTGCTTTGACTCGCTGGAAGGCTGCTGAACTTTTATTCTCTTGCCTGACGGCTCTGGACTCTGATCCGCTAGGATCAACCTCGTGGCTTGCCGCGAAGATCTGTGGAGAACTGGGCTGTGAGGCCTTGAAACGGGCGCACCATCCCGAGAAGTCGGTAAACGGTGTTGGAACCGAAGGCCCGAGAGGAGATGAGATGAGATGAGATGAGAAGAGAAGAAGACGACAATACGCATCGCCACGGTCAGTAAGCCCCGACCGCGCCTGTAAGTCGAATAAACACTTCCTTGCCTCGGAAGACCCTTCTTCGAGTTTTATCGAACCGGTGTGAGGGCACAGGAAGACTCTTCTTTGAGTAGTATCGGAACTCCGAGGACAACACAGATCTTCATGACAGCAGACGGTCCAGCCTGCTAGCCGGAGCAGAAGCAAGTAAACAAGTGGGGTACAGAGACCCCTGATCAACACGTGGATAGTCAGGTGCTGCGGTAAAAACATCCGAGCAGAGTTTCGGAATTCCCCGAGTTATCACGAGTGGTGAGCATGAGTCTCGATCCTACAAATCTAGATTAGGACAGGTATTGATAGGGGAGGGTTTAAGTTTTAAGGATAAGTATAATGTGTGTCCCCTTTTACGATGTGTCATGCGCTCCTCGTTTCCCTAAAAGTAGTTTCATAACTGTGTGTAAGATTGTACTGTCATTAATCTGTGCTTATGACATGTATCTGCAACACATTTGTGTACACTTGTATACAGTTTTGACATAACAGTTTATTATTAAATAACCTCTTTCCATGTGCAGTGTCCAATTGGCTAAATACTGTACTATCAACAGCAGTTGAGGGCACTCTGTCATTTTTTTTAAATGGAAGCTACCTTTTACATACATATTTTTTACAAAGTTGCTGTGCAGCTTGTCCATTGGTGCTTGGAGAGGAACACATTGGTACATGGAAATACACTGGAATATCAGTGGCTTTTCTACTTACACCTCACATGGACTTAGAGGGTGAAATCCATCTTGGGCGGTAGCGCAAGGTGGGCGATAGCAAATCGGCAGCCCATTTTACACCCCGCCCCATTTTCATTTCCAATGGACCAATATCACCCCCCCACAAACCATTAAATACAATAACATATTTTTTGTAACATTTTAAACAATAAAACTGCAGATGCTGGAAATCTGAAAGAACTCCAGAAAGTGCTGGAAGCACGGGTCAAGCAGCACCTGTTGAGTGAGCGGGCAAATTGATGTTTCAAATGCGGACGCTTCATTAGAACATGCCCCGCTGAAGGGTTTACACCTCACCTGTTCTCTCCACAGATGCTGCCTGACCTGTTGAGTGTTTCCAGCATTTTCTGTTTTTGTTTACCTGGGCTGATTTTCTACTTAACTCTGTCTCCAAAAATACTCCACTCAGTGTTCAAAAAGAGTTAATTTGTGTCAGCGTTGGTCTAACTTTCTAGCTTCACAAATTATTAGCATTATTGGCATAAGTAGAAATAAAATTTAAAATTGGCAGTTAAGAAGGAATTATTCCCAATAGAAATTCCGGGGTTTATCGCCACCCGTTACCGCCAAATCTGGGCGAAAAAAGACAGGCCGCTCTTCCGCCTGCTGCGGCGGGTCCCGCGGCGGCCACCATTTTCGGAGTGCCGACAGCGCTGCCGATGTCCGTACGCCCCACGCATATGTAGATTATGCAGATCGTGATGTCAGTGAGCATGCAACACTCACTTGATGCCTGATCTGCAAGTTTTGACTTCGTCGCTGCACTTACCGGCATGCCCTAAGTGCGATGAGCTGAGCAAGCGGGGACAAGCAGGAAGGAGGCTCCAGCAGCGATATTTAAAAGGATCACTGGCACCTGAACTGTTTCTGCAGTTTGACTGGCTCTGTGCAACTTTCTGTAACTCCAGCAGATTTATTAACTTCTTTCAAGGTTCTAAGGTAACAGGGAGTGTTGTTGCAAGTAGAGAATGCCTTCATTATTATTTAAAGACTTCTGCTCACAAGACTTGCTCACAGTCATGGGGGCCATACTTGCAGTCCCCCTCGTGCTCGAGTATCTTCGGGAGAGGGAGCGGAGGCAGCGAAGAAGAGGAGAAGATGCGTGCAGAGGGAGGAGGAGGAGGGCCAGGAGGGCTCTCAGCAGGAGGCCTTACTCACCTAGGGTCTTCAGAGAGCACTTCCCTTATATCCACTTAAGTGAGGAGCAGTGTATTAGGAGGCTACGCTTCAGCAAGGAGGTGGTCACAGAACTCTGCCACCTCCTGCAACCAGATCTGCAGCCTGAGAGCAGAGCAACCTCGGTTCTCCCAGTAACAGTCAAGGTCACCGTGGCCCTCAATTTCTTCTCCAGCAGATCCTTCCAGTCTGCAACAGGAGACATAGTTAACATCTCCCAGTTCGCCGTCCATTGTTGCATCTGGAAGGTCACTGAGGCTCTCTACACCAGGAGAAGGGTCTATGTTTTCTTCTCTCTGAGCGGAGAGATGCTGGACGAGCGTGCATGTGGCTTCCCCATGGTTCAGGATGCCATCGACATCACCCACGTGGCTTTGTGGGTGCCGTATAATAATCCTGAGATCTTCCGTAACCGCAAAGGCTACCACTCACTTAATGTGCAGTTGGTGTGCGATGACGCCCAGCGCTTCCTGATGGTCAATGCCCGCTATCCTGGCAGCAGCCATGATGCCGTCATTCTGCATCAGTCCGGTGTGCCAGCAATCTTTCAGCCACCACTTGAAACTCGAGGGTGGCTGCTCGGAGACGAGGGCTATCCGCTCTCCACCTAGCTCATGACTCCCCTCCGCAACCCCAGCACTCGTGCCCAGCACTCATATAATGAGAGCAATGCTTCCACCAGGAACATCAAGCAACGGTTCCGCTGCCTTGACCACTTGGGGGGAGCCCTCCAGTACATGCTGGAGTGGATGTCCCATTTTGTGGTGGTTTGCTGCAAGCTTCACAACTTCGCCTTCATGAGGGCGCAGTCCATGCCACCAGGGATTGCAGGACCACTACAGGAGGAGGACGAAGGAGGAGGAGGGTAGAGGAGGAGGAGGAGGAGCAAAAAGAGGAAGATGAGCAAGAGGAAGAGGAAGAAGAGGAAGAGAACGAGGGGGGAGGAAGGGAGGAGGCAGGTAACCAAGCCCCATTCCGGACGGGCTGTCGTGAACGCCTCATCAGACTCCGATTCCAATGAATGAAACCCCAGATCCCCAACTTCCCATCATACCATCCCTCTGTCACGGAATATCCTGGTTACAAAACTGAAATGAGGGCCACCACAAAATTAATAAATTTATCAAAAATCAATTGATACATATTTACACTTACGATATGAACTAATCACCCTTGTGCAATCCCTTAGTGTTTATCGTTCGGGTTCCCTTTTCTGATCTAGTGCCCCTACAAAGTGCTCCCCCAGTGGCTGCAGCATGGCTGGGGGAAGGCTGCTGAGTTTCCATGGGGGAGACTTCCAATGGCCTTGTAGGACGTCCTCGAGCAGCTCTGGCCCTAGAAGGCCTGACTTTAGACTGCACCATCTTGGCATAGGCAGCAGCAGTCTGGGCTAGCTGGCTGAACATAAGAAGAACGTAATAAATAGGAGCAGGAATAGGCCATACGGCCCCTCGAGCCTGCTCCGCCATTCAATAAGATCATGGCTGATCATCGACCTCAACTCCACTTTCCCGCCCGATCTCCATATCCCTTGATTCCCCATGAGTCCACAAATCTATCTATCTCAGCCTTGAATATACTCAAAGACTCAGCATTCACAGCCCTCTGGGGCAGAGAATTCCAAAGATTCACAACTCTCTGAGTGAAGAAATTCCTCCTCACCTCAGTCTTAAATGGCCTACCCCTTATCCTGAGACAGTGGCCCCTAGTTCTAGACACTCCAGTCAGGGGAAACAACCTCTCAGCATCTACCCTGTCAATCCCCTTCAGAATCTTGTATGTTTCAATGAGATCACCTCTCATTCTTCTAAACTCCAGAGAGTATAGGCCCATTCTACACAATCTCTCATCATAGGACAGCCCTCTCATCCCAGGAATCATCTAGTGAACCTTCGGTGCACTGCCTCCAAGACAAGTATATCCTTCCTTAGATAAGGAGACCAAATCTGTGCACAGTACTCCAGATGTGGTCTCACCAAGGCCCTGTACAATTGTAGCAAGACTTCCTTACTCTTATACTCCAACCCCCTTGCAATAAAGGCCAACATGCCATTTGCCTTCCTTATTGCTTGCTGTACCTGCATGCTAGCTTTCTGTGTTTCTTGCACGAGGACACCCAAATGTCTCTGAACACCAACATTTGAAAGTTTCTCACCATTTAAAAAATATTCAATTTTTCTATTCTTCCTACCAAAGTGAATAAACTCACATTTCCCTACATTATACTCCATCTGTCACCTTACTGCCCACTCACTTAGTCTATCTATATCCCTTTGCAGATTCTTTGGCTGGATTTTACCAGCCCTGAGGAGGTGGGTTTGGAGGCAGGACTGCTGGGAAAGTCAAAAAGAATGGGAACGGGTCCGGAACCCGGTCCCAACCCGCTTCCAACCAATCTTCACGGGAGTCGGGTCCCTGATTTGCGCAGGGACCCGACTCCTAGCGGGGGGAAGATGATTATAGCCACTTAACTGCCTATTACCAGGTAGTTAACAGGCAGTTAAGAGACTTGTCCCAATTTTTTGACTGCTGCTGCGGGCTTCCCGACATCAGGGAACCCCGCCAGGGTAAGTGAGGCGTGCTGCGGGTCTGTTGTTATGTTGCTGTTTGGATGACAGCTGCAGAAGTGGTGTGAAGGATGCAATGTGACAATGGTTAGTATCAGAGGTAAGGATATGTTGGGAAAGTCATTTTTAATGTGGTTAGATGTTTCTGCAGGTAACAAGCTGTGAAGTGTTTGTGTAGCCTCATCTCGTTGGGAGAAGTGACAGATGGCTTCTGCAATCTCAGCTGCAGCTGCCATATGTTTTATCCTAAGGAGAGAGTAATTGGAGAGCCTGGTTGCAAGGGCTCAAATTTCGACAGTGATTGTCAGTGTTTGACTGCACCTTAATGCTGTCAAACACTGACAATTCATCTGTCAAAAATTTATGGTTCATGTCCCTTTTAAGAAAACCGGCACATAAAGCATCATCAACTGACGTCATCTGACACCAGCTTTCCCTTAATTGGCCGGCAAGCCCGCAGGGCGGGCTTAACAAGGCCAATCAGGGGGAAATAGCGTCTGTTTGTCAGACATCGCTGGGGGTGGGACTAGAACCCGAAAGGCAGCAGTCCCACCACCAACTCGTCTTGGTAAGTAAAATCCAGCCCTTTGTGTTCTCCTCACAGCTTACTCTCCCACCTAGCTTTGTATCACCAGCAAACTTGGATACATTACACTCGGTCCCTTCATCTAGGTCATTAATATAGATTGTAAATAGCTGATGCGCCAACACTGATCCTTGTAGCACCCCACTAGTTACAGCCTGCCAACCTGAAAAAGATCCGTTTATCCCTACTCTCTGTTTTCTGTCTGTTAACTAATCCTCTATCCATGCTACTATATTACCCCCAGCCCCATGAGCCCTAATCTTGTGTAATAACCTTTTACGTGGCACCTTATCGAATGCCTTTTGGAAATCCAAATATACTACATCCACTGGTTCCCCTTTATCTACCCTGCTAGTTACATCCTCAAAAAACTCTAATAAATTTGTCAAACACGATTTCCCTTTCATAAAACTATGTTGACTCTGCCTAATCATGTTATGATTTTCTGTGTGCCCTGCTACCACTTCCTTAACAATGGATTCCAGCATTTTCCCGATGACTGATGTCAGGCTAACTGGCCTGTTGTTCTCTGTTTTTCTCTCTCCCTCCTTTCTTGAATAGCAGTGTTACATTTGCGACCTTCCAATCCGCTGGGACCGTTCTAGAATCTAGGGAATTTTGGAAGATCAAAACCAATGTATCCACTATCTCTTCAGCCACCTCTTTTAGAACCCTAGGATGTAGGCCATCAGGTCCAGGGGATTTGTTGGCTTTTAGTCCCATTAGTTTCTCTAGTATTTTTTCTCTACTTTACTTTAAGTTCCTCACCCACATTAGACCCTTGTTTCCCCATCATTTTTGATATGCTTTTTGTGTCTTCTACTGTGAAGACAGATATAAAATATTTGTTTAACGTTTCTGCCATTTCCTTATTCCTCATAATAATTTCTCCTGTCTCAGCCTCTAAGGGACCAATGTTTACTTTTGCTACTCTCTTCCTTTTTACATACTTGTAGAAGCTCTTACAATCTGCTTTTATATTTCTTGCTAGTTTTCTCTCATATTCTATTTTTTTCCTTTTTATCCATTTTTTGGTCATCCTTTGCTGGTTTCTGAAACTCTCCCAATCCTCAGGCTTACTATTATTCTTCGCAACATTATAAGCTTCTTCTTTCATTCTAATGCTATCCTTAACTTCTTTAGTTAACCACAGTTGAATCGCTTTTCCCGTGGAGTTTTTGTTTCTCAATGGAATGTATTTTTGTTGAGAATTATGAAATATTTCTTTAAATGCTAGCCACTGCTTATCTACCGCCATACCTTTCAATCTATTTTTCCAATCTACCTTAGCCAACTCGCCCCTTATACCTATGTAATTGGCTTTATTTAAGTTTAAGACTCCAGTTTCGGACTTAGGCAAGTCACTCACAAAATTAACGTGAAATTCTATCATATTATGATCACTCTGTCCCAGAGGATCTTTTACTATGAGATTGCTAATTAACTCTGTCTCATTACACAATACAAGATCTAAAATAGCCTGTTCCCTGGATGGTTCCATGACATATTGTTCGAGGAAACTGTCCCGAATGCATTCCATGAACTCGTCCTCCATTGGCTGACAGGCAGTGGCAAGGTTAATGGCAGAGTGGCAGTGGTGGGAGCAGGAATTCTGTCATCCTGAGAGAGGACAGCAGGGTCCTGCTGCACTGACCCATTGCCACTCTCCTGGGGCGGTGCCTCAGCATTCCTAGCAATCTGTTGGAGCACAGATTGTTGGGCTTCTGCGACACACTGCAAGCCCCGGTCGACATTGTTAAACCCAACCACGCTGGCAGCAGTCTGAGCTTGGATGGCAGCAAGCTGAGATTGCATGAGAGCAGTCTGAGCTTGGGTGGCCTCAAGCTCAGACTGCATGAGAGCGGTCTGTACTTCCACTGCAGCACTAAGACCTTCCGCCTGTGATGTAATGGTAGCCACGACATCGCTCATGACACGCACCATCATGTCTGCGTCGACATAGTGTCTTCAGGAGTCTTCCATCATTTCCAGCCCGGAAATCCTGGGCTCCAAGCTCTGCGCAGAGCCTTGTGTAATTTTGGAGGTGGACTCCTCCATGCTCCTTGACATTGCCAAGAGGCTCTCTGGCAGGCTTGCCATTGCACCAAGCAATTCAGTGTGCATGCCCATCACCCTTCTTCTGAAGGCCGCCCCATCGAGGTCCTCATCTGAGTCCTGTGCAGCAGAACTCGCGGGCGAACTCGCCCTCCGGGGAGCTAGCCCCCGAGCTACCCTTTCCCCTGACCTTGTTGGAGCCCACTAGTGCCCGGTGCCTCACCCTGTGCAGATCCCGCTTCTACACTAGCCTCTAAAGTACACGCAGTGCCTGTTTCTGAGCTGCTGTCTGCAAATGAGAGATTCAGCAATGCTGTGTCTTCTTCTTCTTCTCCCCTTCGATCTCCTCCATTGCCTCGGGGACAGGCTGCTTGGTCTTGATTATCTTAAAACAGAAAAGCACGAGTCAGTTTATGGTGAGGGAGTGGGGGAGCAAGATATGCATGCATACAGCATCAGCAGCTTGAAAGTGAGAAGAGATTGTGGGATGAGGGGGACGTGGGATGTGAGAAGAAGGATTAGGAATGAGCATACCATTGTTGTCCCCAAGGGGTTCAACCTCGCCGGTTGCTATGGCCTCTATTAAATGCCGCCCAATGATCTCCAGCAACCTCTCCTCCAGCTGGCTGAGGTCCTGGATGGCAGCCTGCCCCTCGCCTGTCTGCTGTTGCTCTCTCCAATTATGCGCGACCTTGGCCTGCAAGAGAAGTGTATAAGTGTGGTGCAATGTGATGGTTGATGTGCTTGTCATGGTTGAATAGCTGTCAGTGTGTGCAAGGTGTGAGATGTGGATGTGAGTGTTGCAGCAGTGGTAAGGCTGTGAGGATGAATTGTAGCTATGGTTGTGAGATGTGAGTGGTGATAGGTAGAGATTGTTGGTAGGTGAGTGCTGGGGTGTGGTGCATTGAGCAGTATGTGAGGCTTGTGGTGCAAATGATGGGATATGGCACTGGCTGAAGCCTTCACTTGCCTTGACCTGCTGTGTGAGGTCATTAAACCTCTTTCGGCACTGGATGGCCAGCCTTGGCACCACAGTGCTGGCCGTCACATAGATGGCTATCTCCTGTCAGAGCCTTCGAGAAGTGTGTAGCGAGGGCTTCCTGCTAGTGTGTGGGAAGAAAACAGCCCGCCTCCTCTCCACAGCCACGACCAATCCCTCGAGCCGTGTCGGAGAATCTGCGGGCTCTCTCCCTGTGCTGAGGCTCTTGCATGTGTTTCCACTGCCGTCTTCTTCCAACTGAAGTTGTAAGTGGCTTGATAATGAGGTGCTGTAGCATCAATGCACCTCCCCTTTAAGTACTGAATAAAGCCTGTGCCACACATGACTGGAATTAGACTGGACCCGATATTGGCCCACCTTATGGGGGAGTGGGCCAATGAGCAGCGGTTTTAGCGCTGAGATCAAGACTGCAATCATGTTCATGAGAACTGAGCACGAATTTTACGTGCTACCTAGACCATTTTGACCTGGCTCAGCTTAACATCATTGGGCCTTAACACTGCCCGTTTCGTGGCCATATCCAATTTCTAGGCCAGAGAATCACAGGGGGGGGGAATTTTAACCTAAAAAAAATGGGTGGGTTGGGGGCGTGGGGGTAGTTAAATTGTTAAAAATGGGATTCCCGACCTGAACACTCCTGCAACCCGCCCACTTCTGGTTTTAACGGAGGCGGAATGGGGGGGCGGGATGGGAGCAGGCGACCAACCTGCTTGCAGGAGGTGGGACGTCAACTTAAATATGACAATGAGGCTGGAAGTCTCTTTTTTTAAAGTCCATTTTGTTTTTAACTGCAGGTAGATGCATTTTACACAATTCGTAAAACATAGCAGTTACAGCAAGGTGGGGACTGCTGGATCCAGGAGGTAAATGCCTTTATACCTACCTCCTGGATACAGGATCCCTACCTATCCCACCCTCCACGATCGGAGACCCACCACTCCAGGCCTAAAATCCTGCCCCCCCTCCCCGGCCACCGATCACCCACCACAGGCCTCCGATGCCTCCATGAGGCAGCCCCCCCCCCCCGCCCCCCCAACTCCGGCCTTACCCGTGCTACTCCCAGCCCCCGATCTTCTGCAGATTTTCAACACCCCAGCTCCTCCTAGCCCGCGATCTTGGTGAGACCCACCCACCTTTACTTCTGTGGCCGCTTCCCGACCTGTGATCGTCCTCAGACCCCACTCCGTGCTTCTGTGGCCGCTTCCTGGACCCCCCATCCGCACCGCCCCCCCTCCCCCCCCACCGTGATCCCTCTCTTCAGCACCCGTGCGGCTGCAGGCCTACCTACCCACAGACAGCCAGCCTCTCAATCTGCCCGGCCTTCCGGGTTTCCTGACTGCCTCAGAGCCCCCCCACCCCCAACCTGCCCTCCTCCTTAAAATCCAGCCCATAGAATAGTACAGCACAGAAGGAGGCTATTCGGCCCATCGAGTCTGCGCTGGATCTTTTGAAGAGCAATCCAGTTAGTCCCACTCCCCCACTGTTTCCCCATATCCCTGCAATTTTTTCTCCAGTTTCAGGCGGCTCCCTAGCCAATATGATGTGCGGCCCACTTCCACTGCAGGCTGAGGGCCACAATCAAATTTCTAGGCCGTTCTGCCTGCTATAAGTAGTGAACAGCAGAAATTTTTCCCTGATATTAAAATGCTGAGGTGATATCATCTCAAGCAGAGATGAGATGTGATTGTACCTTGGAACACATGATGAAGTGCATTGCCATTTTCTACTTTCATATTTTTGTTGCCACAAGTTTACCATAAAAAAAGAGTGATGATGCCAGACATCATAGAATAGTACAGCACATAAGGAGGCCATTCAGCCCATTGATTCTGCACCGGCTCTTTCGAAGTTAGTCCCACTCCCCCGCTCTTTCTCCATAGCCCTGCAAATTTTTCTCCTTCAAGTGTTTATCCAATTCCCTTTTGAAGGCTACTATTGAATCTATATCCACCACCCTTTCAGGCGAAGGGAAAAAAATAATATGGACAAAAGAAAGCGGGCTCTAAGATCACATGATTAGGCAATCAGCGATACTGTACAATGCTACATTAGCATTTATTTTATTGATCAATACATGGGAATATTGTAACATTGATATATACTGAAATGAAAATGTTTCACAAATAAACATTCTGCTTTATAAACTCTAGCCATCACGATTTGCACATTTGTCCAATCGTGCTTCTCTATATGTTGGGGCAGTATCAAAGGATACAAGATGCATCTTACTGTGTTATGAAGTACAAATCAAATTTTAGCAAGAGAGCACTGTTCCAGTCTGCAATGAATTTGGCACAATTTGCTGAACTCAATAAATGGGAAAACAAATTATATCAAACAGATGTAATTTAACACTCAGTCACACTGTCAGTCTCTCCGTGATGGTCCTATCAATCAGAGCACTTAACAGATGGGAATCAACTGTAATTAGAGAAGGTGCAAATTGCTAACTATATTCGCATTCGACCATGCAACTAAGGGTATATGTTAATTGTCAGTTGACAAAGTTGATTGGAAAAATTGCTAATAGCTTTGTCCTCACCCTCACATTACAATCAATACTGCCAAACCTAATAAGTTGTAAACTTGGTGATTGGACAAATTTATTGTTATGATACTTAAACAAAACTTAGAAACAGAACTGAGTTCTTTTTATATCATGCTGTGTTTGAAAAATTCAAAGTTGAGAAAAAATAGATGGCAATATTTCATTATAATGATGTTCACTGCAGACGGGCCCAGTTAGGTAGCATTCACTGAAAACCAGGAGCCAAGTATATTCATGAGAACATTCCATTTACATCATGGATATAAGGCAATGTCGCCTCTGGGCTCGCACTATTTCAAAACAATTTACAGCCACAACTGAAAGCAGCAAGGTGCTCAGAGGTGTTTAATGGGCACCAATGTAACTTGCACACTGTGAGATCAGTTAAACACTATAAAAAATGCAGTAATGTTTCTGCATCACATCCAAAACCAATTTTACCATCTGGACCCTCCAATTATCTTATGCAGAGAGGAGGGCTATCTGTTTTCCACTTGTGTTGTGCTCGGTGTTATTACTGTTACAATGGTAAAGTACGTGATAGAAATCATGCCATTTCTGGCCTTACGGGGGGGGAGGCTGGGGGTGGGAGATAAACAATCAGCCACGTAACATACTCCACTGTTTAAAAGAACCTCAGAATGAACCATGACTTGCCCTCAACAAATTGAGGAAACGTTTCTTGTTTCCTAGGTTTACAAATTGCAGTGTGTTTAAAAATAGAAGTCTGCTGATGGAGGAATTAAATATTGAGCGAACAATTACTAATCTCCTGGAAACTGATTTTTTTTTGTTGATATAGGGAGGAATTTAAAATCCCCACTTGCCAGGAACCGAGTGGGTGAGAAGTTAAAATGGAGCGACTCCATTTCCCGCTCTGTTCCCGATGATTTCCTACTTTAACACCACTGGTTTTGGCGGTGGATGAGGCACCATGCTAATAGGGTTCCTATGATGTGAATAGGATCTCGATAGCATTTTAACAGGAGCCTGAGCGAGGAAGCCACACTGGCTTTCCCACCGAGCTTTAGCAGGTTGGCAGCCAGTGGGAAGGGCAAAGTTGCCCTCCAGGTAGGCCAAAACATTTCCTTTGAGGGGCCATGAAGAGCAGGAGTGCTCCTCAGGGCCTCACAAGGGGAGTCGTGGCCTCCTGTGCCCCAGACCCCTCCTGCTTCGCTCCCAAAATCCCCTCCCCACCGCTTAACATGGAAGCGGCCGCGTGGCCAAGGGCCGCCTGATGTTCACCTGCCAGCAGCTGCTCTGTGCTCTCTTCCTGCCTGTTCTTGTTGGGAAGTGAATTGGCTGCATTTAACTGAGGCCCATGGAGTTAAAATACCCTGGGCCTGAAACATAGGCCAGCGAGTGCGTTTTCCCCCACCCTCCCAAAACCTGCCGAGGTTAAAACCAACGGCATCAGTTTTTTATATCTGGCTATTGTTGACTGCGCACAAAAAAACTGAGGTACTTGGAATTATTCCACAAAAGTGGGAAGAAATATCAGCACTTGTGTAGAGCTTAACAGCTTTAAAAAAAATATATTATCCAGCTAAAATATTTGTGTGTGTGTGTAGTTAGTTCAGCAAAGCCAGAGTGATATCCAGCATAGCACAGCAATGCAATCAGCGATGTTAAGATTTAATGTACTGTTCAATGTGTGGCAATATACATGAATCTGTTTGAATCCAATATCTGTATGAATCACTAGCCATTGTTTACTCTTCATTTTCAAACTTATTCTTACTAGTACTGAACATGGCATTTTACCCCTTTTCCTTCTACACTACTATAGTGCAGGTTTTTGACTGACTACATTCACTGCTTCTGTGTCACCACAATTTAGGGGGAAAACAAATTAAGAAATAAAATGTCCATGTGCACTGTCAGAAATACCAGAACATTAGCCAGCATTGGAAGAGCATAAACAGCATTGAATGAGAAAAGGCTATTTGGCCCATCAAGTTCACTCC
Organism: Squalus acanthias; assembly: GCA_030390025.1. Taxonomy (NCBI): domain Eukaryota; kingdom Metazoa; phylum Chordata; class Chondrichthyes; order Squaliformes; family Squalidae; genus Squalus; species Squalus acanthias. The sequence continues at coordinate 148,692,256 of CM059427.1, forward strand.
GTCCATAGATCTTGTACTATGGGAAAGTTCTGTCTAAATACTACCTGATCCTGAAAGAACAAACAATTCTCCTCACATTTCAGCTATGACCTGTTGCCCTTTGCAAACTACTTTCACCCCTCACACCTTTTCCAGCTTCAGCAGCACTTGGATAATTTGATTATCTCATGTTCTACCTATCTTTAAGGCCTCCAATCCTGTTCCTAATCAGATATTTATCCAAAAGCAAAATACTGCAGATGTTGGAAATCTGAAATAAAAACAGAAAATGCTGGAAATACTCAGCAGGTCAGGCAGCATCTGCGGAGAGAGAGAGAGAGTTAACGGCCGGAATTTTCCCATAAAAAAAGGGTGGGTTTGGGGCGTGGGGGCAGTTAAATTGTTAAAAATGGGATTCCCAACCTGATCCTGCCTCCAACCCGGTCACTTCTGGTTTTGCCGGAGGCGGGATGGGGGGTGGGATATCAACCCGCTCCCAGGGGGTGTTACCGTAATTTAAATATTATAATGAGGCTGGAAACCTCTACTTTCCCCTCCATTTTAAATTTTAACTGCCTGGGGACGGGTTTCACACAATTCGTGAAACCCGGCAGTTAAACCAAGGTGGGGACTGCTGCATCCAGGAGGTAAGTGGCTTTATACCTACCTCCTGGATGCAGGGTCGCTGCCTAACTCACCCCCCGCGATCGGAGACCCCTCCACGAGGATTCCGATCACCTTCCCAGGCCTCCCCCCCAACTATGAAGATGAAGTTGGCTACGATCCTCCGGTGGCTGGCCATGATCCTCCGCCCCTGCCCTATCCCTGGCCGCCCCCCCACCCCCGTGATCACCGACGCCCCCCCCCCCCCCCCCCCCACGATCCTTGATCCCCAACCCCCCGGACCCCACCCCCCCATTGCCTGCCGATCCCCAACCTCCCAGATCCCTGACCAGCCCCCATCACCTGCCAATCCCCGATCCCCTGCCGATCCTGTAACCCTCCCCGCTGATGCTCTCTCCCCCTCCCAATTGCCGACCCTCCTCCCGCCGATTTCCGACCTCCTCCCAATTGCCGATTCCCGACCCCTTCCCGATTGCTGACCCCCTCCCACCGATTCCCGAAACCCCCCCCCACCGATTCCCGACCCCCCCTCCTGATTCCCAACCCCTCCCCTGCCGATCCCCGACCCCCCTCCCGCGATCCCTTCCCCAGGCTGACCCCTCGCAACTGAGGACTACCTGCCTGCAGCCAGCCAGCCTCTCAAGCCCGTTTCCCGCCTGCCTCAGACCGCACCCCCCCCCCCCAGCTGCCCCAAACCCACCTCCCTGAAGAAAATTCCAGCCAACGTTTCAGGTCGATGCCCTTTCATGAGAACTCAGATATTTATCCAGTTCCTTCTCGAAATGATTCGCATTACTTGCTTATGCTGGGATCCTGTTCCACATGTCCACTTCTATGTGGGAACAAAAAAAAATTTCTAATCTGATTTGAGACTTGTTAATTTTAGCAGGCTGTCCTCCGGTTCTGTTCTCTAAATGTCAAATAGCCTGCTTACATTTCCATTATCTACTTAGATTGACAGTAAAAGTCATTTGTTTTAATTGGCCAGGTTTAGCTTCTATTTGCTATTCAAATATAATTTAGAAAGCAGTAGTTTTGTGTCAGTAAAATATTAACATGCTACAACTTTTTAACAAGTTTCTTGGTACTATCCTGGCGATTAGTTAATATTGCCGCTGTGCAGCAGCTGCAGTGTTTAGCTCATTATCTCTTTAAACCAATTTGTTGAAACTTATGAGAAAACAAAAGGACAAATGTTTAATATCTTCGCATCAAAGTTTAATTTTCAGAATGTAATAAAACCAGTTATAATGAAAGTCATTTCTTCTATGCTGTGGGAAAGAATTTCCTTTCTGTTTGCAATATCCAAGTGATTGTAATTTTGAAACCTCTTATTTTTATTTTAGATTAAAAATGTGATAGCAGTTGTGGCTGTGCTGCCAAGGAAAGACAGGGCAAGCATTCCAGAACAAATTAGAAAGAGAATTGAAACATGAATTTCATAGGCTTGTTTGCCACTTATGGAAAGAACAAACATGCCACTGTTGCCATGCCTGTCAGTGGAATAGGTTCTGTGCCATCTATGGATTTCAGTTCAGTGTTATATTAATGGGCTGACGAGCTGGAGGTGGGCCCTAGTGGTCTAATTTGGCATGATGCCATGGAATGTAGGATCCAATATTAATGCTTGCTCTTTTCAGCAATAACACTTAACATTGCAGAATTCAAAACTTTTCTTTCTTTTTCTATTTAGAAAATTATAATAGCTATAGCCAGTGGGGTTATGCAATTAATCCCCAACACACAAATATCACTGTTATGCACCTTTGAAATTTGGGCCAAGCAAATAAGCTGCGATAACTCAGCTTTCGGTATTAATCAAAATTCTCATAGGTGAAGCCTCTTACTGCGCTTAATAGCATTTCTGAACAATTATAAAAAAACTTGTTCATTCACAGACACACTTCAAACATCACACTTTGTATAAAACACCAACAATATCACAACTGGACAATCTAAAAAAAAAGGAAGAAATCCAGTTATTTCCTGATGTTTTGCTGATCTAGAGATAAGATGGAAGTTAAGATAAGAAGCAAAGTAGCTACCAATCTAGAGAAATTTGCAACAACAATAATTAGCCTCTAATTTTCCTCAGGCCCCAATTAGATTTCTTCCCTGCAAGCAGTAGCTGAGCAATGGGCATATGGGGAAAGGCCACATTAACAGCTAAACATCACAATTATGGTCCGGAATACTCATTAGCAATGTCATGGAAGATCATTTTGCACAAGATAACTATTTCTATGCTTCTCCACAATACACATCATTAGTTTGTTAAGATTACTGAATTGATCAATGTACTGTGAACTTCCAAACTAAAAATACAACACGTTCTTAAGGGAATTGTATAAATACTTGAAGGGGAAAAAAACTACAGAGCTATGGGGAAAGAGCAGGTGAGTAGGACTAATTGGAGAGCTCTTTCAAAGAGCCGGCACAGGCACGATGGGCCGAATGGCCTCCTTCTGTGCTATATGATTCTATGAAGTTGAGTGGTACTAGAAAGCAGGAAGGTCAGTAGCAGCCCCAGGCAGAGAGAAAAAGTTTTTTTTTAAATCAGCCATTGTACCCCTGACTATGATCCTATTGGTCTCTATTGGAGAGTGCAGACGTGGCTGTCAAGTGAGAACAAAAATGAGAAGTCGCACAACACCAGGTTATAGTCCAACAGATTTATTTAATTTTACAAGCTTTCGGAGCTGTCGCTCCTTCGTCAGGTAAGTTAGCAATGAGAGAATCTCCCAGAATTCACAATTTAAACCCAGACAAAATCTATTCACATTATTCGCTACAACAAAGAGCACAGCCAAGACAATGAGATGTGTCCCAGGGGGTCCAACGTGTCAAACCACCTGCTGGCTGCATATCCTGTCAATTTGTGTTCTTGTGTTAGCCTTTTTAAAAAAAAAAAAACACCTGGGAAGACCGGCCATGATGTCAAGTCACGTTCTGTATCATGACATGAACCCGATATCGCGATTGAGGCCATCCTCATGAGTGCGGAACTTGGCTATCAGTTTCTGCTCTATGATTTTGCGCTGTCGTGTATCTCGAAGTGAGAACAAGACCAGGCTCGACTGCAATGCTGCCTATGGTCAAATACTCTGCCAAAACACACTTTCTAAACTCACATATAAATAATGTATTTTCAGGAAGGTACTGGATAGTTACTGGTGTCACACCTTTGGAAGTGCAGAAGGGAAGAGAAAAGAAAACCTTGGTTGTGTACCAATCAGCTTGTTCAAAGGAGGTATGAAAGTGGCCAATCAGGAACTGGCAGTTAGCAAAGCGCTACCAATAAACAACTAACAAGACAGCGAATGATAAAATCACAGATATTTTTTGAAAATCGGTTTGGCAATCATCTTGTTTTGTCATTAATCAGCGGAGATAATACTAAAAACAAGATATTAAAAAAATACATCATTCACAACATCATCATTAATTTTTCATAAAGTTGTCTTTTGTGTGTTTAAAATGTTTTGATTTGGATGCCCATCCCTGTATCAGAAGCCTAGGAGCTTGAGTTTTACTAAATTCCCCATGCCTTAGGGTGTAGAGATTCAATCAATTTGAAGACTCCCAGGATGTACTAGTATCAATCCACAGTCACTTTGATAGACTACAACCCCAGAATGCAGATTAAGGATGCTTCTCTCTTTCCTCGTTCTAATACAGTACTGGACAAGTAAGGTAGGGCTTCCGAACAGGCAGCGACCCACTGTGCCTAACAAGCCTAGTTACCAATCACAAAATACAATTTATTTTAAAGATGTCCAAATTTTCTAATTGGACAAACACAAATTTTGGTCCGACATATAGCCTTTCATTGGAAAGTAATCCAAGAAAAAACCCCAGCTATCATCATTGTTTGCCGTGTTCTGGCTATATTAAACAGCGTAACAAATTATTTGTATATAATTGTATTCGTATTTACCCTCCTAAGTCAGTCAGTAAGAATCTCCCTCCCTTAAGGAAAGCGGGTATTTTCTGCTGGAGCCTGAGTAATCCCGGTTTGTTAATCACTAAGCTTTATTCTTCATTGGTTCTCAAATCCTTTTTATTTATCTCATATTTAACAATTATTCTCTATTTCTACAACATTTTAGATAGTCAATTAAATGTGGTGACTTGATTATTACAAAACACAGAATTATTGACTATATAATAATACTCACAAGCCCTTGACAATGAGTAGGGTTTTGGTTGTTGCTCTGCTCGCTCTCTCTCTCTGTATTGCACAAGATGCTCTGTTCTCTCTCCCTGGTTTACACTGAATGCTCTGTTCTCTTGCTGTCTCTATATCTGTCCTATCTCTATCTCTGTATCTGTCCTATCTCTATCTCTGTCCTATCTCTATCTCTGTCCTATCTCTATCTCTGTCCTATCTCTATATCTGTCCTATCTCTATCTCTGTCCTATCTCTGTATCTGTCCTATCTCTATATCTGTCCTATCTCTATCTCTGTCCTATCTCTATCTCTGTCCTATCTCTATCTCTGTCCTATCTCTATTTCTGTCCTATCTCTATCTCTGTCCTATCTCTATCTCTGTCCTATCTCTATCTCTGTCCTATCTCTATCTCTGTCCTATCTCTATATCTGTCCTATCTCTATATCTGTCCTATCTCTATCTCTATCCTATCTCTATCTCTGTCCTATCTCTATTTCTGTCCTATCTCTATCTCTGTCCTATCTCTGTTTCTGTACTATCTCTATCTCTGTACTATCTCTGTTTCTGTACTATCTCTATCTCTGTACTATCTCTGTATCTGTCCTCTCTCTGTTTCTGTACGATCTGTTCTTCCCTGGACCTGTGCTCCTACTCTTCTTCCCTGAAATTCTTCTCCCCCTCTTCTTCTCTGGACTTGTGCTCCCCAAGCTCCTCTCTTCTCTCTTCCGCCTCACACTTCTCCCACCCACGTGACCTCTGCTGTCCGCTGTTTCCCAATTGAAACGGAGCAAAGACCCCCCCCCCCCGATGATACTCCATGGAAGGGAAACGCTTCACCCCACCTTCCAAATACACCTGCAGTGTTTTGCTACAACAGGTAAACCCCATGATCTCCCATAATCCAGTACTTCCTTTTAAAATGGGGAGAAAATTGGGTGGTGCCCATTTTGGGGCACTAACGTCACTTAGCGCCCTGGAAAAGTTAGCGCCCCTCCACTGTAAATTCAGTAGTAGTGCCCCAAGCAGGAGGTGGGGAGCGACTGGAAAGCGCTCCACCTCCTGCTTCGGGCGCTACTACTGAATTTCATGGTGCTACGTGCTGCAGTGCCACGCGTGGCAACACGTAGCACCGTGTTATTGCAGGCCTCCTCCCCTGAGTAAAGGGGAGGGGCCTGGCGCTGCGCCCTGCTGGACCACCGAGGAGCAGGGTGCCGTGAAAACAGCCCGGCACTCTAGAGGAGTGCCGGGCTGAGCAATCGCGGCCGGCAGCCCACATAAAAAAAGTGAAAGGGCCAGGTGCTGGCAGTCGGCCAAAATAAAAATGGCTGCCCGACACCTGCCCTTTAAGTAGCACCGCCGCCGCTGCAAAAACGCCCCCTGATCCTGTCGGACATATCGTCCGGTGATAGGTGAGGGGGCGCAAGGGAAGTTTGCGGCCGGGGTGCAAGCGGGGCACTGGCACGTCGATGACGTCATCGCTGGCAGCGCAGCGGCGCGGGGAGCTACTGGCTACCACCACCACCAATCTCCCGCTGAATTTCGCGGGAGGCATTAGCGGCGTCGTGCCCAGGCGCTAGGGGATTTGCGCCCCGATAGCGCCCCCCAGGGGCGCTAATGCGAGGCGCAAACCAACCCAATTTTTCCCCCTAGGTGCCTGTGAGCAATGTCCATATCACAAAGATAAGGACAGACCAAGGAGGCCACTCAGTCATCCTTCAGTAGAAACCTGTTCACAGCAGCCAACTGACTTTTGAATGAGTACTGAATTTTTGCCTTTATCGATTCATTATGTTGCCGATTACCAATGCAAGACTATTGTGTCTGTAGTTATCCGGGTTGCCTTTATTGCCTTTTTTGAAATTGGATCGCATTGTCATGTTTCTGACCCAATGGAACATAACTTGAATTCGCTGACTCCCTTATGGCAGTCAGCACTTTGCGTATGTGGCATCTGTTCCTGGGAATTTATTGGTATTAATGCCAGTGAAACCAAAGTCATAACGGCCCAAAAATTCGTGAGGAAGCCTTCGTGCGAGGGTAAGGCTTCCCCGCGATCTCTCACTGCGCGTTGGCTTTTTCAGTTCCAGCTCGCACGAACTTGATGTTCTGGACAGCTGCTGTGCTGGGCTTGCGTATCCCACAGGCGTAGTTAATTCGTGCGAGCTGTGGGATCACGTGACTCAGTTAGAGCCAATGGCAGCACACCATCTTCCATTCATAACTTTTACATAAGTGCTGTGAAAGCTATGAATACTATAGCCCCCCAAAAGAACAGCTAAACCTCAATTAAATAAAAAAAAACATCACATTAATAAAATAAGTATAGTTAAATAAATTAACCATTTTAAATAAAAAATTAAATTTTTGAAAAATTTTTAAATCTTTTAAAAAGTTATAAAAATAAACTTACCTGTCTTTAAAGTCTCTAAAAAAGATATACCTGTTAAAAAAAATTCAAAATAATACTTAATTCACTACTTACCTTGTTAAAAGTGGGTCTTACTCCTCTTTTTTATGTGTAAAATCTTCCATACTTACCTGCGCGTTGAAACCACTAAGTGCACTGCATGCGCGCAGCCTGTAGCGCGCACGCGGTTCACCTAGGAACCGCCCCCTTTTCCATTCACCAAGTGCCGGTTTTCAGCGCATGCGCAGTGCATGCAGAAAACCGGCAATTGGAGACAGAATACGCGAGAGTACACAGTGCTTACTCTCGCGTATCAACACAAATTTTTGGGCCAATATTTAGTTGCAGAACTTTCTATGATGAGTAACATGGTGTCTTCTCTAATGAATACTTCCAGGAACTAGTCACTTAAGAAGTTTGCCATTTTATTTCATCCTCCGCTTCAATCTTATTCTAACTCAGCTCCACTTTCCCGCCATATTCCCCATATTCCTTGATTCCCTTAGTGTCCAAATATCTATCGATCTCTGTCTTGAATATACCCAACGACTGAGCATCCACAGCCCTCTGGGGTAGAGAATTCCAAAGACTCACAACCCTCTGAGTGAAGAAATTTCTTCTCATCTCAGTCCTAAATGGCCGACACCTTATCCTGAGACTATGACCCCTAGTTCTAGATGCTCCAGCCAGGGGAAACAGTCCTCTTAGAATTTTATATGTTTCAATGAGATCACTTATTCTTCTTCAAAACTCCAGAGAATATAAGCCCATTCTACTCAATCTCTCCTCATAGGACAACCCTTTAATCCCAGGAATCAATCTAGTAAACATTTGTTGCACCCCCTCTAAGGCAAGTATATCCTTCCTTAGGTAAGAAGACCAAAACTGTACATAGTACTGCCAACGCCCTGTACAATTGCAGCAAGACTTCCTTACTCTTATACTACAACCCCTTGCAATAAAGACTAACATTCCATTTGCTTTCCTAATTGCTTGCTGTACCTGCATGAATATAATACTAAAAGAATGTTTTACCATTGTAATTCCCTTTTTTAGCTATGTTACTTTCTCATTTACTCTTTGCCCCTCTGGCTGCCTTTTTAAAAAACATTTTTGAAGGTTCTTTATTCTTCCTATGGTTTCCCTCACCATTTGAACCAAAACTTTCTCAAATCTGTGCTGAGTATGTATTTATCTTGCATTCTTAGCATGTCCTTAAATTTTGTTCACAACTGCAACGTTTGAGTCCTATTCTCAATCAATCTGTTTAAACTCGTCCTTCATTGCCTTGTAGTTGACCAGTTTAAAGTTCTATATCAGCAGCAGGGTTGTATTACTGGGTTTACTTCACATGTGAAAGGCTCATAATTATCACACTTGCAGTGATAGGGAGTTAGGAGATAAATTAAAAAAATAGGACCTCAAAGGTAGTAATCTCAGGATTGCTACCAGTGCCATGTGCTAGTCAGAATAGAAATAGAAGGATATTTCAGATGAATACGTGGCTAGAGGAATGGTGCAAGGGGGAGGGATTCAAATTCCTGGGACATTGGAACCGGTTCTGGGGGAGGTGGGACCAGTACAAACTGGACGGTCGACACCTGGGCAGGGCCGGGACCGCTGTCCTAGGGGGAATGTTTGCTAGTGCTCTTGGGGAGGGTTTAAACTAAAATGGCAGGGGGTTGGGAACCTCTGCAGGGAGACAGAGGAAAGGGAAGCAAGGATAGAAGCAAAAGACAGGAAGGAGAAAAGCAAAAGTGGAAGGCAGAGAAATCAAGGGTGTAAATCAAACAGGGCCACAGTAAATAATAATTCTAAAAGGATTAAGAGTGTTAAAAAAACAAGCCTGAAGGCTTTGTGTCTTAATGCGAGGAGCATTCGTAATAAGGTGGATGAATTAGCTGCACAAATGGATGTAAACGGATATGATATAATTGGGATTATGGAGACATGGCTCAGGGTGACCAAGGCGGGGAATTCAACATCCAGGGGTATTCAATATTCAGGAAGGACAGGCAAAAAGGAAAAGTAGGTGGGGTAGCATTGCTGGTTAAAGAGGAGATTAACACAATAGTAAGGAAGGATATTAGCTCTGATGATGTGGAATCTGTATGGGTAGAACTGAGAAATACCAAGGGGCAGAAAACGTTAGTGGGAGTTGTATACAGACCCCCAAACAGTAATGCTGAGGTTGGGGATGGCATTAAAGAGAAATTAGAGATGCGTGCAATGAGGGCACAGCAGTCATCATGGGTGACTTCAATCTATATTTAGATTGGGCTGAAAAGTTAGTAACAATACTGTGGAGGAGGAATTCCTAGAGTGTATACGGGATGGTTTCCTGGACCAATATGCCGAGGAACCAACTAGAGATCAGGCCATCTTATACTGGGTATTATGTAATGAGAAAGGATTAATTAGCAATCTTGTTGTGCGAGGCCCCTTGGGGAGGAGCGATCATAATATGATAGAATTCTTCATTAAGATGGAGAGTGAAGTAGTTGACTCAGAGACTGCGGTCCTGAATTTAAATAAAGGAAACTACGATGGTATGAGGCGCGAGTTGGCTAGGATGGATTGGGGAGCATTACTTAAAAGATTGACGGTGGACAGGCAATGGCAAACATTTAAAGCTCGCATGGATGAACTACAGAATTTGTTCATCCCTGTTTGGCATAAAAATAAAAATAAAAAGGTGACTCAACCGTGGCTAACAAGGGAAATTAGGGATAGCATAAGATCCAAGGAGAGGACATATAAATTGGCCAGAAAAAGCAGCAAACCTGAGGATTGGGAACAGTTTAGGATTTAGCAAAGGAGGACAAAGGGATTAATTAAGAGGGGGAAAATAGAATATGAGAGTGAGCTTACAGGGAACATAAAAAACGACTGTAAAAGCTTCTATAGATATGTGAAGAGAAAAAGATTGGTGAAGTCAGGCATAGGTCCCTTGCAGTCAGAATCAGGGGAATTTATAATGGGGAACAAAGAAATGGCAGACCAATTAAATACATACTTTGGTTCTGTCTTCACAAAGGAGGACACAAATAACCTCCCAGAGATGACGGGGAACATAGGGTCTAATGAGAGGGAGGAATTGAATGAAATCAGTATTTGTAGGGAAATGGTGTAAGGGAAATTGACGGGATTGAAGGCTGATAAATCCCCAGGGCCTGACAATCTACATCCTAGGGTACTTAAGGTAGTGGCCCTAGAAATAGTAGATGCATTGCTGGTCATCTTCCAAAATTCTATAGACTCTGGAACAGTTTCCATGGATTGGAGGGTAGCTAATGTAACCCCACTATTTGAAAAAGGTGGTAGAGAGAAAACGGGGAATTATAGACCCGTAAGTCTGACATCGATAGTGGGGAAAATGCTAAAGTCCATTATAAAAGATGTAATAGCAGAGCACTTGGAAAACAGTGACAGAATCGGACAAAGTCAACATGGATTTACAAAGGGTAAATCATGCTTGACTAATCTTCTTCTTAGGCAGTCCCTCGGAACCGAGGATGACTTGCTTCCACATTAAAAATGAGTTCGCAGGTGACTGATGAGTCCAATGCGGGACCTACAGTCTCTGTCACAGGTGGAGCAGATGATGCTTGAAGGGGCAGGTGGGTGGGGTGCTTGGGTTGACGTGCGCTCCTTGCGCTGCTTGCGCTTGGCTTCCGCTTGCTCCCGGCAAAGAGACTCGAGGTGTTCGGCGCCTTCCCGGATGCTTCTCCTCTACTTTGTGCGGTCTTCGGCCAGGGATTCCCAGGTGTCGGTGGGGATGTTACACTTTTTCAAGGAGGCTTTGAGGGTGTCCTTGAAGCGTTTCCTCTGCCCACCTGGGGCTCTCTTGCCGTGCCGGAGCTCCGAGTAGAGCGCTTGATTTGGGAGTCTCGTATCGGGCATGCGGACAATGTGTCCCGTCCATCGGAGTTGATCGAGCGTGGTCAAAGCTTCGATGCTGGGGATGTTGGCCTGAGCGAGAACACTGACGTTGGTGCGCCTATCCTGCCAATGGATTTGCGGGATCTTGCGGAGGCAGCGTTGGTGGTACCTCTCCAGTGCTTTGAGGTGCCTGCTGTACATGGTCCATGTCTCTGAAGCATACGGCAGGGCGGGTATCACTGCTGCTCTGCAGACCATGAGCTTAGTGCTGGGTTTGAGGTCCTGGTCTTCAAACACTCTCTTCCTCAGGCGACCGAAGGCTGCACTGGCACACTGAAGGCGGTGTTGGACTTCGTCGTCGACGTCTGCCCTTGTTGACAGTAGGCTCCCGAGGTATGGAAAGTGGTCCACGTTGTCCAAGGCCATGTCATGGATTTTGATAATCGGGGGGCAGTACTGTGTGGCGGGGCCAGGTTGGTAGAGGACCTTTGTCTTACGGATGTTTAGTGTAAGGCCCATGCTCCCGTACGCTTCGGTGAAGGTGTTGACGATGGTTTGGAGTTCGACCTCTGAGTGAGCGCAGACGCAAGTGTCGTCAGCATACTGTAATTCGACGACAGAGGATGGGACGACCTTGGATCTGGGCTGGAGGCGAGGCTTGCATGTCGTCCTGAAGCTGGCGGATTATGGTGACAAACTTTTGAGGGCAGCCGAATTTGCAGAGGACACTCCATAATCCCTCACGGTTGACAGTGTCGAAGGCCTTTGTGAGATCAAAGAAGGCCATGTACAGCGGTTGGTGCTGTTCCCTGCATTTCTCTTGTTATTCTCTTGTCCATCCCGCAGCATGCTACCCGCCACCATCTCAGCACAACCCCAGCCCGGCATGAGGTTGAAAAGGCCATCCGACAACTGAAGAACAACAAGGCCTCAGGAGCAGATGGAATCCCTGCCGAGGCACTAAAGCATGGCGGAGAAGCACTACTGGCGCGAATTCATGAACTCATTTCTCTTATATGGAAGGAGGAGAGCATGCCAGGGGATCTGAGAGATGCCGTAATTGTGACCATCTTCAAGAAAGGTGACAAGTCCAATTGCGGTAATTACAGAGGAGTTTCCCTGCTGTCTGCCACAGGGAAAGTCATCGCAAGAATCCTCAATCGCCTTCTCCCAGTGGCCGAAGAGCTCCTCCCAGAGTCGCAATGCGGATTCCGCCCACTAAGGGGCACAATCGACATGATCTTCACCGCTTGACTAATCTACTGGAATTTTTGAGGATGTAACTGGTAGAATAGATAAGGGAGAATCAGTGGATGTGGTGTATTTGGACTTTCAGAAGGCTTTTGATAAGGTCCCGCATAAGAGATTGGCATGCAAAGTTAAAGCACATGGGATTGGGGGTAAGGTACTGACTTGGATAGAGAACTGGTTGGCAGACAGGACGCAAAGAGTTGGAATAAATGGGTCTTTTTCCGAGTGGCAGGCAGTGACTAGTGGGGTACCGCAGGAATCGGTGCTAGGACCCCAGCTATTCACAATATATATAAATGATCTAGATGAGGGAACTAGATGTAATATCTCCAAGTTTGCAGACGACACAAAGCTGGGTGGGCGTGTGTGCTATGAGGAGATGCAGAGAAACTCCAGTATGATTTGGACAGGTTGGGTGATTGGGCAGATGCATGGCAGATGCAGTATAATGTGGATAAATGCGAGGTTATCCACTTTGGTGGCAAAAACAGGAAGATAGATTATTATCTGAACAGCAATAGATTGGGAAAAGGGGAAGTGCACCAAGACCTGGGTGTCCTTGTGCACCAGTCGCTGAAGGTAAGTATGCAGGTGCAGCAGGCGGTTAAGAAGGCAAATGGCATGTTGGCCTTCATAGCGAGAGGATTCGAGTACAGGAGCAAGGATGTCTTGCTGCAGTTGTACAGGGCCTTGGTGAGACCACACCTTGAGTATTGTGTGCAGTTTTGGTCGCCTTATCTGAGGAAGGATGTTCTTGCCATGGAGGGAGTGCAGCGAAGATTCACCAGACTGATACCTGGGATGACAGGAATGACGAATGAAGAGAGATTGGGTCGATTAGGCTTATATTCGCTGGAGTTTAGAAGAATGAGAGGGGATCTCATTGAAACTTATAAAATTCTAACAGGACTAGACAGACTAGATGCAGGAAGGATTTTCCCGATGGCGGGGAAGTCCAGAACCAGAGGTCACAGTCTAAGAATAAGGGATAAGCCATTTAGGACTGAGATGAGGAGGAATTTCTTCACCCAGAGAGTGGTGAACCTGTGGAATTCTCTACCACAGAAGGCAGTTGAGGCCAATTCATTAAATATATTCAAGAAGGTGTTAGATATATTTCTTAAGGCTAAAGGGCCCAAGGGATATGGAGAGAAAGCAGGGACAGGGTACTGAATTTGGATGATCAGCCATGATCGCATTGAATGGCGGAGCAGGCTAGAGGGGCCGAATGGCCTACTCCTGCTCCTATCTTCTATGTTTCTATGTTTCTAAGTGTGTTCTGAAAATCTTTTTCTCAAGAAAAGTAAGTTCAGTAATGCAGTGCTAGCAATAAAATATTTCATGTATTATAATCAGCATTAATTATTAACGGCAGGAAACATAATTAAATAATGACAGGTGGATTATATTGTATTGAACTATTTTCACAGATGTAGCACAGTTTGGTTGTTTCTATAATAATGAGGGGTCATAATTTGTTTCGGAATTTTTGTGGTTTGACATAAATGCACACAAGATAGTTCCGTTTCTGAGGTGAGATTGGTACAAAGCCCTGATTGCAGCAGTATGCTGAGGAAGAAGGACTTTATGAATGGAAAACAGTGATGAAGGGGGAGCTGAATTTTAGTTCAAAAAGTGTTTTTTCCCCATTTATCTCCTTCCCATTATTTTTCTGACTTGTTTTTACAGTTTCCATCTTCATAAGCCTGTCTAACTGAGTGGACAAGCAAGCTGCTCTCAAGTTTTTTCCAATGCTAATTTAATCAGCTTGCTGATTGTGAGAGAATGATTTAGTTGATTCCCCCTGGAGTTTTCCTGTTCCTTAAATTTTTTATGGTCTTATGATACAATTTAAATGCTGTTGTTATGGGAAACGGCCTACACTGCTGCGGAAAGTCGCTCCAACTCTATTTTTTTTTGGGAACATGTAATACACATGAACAACTCAGGGTTCAACCAGCCAAGCTAGTAAGTACATTTGTGAACCTTTTTCATTGAGGGATGTAAAAAGAGTGCATTTCTGAACACACTAATCAGACTCCAGGGGTGTTACCAATTCTATCATGTTAATAGTGCAGGTTGAACAAATAAATACCAACTTGCACGTGACTGACAATGGCAATGTAGAAGTCTACAATTAGAGGGCAAGAAAAATTGCATTAGAGACGTAGATCCAGGAAGTTAATTTCTCAGCTATCAATCACAATTCTGAGCAGTGGATCACTGTGGAAAAACCTTTGCAGGAAGCAAGTCATAGCAATATGTTGCTGTTATGTGAGTGACCTTGTCAATTAGAAAGAGTAATGATGGAACATGGTGGAAATTCTGAGAATTTTAGACAGCGTTGTGGTGACTATTTTTCCGCTCTGTCTGAACAGCCAGTAGAATAGACTGCTGCCTCCAGTGCTCAACCAAACAGAAAAACCGATCAACTTCTTGCCATGTTAAGGTGGTTTCCACCAAAAGGAGCATCTTCTAAATCACATCACAAAGATCTAGGCCCTGAAATTTTGTGGTCATTTCGGCAGAAATCCACTGTAAATCCGACAGTAGCCTGCCAGGAGAGGGGGGTAGTCTGCTGGGAAATGGTGGTAGTCTACCAGAACACATCAGGAGCCTGCCGGAACATGGTGGTAGGCTGCCGGGCAACAGCTAGAGTCTCAACTCCACTTTCTTGCCCGATCTCCATATCCTTGATTTCCCTAGAGTCCAAAAATCTATCTATCAGCCTTGAATATACTCAATGACTCAGCATCCACATCCCTATGTGGTAGAGAATTCCAAAGATTCACAACCCTCTGAGTGAAGAAATTCCTCATCATCTCAGTCTTAAATGGCCGACACCTTATCCTGAGACTATGCCCCCTAGTTCTAGCAATGACAGACTCGGCCTGAACCAAGTCTTGGATTGCTATTTCCAGGATGGCCTTGCGAAGGTGGAGCCTCTGCTTCAAGGGCATCCTGGAAATGTCAGTGGGCGCAGGGCCAGGGTAGGGGGCAGGGTCTCCTTAAATTCCCACTCCTAGACCTCAGTCAGAAATTGGCATACAATTGGCACAGATATGCCTGGTCTCAGGTATATCTGGATGAAAGTGGAGCCCACCTGTGGGTCCTGGCTGGAGTTGAGACCTGGGTCCCTGAAAACAAGAAATGGTTTTGGAGGTCTGAAGTAGTCTTCCTTAGGCCACAATCAACAGCTTTCTGATGAGGGAGAGGAACCATGTGCCCACTTCAGAGCTGTATAGCTACTACTGGAGTCGCAGCAAGGGGTCATTGTAGATGCACTCCCAAACTGTCAAAGGCCCACTCCTCTAGGCTCCTCCCTTATGCTGAGTACTTCAGTGGCTCAGAGGGGCAATTCTGCGGCATGCGTGATCTCAGCATAGCTGTTGGGATCATGCCCCCACTGATCTTCAAGACCCAATTGCCAATTACTAGTGTATAAAATATTGTGGCCTAGATTTTCCCATCAGCATTATTTTATAATAATGCTAGTCAGAAAATGTAGGCCTTTATGTCTGAAAAAGCCAGACAACGCATAATGAATAAATAAGTTTCGGCTCCCTCGTCAGTTCTGATCCACTTATACAGCTATTCTTGTTCGTATGTTGTACTAGTTCATGCAAGTATCTAACCACAACTGCAAGTGAGATCAACTTACCTGAAATAAAATCACATTGGCAGTTTTTCATGTGAACTCAATTCTTTTTAATGAGACTCTGTAAGAGCATAAGAATTAGGAGCAGGAGTAGGCCATACGGCCCCATGAGCATGCTTCGCCATTCAATAAGATCATGGCTGATCTTCGACCTCAACTCCACTTTCTTGCCTGATTTCCATATCCTTGATTTCCCTAGAGTCCAAAAATCTATCCATCAGCCTTGAATATACTCAATGACTCAGCATCCACATTCCTATGTGGTAGAGAATTCCAAAGATTCACAACCCTCTGAGTGAAGAAATTCCTCATCATCTCAGTCTTAAATGGCCGACACCTTATCCTGAGACTATGCCCCCTAGTTCTAGACACTCCAGCCAGGGGAAACAGCCCTCTTAGAATCTACCATGTCAATGCCCCTCAGAATCATATATGTTTCAATGAGATAACCTCTCATTCTTCTAAACTCCAGAGAGTATGGGGGAAAAATTCAGTTGGTTGCGCCTCCCGTTAGCGCCTTGAGAGGGCGCTAATGGGGCACAAAGCATCTAGCGCACAGGCGCGGCGATGTTTGCGCCGCTCGCGAAATTAACTAGACATTTTGCGGCGGCGCTAAACACTACCGCCACGATCTCCTGTGCCGGCAGATCGTGATGTCAGTCGAGTGCGCAATGCCCCGGTATCGCCCCGGAGCGGATATTGAGTGGCGCCCCCTGCCTTACCGCCTGACGCTAGCAACGACAGGTTGAGGGGAGCGTTTTGCAGTCATGAAGGGACTGGGGGAGCGCTATTTAAAGGCGACCGCTTCCTGCCTTTTATTGTTGGTGCCATTTTTGAACCACGCATTCTGAGAGAGAGAGATTTCTGGAGAGATTCAACGCTGTGTGAAGGAGTTTTGGGTACTGAGCAGCACTTTGCAGGTTCATTTTGATTTGCCATTCCTTGTATCGATTTAGAAGAGATTGTGGGGGCTGCACTCTGAGCTCTTTGCCTGGTACTCTCCATTGTTCTTTCCAGCAGATTTGATGTGCAGGTCTCTCCAGGCCGAGATTCAAGGCTGCAATGAGCAGGATGTGGATGGAAAGCAAGATCAACCATCCCTTTTAAGAACTGGCCCGTGCCATTGTGTGTGTGTTCCATTGCTGACTGACATCACATGAGCTTCGCCAGCGCTCTGAGGTAGTGCCTCGCTCCTCGGCCTTTGCACCTTAAGACAGGTGTGAAGCGCCTGATTTAGCGCTCCAATCACCTCCAGGGGCGATAAAAGTCAAGTTTGCAGTCGGTGGCGATAATTAGCGCCAGGTGCTAATCTTTGCGCCCGGCCGATAATGGCGCCCCAAATGGGGTGATACTGAATTTCTCCCCCTATAGGACCAATCTACTCAATGTCTCCTCATAGAAAAATCCTCTCATCTCATGAATCAATCTAGTGAACCTTTGTGGCACTGCCTCTAAGGCAAGTCTATCCTTCCTTAGGTACGGTGACCAAAACTGTATACAGTACTCCAATTGTGGTCTCACCAAAGCCCTGTACAATTGTAGTAAGACTTCTTATTCTTGTACTCCAACTCCCTTGCAATAAATGCCAACATGCCATTTACCTTCCTAATTGCTTGCTCTACCTGCATGCTAACTTTCTGTATTTCCTATAAGAGTACTCCAGGTGTGGTCTCACCAAAGCCCTGTACAATTACAGCAAGTCTTCCTTAGTCTTTTTTTATATTTGTTCCTGGGATGTGAACGTCACTGGCAAGGCCAGCATTTATTGCCCATCCATAATTGCCCTTGATAAGCTGGTGGTGAGCCATCTTCTTGAACTGCTGCAGTCCATGTGGTGTTAGGGAGGGAGTTCCAGGATTTTGACCCAGCGACGATGAAGGAACGGCAATATATTTCCAAGTCAAGATGGACTATAACTTGGAAGAGAATTTGGAGGGGATGGTGTTCCCATGCGCCTGCTGCCCTTGTCCTTCTACTACAACAACAACAACAACTTGTATTTATATAGCACCTTTAACGTAGTAAAACATCCCAAGGCGCGGCACAGGAATATTTTAAGACAAAAAATTTGACACCGATCCACATAAGGATAAATTAGGGCAGGTGACCAAAAGCTTGGTCAAAGAGGTAGGTTTTAAGGAGCGTCTTAAAGGAGGAAAGAGAGGTAGCGAGGCGGATAGGTTTAGGCAGGGAATTCCAGAGCTTAGGGCCTAGGCAACAGAAGTGGTAGGGGCCACAGGTTTGGGAGGTGCTGCCGAAGAAGCCTTGGCGAGTTGCTGCAGTGCATCCATGGTGCGCCGGTGGTGGAAGGAGTGAATGTTTAAGGCGGTGGATGGGGTGCCAATCAAGTGGACTGCTTTGTCCTGGATGGTGTCGAGCTTCTTGATTGTTGTTGGAGCTGCACTCATCCAGGCAAGTGGAGAGTATTCCATCACACTCCTGACCTGTGCCTTGCAGATGGTGGAAAAGCTTCAGACGCGACACATCAGGGACAGGGAGCATTACCTGGACACTAAGTTCCAGGGGGCAGTCACACCCACTAGAGTAATTACTTCCAATTTGGCCCATGGTCAGGGACAGGAGGGTGTGACTACAAGCGAGGCAGGTATTGGGATCCAGGAGGTAGTGATGGAGGAGCCTCAGCCCTTGGCCTTGTCTAACAGGTACAAGATTCTTGCTCCCTGTGTGGACGAGGGCAGGGACTGCAGGGAGGATGAGCAATCTGACCACAGCACCATGGTACAGGGAGCCATTCAAGTGGGAGGAGTAAAAAGAAATGTAGTGATAGAGGACAGTATAGTTAGGGGGCTAGATACTGTTCTCTGCAGCCAAGAGCGTGAGTCCCAAAGGCTGTGTTGCCTGCCAGGGTTAAGGACATCTCCTCTGGGCTGGAGAGGAACTTGGAGTGGGAGGGGGAAGATCCAGTTGTCATGGTCCACGTAGGTACCAATGACATAGGTAGGACAAAGAAAGAGGTTCTGCTGAGGGAGTAAAAGCAGTTAGGGGTTAAATTAAAAAGCAGAACCACAAAAGTAATAATCTCTGGATTACTACCTGAGCCACGAGTGAATTTGCATAGGGTAAATAAGATCAGAGAAATGAACGAGTGGCTCAAAGACTGGTGTGGGAGAAATGGGTTTCGATTTGTGGGGCACTGGCACCAGTACTGGGATAAGAGGGAACTGTTCCGTTTGGACGGGCTTCACTTGAACCATGCTGGGGCTAGCAAATCGAATAAGTAGGGCAGTAGAGAGGGCTTTAAACTAAATAGTGGGGGGGAGGGTCCAAGTGAGCGGGAATTTAAAAAGTCAATGAGAAATGAGAAAACAATAGAGCAGGATAGAGATGGGGGAAATAATAGCCAGAGTGTGACAGGAAGGGACAGAATGTTTAAAAATAAAAGTGCAACAGAAAATGGGGCCAAAACAAGGAGAAATGGTTAAAAGACAAAGTTAAAAGCTCTATATCTGAATGCACTCAGCATTTGTAACAAGATAGATGAGCTGACAGCACAAATAGATACAAATGGGTATGATCTGATCGCAATGGCAAACATTTAAAGATCGCATGGATGAACTACAGAATTTGTTCATCCTTGTCTGGCATAAAAATAAAACAAAAAAGGTGGCGCAACCGTGGCTAACAAGGGAAATTAGGGATAGCATAAGATCCAAGGAGAGGACATATAAATTGGCCAGAAAAAGCAGCAAACCTGAGGATTGGGAGCAGTTAGGATTCAGCAAAGGAAGACAAAAGGATTAATTAAGAGGGGGAAAATAGAGTATGAGAGTAAGCTTGCAAGGAACATAAAAATTCTAACAGGACTAGACAGACTAGATGCAGGAAGGATGTTCCCGATGGCAGGGGAGTCCAAAACCAGAGGTCACAGTCTAAGGATAAGGGGTAAGCCATTTAGGACTGAGATGAGGAGGAATTTCTTCACCCAGAGAGTGGTGAACCTGTGGAATTCTCTACCACACAAGGCAGTTGAAGCCAATTCATTAAATATATTCAAGAAGGAGATACTGTAGATATATTTCTTAAGGCTAAAGGATCAAGGGATATGGGGAGAAAGCAGGGACAGGGTACTGAATTTGGATGATCAGCCATGATCTCATTAAATGGTGGAGCAGGCTCGAGGGGCCAAATGGTCTACTCCTGCTCCTATCTTCTATATTTCTATGTTTGTATTACAGAGACGTGGTTGCAAGGTGACCAGGGCTGGGAACTGAATATTCCAGGATATTTGGCAACAAGTCCCCAGGGTCTTAAAATAAGTGGCTGCAGAGATAGTGGATGCATTGGTTGCAATATACCAAAATTCCCTGGACTCTGGAGAGGTCCCAGCGGATTGGAAAACCCTAAATGTAACACCCCTATTTAAGAAAGGAGGGAGACAGAAAGCAAGAAACTATAGACTAGTTAGCCTAACATCTGTCGTTAGGAAAATGCTGGAGTCCTTCATTAAGGAAGCAGTAGCAGGGCATTTGGAAAATCATAATGCAGTCAAGCAGAGTCAGCATGGTTTTATGAAAGGGAAATCATGTTTAACGAATTTGCTGGAGTTCTTTGAGGATGTAATGAGCAGGGTGGACGAAGGTGAACCAGTGGATGTGGTGTATTTGGATTTCCAGAAGGCATTCGATAAGGTGCCACATAAAAGGTTACTGCATAAGATAAGAGCTCATGGAGTTGGGGCTAACTAACAGAAAGCAGAGAGTCGGGATAAATGGGTCATTTTCCGGTTGGCAAACGGTAACTAGTGGGGTGCCACAGGGATCGGTGCTGGGGCCTCAACTATTTACAATCTACATTAATGACTTGGATGAAGGGACCGAGTGTAATGTAGCCAAGTTTGCGAATGATACAAAGATGGGTGAGAAAGCAATTTGTGCAAAGGACTCAAAGAATCTGCAAAGGGATATAGACAGGCTAAGTGAGTGGGCAAACATTTGGCAGATGGAGTATAATGTGGGAATGTGCGAGGTTATCCACTTTGGCAGGAAAACTAAAAAGCAAATTATTATTTAAATGGAGAGAGATTACAAAATGCTACAGTTGAGAGGGACCTGGGGGTCCTTGTGCATGAAACACAAAAAGTTAGCATGCAGGTACAGCAAGTAATCAAAAAGGCAAATGGAATGTTGGCCTTTATTGCAAGGGGGTTGGATTATAAAAGCAGGGAAGTCCTGCTACAACTGTACAGGGTATTGGTGAGACCACACCTTGAGTACTGCGTACAGTTTTGGTCTCCTTTTTTAAGGAAGGATATACTTGCATTGGAGGCAGTTCAGAGATAATTCACACGGTTGATTCCTGAGATGAGGGGGTTGACTTATGAAGAAAGGTTGAGCAGGTTCGGCCTATACTCATTGGAATTTAGGAGAATGAGAGGTGATCTTATTGAAACATATAAGATACTGAGGGGGTTCGACAAGGTAGATGCAGAGAGGATGTTTCCCCTCGTGGAGAAATCTAAAACTCGGGGGCATAGTTTCAGAATAAAGGGTCACCCTTTTAGAACTGAGATGAGGAATTTCTTCTCTCAGAGGGTTGTAAATCTGTGGAATTCTCTGCCCCAGAGAGCCGTGGAGGCTGGGTCATTAAATATATTTAAGGTGGAGATAGACAGATTTTTGCAAGATAAGGGAGTGAAGGGTTATGGGGAATGGGCAGGGAAGTGGCTTTGAGCCCAAGATCAGTCATGATCTTATTGAATGGCGGAGCAGGCTCGAGGGGCCAAGTGGCCTATTCCTGCTCCTATTTCTTATGTTCTTATGTTCTTAAAGCTTTGGGGAGTCAGGAGGTGAGACACTCGTCGCAGAATACCGAGCCTCTGACCTGTTCTTGTGGCCACAGTATTTATGTGGCTTGTCCAGTTAAGTTTCTGATCAATGGTGACCCCCAGGATGTTGATGTTGGGGGATTTGGTGATGATAATGCCGTTGAATGTCAAGGGGTGGTGGTTAGAGTCTTCCTTGTTGGAGATAGTCATTGCCTGGCACTTGTGTGGCACAAATGTTACTTGCCACTTATCAGCCCTAGCCTGAAGGTTTTGTTGCATGCAGGCATGGACTGCTTCATTATCTGAGAAGTTGCGAATGGAACTGAACACTTTGCAATCATCAGCAAACATCTCCAGTTCTGACCTTATGATGGAAGGAAGGTCATTGATGAAGCAGCCTTGGAACTCCGGCAGCGATGTCCTGGAGCTGAGATAATTGGCTTCGAACAACCACAACCATCTTCCTTTGTGCTAGGTATGACTCCAGCCAGTGGAGAGTTTCCCCCCCAATTCCCATTGACTTCAATTTTATTAGGGCTCCTTGATGCCACACTCGGTCAAATGCTGCTTTGATGTCAAAGGCAGTCACTCTCACCTCACCTCTGGAATTCAGCTCTTTTGTCCATGTTTGGACCTAGGCTGTAATGAGGTCTGGAGCCGAGTGGTCCTGGCGGAACCCAAGCGGTGCATCCGTGATCAGGTTATTGGTGAATAAGTGCCGCTTGATAGCACTGTCAATGACACCTTCCATCACTTTGCTGATGATTGAGAGTAGACTGATGGGGCGGTAATTGGCCGGATTGTATTTGTCCTGTTTTTTGTGGACAGGACATACCTGGGCAGTTTTCCACATTGTCGGGTACTGTACTGGAACAGCTTGGCTAGAGGCACAGCTAGTTCTGGAGCACAAGTCTTCAGCACGACAGCCGGGATGTTATCGGGGCCCATGGCTGAAGACTGGCTTCTGTGATGGTGGGGACCTCAGGAGGAAGCCGATATGGATCATCCACTCGGCACTTCTGGCTGAAGATGGTTGCAAACGCTCCAGCTTTGTCTTTTGCACTCACGTGCTGGGCTCCACCACCATTGAGGATGGGGTTATTCCCATTAGTTGTTTAATTGCCCACCACTATTCACAACTGGATGTGGCAGGACTGCAGAGCTTTGATCTGATCCGTTGATTATGGGATTGCTTAGCTCTGTCTATAGCATGCTGCTTCCGCTTTTTAGCATGCATGTATTCCTGTGTTGCAGCCTCCCCAGGTTGGCACCTCATTTTTAGGTACGCCTGGTGCTGCTCCTGGCATGCTCTTCTGCACTCCTCATTGAACCAGGGTTGGTCCCCTGGCTTGATGGTAATGGTAGAGTGAGGGATATGCCAGGCCATGAGGTTACAGATTGTGGTGGAATTGTAGTAAGACTTCCTTACTCTTGTACTCCAACCCCCTTGCAATAAATGCCAACATGCCATTTGCCTTCCTAATTGCTTGCTGTACCTGCATGCTAACTTTCTGTATTTCCTATAAGAGGACACCTAAAATTCTCCGAACACCAGCATTTAATAGTTTCTCACCATTTAAAAAATATTCTGTTTTTCTATTCTTCCTACCAACGTGAATGACTTTGAATATCGAGTTCAACAATTTTAGATCATAACCTTAGCCCCATCACATTTATATTTTATTTTCTCATCCATCCTTTTATTTGCCCCCCCCACCCCTTTTTTTTTCCTCCTAGAAGCTGGCAGCTGTCCTTCATTCTGCCATTGCATTTCACACTTCTTTCAGCCTTAACCTGTCACATTAACACCACCTCTTGCCTTGAATATCTCTTAATGTCTCTTAATCTCTCCTTTTGTTCTTTTCTCCCCTCCCCCTTTTCCCAGCTTTATCCTTGCTTTAAATCTATTTGATTTCCTGTTGTCTCCAGTCCTGATGAAAGGTCATCGACCTGAAACGTTAACTCTGTTTCTCTCTCCACGGATGCTGCCTCGCCTGCTGAGTTTTTCCAGCGTTTTCTGTTGTTATTTTGAATGACTTTGTATTTGTAGAAGTGTTAACAGCGACCTGGAAAATTATGCGGACTTTTGAACTTGCAATACAAACACAATAATTGTGTATGTAAATAGAATTCTATGAATTATATAGAATTACATAGGATTTACAGCACAGAAACAGGCATTTTGGCCCAACTGGTCTATGTTTATGTTCCACACGAGCCTCCTCCCACTCATATCCTTTTATACCTTTCTCCCTCATGTGTTTATCTAGCTTCCCCTTAAATGCATCTATGTTATTCACCTCAACTACACCTTGTGTAACATTCGCGCCGCACAAGTGCCAGGTAATGACTTTCGTTTGGGGCAGCACACTGCAGGAAGGAGAGAGATGCAGCCATAAAAAACTTTGTGCAGCAAGGCTGGAATGATTCCGTACATTTACGTATGGAATCCCCATAAGCATAATAGAAATCATGAGGCAAGGTTGGCAGTTGGTGTTTGCCTTTTACATCGCGGCTTCTACACCGCGGCTGCAGAGGTCGAGGCCCAGGAGCGAGGTCGAGGCCCAGGAGCGAGGACGAGGCCCAGGAGCGAGGATGAGGCCTAGGAGCGAGGACGAGGCCCAGGAGCAGGGACGGGAGGAGCAGCGAGGCCGGGGCCGAGGAGCGAGGACAAGGCTCAGGAGCGAGGACAAGGCTCAGGAGCGAGGTCGAGGCCCAGGAGCAAGGTCGAGGCCCAGGAGCAGGGATGGGAGTAGCAGCGAGGCCGGGACCCAGGAGTGAGGACGAGGCCCATGAGCGAGGTCAAGGCCCAGGAGCGAGGTCAAGGCCCAGGAGCGAGGTCGAAGCCCAGGAGCGAGGATGAGGCCCAGGGGCGAGGACGGGGCCCAGGAGTGAGGACGAGCCCAGCAGCGAAGTCGAGGCCCAGGAGTGGCGCAGCGTGGACCAGCAGCGGGGTCGGGGCCCAGGGAAGGTGCCGCACGGGCCAACAGTGAGGTCGGGAGGATCACAATGCATCCTATGAAACCCAGGCAGAGAGGACCTGCGGGAAGGAGGGAGGAGGACAGTAGGAGTATGTTTGTGTGCGTGTGCTAGGCTGATGTAGCAGAGCCTGGTCTCCAATCATTTTGGATCCCCTTGCCATTGGTGTGCAACAGCCACCCCACGATAAATGATTTCACGCACAGGCACCTTCCACCTTCTAAAATGAAGTTCTGGACCTGGAACGTCAGGACCCTCATGGACAACCCCAACAGCGACAGACCGGAATGCCGTACTGCTATCGTTGCCCGGGAGCTCAGACGTTTCGACATAGACTACGCCGCCTGTAAAGTTTCCAAAATTTGCAGATCCCCAAAAATCAAAAAGGAAAAAAAATAAGGGCTTTGGAACTTTAAAGGAACATGTCTGGACATGTACAGCACGTGGATCTACCTCTGTGAATAGCAGGCTTGAGATTGCATTGTCTGGGAATTCAAAGCCGAGCAAACATTAACATTTGGACAATAGGCCCTGGGAGACGGCCACCCCACCCAAAACACAGAACCCATAGGAATGCTAGGCCCAGCAAGGAACCCAAAACATGAGAACAATACAAGCAACAGGACGCAAGCCATTTGATTTGGTTTAGCATAGGTGAAGGCCCATCAAAATTTAACAAGACAATGAACAGGCCTCACCTGAAAACTCACTGCATTACGAAACCAGTTTTCGTGAGGAGTTTTGTGGTGGGGGGGGCGCGAAAAAGGACTATAATTGTAGCAGGACCCAAGATTTCTTTCTCTTTTGACTCGCCGACCACGCTGGAACAACGCTCCCTCTCAGCTCTGCCCAGAAGCCACATGGTAAAGGAAGACATTCGATGACCAGAATCACCATCAACTTACCTGGCTGGATTTCGTACTGTTAATACCCCTGTTTGGTGAGCATTATCCCTGATCTCCTGAAACCGAAACCTAGCTACAAAGTGGGATTTTTGGGAGGGATAAAGGTTTTTTTCTTGTATACTGTCATTCTGCCTCGCCTGTAACCGTGTGTTTAAGTGTGAAGTGTGTTTAAGTTTGTTACCTTTTAATTTTTAATAAAAGTTATAGTTCTTTCCTCGGAACCTGTTGTCTACTGCATCTTTATTCACAACCCCTAAATAAGTCCAAGTTTTGAACCTGGGGCGTGGGAGCGATTCGAACCGCTCACTGAGTCAGGGGAAAGGCTGACCCCTACCACAACCACCCTCTACACGCCCTAAGTGAGACCTGGCGGGCAGGGGAAGGCCAGCTCAAGGAGCAAGGCGTTGGTTACACCTTCTTCTGGAAAGGCAAACCTGAAGAAGAATGCCGCCTCCATGAGGTAGGCTTCACCATAAAAAATGAGCTAGTTGGATATCTCAGAGACTCTCCTTGCGGATTAAACGAACGCCTCATGACTCTTCGGCTCACCCTAGCCCGCAACCAGTGCACTACGATCATCAGTGCGTACGCCCCAACACTGGAAGCCACAGATGAGACCGAAGAGGAATTCTACTCCAGCCTCGAACAATCCCTGTCCTGAGTCCCAACGGCCGAGAAGCTGATCCTCCTTGGCGACTTTAACACCAGAGTTGGAAAGGACACAGACCTCTGGGGAGGTGTGATCGGCAGAGAGCGGGTAGGGAAAGCCAACTCCAACGGTACCCTCCTCATGACGAAATGCTTAGAACATGGCCTTGTCATAACCAACACCTTGTTCCATCAGAGAGACAAGTACAAGGCTTCATGGCAACACCCTCGCTCCAAGCACTGGCATCTGCTGGACTACATCAAGGTCCGAGCGAGGGACCGCAAGGTTGTCCGCATCTCCCGCGCCATGACAGGAGCTGACGACTGCTGGATAGACCACTGCCTAATCCGTTCTGTCATCTCCATCAATGTAGCCCCAAAACAGCGGCGGCAACAGAAACAATGCCACAGGGAATTCAACGCTGGAGCACTCAAAGACCCTACTAAGAAAGCCCTATTCAGCCTGCGCCTCACAACCAACCTGACAACTCCCAGTGATTCAGAGACACAGAGTGTCCACAGCGCCTGGTCTGCACTCAAGGCCTCCATAATCAGCAGCTGTGAAGAGACGCTTGTTCACTCGACCAGGAAACACCAAGACTGGTTCGACAAGAATGACCAGGAGATCAAGGAGCTAATAAGCCACCAGCGCAAGGCATTCCTGATCTGGAAACAGCAACACAACTTGAGAGCAAGAAATCAGCTCTACAGACGCCTGAAGGCCGAAGTCCAACAAAAAACTTGCGACCTAAATAACAGATGGTGGGTGGAGAAAGCGCAGGAGATCCAGCAGCTAGCCGACAACCATGACGTGCGTGGATTCTTTAGCGCAGTCAAGACCACTTATGGCCCAAGCACCAAGGTCCTACCCCACTGCGGGTCAAGAACAGAGAGGTACTCATCAAGTGCCCGCTGGAAGGAGCACTTCGAAGATCTCCTTAACCGAGACTCTATCTTCGACGCGAGTGTCCTCCACTCCATCCCGCAGCATGCTACCCGCCACCACCTCAGCACAGCCCCAGTCCAGCATGAGGTTGAAAAGGCCATCCGACAACTGAAGAAAAACAAGGCCTCAGGAGCAGATGGAATCCCTGCTAAGGTACTAAAGCATGGCAGAGAAGCACTATTGGCGCGAATACATTAACTAATTTCTCTTATTTGGAAGGAGGAGAGCATGCCAGGGGATCTCAGAGACGCCGTAATCGTGACCATCTTCAAGAAAGGTGACAAGTCCG
Organism: Squalus acanthias; assembly: GCA_030390025.1. Classification (NCBI taxonomy): domain Eukaryota; kingdom Metazoa; phylum Chordata; class Chondrichthyes; order Squaliformes; family Squalidae; genus Squalus; species Squalus acanthias. The sequence continues at coordinate 148,719,781 of CM059427.1, forward strand.
ATTGCTGTAATTACAGCGGAGTTTCCCTGCTGTCTGCCACAGGGAAAGTCATCGCAAGAATCCTCCTCAATCGCCTTCTCCCAGTGGCTGAAGAGCTCCTCCCAGAGTCGCAATGCGGATTCCGCCCACTAAGTGGCACAATGGACATGATCTGCACCATGCGTCAAATACAAGAGAAATGCAGGGAACAGCACCAACCGCTGTACATTGCCTTTGTTGACCTCACAAAGGCCTTCGACACTGTCAACTGTGTCCTCCTCAAATTCGGCTGCCCTCAAAAGTTTGTCACCATCCTCCGCCTGCTTCACGACGACATGCAAGCCGTGATCCTGACCAATGGATCCACCACAGACCCAATTAACGTATGGACTGGGGTCATGCAAGGCTGTGTCAGCGCACCAACGCTCTTCTCGATCTTCCTGGCTGCAATGCTCCATCTCACCCTCAGTAAGCTCCCCGCTGGAGTGGAGCTAATCTATAGAACAAATGGGAAACTGTTCAACCTCCATCGCCTCCAGTCCAGATCCAAGGTCGTCCCATCCTCTGTCATCGAATTACAGTATGCAGATGACGCTTGCATCTGCGCACACTCGGACGTCGAACTCCAGGCGGTTAAGAAGGCAAACGGTATGTTCGCCTTCGTAGCAAGAGGATTCGAGTACAGGAGCAAGGATGTCTTGCTGCAGTTGTACAGGGCCTTGGTGAGACCACACCTTGAGTATCGTGTGCAGTTTTGGTCACCTTATCTGAGAAAGGATGTTCTTGCCATGGAGCGAGTGTAGCGAAGATTCACCAGACTGATACCTGGGATGGCAGGAATGACGTATGAGGAGAGATTGGGTCGATTAGGCTTATATTCACTAGAGTTTAGAAGAATGAGAGGGGATCTCATTGAAACTTATAAAATTCTAACAGGACTAGACAGACTAGATGCAGGAAGGATGTTCCCGATGGTGGGGGAGTCCAGAACCAGGGGTCACAGTCTAAGGATAAGGGGTAAGCCATTTAGGACTGAGATGAGGAGGAATTTCTTCACCCAGAGAGTGGTGAACCTGTGGAATTCTCTACCACACAAGGCAGTTGAGGCCAATTCATTAAATATATTCAAGAAGGCATTAGATATATTTCTTAAGGCTAAAGGGATCAAGGGATATGGGGAGAAAGCAGGGACAGGGTACTGAATTTGGATGATCAGCCATGATCTCATTAAATGGCGGAACAGGCTCGAGGCGCCGAATAGCCTACTCCTGCTCCTATCTTCTATGTTTCTATGTTTCTAAACCATCGTCAACGCCTTCACCGAAGCATACGAGAGCATGGGCCTTACACTAAATATCCGTAAGACAAAGGTCCTCTACCAACCTGCCCCCGCCACACAGTACTACCCCCCGATTATCAAAATCCACGACGAGGCCTTGGACAACGTGGACCACTTTCCATACCTCGGGAGCCTACTGTCAACAAGGGCAGACGTCGATGACAAAGTCCAACACCGCCTTCAGTGTGCCAGTGTAGCCTTTGGTTGCCTGAGGAAGAGAGTGTTTGAAGACCAGGACCTCAAACCCGGCATCAGGCTCATGGTCTACAGAGCAGTAGTGATTCCCACCCTATTGTATGCTTCAGAGACATGGACCATGTACAGCAGGCACCTCAAAGCACTGGAGAGGGACCACCAACGCTGCCTCCGCAAGATCCTGCAAATCCATTGGCAGGATAGGCGCACCAATGTCAGTGTTCTCGCTCAGTCCAACATCTCCAGCATCGAAGCTTTGACCATGCTCGCTCAGCTCCGATGGACGGGCCACATCGTTCGCAAGCCCGATACGAGACTCCCAAAACAAGCGCTGTACTTGGAGCTCTGACACGGCAGGAGAGTCCCAGGTGGGCAGAGGAAACGCTTCAAGGACACCCTCAAAGCCTCCTTGAAAAAGTGCAACATCCCCTCCAACACCTGGGAATCCCTGGCCCAAGACTGCACAAAGTGGAGGAGAAGCATCCGGGAAGGCGCCGAACAACTCGAGTCTCTTCGCCGGGAGCAAGCGGAAGCCAAGCGCAAACAGCGGAAGGAGTGCACATCAACCCAAGCACCCCACCCACCCGCCCCTTCAACCACCGTCTGCCCCACCTGTGACAGGACTGTAGGTCCCGCATTGGACTCATCAGTCACCTGAGAACTCATTTTTAGTGTGGAAGCAAGTCATCCTTGGTTCCGAGGGACCGCCTAAGAAGAACTTTGTGGTAGCGAGTTCCACATTCTAACCACTCTCTGGGTAAAGAAGTTTCTCCTGAATGACTTACTGGATTTATTAGAGACTATCTTAAATTTATGACCCCTAGTTTTGAACTCCCCCACAAGTGGAAATATCTTCTCTACCTCTACCCAATCAAATCCCTTCATAATTATAAAGGCCTCTATTAGGTCACCCCCCTCAACCTTCTCTTTTCTAATGAAAACTGCAAGAATGCGTAAACCGTACATAAAACCAAATACAATGCGGGGGGGGGAAATTCCCATGTATTTATCTAAAACAGCTAAGGAGCTGTCACACGGCCTTTAACCATATATAACTTCCATATTTGTTTAACATTACCCTTTAAAACTAAAAATACATATCATGATTTTGTCAGATTTTGACAGGTGGCTTCTGGCTATTGACCCCCCCCCCCCACTGCGAGGCCTCCGATTCCCCCTCAGGCCTTGTCCACCCACCCAGGTCTCTGATTTCCCCTCCTCCCCCCCCCCCCGCCCCCCCGCATGTCTCCTCCCCCCAGGCCTCCGCTACGCCCACGTGGCCTAACACCGCCCCTCACCACCAGTCCTGCGGCCCTCCCCGTGCTGCTCCCAGTCCCCGATCCTCACCCCCCACCTGTGCTGCTTCTCCGGCCCCCGATCCCTTCAGACCCCTTCCCCGTTCCTTCGGCCAGCTCACGATTGCGACGTTGTGGAACCTTCCCCCGTGCTAGGTGCTGGCCCGTGATTGCAATGTTCTGGACACCGCCCCCCCCCCACCCCCCTCCGCCCGGCTCGTGATATTCTGAACTACCCCCCCCGCCCCCACCCGTGCTGGTCGCTGATACACCCCCACCCCCAATCCTCCGGCCATCCCCGACATTTTCAGACTCAGCCCAGCTCCTCCGGCCGCCCCCCGGCCCCCATGTGATCCCTCCCTCCCTCCTTTCTGTTACCTAGTGCCTCCCGGAATCAGCCAGCCTCTCAATCTGGCTGGCTGCGGGTGGGAAACAGAGGCTTCCCATTCAAATCAAGCCCTGCCGTTAAATTCGGCACAGCCTGCGTTAAACCAGTTTTCATGGGTTTCCCGACTGCATCGGAGCCCCAACCCACTTTCCCCATTAAAATTCAGCCCTACTTTCTCTAACACTTCCCTGTTACACTTATTTCCTTGAAACCTTTTATCACATGGTCAAACTTACCTCAGTTCCATCTACCTTGGAAATACTGAGATCGGTCATAGCCCCAATGCAGGACGATGCTGCCTCCGTTCCAGAATCAGATTCTCCCCCATCATAACCCCCAACATGAGCTCAATCCCCTGTGATTCCACCTCTCTACTCTGCAACTGAACCCCACCCTCTGACCCAACCTTGCACTCAGAACTCCTGCCTGAACTGCTAAAAGCCACATTCCCAGCTGTCACTGATAATTAGATGCAAATTTTGCAGCATATTTGATATCAATACTGATTACGGAGTATTTATTTTAAATGATATAGGTTCCCCATTGCTGTTCCCTTGACTAACTGAACCCCCTGCCCTGAGCACCCATACCTTCCCCCATCTTGCTCTCTGCTGCCATCTTTTGCTGCTGTCTCCAGCCCCCACACCGAGCATCCATGCTCTTGCCCGACTGCCAACCCACAGTGCTTTTGTCAGCAGCACCCCACAACTACCTCCCAGTATTCCCACATGAATAACTCTCCAGTGCTGTCACACCCTGCCACTGCAATCCCAGTACTCCCATACCCTACAATCCTCTTCCAAGTATTCTCATAACCCCTTCCTAGTACCCCCAAATTCCACAACTCTCCTTTCAGTGCTCCCACACCACCACCACCCCAGTGTTCCCACACCCTGCCACTAGCATCCCAGTGCTCCCACACCCAACCAACACCACCCCAGTCTTCCCACACCCAACCAACACCATCCCAGTGTTCCCACACCCAACCAACACCATCCCAGTGTTTCCACACCCAACTACCACCACCCTAGTGTTTCCACACCCAACCAACACCATCCCAGTATGCCTACACCCTGCCACTAGCATCCCAGTGCTCCAACATTTTGCTACTGGCATCTCAGTTCTCCCACACCCAACCAACACCATCCCAGTGTTTCCACACCCAACCAACACCATCCCAGTGTTCCCACACCCAATCAACACCATCCCAGTGTTCCCACACCCAACCAACACCATCCCAGTGTTCCCACACCCAACCAGTACCATTCAAGTTCTCCAAAACCCTTACCCCCCCGCAATGTTCCCACTCCCAATTAGCCCCACTCCCAAACCCCACAGCCACCTCCTAACACCTATTTCCCTCTGACCTTCCACATCCCCCACATGCAGTTACTACAACCTACCTATAATTTTTCCTGCTGTCTTCCTCTGTATCCTGAGTTCTAGAAATAAAGGTAAGAGATTATATTAACTACATAATTAAACTCACTTTTAATAGTTACCAAGAAAGTGGCCCTGATAATATGTTGTATGTTGCACAACACAAACCAATGGGGGTGAAATTCACATTCCATTGAAGTCAATGGAAAACAAAACTGGGCAGAGTATAAAACAGGGTTTATACACTACTGCCCAAGATGAATTTCACCACCAATGTGTCCGTCAACTCATTTGGAGCAATGCCACAGGAGATCTACTAGTAATAATGGCCTACGTATTCCGGTTGGTGCGGGACTTCTTCCAACTGCCCGAACCACACTGTGACCCGACACCATCTTCTTGAGTCGGGACTAATTATTTATGCAGGATGGCCTCCCAGCACGATCCCCGCAAACATGAGGGTGACCACCGCTGCCAGGAAGCTAAATTTGGTAGATCTGCAACAGGAACTTAAAAGTGGGCAGAAGAGCCCCAAAGATTTTTTTTTAAATTTCAGTAAAGGCTTTCCGTGAGTAATTGGACCTCATCAAAGAAGTTAGGGGTCTTAGGAATGGGAGAGAACCCCACTACTGGGCTTCTCTCTCCACCATTCAGCTCAGCAGGATTGCCACCACAGCAGAGGACCTACTACCACTCCTGGCAGTCCCTGGGGTAGCACTTCCATGTGGTGGAAGTCAGGGAGATTTGGTGGTTTGCCAGTACCTGCATCTCCACTGTTGTTTACATTTGACGGGGCAGTGAAGGGCTGGCCGATACCTGCCTTGCTGGAAAATTTAGGTGGGGGCAGGGAGGTGGTGTAGGCCACCCTGCCTGATTTTCCCATTGTTAGCCCACCTAATTTAAGGTGGGATAGCACAGGAAAATCCAGGGCAATAAATCTTGTGTTACAATTCCTGTCTGTCACACTTCTTCATCCCACTTCACATTGCAAATTTTTGTGTGGCACCTAAAAAATGTATTAAAAATAGAAAGGCACTTATTTGAAATGTACAAAGTTCCCTGGCAATTGAAAATACCTCAATTATAATCCCTCTGATCTCTCCCACTGTTTACATAACAGCAGTTGGACTTTGTGGGCTTCAAGGTACACAGTTTCGCATTCGGAGTAGAATAATACATGGTGCTTTACACAGTATAATGACTCCATCCTTACAAAACAGTGCATCATCTGACTTAGGTTGAGCAATGCCATGGGAGATCCAATCACATATGTGCATATATATATATAGGTATAGGACTTATGATTACCTGATGGAAGAAGGTTCCATTTTTATTGGTGACATAATTTAATATGATGTAAATGTGGCACTAATCCTCAAAGGTTAACGAAAATCTGATAGTGTTTGCAGAGTACGTTTGTTTTTTATATGCTGAAAGCATCCACACACAAAATATTTTCTGTGTCTTTCAATTAGTTAAATTACAAAAAGGCTCATGTTCTAAAAGAGTGTCTATTTCCGGCTAACTGATGTTATTAGGCTCAGGGGCTAGAATTCTTATCTTCGCAGAGTGTGCCATATTATAATAACACTCTGAAGCAATTTCTACAGCAGTTAATCTAATGTTTTAGGTGATTGTTATTGAAGTCTACATTCTAAAGCTGCCCTTGGACAATATTAATAAGGCTAGAAATTGCATTTTTTTTTAAACAGTGAGGCTTAATCTCTGAGCTACAGAATATATGTAAATATTATAAACCAAATTGACTCCAGATGTAATTATACCAAACACAGACAATGAATAATGTGCATAGCCACCTTTATATCAAGGGCATACACAGCAAAACTACCTAAATCCACTTGGAGAAGCAACAATATTTTTTAAAAGAAGTTCACGTTCTAAATGTTCTTCCCCTGTTATGGTTGTTGTGTTTTGACAGTCCATAACACTTTGTATTGGACATAAAGAGATTCAAGAACGCCGGAAAGGCAATTACTTCAAAATAGCTCTGATTGAGTAAACATTGTGGAGGGGGACGTTACCGTAATAATCCATCTTTCAGATGAGACGCTAAACCGAGACCCCATCTGCCCTCTAACGTGGACGTAAACGATCCCATGACACTATTCAAAGAAGAGCAGGGCAGTTCTCCCTGGTGTCCTGCTCCTCCAGGCCCTCACAAAAATATATAAAAACTTATCTGTTGGGTTCCTCTTCAGCTGGAGTGTGTCCAAGCTGGTCATTCACCAGGAAACTGAAATTAATAATCACCTTCTGATATGCAATCAAACTTTGATTGACATTACCCTATGTTTACTTAACAACAATTAGGTTTTGTGTCCTTAAAAGTGCACAGTTCCACCTTAGCAGCAGAATAAAGTATTATGCATTATATAGTATAATGCTCCTGACCGTATAAAAACAGTGCATCACATGACTTACCACAGGATATTTGCTACCATTGAAAAGTGATGTCACTGAAGTGAAGCTCAAGGCAAAGAAAATATCAGTTCATTAAAATAATTATCTACAATCTTAGCAGTCATTTTCATAATTTTTGATCAATGGAAATTTTATTAACAGTACTCTTGTGAATCTCACAACATATAATTGTTGTTATTATACCATTCATAAAAAATAATAAAAATATATATTTTATTCTGTAATGCATTACACATTTGTAATTTGTAGAAGTACAACAATTCTGTAGAAGAACTTTGAGGGAAAAACACATAATGGTTTTAAAAAGATTGATTGCCTTTGGGTGTAAGATAAAATGCATCAAATATTCATTAATTCCACAGACTGCTCATCTGATGAAAGACAAGAACAAGAAGTCATGGCTTTGGAGTAGGATGGTTTTGACATCAGATGACAAGTTAGATCTTCAGATTAAAGAGACAGTATACTTTATGTTGGCCTACAGAGAACCAGGAAATCAGGAACTTTACATTAACAGAGCTGGTTGATGTATATTCTTTCTGTATTCATTGTTGATTAGAATCACCTTGCATGGAAGACCGTAAGGAAGATTCAGAAGACAGATCGCAATGTTCAAAAAGATGAGGTATTTGATTTTGCAAAATACTCAACTCAATTTAATCCGTTTACACAGGTTCGCTTCACGGAAGGAAGGACATTGATCGATCAAATATTTATCCTCTGGCAACTTTAAAGAAAAGTCTGTGAATTCAATGTAAACATTCAGCACACTCTTTTAACTAAAGTTGCTACTGAATGGAGAGAAGATTATGGCTAGTATTGAAGGAAAATATCAAGTTACAAAAGTATTTGTAGTTAGTACATAGGGCAAAATAGGGAAGCCAACTTAAATAGTAAGGCCGCGATTTTGCCGGCGCTCAGAGGGCTGGTTTGGAGGTGGGTCAGGAGTTAAATACAAAATGATTGACGGCGGGTTGTGAATCTGCCACGAACCTGCTTCCACGCGACTTTCCAAAGTGTCGAGTCTGCGACTTCAGAACAGACCCGACACCAAGCGGCAGGAGAGGCACTTAAGGTAGTTAACAGTTGTTAACTGCTATTTTGACAGGGTTTTTCAACTTTGCCACATTTTCACCGTGTTCCACCTCGTTCGGCAAACACGCCAGCTGATTGTGTCGGGTCTTCCAACAAGCTGAATAGTTGACAGCTGCAACTGCAGCATAAAAGCTAACCTGCCACATCGGTTCAATTTCAAATGCCAGAACTTGGCAGATCGTGATGTAGAACTGGAATCAGTTTGGGTGGAGCTAAGAAACAGCAAAGGGTGGAAAACATTGATGGGAGTTGTGTATAGGCCACCAAACAGTAGGGCACAGTATTAATCAAGAGATTAGAAGTGCATGTAACAAGGGCAATATGGTAATCATGGGGGACTTTAATCTACATATTGACTGGGCAAATCAAATTACCACTAATGGTGTGGAGGACGAATTCTTGAAATGCATGTGAAATGGTTTCCTGGATCAGTTTGTGGAGGAACCAACCAGGGAACAGGCTATTCTGGATCTGGTACTGTGTAATGAGAAAGGGCTAATCAATAATCTTGTGGTAAAGGGGCCTTTAAGGACAAGTGACCATAATATGATTGAATTTTATATTAAGTTTGAGAGTGATGTAGTCCAATCTGAAACTAAGGTCTTCAATCTAAACAGAGGAAACTACAAGGGTATGAGGGACAAGTTGGCCATGGTAGATTGGGAGACTACACTAAAAGGTATGAAGGTGGACATACAATAGCTAACATTCAAGGACATAATGCATAATTTGCAACAAACATATATTACTCTAGGGCATAAAAACCCAAAAGGAAAAGTGATCCAACCATGGCTAACAAAAGAAATTAAAGCTAGTATTAAGTCAAAGGAGGAAGATTATAAAGCTGCCAGAAAAAGCAGTCAGCCTGAGGATTGGGATCTTTTTAGAAATCAGCAAAGGGGGACCAAGAAATTGATAAAGAAAGGGAAAATCGAATATGAGCACAAACTAGCGAAAAATATAAAAACGGATTGTAAAAGCTTCTATAGGTATGTGAAAAGGAAAAGACTGGCGAAGGTAAATGTAGGTCCTTTACAGTCAGAGACGGGAGAATTTATAATGGGGAATGAGGAAATGACAGAGAAATTAAATAAATACTTTGGGCTGGATTTGCAATGACCCGTGGAGTCGGGTTTGGAGGCGTGTGGGGGGTTGAAGTTGCAGATTCGGGGGTCCCGACCCCATCCCGACTCCATTCCGCCTCCACGCAATTTTGACAAAATCGGTCGCAGGGTTCCCGACTCCGTCCCGCCTCCAAGAGGCGGGAGAGGCCATTAAAGCCCTTAACAAGCCCTAAATTGGCTCTGTAATGCCATTTTGAAACGTTTTAGCTAGTTTAACCCTTTTCCGACGTGAAGTACGCCTGATGTGAAACACGCCAGTGAAACCTGGCGGGAGCACAAGTGGATAGCTGACTATCAGCTGCAGGTCCACTATTACAACGGAGATGTGATGAAGGTAGTAGTAGTATTGTGATGAAGGTAGTAGTAGTATTAGGTCTGAAAGTCGCCTCTGATGCTACTGCATTGAATGTCTTCAGAGACTGCCTGGGAGGACCTAGATGGAAAAAAAATTCTCTCTCTCTCTCTCTCTCTCTCTCTCTGATGCTGCTCATTTTGCATCCAGGTCCTCTCACAGCAAAGGCCAGGCAGTCTCTGACCTGCAATGCCATCATCAGAGGCGACTTTCAGACTGAAACCACTAATTGGTTCATGGGTTCCCACATGCTGGAGCTCAATTGCCCAATTAAGTGAAAATTGCATCAATCTCCCACATCCAATTGCAGGCGGGTGGATAACATGAAATGCGGATGACATGACCCCAACCCCACCCCAGTATCAAAATCCACAGAGGAAGACACAAAAAACCTCCCAGAATTACAAGAAAACCAAGGGTGTGATGAGAATGAGGAACTTAAAGAAATTATTATTAGTAAAAAAACAGTACTAGCAAAATGAATGGGACTAAAAGTCGATAAATCCCAAGGACCAGATGACCTACATCCTAGGGTTTTGAAAGAGGTGGCCATTGGAATAGTGGACGCATTGGTTGTCATCTTCCAAAATTCTATAGATTCTGGAACGGTTCCTGCAGATTGGAGGATAGCAAATGTAACCCCGCTTTAAGAAAGGAGGGAGAGAGAAAACGGGGAACTACAGACCTGTTAGCCTCACATCAGTAGTTGGGAAATTGCTGGAATCTATTATAAAGGATGCAATAACTGGGCACTTAGAAACTAATAGTAAGATTGGGCAGAGTCAACATGGATTTATGAAAGGGAAATCCTGTTTGACAAACCTATTGGAGTTCTTTGAGGATGTAACTAGTGGAGTAGACAAAGGGGAATCGGTAGATGTGGTGTATCTGGATTTTCAGAAGGCCTTCGATAAGGTCCCACACAAGAGGTTGGTGAACAAAATTAGGGCACATGGAATTGGGGGTAATATACTAGCATGGATTGAGAATTGGTTAACAGACAGAAAACAAAGAGTAGGGATAAATGGGTCTTTTTCAGGATGGCAGGCTGTGACTAGTGGGGTACCGCAAGGATCGGTGCTTGGGCCCCAGCTATTCACAATCTATATCAATGATTTGGATGAGGGGACTAAATGTAACATTTCCAAATTTGCTGATGATACAAAGATAGGTGGCAGTGTCAGTTGTGGGAGAGGATGTGAAGAGGCTTCAAGGGGATCTCGACAGGCTCAATGAGTGGGCAAGAACATGGCAGATGGAATATAATGTGGATAAATGTGAAGTTATCCACTTTGGTAGAAAAAACAGAAAGGCAGAGTATTTCCTAAATGGTGAAAGATTGGGGAATGCAGATGCTCAAAGGGACCTGGGTGTCCTTGTACATAAGAACATAAGAACATAAGAAATAGGAGCAGGAGTAGGCCAATCGGCCCCTCGAGCCTGCTCCGCCATTCAATAAGATCATGGCTGATCTGATCCTAACCGCCAATCTACTATCTATCACAGAACCATCTCCTGCATCTAACAGAATTGCACACACGAAATAGGAGCAGAATCAAGCTACACAGTCCCTGGGCCCGCTCCACTACCCACAGGGCCATGACCGATCCGAACCTAGACTCATGTCCAAATTCCTGCCCGCTCCCCGTAACCCTTAATGCCCTTTACTTCTAGGAAACTGTCTATTTCTGTTTTAAATTTAATTAATGTTGTAGCTTCTACAGCTTTTTGTGGCAGCATATTCCATGGACCTACCACCCTCTGAGTGAAGTAGTTCCTCCTCATCTCAGTTTTGAAAGAGCAGCCCCTTATTCTAAGACTATGTCCCCTAGTTCTCGTCTCACCCGTCATCGGGAACATCCTCCCCGCATCCACCCGATCCAACCCCTTCACAATCTTATATGTTTCAATAAGATCGCCTCTCATTCTTCTGAACTCCAATGAGTAGAGTCCCAATCTACCCAACCTCTCCTCATATGACCACCCCCTCATCCCCGGGATTAACCGAATGAACCTTTTTTGCACTGCCTCGAGAGCAAAGATGTCTTTCCTTAAGTAAGGACACCAAAACTGTATGCAGTATTCCAGGTGCGGTCTCACCAATACCTTGTACAACTGAAGCAATACCTCCCTATTTTTATATTCTATCCCCCTAGCAATGAAAGCCAACATTCCATTTGCCTTCTTAATCACTTGCTGCACCTGCATACTAACCTTTTGAGTTTCGTGCACCAGGACCCCCAGATCCCTTTGCACTTCAGTACTCTCCAGTTTCTTGCCATTAAGATAATAAATTGCTCTAGGATTTTTCCTGCCAAAGTGCATCACCTCACACTTTCCAGTGTTGTATTCCATCTGCCAAATCTCTGCCCACTTACTTAGCCTGTCTATGTCCCCTTGCAGGTTTTTTATGTCCTCCTCACTCACTACTTTCCCTCCCATCTTTGTATCATCTGCAAATTTTGATATGTTACACTTGGTCCCTTCCTCCAAATCGTTAATATAGATTGTGAAGAGTTGGGGACCCAGCACTGACCCCTGTGGAACACCACTAGTTACTGATTGCCAGTCTGAGAATGAACCATTTATCCCAACTCTTTGCTTTCTGTTAGATAGCCAATCCTCTATCCATGCCAGAATATTACCCCCAATTCCGTGATTTTTTACCTTAAGCAATAATCTTTTGTGTGGCACCTTGTCAAATGCCTTTTGGAAGTCTAAATACACTACGTCCACTGGTTCCCCTTTATCCACTCTATATGTTACTTCCTCAAAGAACTCCAGCAAATTTGTCAAACATGACTTCCCCTTCGTAAAACCATGCTGACTTTGTCCTATTAAATTATGATTATCCAAATGTCCTGTTACTGTTTCCTTAATAATGGACTCCAAAATTTTACCTACCACAGATGTTAGGCTAACCGGTCTATAGTTACCAGCCTTCTGTCTACTGCCCTTTTTAAATAAGGGTGTTACATTAGCAGTTTTCCAGTCTGCCGGGACCTTAGCGGAATCCAGGGAGTTTTGAAAAATTATTACCAATGCATCTACAATCCCTACCGCCACTTCCTTCAAGACTCTAGGATGTAAGCCATCAGGTCCAGGTGATTTATCCGCCTTGAGTCCCATTATTTTACCGAGTACCACTTCCTTAGTGATTTTGATCGTGTTTAGCTCCTCTCCCCCTATAGCCACCTGTTTGTCCAGTGTTGGGATATTCTTAGTGTCCTCTACTGTAAAGACTGATACAAAATATTCATTCAGTGTTTTTGCCATCTCCATATTTCCCACCATTAATTTCCCGGTCTCATCCTCTAAGGGACCAACATTTACTTTAGCCACCCTTTTTCTTTTTATATAACTATAAAAACTCTTACTATCTGTTTTTATATTTTTTGCTAATTTACTTTCATAATCTATCTTCCCTTTCTTAATCAATCTTTTTGTTATTTTTTGCTGCCTTTTAAAGTTTTCCCAATCCTCTGTCCTCCCACTAGATTTCGCTACCTTATATGCCCTTGTTTTTAGTCGAATACTATCCTTAATTTCTTTACTTAGCCACGGATGACTGTCCTTTCTTTTACACCCTTTTCTTTTCAGTGGAATATATTTTTTTTGGAAGTTGTAAAATAACTCCTTGAATGTACACCACTGATCATGTGTCGTCTTACCCTTTAATCTATTTTCCCAATCCACTCTACTCAATTCCGCTCGCATACCTTCATAGTCTCCTTTATTCAAGCTTAGCACGCTTGTTTGAGATCCAACCTTCTCACCCTCTAATTGAATATGGAATTCAACCATGTTATGGTCACTCATTCCAAGGGGATCCTTTACTAGGACATTTTTAATTAATCCTGTCTCGTTACACAGGACCAGATCTAAGGTTGCTTGCCCCCTGGTCGGTTCAGTTACATACTGCTCAAGAAACCCATCCCTAATACACTCAATGAACTCATCCTCAAGGCAGCCCTGCCTCATTTGATTTGTCCAATTAATATGATAGTTAAAATCCCCCATAATTATAGATGTTCCCTTATTACATGCCTCAACTATTTCCTGATTGATACTCCGTCCAATAGAGTTGCAACTGTTCGGAGGCCTATAGACTACGCCCACTAATGTTTTTTTCCCCTTATTATTCCTTATCTCCACCCAAACTGAAAGTGAATGTGCAGGTGCAGCAAGCCATTAGGAAGGCAAATGGTATGCTGGCCTTCATTACACGAGGATTTGAGTACAGGAGTAAAGAAGTCTTACTCCAATTATATAGGGCCTTGGTGAGACCACACCTGGAGTACTGTGTACTGTGTACAATTTTGGTCTCCTTTCCTAAGGAAGGATATACTTGCCATAGAGGGAGTGCAACGAAGGTTCACGAGATTGATTCCTGGGATGGCGGGACTGTCGTATGAGAAGAGATTGAGTAAACTAGGCCTGTATTCTCTTGAATTCAGAAGAATGAGAGGGGATCTCATTGAAGCATACAACATTATTACAGGGCTTGATAGGATGGATGCTGGGAGAATGTTTCCCTTGGCTGGGGAGTCTAGAACCAGGGGCCACAGCCTCAGGATAAAGGGTAGGCCATTCAAGACTGAGATGAGAAGAAATTTCTTCACACAGAGGGTGGTGAATCTTTGGAATTCTCTACCCCAGAGGGCTGTGGAGGCTCAGTCATTGGGTATAGCCAAAACAGAAGTCGATAGATTTCTGACTAGTAAGGGCATCAAGGGATATGGTGATAGGGCCGGTGAATGGAGTTGAGGCAGAAGATCAGCCATGATCTCATTGAATGGCAGAGCAGGCTCGAAGGGCTGAATGGTCTACTCCTGCTCCTATTTCTTATGTTCTTAACTTTCTGATTTCAGGATTTGGAAGACATATTTCAGGTGTATTGAGGTTGTAAGTGTGTGTTGTGAGATCTATATGCACTGTGACCTCTTTGGAATAACCTCTCTCCACATTGACAGATCGCTCATAGCATCTCATCCTCAACTGACCAGCAGAATGGAAACCATCCTCAGATTTGGAGGATGAGCAGCCATGGCAGCAGCAGAACCAGGCACACCAGTAGCACCAACACCAGGAGTGCCAACCTTCTCCTCAACCACCTGATGCTGCACAGGGCAGAGGCCGTCAGCGCAGGGCTGCACCGCACCGCAGGAGATACCCCCAACACAGGGTTTATAGGCAGAGGATGAGCTTCCTCAACATGAGTGAGCAGCAGTGCCAAAGGAGGCTGAGACTTTTGCGAGAGGTAGTCGCAGACATCTGCACAATGCTGCACCAAGACCTGCAGCCAGTGGCTGTCAAAGTCACCACTGCCCTCAACTTCTTTGCGTCACGATCCTTCCAGGGATCAGCAGCAGACATCAGCGACATCTCTCAGTCGGCCGCCCACAAATGCATCACGCAGGTTACTGATGCCCTGTTTGCCAAGTCAGACAATTACATCCACTTCTCAACAGATGTAGCAAGTGTTACTGCGCGGGCGGTTGGGTTTGCTAATCTGGCAGGCTTGCCAAGGGTGCAGGGCATCATCGACTTCACCCATGTGGCCATCAGAGCACCCCATCACAACCCAGCTGTATTTGTCAACTGCAAGGGCTTCCACTCCCTTAACGTCCAGCTGGTGTGTAACCACAGGAAGAACATTATGCATGTTTGCGCCAAGTTCCCTGGCAGCTGCCATGACTCGTTCATCTTGCGGCAGTTCACTGTGCCTCAGCTCTTTAATCCGCCAACCCAACTTTCCGAATGGCTCCTTGAAGACAAGGGCTATCCTCTGAAGATGTGACTAATGACACCGATGAGGCGGCCATCAAACGAAGCTGAGGAGCGCTATAAGGAGAGCCACATTTCCAGCAAAAGCATCATAGAGCAAACCATAGGCTTGCTCAAAATGAGCTTCAGATGCCTGGACAGATCTGGTGGAGCCCTTCAGTATGCACCAGCCAGGATGTCCAGAATCATCGTGGTCTGCTGTGCCCTGCACAACATCACACTGCAGCATGGCTTACCACTGCCTGAGGAACAAGTGGCAGTGCGCATAGCCTCCTCCTCGCAGGAGGAGGAGGAAGAGCCGAATGAGGCTGCAGATGAGGAAGACCTGGCGGAGGCAGCTGTCCCAGTGCGACCAGCAGGTGAGCACATTGCTGGCCATGAGGCAAGAGATGGACTAATCCATGCCAGATTCACGTAACTTTACGCAGCACAGACATGTGGCTGGCACATGCACATGAAGGTTTGCAGGACCTCCCTTCCACACCATACAGCATCTGTACAATGAACTGTGCATTCCTATCACTCTCACCACCATCACTACAGATGAAAGGCGCCCTCACCCCTCACTGTGCCACTTCCAATTCTGAGCACACATAGGGCAACTCATTGAAACATTCACATCACATTACTTTAATACAATAAAAATAAAGAGCAAAAATGTAACTTTGGTTTATATGAAAACACCCAAGTGACTACCCTTGTGACTATTTGTGTGTTAGCTTTCTCTTACCCATGCTTCTATGTGGTGCTTCCCCTGTGGCTTCAGCAGATGTAGAGGCAGCCTGCTCACTTCCCTGCTGCACCTGCTTAGACGCCTTTGGCAGTCGTCCTCTGGTTTCGGGAGCCTTGGAGGGCCACGACAAAGTCTGCTTCTCCTGCGGCTGTGCAGGGACAGAGTTGGCTATCTTTGTTGGATGAGCCATCTGGGGCTCTGACCGAGGGCTCAGCAGTGGCATGGGAGTGTCAGCGCTTGGACAGGAGCCCCCACAACCTTGTTCTCGACCACCACCATCTGTCTCATGCGTCACCCACACTTCATTGCTAGCAAGTAGCTGGAGAGCACCTTGTTGCACATCAGTGGGGCCATGTGGACCTGTCTCTGTACTGACAGACCTCATAACGGGAACATCCATGAACCTCTGGTTTCTCTCCTCGATAGATGCCCATCTATCCTCCATAGCAGACCATCTATTTAGAAGAGTTACCATGTTGGTTTGAGTCTGGCGAGTTATGTCCTACATTGAGGTTGCATCCTTTCCATGGTGGCACCTACATTCGCCATTGCGTGCACCATGGCATTGCTCATGTTTGAGATGGACTCCTGCACACTCACAGTTACCGCGGTTGCAAACCCTGTCAGAGACTCCTGCACTTGTTCCTGGAGTTCCAGAACCGCTCTCTTTCTGGATGGCCCCAGAGGCTCAGCATCTACATGCAGCTGAGCAGAGCTAGAAGTGCCCTGTGGCCTCCGACGAGGGCTCTTCACTGCTATCCCTGTCTCCACCATCTGCTCATGCTCACGTGAGCTGTGATACACCAGGTGACAACATTTGTCTATCTCGCAAACAACCCACCGAGGTGTGCGTCTCTGCGCTGGTGCTGGGTGCACTCATTTCTGCTGACACTGCTCCCTCAGAGGCTGGAGGTTCCTCTGAGGAGTCCTCCTGCTCTTCCTCCAGGATAATGGGGAGGGGGGCTCTCGATGGTCCTGTGGGGGAGTAAAGGCATGAGTTAAACATGTGATATTAACATAGCAGACACATCCCATTGTGCAGATGATCAGCACTCAATTTTTATGAACATCAGATCCCATATGAGTCACTTTTGAATGCAAAATCAGAGGGTTGGAAATCAATTCTGTCACCAGCTTGCTGTACTGCACCCGTCTCTCCGTCCCCCACTTCCAGCTCCTCTGCTTCTCCCCATGATCTCCAGAACTGCCTCCTCAGCGTGTGTTAGATGCGTCACAGATGGTGGGCCTCCTCCTGTCCTTCCCCTCTCCCTCTTATTGAGAACTCTCTTTTCCTGCAATGAGGGACATAAGTGGAGTTCCAGAGAGATTGATGGAGTGAGTATAAAGAATGGATAACAGAGATGTTTAGAGGGAGACTGTGATGGAGTGAGGTGCCAATACCAAGGTTCCTCCCTGTGCGTTATTATTTGTTGTCATTGCATAACAGAGAGAGTGAGTGTGAGGGGTGCATAGTAAGATGGTGACATGATTCTGTACATAGAGAGGGATGGGTGAGGGTGCAAGGGATGTTAGGTTGAGTTGGGATGTGCAGGAGTAGGTTGCCAATGCAGAGTGATGGGGATGAGAAGAGATGGGAAGCAGATTGAAGGTAAGTGTGATGTTAGACTCACTTTTGCTGAGTGCAGCAGATCATTAAACCTCTTCCTACACTGCACCTAGGTGCATGTACAGACCGACCTTGCACTGACCTCCTCAGCAATTTGCAGCCAGGCTGCCTTGGTGGGAGTCATCATCAAACCGGGGAGCAGCCTTTGTTCGTTGTGCTGTCAGGCCTGCAGCAACCAGCACTCGGGAGCAGAAAAAGAAAGTACTAATCAAAGGGGACATGGCCCCCTTAAATATAGAGGCTCCCAGCGCGTCATCAAGCGCGATCAGCCAACCCGCACCCACCGATTGGGCCGGCTAACGCGCACGGCGGCCTTAATGAGGCCAATCTGGGGAAAATCATTATTGCAGGGCGGCTGGAATCGGGAGCGGGACCGGAACCCGCCAAACGGCGGACCCACCTCCATCCCGCCTCCGGGCGGAAAATCCAGCCCTAAGCTCCATCGCACACCAAGGTTAAAAATAATATAGAAGACAAGATAGTTAGAGTGGTTGGGTAGAATTAAAAGTCTTTAGATTGTAAGAGGGAAACTGAGCGAGGTATAAAAGATAAAGGCCTAAAAATTCGGTTGCGTTGCGCCTCCTGAGGGCGCTAACAGGGCGCAAAGCAACTAGCACCCGGGCACAGCGCCGCCAAAGACTCCCGCGAAATTCAACGCCCCACTCGCGCCCCGGCTGCAATCTTCGGTAGCGCCCCCTGACTTACCGCCGGACGCTATGTCCGACGGGGTCAGGGGGGCCTACCTGCAGGCCAGGGCGGCCCAAAGTAAAGGGGAGGTGCTGGGCGGCCATTTTTGTTGCTCGCCGCCTGCCAGCACCTGCCCCCTCTGCCGTCCCCGGCCTCCTCTGAAGCCCCCCCGCGGAGTGCTGGCTGCACTCCGTGAGCCCGGCAGTCCTCTTAAGCGCAGGCTCTTTTGCCGGCACTCCGATACCTGGTGGCCTAGCTGGGCCCCGGGTCACGCTGCGCAAGGCCCCTCCCCTTTACGAAGGGGAGGAAGGCCTGCAGTACTGTGGCAGAACGTGCCGCAGCGCATGGCGTTGCGGCACATAGCACCGTGATATTCACTCGCAGCGCCCCAAGAGGGAGGCGGGGCGCTTCCATTAGCGCCCCGTTTCCCTCTTGGGGCACTACCAATGAATTTCGGCCGCGGGGGTGCTAATTTTTTCGGGGCGCTAAAAGTAGCGCCCAGGCGAAGTTAGCGCCCCAAAGGGGGCACGACTCAATTTTTCCCCCAAAGTCTTGAAGAATGAGTAGGACTCAATGCAATGGACATGAAATTGGTCCTCATTGTGCTTGTTTTCTGGGAAGAAAACAGATGTAAACAGTACCAATTTCTGGGGGCAATGCCTCGTGTCTCAAGGGCGCCTGAAAATTTACCGATCCCATATTGGGTTGGGCGATTTTTCAGGCTCACCTGATGGACACTTAAAACATATGTAAATGAGGTGTCTAATGCCTGTTTTACAGCCCCTCCGCTAAACTGGACACACTCAGCCAGGCCTGCTCCATTCAGGAATCTTCCCTGGTCGCTGTGGCTGTACTTTTAAAAAATGTGTCAGCCTGCAATTGGCCCCCCTCCCATTGTCTTTTCCCCCCCTCCCCGGGACTTGCCTTAGGGCCCCTACTGGTGAGGCAAACGGCCCAAAATTCATCTTCTGGAAATGAGTGAGCTGCCTCAAGAGGCATGACTGGCACTGGAAGCTCACCCAAATTATAGATAGAATATCCAAGGCCCAATTTATGATGAGCCTTCGGCCTCCTAGTTTGGGCGCAAGCTGTGTAGAAAAAAAGGGCCCAAACCAATTTCTACCCCAATGGGTCTTGATTTCAACACAACAACCACAGAGTGAGTGGTGGGGGAGGCGAGGAGATTCAAGGAGAGCAGCGAAAGGAAGGAACCTAATATGTCCACAGGATATCTCAAAATGCTTCACAACCACTTGATAACTTTTGGAATGTAGTCATGTTGTTATGTAAACAAACATAGCAGCCAATTTGTTCAAAGCAAGGGTCCATAAACAAAGCAGTGTTTCTGGTGGTGTAAGTTGAGGGAGTAATGTTGACTAGGGCACTGGGAGATTGCTTTGCCCTTCTTCAATTAGTACCATGTTCACTTGAGCAGGCAAATGGGGCAGCAGTTTAGCATTTCATCCAAAGGATGGCACCACTCCTTCAGTGCTGCACTGATGTGTCCACATAGATAATATGCTCAAGTCCTTGAATAGGGTGTGAAGCCACAACCATCTGACTCAGAGGCGACAGTGCTACCAACTCAACAAAGCTTACATTAAGTGCACCTATACAACATTTTGGAGTTTACAAGGTATGAGAAAGGAAAGTTTGCTTGAGGAATAATCTTATTAGTACCAATAACATAGAGAACGCTTGGAGGCTTGACTGTGAAAAGGATTGACTATCAGACAACAAGCTTCTTCTTGGATCCTGTTCAAGAATATGTGAGAATTATATTCAGAGCCTCCCAGATAATGGAAACAATATTCAAATCTTGGACACACTTGAGCTTCCTAGAGAGTTAAGGATTGTTGAAGAAAAAAGATGTATTTAGCACCAAAAAAGAAAACAAAGCTTTTGGAAACAGCTTCAGCAGTGGAGATGATGTGGCAGACAGTAAATGGTAGTGGATGAAGGAGGACCAATGGTGCAGCCACTGAAGGTCAGATATATGGCTACTTTTGCATCACTATGAAGCAGAAACCACTTTGCAAGAATGCAAGAGTGGCAGCATAAATGCGGTCTTAGATAAGGGGCGGATATTCCGATGCCTACTGGTGTGTACGAGCTGTGTACACACCCGTAGGGACATCAGAAATGCCGGTTTCAGGCATGCCAAGCGCATGCGCTGAAAACCGGCATTTCCGATCTGTCAAGAAAGTTCTTGACAGATCGGACGCCTGCCCTGGAGAAGGGCCTCTGCGGGCGGATAGTTCTGCTTTCTGGAGAACCTCCGCCCGCTGAAAACCCTTAGAAATCTTATGCCTGGTAAAAGCAGACGCAAGGTCTGCTTTTACCAGCATAAGAGTTGAAAAAAGTTAAAAAAAAAAAAATTTCACTCATTTATCGTTTAAGAAAACGTTTAAAAAAGTAAGTTTATTTTTAGCCCCGTAAAAAACATAAATTATTTTTTTCAAAAAATTAAATTTTTGTTTAAAATATTTAATTTATTGTAATTTCAACTCATTTAAAAATGTGATGGTTTTTTAAAAATGTATTCAAAGTTTTACAGTGTTTTTGGGGTGATCTCCATTCATATTTGACAGGTCTGTCTATCTGTCAAGTGTATGAAGGGAGATTCCCTTCTCTTATTGGCTCCCCATGGCCCACGTGATCACAGGGACGCTTGCGAACTGCATGCACCTCTGGGATACGTGGGCCCTGCGCATTTCGAGTTTGGAGAGGCCCAGGAGCGGAAGTATACGCACCTCGGGAGCCCTCAGGTAAGTTCGTAGATTTTTTCCAGATCGGAGGCCTCCGCACGTAGGAAGCCTCCGATCGGAAAATACAGGCCAATAACATTGTAGTGTAACTGTGTTTCTTACAATCTTTTGTCTAGGCAGACTTCATTTGTATGACTCGTCTTCATACTCAGGAGATCGGCCCCTATCCTATATATATTTTTTATCCACACCTTTTGTTTGTGTCTTTTCTTCTCTCCCACATGACAGCTGACTTTCATTCTGCCAGCACAATTTACACTTCATCTAGAGCCATCCTTTGTTTCTTAACCTGTCCCATTACCATCTCCTTTTGCCTTGAATATCTCTTAATGTCTCTTAATCTCTCCTGCCTTCTATCCTATCACAGACCTTCCCTTTTGTTCTTTCATCCCCTTTCCCAGCCCCATCACTTGCTTAAAAATCTGTTCCATTTCCTGCTTTTTTCCAGTTCTGACGAAAGGTCTCGACCTGAAACGTTAACTCTGTTTCTCTCTTCACAGATGCTGCCTCACCTGCTGAGTATCTCCAGCATTTTCTGTTTTTATTTAACAGCGATATTAGCGTGAAAAAGCACAAGTTTTCGTCAGTTCCACTGATTTCACTGATTATACTGATTCCCGGCATTGGGAGTGGGGAGGAGTTGGTGGGGTGGGGGTTGCCCACAGCACAACCTGTGTCGGAGCAGTGAATGACTGACCGCAACTTCAGGATTTCCGCGTTAGGATGCGCATGCGTTACATCCTGAAGATGCCGTCAGTTTCAGAGAGGTAATGAGGGCAAATGCTGACAGTTCAGTCATTTCTCACTGCAAAATCCAGGGCCGTTAAAACATTAAAAAGGTAACTATTTGATTTAATTAACAACCAGGCTATGTGATGTTCCTGACTGCTCAGGTACACATGACATGGAAACAGAAAATGCTTAAAAATACAGAGCAGGCCTTTTAGCCCCTGAAAAGAGAAAAGCACAGGTTAAAATTCCAGTTTGATCCATTATCAGAACTCTCTTTTCTCTGTCTCAGATGCCGATGGAGTTGCTGTGTATTTCCAATACTTTGTTTTTATTTGCAGTAGACACAATTAAAAAAAAAAATCTCCTCCAGTATATACGCTGTGTATAGTTTAATAGCACAGACCCTCCAGCCTGTCTCCTCTGGCTACACTATTGTCTACCTGTAACATCTGAGACCATCAGCCCACAGTCCAAATCTGCCAATCAAACTTTGTCAAATCAGCCAAACCAATGAATTGTATTCTTCCACCAACAGATTTTGAAAGTCCCATCAACATGTAACATACAGAGCTACTTACCACCAATTTGGTTGCAAATGTCTCAATTATTTCCACACACCCCTACTAACTGGGATAATAGACACTATAGCAGGGAAAGTATTTGTGTCCACAGTCTAAATTTCAGTACACTGCAGCTTCAACATTTAGAACGATTACATTTATTATCGACATGTATATACCAACTAAACCATTACAGAACTATATAATACATTAGTTGCCCTCTATCCCTATGCTGGAAAACCAATATAGTACCAATAACTCACATGGTGAAAAGCACCAAGTAATGCATTTTTTCTTCTTTTGTTTGTTAGGTGACCTATAATAGTGCTCCCTTTGTGTCTACTTAAACTGTGTGTTGGGATTGTGTAATATAGCAAACACTCAACTTTAGCTTGTGTTAAGCTATCCAGGCTGTTTTTTCAGTTGGAAAAGTACATTTTCAAAATGCTAAAAGTCAATCATTGACACCATTTTGTTTTAATAGATTTCATTCCATGGTTGTTATGTTTAGGGTATTCCAGCTTTTTTCCTATCATAAAACAGTTGAGTTCACTGCAGCTGTGAAGCCAATACTGACTGCATCCAATTTTAATGGACTCAAGAAGCCAGGTAAAAGACAACAAATCACTCAAATATGAATCATAGGAGCCAAGCTCATCTTCAGTTCATAGTCCAAATATACTTTGGGTTGATGCCAATCTCCTGTGCATCTGTTCTCTCCCTTTCAAGTTCAGCAAGCTGAGGCAGAAGGGTATTGGGAAACCAAGGATTCCAATAGGAAATTCTACTTTGAAGTCGAACTATAAACATCACTGTTTCCAAAGTGATTCCAAAAATGGTTGGCTAGTTATTTTAAAAATATAGTTAGAGACTTAAGGTGCTGCTTTGGAGGTTCTTCTGCAGAAGGTGCTATAAAGAAAGGTGGATCTTTTTGGAATAAAGGGGCACTCACCAGGCAACAGTAACACGAGAGTAACCTGGATGGAAGCTGCAGAAAGTGTTATTGCAGTCTCACTTATGGCCAAAGTTGGAAGCAGATAAAGAAGAAATTTGCTGGGCTATGCATTGTTGCCAAGGTTAACAATGTTGACTTACAAGGCATGTTAATAGCACTTCACTGTAAACTTCAAGCAACATCATAGAGGGATGCACAGCACTCTAGAAACAGTTAATCTACTTTCAAAATGCACAGACAGTTCCACATTTACCAAGGCAATTATTTTGAATAGCCTGTTGGTAGATGTTCAAAAGATTGTACAGCCATTACAAGTACTAATAGCTAAAAGAAACACCATCTAATACATCTCCCACAAACCATTGCAGCATTTTAGCAGTGACCTGATCAGTATCACTTTAAATATTTCTGGAAAAAGCTGCCTCCCGACTTGGTTTGTGGGCAGTTTGAGGAATGGACAATAGCAATGGGGTAGAGGTGAAAATGGCTCTGGGGTCTTAACTGCATCATTTGACCCTAATTTACTTACATTAGTAAGATACCCCCACCCCTTACCCCTTCCCCGCTTCCGGTGGAAGCACTGGCTGCCTGAATCGAAAATTGGAAGGGGCGGGCCTCAACCCATAAGTCGGCAGGTTTTTTAAAACAATTGTCCTGCTACCGGCCCATTAATCGGCGAAACGGGAGGCAGCGAGAGGAAAATCAGCCCCATAATCTTGATTTCATCAGTAATGTTGCTGCTCAGATGTAGCACTCACTGGCTTCCTGCACACCTGCAATGCTTTAGGGAAGAAACCTGTAGTGAATCCACCTGTACTTTTCAGAAATATGTAGAATAACAAATATATGAAAAATGTTTGAAGCCTGAAACAAATCTCAGGGTTAAGAGAGAAGTCACAAACAGTTAGAGCTTTAATCTCCTTATTCATGTCATTTGACTGTGTACTGAGACACTTTCTTATGTATCCACAAATCTATAATAAATGGAACATTTACCACTAATTAGCTGTGGTTTATTTCTGTATAAATGTACAGTAATGTCACAAAACATTGTCATCCTCCTGTAGATTTGCAAGGACATGGAGCACATAGACAACTATCGTGTACAATGACAGGTGCTACCAGCACAAAGAAAACTGGCAAGTATACAGATTGGAAAATTGTGTATGTCACTCCGCTATTTAATAATGGTGAGAGAGGGAAACCAGGGAATTATAGACCAGTTAGCCTAACATCTGTTGTCGGGAAATTACTAGAGTCTGTAATTAAGGATAGGGTGACTGAACACCTTGAAAATTTTCAGCTGATCAGAGAGAGCCAGCATGAATTTGTGAAAGGTGGGTCATGCCTGAGGAACCTGATTGAATTTTTTGAAGAGGTGACTAAAGTAGAGGACAGGGGAATGGCTATGGATGTTATTTATATGGACTTCCAGAAGGCATGTGATTAAAGTCTCTCATAAGAGATTGTTAACTAAGGTTGAAGCCCATGGAAATCAAGGCAAATTATTGACCTGGTTCGGAAATTGGCTGAGCGCAGGAGACAGAGGGGTTGATTTTGTCAATGGGGGCGTGTTGGAGGCGGGACTGCTACTTGTCGGGTTTCAGTCCAGCCTCCATCGACTTGTGGCCAACCCACGCTATTTTCCCTTGATTGACCTTGTTAAGCCCGCCCAGCGGGTTTAGCAGGCCAATTAAGGGGAAGCCGGTTACAGAGAACATCAGTGTATGACGTTTCATCTGTCAAAAATTTTTGACAGATGAATTGTCATCGTTTGACAGCTCTGTGAAGCTGTCAAACACTGACATTCTCTGTTATTTGATGAGTTCTTGTATTCAAGGCTCATCAAACCTCTTTCTTTAGCAGAAATTAGATGGTTGTTGCATTGGAGAATGCAGCAGCCATCTGTCAACTCTGCCGCGGAGATGCGAGACTCTCCGCATACGCAACGATTGAAGCCTGCAGGAAGAAACAAAGGTAAGTAAACTTTTTCTAACACTTTCCACTCACCTCACATACTCACCTCTCCACACTTGCACCCATCACTTACCATCACAGCATACTTTTGGACCCCTCCGACCCCCACATGCCCACTGCTCGCCTCGGTGACGCTGGCGGGGTTTCCCGACGTCAGGAAGCCCGCACCTCTGGTGGCAAAATGGGGATAATCCTTTTAACTGAGGACTGCCTGTTTACTACCTGCTAAGATGGCATACTGGGAAGATGGCATGGAGGTGGGTTGGGGCGGGATGGGCACCCACCCCCAGATCCTGCCATTTTCCCGGCAGTCCCGCCTCCAAACCCACCTCCCCAGGGCTGGCAAGATCGCGCCCAGAGAGTAGGGATAACGGATAGGTACCCTAATTGGCAGGATGTGACTAGTGGTGTCCCGCAAGGATCTGTGTTGGGGCCTCAACTATTCACCGTATTTATTAACAACTTAGATGATGGGATAGAGAGGCACATATCCAAGTTTACCGATGACACAAAGATAGGCGGCATTGTAGGCAGTGTAGATGGAAGCATAAAATTACAAAGGGATATTAATAGATTAAGTGAATGGGCAAAACTGTGGCAAATGGATTTCGATGTAGGCAAATGTGAGGTCATCCACTTTGGACCTAAAAAGGATAGAACAGAGTACTTTCTGGTGAAAAGCTAGAAACTGTGGAGTTCCAAAGAGACTTGGAGGTCCATGTACACAGATCATTAAAATGTCATGGACATGTACAGAAAATAATCAAAAAGGGAAATGAAATGCTGACCTTTATATCTAGAGGACTAGAATACAAGGGGGTAGAAGTTATGCTGCAGCTATACAAAACCCTGGTTAGACCACACCTGGAGTACTGTGAGCAGTTCTGGGCATCACCCCTTAGGAAGGATACATTGGCCTTGGAGGGAGTGCAGTGTAGATTTACCAGAATGATACCTGGACTCCAAGGGTTAAATTAGGAGGAGAGATTACACAAACTAGGGTTGTATTCCCTGGAATTTTGAAGGTTAAGGGGTGATTTGATCGAAGTTTTCAAGATATTAAGGGGAACTGATAGGGTAGATAGAGAGAAACTATTTCTGCTGGTTGGCAAGTCTAGGACTAGGAGGCATAGTCTAAAAATTAGAGCCAAGCCTTTCAGGTAAGAAGTTAGGAAACACTTCTATACGCAAAGGGTGGTAGAAGTTTCTAACTCTCTTCCACAAACGGTAATTGATGCTAGGTCTGTTGTTAATTTTAAACCTGAGATTGATAGATTTTTGTTAACAAAAGATATTAAGGGATATGGGGGGAAAAATTCAGTTGGTTTGTGCCTCCCGTTAGCGCCTTAAGAGGGCGCTAATGGGGCGCAGAGCAACTAGTGCCCGTGGGCGGCAATGTTTGTGCCGCTCACGAAATTAACTAGACATTTTGCGACGGCGCTAAACACTACCGCCACGATCTCCTGCACCGGCAGATCGTGACGTCAGTCGAGTGTGCAACGCCCCGGTAACGCCCCGGACCGGATATCGAGTGGTGCCCCCTGCCTTACTGCCTGCCGCTAGCAACGACAGGTTGAGGGGAGCGTTTTGCAGTCAGGAAGGAACTGGGGGAGCGCTATTTAAAGGCAACCGCTTCCTGCCTTTTTTTGTTGGTGACATTTTTGCACCACGCATTCTGAGAGAGAGAGAGAGAGAGACTTCTGGAGAGATTCAACGCTGTGTGAAGGAGTTTTGGGTACTGAGCAGCACTTTGCAGGTTCATTTTGATTTGCCCTTCCTTGTATCGATTTAGAAGAGACTGTAGGGGCTGCACTCTGAGCTCTTTCCCTGGGCCTCTCCATTGTTCTTTCCAACAGATTTGATGTACAGGTCTCTCCAGGCCCAGATTCAAGGCTGCAATGAGCAGGATGTGGATGGAGAGCAAGATCAACCCTCCCCTTTAAGAACTGGCAGGCGCCATTGTGTCTGTGTTCCATTGCTGACTGACATCACATGAGCTTCGCCAGCGCTCTGAGTTAGCGCCTCGCTCCTCGGCCTTTGCGCCTTAAGAGAGGTGTGTAGCGCCTGATTTAGCACTCCAATCACCTCCAGGGGCGATAAAAGCCAAGTTTGCAGTCAGAGGCGATAATTAGCACCAGGTGCTAATCTTTGCACCCGACCGATAATTGCGCCCCAAACGGGGCGATACTGAATTTTTCTCCCATGGAGTTAGGTCACAAATCAGCCATGATCACAATGAATGGCGGAACAGGCTCGAGGGGCTAAATAGCCTACTCCTGTTCCTATATTCCTAGAAATCCCTCCTTCTCATATCACTGTGAAACACTGCATATTATCAATAGTAACAGATGCCAGACAATCATTCAAGGTTGTAATCCAATCTTGGGAGGTTCAGAAAATGGCTACAAGCACTCAAGTTTTATTTTTATGGTTTAAATAATCCGAACACTTCGATTACATTATAATCTCTCCTGGATGTCCATTATTCTGAATTAATTTCACTTAGAAAATGTAGCCAGTGTAACTAAGACAAGGGGGAGAGTTTAACTAGGAGTGGGTTTCAGGCAGATGAGGGGCAAGGCAAGAGTCAGGTCCATCTGACGTCATCAATTTGAGGCCTGGGCAAATTTAACTCCTGGGCCCCATTTTCATCCTGCCAGCCGACCGCCCAAAATGGGTGGAAAGAGGCAGCCAGCTGGCTTCGGGCAGGTCAAAATATCTGGGCTCGCCGTCAGCAAGGTAAGTCACAGGTGGGGGATCGGGGCCGTTTTGCGGCAGGGAAGGAAGGGAGTATGGGGCAGCAGAGGCCCAAACTTTCCTTGTGGGGCCTGGAGCAGCACTCCTGCTCGTCCTTGCCCCACTGAAGAAAGTTTCTGGCTTACCTTCGAGATCCCCCTCTTCTTCCCCGTCAGGTTTTACTGAGGCGGGCACCCTGCTCAGTAAGGCGTTAATAGGTCATCGGGGTCCTAATGACATGAGTGAGGTGGATGCCTCAGCCTCCTAAAAAAGCAAAGGGCCCAGTTAAGGTGCTGGCAGATGGAATCAAGCAGGAATGGGATGGTAAATCTTTTCACAGCTATGTTAACTGCATGTCCCATTCCAGCTGGGCAGCAAGTGTTAAAATTCCTCACATAGTCACTCACACATTCAGAGTCATTTGCATGCTTCAGATGTACTGAACATCTGGTAATTAATGTACAAATTCATATGGTCGCCCCTAAGTGTCTGCTTTAACAACGCATAGTAATATTACCACCTTGTAGTGTTTCCCCATAGTGACTGTTACAGCTTCAATAATGCAAGGTAGTTTTAGTTGAATTAAATTATCTGTGAAATCTGAGTGTCTAGACTATTCCCAGAAGTGCCCAGTTAACTATTGATACACAGTCATAATTCTGCATCCCACTTCTGAATTTTGCACTGAATAATGTATTTGTATTGTCTTGCATCACTGTTACTGCTGCTCACGCTTAATATTTCCATCACCACAACAAACACACTGAAAACCCTGCTTTTCTTCTGCAACAAAGGCATTTGTGGGACAGGGGAAATACATTTTTCTGCTTTAAAATCAAACCCTGAAAAACAGCCCGGCACGGTTAATTTGTGTGCAATCACTGGTAGTTTTACAGCAAATGATATGAAGGGAATTATCATTTAAATTAATATTTACAATGCAGCAGCCCCAAAATATTGCAGAGTTGCCTCTTGTTTGGTACTGAGGATCCTTTGTAGCTTCCAATGCTCCAAGCTGCTTTTCTTTACATGTCTAACATTGAATATTAAAATAGTAAGAGAACCGGCCAGGAGCATCCTCTGAATAAATGGAATGCCGTATTGCAGTCTTGTTAGATTAGGCAGTAATGAATTCGATAGAGAATATTTAACGCAGGTTGGAAGACACCAGGGATTATTTAACACAAAGCAATGCTGAATGCTGAAACTGCCCGCTATTCATTGACACGCAAGCAAGCACTCCCCTTCCAGTTTATTATTGCACTTTGATGATGAGGATGGGAAATTTACGGTTTCTTTCTCGTCTGAATTAGTAAATATGTTTCCTTTTGCTGTATGTGATATTGCTGACTTCATCCGCAGTGCCCCGACACAAAACAATGATGGAAACGGAGAACAAATGAAGCTGCATCTCCCTTGGGTTTTACTGTGCTTCTCAGCCTAGCAAAACAGCTTTGTTAGGCTTATGCGAGAACTCTACCGTGCAATTTAACTTAAACATTTTGGTGTCAAAATCCTCATTCAGCTCTTAAAGAATAAATAACCATCCTCTAAGTCTTTAAACGCAGAGATTGAATTCATGAAGATGCTTCTGGCCTCCAGCCAAGGCAGCTGTG
The DNA here is from genome assembly GCA_030390025.1 of Squalus acanthias. Taxonomy (NCBI): domain Eukaryota; kingdom Metazoa; phylum Chordata; class Chondrichthyes; order Squaliformes; family Squalidae; genus Squalus; species Squalus acanthias. The sequence goes on from CM059427.1 coordinate 148,749,548, forward strand.
CTGAGGAGCAGTAAATGCCACATCTCACGGGATTTCACATTACCTTCACATTCCTCAAAGTTTGTTTCTCCCACTTGCTTCAATCTGTTAAGTGTTACTTGCTGCAATCATGCAGGGTAGAAGAGAGGAGGAGGAGAGAGACAGCACTGACATTGCAAGAGACCTTCTTCTACAATGAGAGTATTTTTTTTTGTCCTGCACTATGTTTTGTTGAGCCTCTAGGCCACCCTTTGGCAAGAACCCATTACAAACAGGTTTTCTAGCTTTACTGGGATATCAAAAATCTTTCAAAGGGAAAATTTCCAGCAAAAAAAAGTAACTACAATCGAGTGAAGCATTTAGAACATTTGCAGCAAGGCAGATGGGCTTTATTTTCAAACTAACATCAACTATGCAAAGCATTAATGAGGTAGAGCCGCTAACATAGAAACATAGAATCTAGGAGCAGGAGTAGGCCATTCGGCCCGTCGAGCCTGCTCCACCATTCAATACGATCATGGCTGATCATCCAAATCCAGTACCCTGTCCCTGCTTTAATCCCCACAGTACACATATCCCACCCTACCTCCATAACCCCACATATTTAATTCCCCCTAACATATCCTATCCTATCCCCATAACCCCACATATTTAATCCCCCCCTAACACTAAGGGTCAATTTATCATAGCCAAATCAACCTAACCCGCACATTTTTGGACTGTGGGAGGAAACTGGAGCACCCGGAGGAAACCCACGCAGACACGGGGAGAATGTGCAAACTCCACACAGACAGTCACCCGAGGTCAGATTCGAACCCGGGTCCCTGGCGCTGTGAGGCACCAGTGCTAACCACTATGTCACCGTGACAAGCCTCAATATATCCAGCTTTATTGCCTAATTCTTAAAGGCCTTTGAATTATAAGCAAACTGCCAGACATGGGACAATGATCCTGGGGCTGAGAGGCAAGTGCTGTCACTTAGTGGTAAAGTACTCCCAGAATTCCACATGTGGATCCATTGGATAGTGCAGACTATGAGGTTGTAAAATGTCCTAGTCTTTACTGCCTATGATTTTGCGCCAGAAGCATACAAACATAAATTCAAAAAGTTGTTGACAACATCATATGGCACTTAGAGAGAATTAGTCATACAGCTGGGGGTTATTTGGAAATTGTGGTGAGGTACGGAGAGAACATTAATCTGGTTTCCAAGACTACATACATGGTTACAAGCTAAACAGTGATAGATTATTTCCTTAGATCAGCGAGGCAGTAAGGAGAGACCACAAATTTAAGATGATCATCAAATAAATTAAAGAGGAATTTTAGAAAAAACAATCTTTACACAGAGGACAGTTAGAATGTGGAATTCTCTGCCGCAAACAAATCCACAAATTCTTTTAAAAATGAATTTGATAGTTGCTTGCAAAAGAGAACGATTAAAGGATATACAGAGTGAGCAGGATAGTGGATTTTGGCATGTGTGGTTCATGAGGAGAAAACACTTCTGCAGACTTGATGGGCCAAATGACCTATTTCTCTGCATTAACAGAATGCAACTCTATGGACCCGATAATAACTCCAAGATGCGTTCGGAGCAGGGGGGAGTGTAATATCCGGTGGGAAATCTGGAAGAACTTTCAGCGCATCAGTCTGTCATATTTTAACGGAACCCCCTAATTATATTACTTCTGCATTTGGCGTTGAATGTGCGGCATGCGGGTGTGGTACGGACCCGCATGACGTAATCTCAACAGGAGTATTTAAAGGGTCAATCCAAATATGGAATTTGGAGAAGTTCCATCATGGAGCACAGCACACCATGATCATTCTGGAGACCCTGGCTGACGAGTACGGAAAGGCACCTCCAGATCTGTCCAGGCACCTGAAGCAAATCTTGAGCATGTTGATCACTTGTACATCTGGTGGTCATATGGCTTTTGTTATACCGCTCTTGCACTTTATTGGTGGGGTTTTTCACAGGAGTCATCAGCCAAGTGTGAAGGGGATATCCGTTGTCTCCTAGCAGGCACCCCTCAAGTCTGCTTGCAGGTCCAAAGAGGTCAGGGAGCTTGGACTGCTGCAAGATGAAAGCATCATGGGAATCCGGCACACACCTGCATAAACCTTTTCTTGTGTTTGCATACCAGCTGAACATTGATGGAATGGAATCCTTTGCAGTTTACGAATACTCCTGAGTGATCTGGGGGGGTGCGAATTGCCACGTGTGTGCAGTTGATGACGCCCAGGGCCTGTGGGAAGCCAGCCAGCCACGCAAACCCGAGCGCCCTCTCGTTCTAACTGGTGTCACCACAGGCGAAGTTGACATAATTTCCAGCCCTGGCAAGCAACCCATCAGTGACCTGCTTTCTGCATTTGTGCGCAGCCGACTGGGAGATCCTGGATACGTCTCCGGTAGCGCCCTGGAAGGATCCAGAGGCAAAAGGTTGAAGGCAGTGGTCACTTTCACAGTCACTGGTAATGCATGGCCACCAGGTCCAGCAGGGACCAAGACTTCTTCTAGGAGGCTGCAGACGTCTGCCACCACCTGATGCGACAACCTGAGCCTCCTGAGACACTGCTGTTCAGACATGTCAAGGAAAATGAGCCTCTGCCTGTAGATCCTGTTTCAAGGGTAGTGCCTCCTGAGACCTCGACCCCTCTGCTGCTCCCCTCTGCGCTGACCATCTGCAGGTCTCTCCACAGCAGACTGTAGCTGCTGCTGATGGTCATCTTGCTCCTCGACCGAGGTCCATTCTAAGGCAGCTATGGCGCCACCCATTCTGATCGAGTCCCAATGCCTCCAAAGTGCACAAATTAGCCTCTCAACACAAGTACTCTCAAAAAACCCTTTCCCAGTGAGAAGTAAGAAAGCAGCTGTGAGCACTGACTATTTATTGCTGTCTTATGCCTGACTTTTAATGAGCCCCATGAGTTGCCTTTCAGTCTCTCGCCCCGGTTTCAATGGTAAGTTTCAGGAATCCCAGGAAACCCGTGCATGTGCAGCTAATTTTAATGCTGGTTAAAATACCGTTGGAATATCTTATTTGAATATTTTAATCGCTAACCCACCTCTTCAGAGGGGGTTATTCGCACACAGCCAAACGTGCCCGAGTTAAACCAGGATATCGGCGTGTTGGAGCCACCTTCAAGACACGCTGAAATTTTTGCCGAATTTAACCCCCCGCCCGCACCTAAACCCACACGCACTTCAATCTTAAAACTCCTCCTTCTAAGTCCAACAGATTATGATACAAGTCAACTGATTTAAAAAAAAATTCATTCCTGGGATGTGGGCGTCACTGGCAAAGCCAGCATTTATTGCCCATTCCTAATTGCCCTTGAGAAGGTGGTGGTGAGCCACCTTCTTGAACCGCTGCAGTCCATGTGGTGAAGGTACTCCCACAGTGCTGTTGGGGAGGGAGTTCCAGGATTTTGGCCCAGAGACGAAGAAGGAACAGCGATATACTTCCAAGTCAGGATGGTATGTAACTTGGAGGGGAACTTGCAGGTTATGGTGTTCCCATGCACCTACTGCTCTTGTCCTTCTAGGTGGTAGAGATCGCAGGTTTGTGAAGTGCGGTTGAAGGTGCTGATCATTTTCTAGAAGTGGTTCCAAATGATTTAAGGATTTGGTGAAGCAATTAGGTGAATGAGTTGATTATCCTGTGACCCTGTGAATGCCAGGAAACAGTCACGTGAAATCACCCAATGAGCAGCTCACTGCACCAGTGTGACCAGCCTGTGCAATGCAAGTCTTTGTCACAGTACACACAAGCAGATCACAGAAGCTGGAGCGATCAGATGCTTTGGCCACGATTTTATCAGTGGAGGAGGGTTGGAGGCGGCTTTGATGTTCGGCGGGTTCCGGTCCCGCTGCTGCTTTCAGCCTCCCAGGAATTAAGATTTTCCCTTAAGTGGCCTGATTAATGTCTCCGTGCGCGCCACCCAGCTCAATTAGTGGGTTCGGGTCTGCTGCTCGCCTCTGCTGACGTCTGTCAACCAGCTGTATTTAAGAGGCCCATGCAGCATTAGTTTCTCATCCATCCTTTCCTACTGCTTCTCGTTGTACCAATTGTGATCATGACTGCTACAAGAGCCAAGGCCTCTCCCCAATTTGATGATGACTCCCTCCATGCTCTTGTGGAGGGAGTGAGAGGGTGCCAGGAGGTACTGTTCCCCTCAACCGGACGGAGGAAGCATCCTCAGCAAAGCACAGCAGCCTGGATGCAAATTGCTGAGGAGGTTAGCGTCAGGTCTTTGTGTGGTTGCACATGGGTTCAGTGATCTGCTACGCTCAACAAAAGTGAGTATAACATCACACTTACCTTCAATCTGCTCCCCATCTCCTCTCATCACCAGCACTCTGTATTGTCAACCTACTCCTGCACATCCCAACTTACCCGTACATCCCTTGCACCCTTAACCATCCCTCTCTCTCTATGTACAAATCACTTCACTATTCTACTATGCACCCCTCACACTTGCTATCACTGTTATGCAATGACAACAACTAACAATGCACAGGGAGGGCCCTTGGTATTGGCACCTCACTCCATCTTTGTCTCCCTCTAAGCATCTATGCTATGGATTCTCTACACTCACTCCAACATTCTCACTCCAACTCCACTTGTGTCCCTCATTGCAGGAAAAGAGAGCCCACAATAAGAGGGAGAGGGCCAGGACAGGAGGAGGGCCACCTTCCATTGTCCAGTTGACCACCACTGAGGAGGCTGCTCTGGACATTGTAGGAGGTGCTGAGGATCTGGAAGTGGGGGACGGTCAGACGGGTGCAGTAGAGCAAGCTGGTGACAGAATAGATTTGCAGCCCTCTCATTTACATTGCATGAGTGACTGATATGGCTTCTGATGTTCATACAGATTGAGTTATGATCATCTGCACAAGTCGATGTGCCTGCTACGTTAATATCACATGTCTCTCTCATGCCTTTACTCTCCCACAGGACCATCGAGAGCCCCCCCTCCCCACTGTCCAAGAGGAAGGGCTGGACGACTCCTCAGAGGAACCTGGAGCCTCTGAGGGAGCAGCGCAACCAGAACGCAGCGCACCCAGCACCAGCGCAGAGACGCACACCTCGGTGGGTCCTTCGCGAGATAGAGTAGTGTTGTCACCTGGTGTATCACAGCTCACAAGTGAGCATCAGCAGATGGTGGAGACAGGGACAGCAGTGGCGAGTCCTCGTCGGAGGCCGCAGGGCACTCCGAGCTCTGCTCAGCTGCATGTGGACCCTGTGCCTTTGGGACCATCCAGAAAGAGAGCGGTGCTGGAACTGCAGGAACAAGTGCAGGAGTCTCTGGCAGGTTTTGCATCCAGGGTAACTGCGAGTGTGGAGAGAATGGAGGAGTCCATCGCTAACATGAGCACTGCCTTTGTGGAGGCAATGGTGCATGAACGTTCCGCCATGGAGAGGGTGGCAGCCGCCATGGAGAGCATAATTCACCACAATAACGAAAACATGGTCACTCTTCAAAATAGATTGTCTGCTATGGAGGAGAGATGGACATCCATTGAGGAGAGACACCAGAGCTTCATGGATGTCCTTGTACTGAGGACTGGCAGTACAGAGATGGGTCCTCATGGCCCTCCTGATGTGCAGCAAGGTGCTGTCCAGCCACTTGCTAGCACTGAAGTGCGGCTGACCCATGAGAGGGATGTTGGTGGCAGGTAACAAGGAAGTGTGGGCTCCTCTCCAAGCGCTCACACTCCCATGCCACTGCGGAGCTCTCGGTCATAGCCCCACCAGATTCCTCACCCAACTGAGATGGCCGTCTCCGCCCCTGCACAGCCGTAGGAGGAGCAGACTGTTGCCGAGCCCTCCCAGGCTCCCAAACCCAGAGGACGCCCACCAAAGGTGTCGAAGCAGGAGCAGCATGAAAGTGAGCAAGGTGCCTCCACATCTGCTGAAGCCACAGGGGAAGCACCACGTAGAAGCACGCGTAAGAGAAAGTTAACATACAAATAGTCACAAGGGTAGTCACTTGTGTGTTTTGATGCAATACATATTTAAGATAATGATCGGCATTTCAATTGTAATAAACAAATGCGATGGCCTGCCATATTTGCAAAGCCAACCGCACGCGCAGTTACACTTGCTTCATCTGTGGAGAAGTGGATGTAATTATGTGCCTTTTCAAAGAGGCCATCGGTAACTTGCAAGTGTGTGCGGCTGACTGGGAGATGCCGCTGATGTCTGCTGATGAGCCCTGGAATTGAGGGCAGTGGTGACTTTGACAGCCACTGGTAAGGGGTGTCCACCCACTCCTCTGGGCTCCAGGTGTTGGTGCAGCGTTGCGCAGATGTCAGCGAATACCTCTCGCGAAAGTCTCAGCCTCCTTTGGCACTACTGCTCAGTCAAGTTGAGGAAGCTTATCCTTGGCCTGTAAACCCTGTGTTGGGGGTATCTCCTGCGGCGAGGTGCAGCCTAGCACTGATGGCCTCTGCCCTGTGTAGCATCAGGTGGGTGAGCAGCAGGTTGGCGCTCCTGTTGTTGCTGCTGCTGTTGTGCCTGGTCCTGCTGCTGCCACGGCTGCTCTTCCTCCGAATCTGAGGACCAGGATGACAGGGTATAAATGGTTCCCACGCTGCTGGTAGATATCTCAGTTGAGGACTAGAAGTTATAAGCGCTCAGTCAATGTGGGGAGAGGGTTTTCCCAGGAGGTCACAGTGCATATGGATCTCAGCTTCACCACTTACAAGCTCAGTAGACCTGCAAAAAGTGTTCCAACACCTCAAAAAACAAAGTTCTGTCATCTGAAAGTCAGCCATGTTGAGAGCTCCATTTTTATGCTGGAGCTGCAGCTGTCAAGAAGTCAGGTACTTGGTGAACCCAGTACAATCAGCTGGTGTGGTTTGCGAACGGCGTGGAACACGCTGAAAATGTAATAAAATGGCAAGACCCTGCTAAAATTGGATTATCTAGGCAGTTAACAAGCTAAGGGCAATTAGGGATGAGCAATAAATGGTGGCTTTGCCAGTGATGCCCACATCCTGTGAATTGTAGCCAGTTCCTGCAGCAAGAATGCATTCAACCAACATTAAAGGGTCAAACCAATGTACTGTAAAGGCAGTTTTGTGAAATTGACCAATCATAAGAAACTGACCAAACTTCGTAAGCCAGCATAACATGAGGAACCAACGAGACTTTTAAAAGGAATTTGTAATACACGCTCTGGATTAAACAGGCTAAGAACCACAGATACGACTCCTTTTACTTCATGAATATGTTAACCAAGGAAGTGGCTGGAACAATCAAACTACACAATGGCATGTGTTTGAGTAAATTCAACTGACTATCCTGTCCAGTGAAACTCCTTGGTCCAGCGGTTAACCAGACTTACAATTGGTTCCACCGAGTCTGGAATGGCTCCCTCATCTTTTGGAAATATTAATGCCAGGATTGTCATTGGATTGAAACCCATTCACTAACCTTTCAAACTGATGATAAGCAAGGAAGTGTCTAATCAAGATATTTCATTGTGTGATAATGGTCGAACATCAAACAGGATGAAGACATTTCTTTTTGTATTGTATGGTTTGAAATTGAACAGAATGGCAGAAAGACAAGATTAAGGTGGTGCAATCAAAAGGGGAAAGGTTTGCGTCAATCTATTGTCACGGGTTTTGATCTTTTGTATTATAAAAGAGTGTGCTTAGAAACAGAGGGTAGCAATTTGCAAGGGAACTGCGGACGGATTTGATCACCCGTACAGATGGAAACATACTGCTCCACATGATCGCCGGGGTGAGTGGTGTTTGAAATTAAAGAGTTAAAGGGGACAGTATATGTTAGTATTGTTTGGAATTATAAGGGAACAGTGCATTGACGTTTGTATCTTATTTGTAGTACAATAAATAGTTAAAGGCATACTGAGGTGTACTGAGTTTATGAGCCTTGACCATTTTACTCCACCCAGAAGGGGTTCAAGTCGGATTCTGGAATTATAAGATGGGAGGTGCGGGTTCACCTACCTACAAAATAAAAAATCAACTTATATTCAGGGGCCACAGATGTACCTTTGGCCAGGACTTGGCTAGAATCTCCTACATGAAAGAAGTAGGAGTTTGAACAACTCTGCCTTTTGAGGTTTTATTTGGAAATGATTAATTGCTGAAGAAGCAATAGCCAAACTGCTGAGAAAAGAGGAGGACCAATCAACCCATCCAATGCTAGGTCAGCACAGTCACCTGAAGCGGACACTCCACCCACCTGAACAGAGTTAAGGGTTAAGGGCCAGTGCTTCTACACCCTGGGAACCTGGGGGTAAAAATTCAGTTGGTTGCGCCTCCCGTTAGCGCCTTAAATGGGCGCTAATGGGGCGTTAAGGCGCGAACGCCCGGGCGCAGCGCTGTTTGCGCCGCTCGAGAACTTAACTTGAGATTGTGCGGCGGCGCTAAAACTTACCGCTGCGACCACCTGCGCGCGCAGATTGTGACGTCATTCCGTGGTGCAACGCCCTTGGGGCGCCCTGGAGCGGAAATTGAGTGGCGCCCCCTGCCTTACCGCCTGGCGCTTCCAACGACCGGAAGACTGGAACGTTATCAATCGGTGTGGGGCTGGGGGGGGCGCTATTTAAAGGGGGCCTCTTCCTGTCTTTTTCTGTGGTCGACATTTATGCACCACTCGTTCTGAGAGAGAGAGAGAGATTCGGAGAGAGAGAGAGAGAGACTTCTACATTGACTCAACGCTTTGTGAGGTAGTTTTGCCTAGTTCATCCTAACTTTGCTGCTACTTTCGTTGCTGTACCTCATTACTTTTCTGGCAAAGAGAAGATGGGGGCTGCAATGATTGGGGGCGTCGTCCTGCTCCAGCTCAATCGGAGGAGAGTGAGACGCAGACAGAGAGTGGCAATGATGGCCAGACGGAGGAGGCCCATCAGGCGCATGTACAGGAGAGCTTACCCTCCCAGGGTATATCGTGAACAGCTCTCCTACATCCACATGTCCGAGGAGCTGTGTTTGCGAAGGCTGCGATTCAGCAAGGAGGTGGTCACTGAGCTCTGCCACCTGCTGCAGCCAGATCTGCAGCCTCAGCTGAGGTCCAGGACGTCTCTGTCGGTGGCAGTGAAGGTCACAGTGGCTTTGAACTTCTACGCCACTGGCTCATTCCAAGCTGCTGTTGGGGACCTCGCCAATATCTCCCAGTTTGCGGTGCATCGCTGCATCCGGCAGGTCACCAATGCCCTCTTCACAAGGAGACGAGACTTCATCTCCTTCCCTATGACCCCAGACAAGCAGCATGACCGTGCTATGGGCTTTGCGAGGGTAGCGGGCTTCCCCATGGTGCAGGGCGCCATTGACTGCACGCATGTGGCTTTGCGTGCTCCGCGAGAGAATGCAGAGGAGTTCCGGAACAGAAAGGGGTTCCATTCCTTGAATGTGCAGTTGGTCTGTGACCACAGACAGGTGATTCTCGCTGTCAATGCCCACTATCCGGGCAGCTGCCACGATGCTTTCATCCTGCGCCAGAGTACTGTGGCAGAAATTTTCGAGGCACCGCATCAGCCAGTTGGTTGGCTTCTGGGGGACAAGGGGTACGCATTGAGCACCTGGCTGATGACACCGCTCCGTGCGCCAAACACCCCTGCTGAGCTGCGGTACCAGGAAAGCCAACAAGCAACCAGGAACATTATTGAGCGCACAATCGGCGTGCTCAAACAACGATTCCGCTGTCTGGACCATTCCGGAGGAGCCCTGCAGTACTCGCCTGAGCAAGTTTCCAAATTCGTAGTGGTGTGCTGCATGTTGCACAACATGGCAATCCTCAGGACGCAGCCAATGCCACCAGGCCTTGCAGCACCACAAGAGGAGGAGGAGGAAGAGGAGGAACAGGCCGAGGACGATGATCAGCAGCAGCACCAAGGCAGGAGGGCGGCCCACAATGGTCAAACTGCAAGGGCCGTCCGTCAACGACTAATAGCAAGCCGCTTCTAGGACCCCTGCCAGTGCTACAAACACGAATCAACCCAGCACGCAACCCCTAAGCCGGCCAAGGCACCAATAATTCCAACCACCAGCCATGTATATTTTGAATACAGAAACTTATTTATTGTACAAACTCTGTGTGTGTCAATTCCTCATGACAAACTCATAGAAATAAACACAAAAAAACAGTCAATAACATAACTGGTTCTCACAACCTGGAGATAATGTCCAAAACACTGAACAAAAGTTGGGCCATGAACCTCGGCCTTTAATAAAAAAATGACCAGCATTTTGGCACACCTCCTACTTTTTGCCCTTCGAGGGTGATCTCCTTCCCTTGCGCACTTCCCCCCTTCTAACCCTACTGCTCCTCCGTAATGGGACCTCAGTGGCTGCAGCAAGGCTGGTGGAAGGCTGCTGCTTGTCAGACCCTGACACTGCAGATGCCCCTGAAGGACGGCCTCGACCACTTCTGGGCCTGGAGGGCCCGGCTGCAGACTGCACCAACTCTGCATGGGCGGCAGCAGTCTGTCCTACAGGCGGTGGCAAGTGCAGTGGAGAAGTGACAGTGTTGGCAGCAGGAATGCTGTCATCGTGAGAGAGGACAGCAACTCCCTGCTCGCCCGACACACTGGCACTCCCACGGGGCAGCACTTCAGCATCCGGAGCAATTTGCCGGAGAACAGATTGCTGGCCTGCTGCGGCGCGGTGACAGCCCCGGGGACATGTGCACGAACCATCGAGGATGGCAGCAGTCAGTGCTCGCGTGGCCTCAATCTGAGTCTGCATGAGAGCAGGCTCAGATGGGTTCCTGGCAGCCAGTGACTGAATTGCAGCAGTAAGCTTTAGTGTGGCATCCGCCTGTGCTACAGCGAAGTGCTCCACACTCCTTGCCAGTGCCTCAATGCATTCGGGCACCCTTCCCACTGCACCCATGAGCTCAGTGTGCATGACCACCGCCTGGCTGTTCATTTCTGCAATCAGCCGCTCCTCCTCTGCGTCCATTGCATTAGGAGTGTCTGGCATACTCTCCCTCTGGGGAGAAGGCTCCCGTTCTTCCCTCTCCCCCCCCATGGCGTTGCTGCAGCCCGCTGGGTCCTGGAACTTCACCATCATCAGCCCCTTCCCCCCTGCTCCCCTCCGGGGAAGGCGTGTTCCCAGTGTGGCCATGGGCTTCCTCGGGAGAGGGTGGCACTGATGCTCCGGCTTCCTCTTCCTCCTCAGCTGCAGCATCACTCCCAGTGGCAGCTTCAGGGACCATCTCCTCAGCTGGTGAATCACCATCTGAAAGCAGGGAGGTACAAGAGTGGCTTTAGCGTGAGGACAGGGTGGCAGTAAGGGAGGAATAAGTGCAGCGAGTTAGCAAGTTGGATTGAAAGTGTCAAAGGCTGGTATTGTGAGGGACAAGTGGAAGGACAGAGGACAAAAAGGTGATGACCTTACCATTGCTGTCCACAACGGGGTCGGCGTCTCCAGTGGCGACGGGACCGATCACCCGGCTTGCCACAATCCTGTGGACGCGCTCCTCCAGATCGCTGAGGGGTTGCAGCTGAAGCCGCCCTCCACCCGTCCGTTGCTGCTGTCTCCGATTATGAGCCAGCTTAGCCTGCAAGAAAAAGGACAGCATCTGAGTCAATATACAGCCATGGTCTTGCCTGATGTGCCTCCCATAGGTGAATAGCCCTTACTGTATGCAGCCATGGTCTTGCCTGATGTGCCTCCCATAGGTGAATAGCCCTTACTGTATGCAAAGTGTGGAATGTGTGTGTGTGTTTGATGAAAGGGCCATAGGTGTTGCATGAGTGTTGTGCATTGGGGTTTTAAGACCCTCTGGCCATAGAGTGAGGTTGAGATGGAGGGATGGAGAGGTATTGAGAAAAAGCCACTCACCCTGACGACCCGAGTGAGGTCGTTGAACTTTTTGCGGCACTGGACATGGGTCCTGGGCACCATGCTCCTGGAGGAGACGCTCTGAGCCACCTCCCTCCACACTCTTCTGAACTCGCGTGGCAAAGGCCTCCTGCCACTCTCCGGGAACAGCATGCATCGTCTGCGCTCCACTGCGTCAACCAGAGCATCCAAGGCCCGCTCGGTGAAGCGATGAGCGCGTTCTCTCACCCTCTCCATGCTTGGCAGCAAAATGGATTACAGGTCTCTCCAGGCTGAGATTCAAGGCTGCAATGAGCAGGGTGTGGCTGGGGAGCAAGTGGCCCCCCCCGCTTTAAGAAGTGTCCGGCGCCAGTGTGTCTGTGTTCCCTCGCTAACTGGCAGCAGCTGCGCTGCGCTCGTGCGCTGAGTTAGCGCCTCACTCCTAGGCCTTTGCGCCTTAAGAGAGGTGTGCAGCGCCTAATTTAGCGCTCCACTCACCTCCCGGGGCGGTAAAAGTGAAGTTTCCTGTCAGTGCCGATAATTAGCGCCAGGCGCTAATATTTGCGCGCGGACGATATTTGCGCCCCAAATGGGGCGCGACCTAATTTCTACCCCCTGCTGTTTCATCTCCAAGCACAGGGGAGGTATGCAGAGCAGCAGCAAGTAGCTCCGCAAACATCACTGGCTGCTCAGCTAACCAGGAGGTTTGGAATATACAAGCCAAACAGAACCAGAGAAGATTGAATTTATTGATCCTGTGCGGGGGCTATAAAGTAGTGGACAGGGAGCTCAGACCTTGCAATATCCTCCCTAGTGAATACTTCTAGAAAATCCTAGTAGAATACAGCACTGGCACAGGACCAAAATGGCAAGCCACTAGGAAGAGAAGGGTTTTTCTTATTACTTCAAATCTAAATTTACATCTTTCATAGCTACTTAAAAAACTGGAAACTAAAACATAAATTCGTTAAAATTTTAAAGGATTGCCCCATCTACCTATGTGTCACTGGGGGAATTTAACCCCGAAGAATGGGTGAGTTGGGAGCAGGTGGGGGGTTAAAATTTTTGATTTTTAAAGCGGGGGCGCAAGCCGGCTCCAACATGCCCACTATCGGGTTTAATGGAAGTACGTTTGGATGCCGGCGAGAAACCTACTTGCCGAAGTCGGAATTGAATTATTGCATGCGGGCGGGTACTTATTGGTGTAATTAATATCCTTAAGAGACATTAATGAGGAATTTTCAAATTGTTTTTAACTTGGCTCTAAGTTTAACTTGTGCAGCATGGGTGAGAAATTGGAGCGATTTGGGTGGAGTTCCCATTTCCATGTCCCCTGTCGCCATCATCCCTCTCCTGGGCCAGTGCTCTTACCAGTATGCAGCAGACCAGCTAGGTGGGGATCAGTGACATGTTACAAGGCCACGAATACGGTATCTGTCATCCTGTTTAAGGCAGCAGCCATCTCCTGCATGGCCGTGGCCATGGCCTGCATGGACTCATTTGAGAGCCATGCTTGAAGCTCAATTCCCTGCACCACCAATCCACTAGCAATCGAGTTGGACTCCTCCATCCTCTCTGCTATTGTGTAGAGTGTGCATGGAACATCTATCAGTACCTGGCTAAGTTGCTGATGCACTTCTAGCATCCTCCTTCTCATCGATAGCTGCCGGGGTTCAACATCTGTGTCCAGCTGAGGAGATTTGGAGAGGATTGCGCTCCCCGATGAGGACTCTCCACAGCTGTCCCTGCCACCAATGTCTGCTTGTGCTCGCTTGTGAGGTGTGAATCATCAGGTGAAAACCCAACTAACTCTCTAAGTGGACCCACTGAAGTGTGGCTATCTGTGCTGCTGCATGGCTATAGTTCCTGTGACAGTGCACCCTCAGAAGGAATGAGATCCTCTGAGGAATCATCCTCATGGATGTCCTGCGACACTTGCTGTACACATGAAGGCCCTGGAAGACAAAAGATTTACTTGTGGCAAAGTCACAATCTTGACAGTCACCATACTCAATCTTCTCATCTGTCATTCAGATGAAATAAAGTCAGCATATGTGTGTCAAAGATATTTGGAATCTGTCACCAGCGATCTGTGAGCTCCCTGTCTCTCCATCTCTGATTGAGAAGGATGCAGATGTGTCACTTATCTCCAGGGCCTCCTCCTCTGCATCTATGAGCTGAACTATTTGTGGCAGCCCACCTCCAGTCCTCTCCCTCTCCCTTGAGTTTTGCGCTCTCTTCTCCTACAAGAGGTGATAAAACAGACCTGTGAGTGACTGAAGATCAGGTATTCACCAGATTGCTGCAGTGCATTCGGTGAGGGTGACTATGAGACATATGCACCACATTGCAGAAGGATTGTGGTGAGTGGCAATGATGGATGGATAAATGGGGAGATGATGAAGTGCATATAAAGTGAGTGGTGCTGCTGGGTGCTGTTGAAATTTGAGTTGGTGTGAGGAGTGATGTGATGAAGTATGCTTAGCAAGAAGAGTGATGGGGGCAGGGTGCTTAAACCACAGGATGTAGGTGAATCAGCAAATTTACTCACTTTTCTTGAGTGAGTTAGGTCATTAAACTGCTTCCTACATTGCATCCAAGACCTTGGCACAATGCTCCTGCTGCTCTCCTCCTCAGCTACCTCCAACCATGCCTTCTTGATGAGAGCAGCAGGTTTCTTCCTCCCATTGCTGGGGTAAAATATGTCTCTCCTGCTCCTGACTGCACCCAGCAGTAATTCCAGCGATGTGTCATTGCATCTGGGTGCTGCCCTTGCTCTATGTGCACCTTCCATCCTGAACACCTCCAATTTCCATTTGTTCACTGTCCCTTTAAATACAGCTGAGATCGCGTCACCCGGGTGTGCATCACGCCCATTCCGCAGCTTGGAGACGTGAAGCCCGGAAGTCAAAATTAATTGGTACAATTGAGTTGAGACTGCAGATTCCGACCCCCTCACTTGACTTCCAGGTTTCGCCCACGCTATTTCAACCCCCGCTCCCCGCTTCCCGCTCGGAAGCTACCTTCATATTAATATCAGGGCCACTGTGTTTGTATCAGTTACCAACAGCCATAATAACTCCCCTATATGAATGGAATTAGATTGACTTCAGCTGACTTTGTTTTGAGGGAATAATCACAATTTTAATGTAAAATGCTATTAATAGAGCAACAATCAGCACATGTTCAAAAGATAGAGCTATTGTGACAAGATTTGGTTATGAATATATAGCAGTAATATATTTTAACATCATTGTCTTTATCAAGCACACTTACCTCACTATAAACTGCCAGGACCAGCTTGCTTATTCCTTGTTCAGAACAGACATATTATAATGCTTTTTCAAAGCTCATTTTAATAGTTCCAAAGGATACATTGCTTGGTTTATTCATATAAACCATCTGCACTGTGTCTAATGTCATATAAGTGTAAAGACATTATACAAACATCACAAGCCATCATGCTGAAATAACACTACCATTTTTGTCAATTGAAATACCAAATTGTTAGCAGCACACAAGCATCAAACCAGAACCAGATTACTTTATGTGGAGATAATAATCCCCGATAAAATTGGAACAGAGCAGTTGTTTCTAGTCAAACCAGACTGTAGCTATCTTTTGACATGCACAGTGCTATCCAAATTTGTCAGTATTAGGCAAGTACACTCAATTTTGATATATCAGTATGGCCGCTTCCCAAAATCTCCATGTTTTAAGGAGCAGCTTTATAGTGCAAATGTCAGTTATGTTTCAGTTTCTGAAGGTTGGTAAACTTTACTGAAAATCAAACTCATATATTACAGAACATACTAGAAAGACTTACTTTTTCTGTGCTTCTCCAGACAAGACATTGGGTGATAATGTAATACAGGTACTATCAATTTGGCCGCCCGTTATGCATCTCTCCCAATTTTGATTTCGGTGAAAATTGGCAGAGAGATACTCTTCCCTAGCAACAGGAGGAAGAAGCCTGCAGCTGAGACCAAGAAGGTGTGGCTGGAGGTGGCACAGGAGGTCAGCAGCAGGAGCATAGTGTCACGCTCCTGGATTCAGTGTCGGAAGCAGTTTAATGACCTAAGCAGGTCAGGAAAGGTGAGTACAGTGACACATTCACCTACATCCTGCTGTGCATGTCACCCCACACTCTCACTCTGCCTTCTCAAGCCTACTCCATCACATCACTCCTCACATCCTCTTACCTTGCTGGTGCACCCATCCTTCTCTTTCTATGCACTTCCTCACATCACCATCTATCCATCCACCACTCCCCCTCGCCCTCACCTTATGAAATTTCCTGCCTCTCCCTCATAGTAACCCTCACCAAATGCACTCCATCCATTGGATGAACACATGCAATTACATTCACTCATAGGCCTGTTCTTTCCCTTCTTGCAGGAGAAGAGAGCACAGAACATCAGGGAGAGGGAGAGAACTGGAGGGGGCTCTCCGCAGATCATGTAATTTGTAATATGTGCGGAAATCACCCCTCGCCCCGTCCAACAGTTTCCAAAGTTCAGACCCGTCAAACAGACAACACAAAACCCAGTGAATCTGTGGAAAACTTCTTTTACTTAAAAATCAGCAAGAGATTACAAGTAAGCATCCGACAGTTATGCAGCGTATAACAATTCCCGATTATACTTTAGCATACACAGAGCTATCCCTTTACTTTATGCTCAAGCGATAATAAGCAAACACCACATACGTACTAACACCAGCGATTGGTCAATTCGGTGATGACTAGATGTATGATTTCTGACAACTGACCAGGTTGCCCATCTGCAGCCCCGAGTATCTTCTTACACGGTGGGCAACACGGTGGCATAGTGGTTAGCACTGGTGCCTCACAGCGCCAGAGACCCGGGTTCGAATCTGACCTCGGGTGACTGTCTGTGTGGAGTTTGCACATTCTCCCCGTGTCTGCGTGGGTTTCCTCCGGGTGCTCCGGTTTCCTCCCACAGTCCAAAAATGTGTGGGTTAGGTTGATTTGGCTATGATAAATTGACCCTTAGTGTTAGGGGAGATTAAATATGTGGGGTTATGGGGATAGGATGGGATATGTTAGGGGGAATTAAATACGTGGGGTTACGGGGGTAGGGTGGGATATGTGTACTGTGGGGATTAAAGCAGGGACAGGGTACTGGATTTGGATGATCAGCCATGATCGTATTGAATGGCGGAGCAGGCTCGACGGGCCGAATGGCCTACTCCTGCTCCTAGATTCTATGTTTCTATGTTTCTATGTTTCTATGTTTCTATGTTTACAGCATCTTTTATACCTTAAACCTGGCAACCCGCCCACAGCATATGTGTCCCAAACTTATACGAAGAATAGTCAGTTGTTGTTTATCTCGTCTTCTTATCAGTGGTCAGTCAGTCAGTCAGTGGGCCGCAAGGCCAGTTACATTCCAAAGTCTGAGGATATTCCTGTTTTTGCAATGGCTTAACAGTTCAATAGCTTCCTCTCCACAGAACTTTCAAGGTCTGTTTCCCTTAGCTGTTAAAAGGCAGCTGGCAGCCTTTACATCTTAAAACCGTAGCAGTCTATTTTACATTCCAGCAGAAAGTCTCTGTTTCTGTCCAAGGTCTTCTTTATCTGTGAACAGTTTTCATACAAAGTTCCCACAGGAACCAACCTCTCAGCCTCTCGAAGCATGCTGGTATATTAAATTTGGTCAACTATTAAGTTTGGTCAAGTTACAGCAAAATTTACAGCAAATGGCTTATTCTTACAAATTCATAACTGCAGATGAGGAGGTGCTGGAAATAAGTGGAGTTATGGCATCCCTTGCTATCAGAGATGGGGAGACATGGAGCTCCCAGCTACCTGGTGACAAAATTAAATAAAAGCCACCCACATGTCATGCGGTACTCAATTATGTTGACTTGGTTTCAAGCGAGTGAAAATTGATCATCTTCATAATGATAACTTGCAACATTCTTACCTTGCCAGGACTAATTCATGTCTTTTATCTCCCACAGGACCTTCACGTGTGCAGCAAGAGTCGGTGGACGTGGCAGGCGATGAGTCCTCAGCGGAGCTCAGTCATTCTGAGGGTGCACCGTCAGTCATACCATACACCAGCTCAGAAACTCAGACTTTGGTGGGACGAGTAGGACAGATAGTTGGGTTTTCACCTGGTGACTCACACCACACAAGTGAGCGAGAGCAGATGGTGGAGACAGGGACAGCAGTGGAGAGTCCGCATTGGAATGCACAGCCCTCTGCAAGTTCTGCTCAGCCAGACACAGATGCTGTGCCCCGGGAGTCGTCGATGAAGAGGAGAAGCATTGAGCAGTAGCAGACAATGTGCGATGCACTAACACGCCTTCAAAATAAACTCACCATGATTGCAGAGAGATTGGAAGAGTCCACCTCAAGAATCTGAGAGGTGACATCACAGGCCATTGAAATTATGTCTTCTTCCATGGATAGAGTGGCCAGCGCCATGGACCGTCAAACGCTCCAATCAAATGAGACCAAGCACGCCTTCAACACCACCGTGCAGACTCTGGATGCCAACAGGTCTGCCACCTTAAATAGGTTGACAGATACCTTAGTCTTGGCCGCACTGATCTGTACTAAAGTTTTCTCCAGCACAATGGTAGCAGTGAAGCGCTCACCACTCAGTCAGTAGCCCACATGCTGCCTCGTCTCCCGATGGCCGAGTCGACCCCTGCACAGGTGAAGGTGGAGCAGTCTTTGGCGAGGCCCTCACGGGCTCTAAAACCCAGAGGGCATCGGCCAAGAGCACTTCAGCAGTCAGAGCAGGGATCTGAGCAGCCTGCCTCTACCACTGCCGAAGCCACACAGGTTGCACCACATAGGAGTAGCAGAAAAAGGAAGTGTAAGGCTTTGTAGTTGCACAAGAGTATGCGCATGGGTGTCTGAGAAAATGTTGCTTTGATAAAATGTTGTTCTTTATTTAGCTCACGTAAATGTTTTTCTTTTTCACCACTTTTCCATCTTGTCCATTCTTGGGTAAATGGCCTTCTAATTTGTTTGATGATGATTGTGAAGACATGAATTGATGGAGACCAATGGGGTCGTGTTCAGGCGTAGTTGGTTGGTTGCAGGACTGCTTTGTGTCAGTGGCTTTGGCAGTGCAGGGGGTGGGGGAAGTGTGGCCATTGCATTTTCTGGTGACATGGGTCCGCTGGTGCAACCTAAGTGAACCTTGCATTAATAAGGGCATCCCTGGCATCCCGGGCAGCAATGTGAGCAGCTGAGGGTGCATTGCCCTCATCACCCTCAGCCTCCTCTTTTTCTTCTGCCTCCTCCCCCTCTGAATCCTCTGAGAAAGATCTGAGTTCTGCGCTTTGTTCCTCCTGCAAGTCCAAACCTCGCTGCTGCGCAATGTTGTGCAGAGTGCAGCAAACCACAACCATTCTGGACATCCTGGCTGGTGCATACTGAAGGGCACCTCCAGATCTGTCGAGGCACCTGAAGTGCATCTTCAGCATGCTGATGGCCTGTTCAATCACACATCTGGTGGTAATAGGGCATTCATTGTAGTGCTATTGGGGTCAGTGTTGGGTTTTCGGATGGGTGTCATCAGCCAGGTTTACAGTGGGTATCCCTTGTCGCCTAGCAGCCACCCCTTAAGTCTGCTTCCTGGTCCGAAAAGATCATGGACTTTGGACTGCCGCAGTATGAAAGCATCTTGTGCAGACCTGCATAAAGATCTTTTTGTGGTTGCACACCAGCTGCACATTAATGGAGTGGAAGCCCTTGCAGTTGGTGAACATTCCTGGTTGTTCTGGGGGTGCCTAGATTGCCACGTGAGTGTAGTCGATGGCACCCTGCACCTTTGGGAAGCCAGCGAAACCTGCAAAGCTGAGCGCCCGCTCATTCTGACTGGTATCTTCGAAGTCAAAGTTGACATAATTGCCAGCCCTGGCAAACAAACCATCAGTGACCTGTCCAATGGATTTGTGAGCGGCCGACTGGGAGATCCTGGATATGTCTCCGGCAGAGCCCTGGAAGGATCTGGAGGCAAAAAAGTTGAGGGCGATGGGGACTTTGACAACTATTGGTAATGAGTGACCACCAGATCCAGCAGGCAGCAGGTCTTCTTCGAGAAGGCTGCAGATGTCTGACACCACCTGATGTGGCATCCTGAGCCGCCTGAGAAACTGCTGTTCAGACATGTCATGGAAATTGAGCCTCTGCCTGTAGACATTGTTTCATGGGTAGTGCCTCCTGTGAGCTGCACCTCTCTACTGGTCCCCTCTCTGCTGCTCCCCTCTCTCCTGTGCAGCTACAGGTCTGTGACCAGCAGGCTGCGGGTGCTGTTGCTTGCGCTGTTGCTGGTCATCTTGATCCTCATCTGAGGTCCAATCTAAGGCAGCATAAACAGCACCCATCCTGATGTGATAGAGCAAACCTCCAAAGTGTAGGAAGTTATCTCTCAGCAAAGGTACTGTGAACAAACCATTTCCCACTAGCAGGTAAGAAAGCAGCTGAAAGTACTGAGGATTTATTGCAGTATTTCCATGAGTTTTAATCAGCCCCCTCAGTTGCCGTTGTGTTCTCGCCTTGCTTTCACTGACGAGTTTCAGGAAGCCGGGGAAACCCATGGACTTGACTGGTTCAATAAGGAGTGTAGAAGAGCATGCCAGGAGCAGCACCAGGTGTACCTCAAAATGCGGTGCCAACCTGGGGAAGCTGCAACACAGGACTACATGCATGCTAAAAAGCGGAAGCAGCATGCTATAGACAGAGCTAAGCGATCCCACAATCAACTGATCAGATCAAAGCTCTACAGTCCTGCCGCATCCAGTCATGAATGGTGGTGGACCATTAAGCAACTAACGGGAGGAGGAGGAGGCTCCATGAATATCCTCATCCTCAATGATGGTGGAGCCCAGCATTTGCAACCATCTTCAGCCAGAAGATCCATATCGGCCTCCTCTTGAGGTCCCCACCACCACAGAAGCCAGTCTTCAGCCAATTCGATTCACTCCATGTGATATCAAGAAATGGCTGAGCGCACCGGATACAGCAAAGGCTGTGGGTCCCGACAACATCCCGGCTGTTGTGCTGAAGACTTGTGCTCCAGAACTAGCCATGCCTCTAGCCAAGCTGTTCCAGTACAGCTATAACACTGGCATCTATCCGACAATGTGGAAAACTGCCCAGGTATGGCCTGTCCACAAAAAGCAGGACAAATCCAACCCGGCCAATTACCGCCCCATCAGTCTACTCTCAATCATCAGCAAAGTGATGGAAGGTGTCGTCGACAGTGCTATCAAGCAGCACTTACTCACCAATAACCTGCTCACTGATACCCAGTTTGGGTTCCGCCAGGACCACTTGGCTCCAGACCTCATTACAGCCTTGGTCCAAACATGGACAAAAGAGCTGAATTCCAGAGGTGAGGTGAGAATGAATGCCCTTGACATCAAGGCAGAATTTGACCGAGTGTGGCATCAAGGAGCCCTAGTAAAACTGAATTCAATGGGAATCGAGGGGAAAACTCTCCACTGGCTGGAGTCATACCTAGCACAAAGGAAGATGGTTGTGGTTGTTGGAGGTCAATCATCACAGCACCAGGACATCACTGCAGGAGTTCCTCAGGGCAGTGTCCTAGACCCAACCATCTTCAGCTGCTTCATCAATGACCTTCACTCCATCATAAGGTCAGAAGTGAGGATGTTCGCTGATGATTGCACAGTGTTCAGTGCCATTCGCAACTCCTCAGATAATGAAGCAGTCGATGCCCGTATGCAGCAAGACCTGGACAACATTCAGGCTTGAGCTGATAAGTGGAAGTAACATTCGCGCCACACAAGTGCCAGGCAATGACTATCTTCAACAAGTGAGTGTCTAACCACCGCCCCTTGACATTCAACGGCATTACCATCGCCAAATCCCCCACCATCAATATCCTGCGGGTCACCATTGACCAGAAACTTAACTGGACCAGCCACATAAATACTGTGGCAACAAGAGCAGGTCAGAGGCTGGGTATTCTGCGGTGAGTGTCTCACATCCTGACTCCCCAAAGCCTTTCCACCATCTACAAGGCACAAGTCAGGAGTGTGATGGAATACTCTCCACTTGCCTGCATGAGTGCAGCTCCAACAACACTCAAGAAGCTCGACACCATCCAGGACAAAGCAGCCCGCTTGATTGGCACCCCATCCACCACCTTAAACATTCACTCCCTCCACCACCGGCGTACCGTGGCTGCAGTGTGTACCATCTACAAGATGCACTGCAGCAACTCGCCAAGGCTTCTTCGGCAGCACCTCCCAAACCCGCGACCTCCACCACTGAGAAGGACAAGGGCTGCAGGCGCATGGGAACACCACCACCTCCAAGTTCCCCTCCAAGTCACACACCATCCCAACTTGGAAATATATCGCCGATCCTTCATTGTTGGTGGGTCAAAATCCTGGAACTCCCTCCCTAACAGCACTGTGGGTGTACCATCACCACACGGACTGCAGCTGTTCAAGAAGGCGGCTCACCACCACCTTCTCAAGGGCAATTAGGGATGGGTAATAAATGCCGGCCTTGCCAGCAACGCCCACATCCCATGAACGAATAAAAAAAAACCTGAAAAGTTTGCTGAAATATTGCTCCAACTGAGCGATTAATTGGCAACCCCCACCCGCACGCAAACCTGTGCGCTCCTGTAGATTAAAATTTAGCCTGAAGTTCGGGCAGCTAGATGCTGCCGGCTGGCAGTAAAGGAAGGCTCACCAGCAAGCAGATGAGACGCATGGAGGTGGATTTGTGGATTCTCGCAGGAGGGAAGGGGTGGCAGTGGTGGGTGCAGTGCGGGGGCGGGGGCGGGGGTGGGCCAGGAAAGCGGGGGCCAGACCTTTCCTTGTGGGGCCTGGAGGAACACTCCAGTTCCACCTGGCCCCACGAAGGATAGATTTCGACTTACCTTGAAGGGTCCTCCCAACAGCTGCTGAGCTGCTTAAGCCTGACGGAAATGTTGCAGAGGCTTCCCCGCTCAGGCCCGAGTTAAAATCCAATCGGGGTGTCAGTGTTGTAATGGGACCCTGATTTGCATAAATTTATGAGGCTCCCGCCTGCTTCCAGCGGTCGGCTCATCCACCGAACTGCGGTAAGTATTTAAAATAGTAACCAGCGGAATTCAAGCTGGCAGTAAGGCCGAACTCTCCATTTTCAAGGGACCCCACTTTATTTCCCCCCCAAGCGATTGAGTTAAAATTCTATTCAGAGAGTCTAAGAAATTGCTTTATTTATTTCAAAATGACCAACAATCTCCCGTTTACATAGTACAGCCTAAGGGTGCCCCAAAGCATTTCACAACCAATGATTTACTTTTGAAGTGCAGTCATTGTTGTGTTGTAGGCAAACACAGCAAGATCCCACAACAAAAACTTGCATTTATAGAAAATCCCCCCAAGGTGCTTCACAGAGCAGAAAAGGAGCAAGACACTGAGCCTTTGTGGGAAAGTTAGGAGAAGTGACTGAAAAGTATAATTTCTCACCAGCAAGGGGAACGTGATTCCACTCCTCTCTTCCTTTATGACGCTCCGTAAAACCTATCTTTTTAACCAAGTAATTCTTCAGCAGTTTATTTTACAGAACATAGTTTGGCTCAAAACTAGGTGGAGAAAGAAGGTTGCAATGTTTTCTCACCATGGAAGAAAGGAACTAGAAGGTGATTGGCAAAAGAACCAGAGGCGACATGAGGAAAAACTTTTTTATGCATCGAGTGGTTATGATTTGGAATGCACTGCCTGATAGGGTGTTTGATACAGATTCAATAGCAGCCTTCAAAAGGGTATTGGAGAATACTTGAAGAGAAAAAATTACAGGGATATGGGGAAAGAGCGGGGGAGTGGGACTAACTGGATTGCTCTTCGAAAGAGCCGGCACAGTCTCGATGGGCCGAATGGCCACATTCTGTGCTGTACTATTCTATGATTCTATGAGTAAATTTGGCTAAATTTATATATGTTCCATTCTGGGATGATTTGACCACTGATTTACTTTGCATCCATGTAAAGCAGCAGCTTGTCTTTGCTGAATCGCTTGACTAGGCATCCCAGCCCAAGTGTGATTTTGCAGGTGCAAAGCTGCTTCTCACCAATCCATGGAACAGTTCCTTGTTACACCAGCACTTAACATAAAACAGTCTTGAATCAAGACAAGAATGCCTGATTATCTGCTGACTGTACACAGGCAATTGCTGCCAATTGTCACCTAGAGGCAGCAGTTTAAAAATCCAATCACTTTATTTTGTGTTTTCTGTTGTTTTTGTTTACACTCAACGGCAATACAAAAATTAACAGATTGGTTATTTTACTCATCCTTTATAGATATCCTGATCAAAGCATAATCTTAACTAAAGCAGTCTTTTAGCAAAGTACTTAAGCATTAATCCAAATTTAACTGCACTGGGAATGGTGCAAAAAACACTCTGTATTTTATTCTAATCTTCTCCACTGACACACACTGCCTGGAGCATAATTTTGCAAAGTCGGAAGATAATCATATATGGAAAACATCACATCATTATTAGTGCAATGGAATTTTTTTACTATTAACAGACTGAGACGCATCCAAATATAATGTTGTTGTAACTATATACTAAACCTTTACCTGACATTCAAACATCAATATTGTAAACATAAAAAGGAATTGTATGCGGAACCTTCACTATTCGCACTCAAATCATCTGCCTTCCTGATTATCGGCCCAAAACTTTCCAGTATAACGCCTCACATGAGACATCAAAACTACGTTAAGTTTTGTTGTTATTTGTATTTTTTTCTTTGATTGTTGAATAAGCCACACAATGATGTCGCCGGCCATCTATTCCACTCTGCCAAGCTCCCTGTTCCTCAGGCACTCGATGCGCCTGTCTGAACTAACAACAACAACAACAACGTGTATTTATATAGCGCCTTTAACGTAGTGAAACGTCCCAAGGTGCTGCACAGGAGTATTTAAAGACAAAAAAATTTGACACCGATCCACATAAGGATAAATTAGGGCAGGTGACCAAAAGCTTGGTCAAAGAGGTAGGTTTTAAGGAGCGTCTTAAAGGAGGAAGAGAGGTAGCGAGGCGGACAGGTTTAGGCAGGGAATTCCAGAGCATAGGGCCTAGGCAACAGAAGGCACGGCCACCAAAGGTTGAGTGATTATAATCAGGGATACTCAAGAGGGCAGAATTAGAGGAGCGCAATAAGGTGAGATCAGTTTGTTCACGTACTTCAGTGGTGCTCCCGGCGCTTACCACGTGACATGCTGGGAGGGACACGGGTCAGGGGCCAGATTGTCAGACCCCAGCAGCTCGTGAAGGGTTGCCGATAACAAGTTTGGGGCACAGAAACTTCTTTAATTTATTCCTTTGGAAGCCAAAGAAGCAAAGTTTATGAATGAAGTACGAATGAATAGTTTACTATTGAAAGGAAAGGGCCACCCAGGAGAAAAACTTAAATTGTTTTAATGGACCTCCTCTGACGTGCCCATTCCAGATTATGGAGTACCATCCTAATTTAAGTAGAAGCTGGGGTCTTAATAAACCTTACACATAGTTGGTGTGCAGGCATTCAAAGCATTTGTGGCCTGCGCTATGGGATGCTGTGGTCACCAGGTGCTGAGTAGACCGACAGAGCTCGGGACATCACAGGCCACATTATCAGCCCCAATGGTTCTTTTGTCATTTGTATCGTACTCATCTTCTTTCCTGTTCCTGGGTATTGTTGCATGCACATGTAAGATGAACATTTTGGGATCCTCCATTTTCCACCAATTAACAAAATCCACTTGGCAGGAGGGTGGTCTCTCCATTGTGACAGATAATGGTGGTCTATTATACCAATATAATATTCTTCACATGTCCACAAATTTGCCAGTCGAGTAATAAATAACTCTTAGGGGGTTATTTTGGGGAAAGGGTGAAAGCAGGCGCTAAGTGGGTACTGTGCTAATAAGACACGCCTGTTTAAAAGTCTGGTTTTAGCAGGCAATTTTGGGACTCATTGTTGATTGCCATGTTTTAAATGTGCCTGGAGGCGCTAAACCAGAGACCTGCACATTTAGCACTCAAGTGCTGATTAGAAGCAATTTTCATGGAGCAGTATATGTCGACTCCACGCACACACTTCTACTGAAAGTGTGGTGTGCACTAGGTGACAGACAACGGCACATATCAGGATGGCTCAGGGACCAAGGGAGAGGGCATCACACAAACACCTGCCGATGCCCCACTCTTTTTTCGAACGCAAAAGCAAAATACTGCGGGTGCTGGAAATCGGAAATAAAAACAGAAAATGCTGGAAACACTCAGCAGGTCAGGCAGCATCTGTGGAGAGAGAACGTTTCGGGTCGATGACCTTTCATCAGAACTGGAAAAAGTTAGAGATATAACAGGTTTTAAGTAAGTGCAGAGGCAGGGAAAGGGGGAAGGGAGGAAAGGAGAAAGGAAAGGTCTGTGATAGGGTGGAAGGAAGAAGAGATTAAATGACAAAAGCTATGACTGTACAAAGCAAAAGGAGATGGTAATGGGACAAGTAAAGAAACGAAAGATGGGTCTAGAAGAGGTGTAAATGGCAATAGTAGATTCATCAACAGCTGCTATCTGATAAAATGGGGGCAGAGGTTATGATCTGAAATTGTGAACATCGCTTTCTCTTCCAGGACAAGATAACACAGAACAGATGTCAGCAGGACCTGACCGGGGAGGGGAAGCACAACTCTACATGAGGAGGCTGTTAGAAACTAGGGGTGCCTAAAAATGTATGTGGCTACACGAATAATACTGTGTTTAAATGATAAGTTTTGTTTTCCTGGAAAGCTTGCATTAGAATTTGAGACAGTCTTTTTAATCAGTTAGATTAGGTGAAACATAAACATTCCACACGGGGGCCCATAGGATGGTCCTGCCAGGCTAGTTATCTGTTGTTTGTAAGTTAGGGTTTTGACTTTGTTAATGTGTCTTTAATTTGGCCAGTGAAGGCCCAACCTATGTTTCTTCCATTATTACTAATAACCATATTATAATCTCCACAGATAGAATTTGGAGTTTGTTTAGCAGAACTGCTTGTGAAGATAATTAAAAGTTAATTAGGAAAAGACATAGAATGAAAGGAATTTGAGGAGGCTAAGGTATCCATCTTAGAATGGGCCATTTGCTAGATGAAGGTGAGATAGCAACTGGCTAATGTGCGACAGCTCTGGCTGGGGCCATGATTAAGAGGGACAGGGACAGGGCCGGGCCTTGTACTTGCTGGGTTAAGGAGGATAGAGTCAAAAGAGATAAGATGGATTCCAATGGAGGAACCTTCAAAATGTAAAAACAAGAAAGATAAATTGGATGAAGTAATGAGACCCTCTTTTGGGGAGGGCTTTCATCCAAGAACCAAGACAAAGAACTTGAGCTGTCATTGGTTGATGAAGTTTTAGAGGGACCTCTATAGGTTAAATGGTCTTGTCAATAACTTGGCCTCAGGCCCACCCCTAAAAAGAGAATAAAAAGTGACACCCCAAGGGCTTGCCCACAGATGGTGGAGGGGAGAGCCGAACAGAAGTTGCAAAGAGAAGTTGGGCTGGTCGAACGCTCTTTTGAGAGTGATCCCATGCTCAGCATCGAAGGCCCTAGAGAGAGAGAGAGAGAGAGAGAGGCCAGAAGCCAGTGAACTGTTCACGCATGCCAGCCGTCTGTCCGATCGGGTCCGGTACCAGCTGCTTGTCATGGTCGTATGTTTTTGCTGTATTACTAGTGTGTTATATTCCGTCCTAAACTCCGATTAAACACAATATACCCACCATATTGGTTTGCACTCGATCCTGTTTACCAGAGATAGGTTAATCTCTACAAATTGGTGAGCCAGCCACGAGTGCAACAGGATTGTTGTGGTCGAAATGAGTTGAGGACGGGTTTGGTCTATAATGGTACAAGGCGTACTTATCGGGTTGTAAAGTAAAAACGAAATGGCAGCTGCGTATTTTAGAGAAAAGGTTGCGAACAGTCATAGAGTCATGGAGTCATAGAGTTATACAGCACAGAAAGAGGCCTTCGGCCCATCGTGTCCGCACCGGCCATCAAGCCCTGTCTATTTTAATCCCATTTTCCAGCACTTGCTCCGTAGCCTTGTATGCTATGGCGTTTCAAGTGCTCATCTAAATGCTTCTTGAATGTTGTGAGGGTTCCTGCCTCTACCACCCTTTCAGGCAGTGAGTTCCAGATTCCAACCACCCTCTGGGTGAAAAAGTTTTTCCTCAAATCCCTTCTAAACCTCCTGCCCTTTACCTTGAAACTATGCCCCCTGGTTATTGACCCCTCTACTAAGGGGAAAAGTTCCTTTCTATCTACCCTATCTATGCCCCTCATAATTTTGTACATCTCAATCAGTTCCCCCCTCAGCCTTCTCTGCTCTAAGGAAAACAACCCCAGCCTGTCCAGTCTCTCTTCATAGCTGAAGCGCTGCAGCCCAGGTAACATCCTGGTGAATCTCCTCTGCACCCTCTCCAATGCAATCACATCCTTCCTATAGTGTGGTGACCAGAACTGCACACAGTATTCCAGCTATGGCCTAACTAGCGTTTTGTACAGCTCCATCATAACCTCCCTGCTCTTATATTCTATGCCTCGGCTAATGAAGGCAAGTATCCCATATGCCTTTTTAACCACCTTATCTACCTGTCCTGCTGCCTTCAGGGATCTATGTACATGCACACCAAGGTCCCTCTGATCCTCTGTCCTTCCTAGGGTCCTACCATTCATTGTGTATTCCCTTGCCTTGTTAGTCCTCCCAAAATGCATCACCTCACACTTTTCAGGGTTAAATTCCATTTGCCACTGTTCTGCCCATCTGACCAACCCGTCTATATCGTCCTGTAGCCTAAGGCTTCCCTCCTCGCTATTTACCACCCCACCAATTTTTGTGTCATCTGCAAACTTACTGATCATACCTCCTACATTCATATCTAAATCATTAATGTACACTACAAACAGCAAAGGACCCAGCACCGATCCCTACGGTACACCACTGGACACAGGCTTCCAGTCACAAAAACAACTTTCGACCATCACCCTCTGCTTCCTGCCACTAAGCCAATTTTGGATCCAATGTGCCAAGTTGCCCTGGATCCCATGGGCTTTTACCTTCTTGACCAGTCTCCCATGCGAGACTTTGTCAAAAGCCTTACTGAAGTCCATGTAGACCACATCAACTGCACTACCCTCATCCACACACCTAGTCACCCCCTCGAAAAATTCAATCAAATTGGTCAGACATGATCTCCCCCTGACAAAGCCATGCTGACTATCCTTGATTAATCCTTGCCTCTCCAAGTGGAGACTAATTCTGTCCCTCAGAATTTTTTCCAATAATTTCCCTACCACTGATGTTAGGCTCACTGGCCTGTAATTCCCTGGTTTATCCCTACTACCCTTCTTGAATAATGGTACTACGTTAGCTGTTCTCCAGTCCTCTGGCACCTCCCCTGTGGCCAGAGAGGTTCTGAAAATTTGTGTCAGAGCCCCTGCAATCTCCTCCCTTGCCTCACACAGCAGCCTGGGATACATCTCGTCTGGGCCTGGGGATTTATCCACTTTTAAGCCTGCTAAAACTGCTAGTACCTCCTCCCTCTCAATACTAATTTGTTCAAGTATATCACAATCCCCCTGCCTGATTTCTATGCCTACATCGTCCTTCTCCATAGTGAACACAGATGCAAAATATTCATTTAAAACCCCACCTACATCTTCTGGCTCTACACACAGATTGCTACTTTGGTCCCTAATGGGCCCTACTCTTTCCCTGGTTATCCTCTTGCCCTTAATATACTTATAAAACACCTTGGGATTTTCCTTTATTTTGCCCGCCAGTGTTATTTCATGCCCCCTCTTCGCTCTCCTAATTTCTTTTTTATGTACCCCTCTGCACTTTCTATACTCCTCTAGGGCTTCCACTCTTTTTAGTCCTTTGTATCTGCCAAAAGCCTCCCTTTTTTTCCTAATCCATTCTCGTATATCCCTTGACATTCAGGGTTCCCTGGGCTTGTTGGTCCTACCCTTGACCTTTACGGGAACATGTTGCCGTTGTACTCTCTCTATTTCCTTTCTGAAAGACTCCCACTGCTCTGATGTGGATTTTCCTACAAGTAGCTGATCCCAGTCCACTTTGGCCAGATCCTGCCTTATCATATTAAAATCGGCCTTCCCCCAATTTAGAACCTTTATCTCCAGTCCATCTTTGTCCTTTTCCATGGCTACCTTAAATCTCACCGAATTATGGTCACTGTCACCAAAATGCTCTCCTACTAACACTTCTACCACTTGCCCGGCTACATTCCCTAGAATTAGGTCCAGTACCGCCCCTTCTCTTGTAGGACTTTCTACATGCTGGCTCAAAAAGCTCTTCTGGATGCACTTTAAGAATTCCACACCTTCTAAGCCTTTCACACTCTGACTATCCCAGTTAATATTGGGGAAGTTGAAATCCCCTACTATTATTACCCTATTATTTCTACACTTCTCTGAGATTTGACTACATATCTGTTCCTCTATCTCCCCCTGACTGTTTGGGGGCCTATAATACACTCCC
The DNA here is from genome assembly GCA_030390025.1 of Squalus acanthias. Lineage (NCBI taxonomy): Eukaryota > Metazoa > Chordata > Chondrichthyes > Squaliformes > Squalidae > Squalus > Squalus acanthias. The sequence continues at coordinate 148,779,888 of CM059427.1, forward strand.
AGCAAAGTGCTTGCCCCCTTTTTGTTTTTAAGTTCTACCCATATGGCCTCATTAGAGGAGCCTGCTAAGATAACATCCCTCCTTACAGCAGTAATTGACTCCTTGATTAATATTGCGACACCCCCTCATCTTTTACACCCCCCTCTGTCTCGCCTGAAGATTCTATACCCCGGAATATTGAGCTGCCAGTCCTGCCCTTCCCTCAACCATGTCTCCGTGACAGCAACAATATCATACTCCCATGTGTTCATCAACACCTTCAATTCATCTGCCTTACTCGCAAGACTCCTTGCATTAAAATAAATGCCATCCAGCCTTACCATACTCCTTTGTGCCATTACATATTTGCTCTGCCTTCCAGACTGACTTGTTTTTTCCTCTATATTTGGCTGTGCATCACCCCCTACTATAGCTCCACTCCGTATCCCATCCCCCTGCCAAGTTAGGTTAAACCTCCCCCAACAGTACTAGCAAACCTCCCCGCAAGGATGTTGGTCCCGTTCCAGTTCAGGTGCAACCCGTCCGACTTGTACAGGTCCCACCTTCCCCAGAAGCAGACCCAGTGATCCAGGAAACTAAAGCCCTCCCTCCTGCACCAACTCTTTAGCCACGCATTCATCTGCTTTATCCTCCTATTCCTATACTCACTAGCACGTGGCACCAGGAGTAATCCAGAGATTACAACCTTACAGGTCCTGCTTTTTAATCTGCTACCTAGCTCCCTAAATTCTTGTTGGAGGACCTCATCCCTCTTTCCACCCATGTCGTTGGTACCAATGTGAACCACGACCTCTGACTGTTCGCCCTCCCTCTTCAGAATGCCCTGCAGCCGTTCAGTGACATCCTTGACCCTGGCACCAGGGAGGCAACATACCATCCTGGAGTCACGTCTGCGGCCACAGAAACGTCTATCTGTTCCCCTTACGATAGAATCCCCTATCACTATTGCTCTCCCACTCTTTTTCCTCCCCTCCTGTCAGCTGAGCCAGTCGTAGTGCCACGGACTTGGCTCTTGCTGCATTCCCCTGAGAAACCCTCTCCCCCATCAGTATCCAAAACGGAAAATCTGTCGGAGAGGGAGATGGACCCAGGGGACTTCTGCACTACCTTCCTAGTTCTTTTACTCTGTCTGTTGGTCACCCATTCCCTGTCTGCCTGTGCAGTCTTTACCTGCGGTGTGACCACCTTGTTAAACATGCTATGCACGAAGATCTCAGCTTCGCGGATGCTCCACAGTGACTCCAGTCGCAGCTCCAGCTCCGAAACGCAGTCTTTCAGATAAGTTAGGGGCTCCGGGGGCCCAAGCAGTAATCGGAATAGTGCAGGGTGATGAGAAGAGTGAGAAGAGTTACTCTGAGATTTGGGGCGAGATAGCATCCTAGGTGGGTGCGAAGAAATGCAAAGTTAAGGAAGCCAGAAATAGGCTGGCTTACGCGGCCCACTTGTGTGCTGTTCGCTTGGGAGGCGAAGTTGTACTCCTGAAAGAGAGAAATGCACAACTTAAAAGAGAGTTACAGGACTGGCAAGGTCGACATGCCACAGTCTGTATACTTCTCCATCAAGAGCAAGCCTTGGCAGATGAGGCATGACTTGCCTCAAGACGCCACCATCAGGTGTTTGAGGATAACAAGGCTTTAAAAATAAAAAATGAATCCCTGATCTCACAACTTGAGGACGCCAGGGGAGCCGTGAGAGAATGACTTGAAAAACCCCCTCTGGTGAGCACCGACCATACTCACTGCGAATTAAACATTATGGAATTGAAGGGAAAGCTGGGGAGACAAACAACTGCTGTTGCGGCCGTTACTCGCCTTAAACCAGGGGATCCCGGTATTAACTGGGATGATCTAACAAGAAAAGCCCAGTGGAATAATAACCCCATCTGCCAAAATAGTCCCTCATCCTCTGCGCCTCCGCCTCCCTATCCAGGGCAAAATGCCCCGGTAGAAACCAAGCAGGTTAATATAGTCACTACTACCACCCAATTTGGCAACCCTACACCCTCGGATGATGAATTCAATAATGATACCTCTTCTGTAGCCTACATCCTGCCCCCAAATGTGGAAGTAACTACTAATACCAGTAGAGGTTTGACCCCGGCAGAGTGCACTAGCCGAAGAATTGGGGCCAATAAACTGGGGGACGAACCCAGTCACCCTAACAAGTGATTGGGGTACGTTCTGTCACTGTCACCCTGAGTTAGAGTGGACAGACTTAAAACAAGTTCTGTTGTCATGCATTTCATGGGAACTCAAATTATCACTTTCACGGGAAATCTATGATAAAAGTAAGGGGTGGTGGGATGTTATGGATTCAGTTTGTTCCCGTTTGGGCATGGACGCAGTTAATTTCACCCGTGCGGCTGGGGACGCCCGGCAAAAGGCTAACAAGCATCCCGTAGCCTTTGCAAATCGATTGTATGATTTGTACAACCAGTCCCAGAAAAACTGTAATGGTCAAGAGTTTGGGGACATGGAGGGATTTAAGCTGACATTCATTGATGCTCTCTTACCCCCCGTAAGGGACGCTCTTGGTATTACTGTTCATCAGGGAACCCCGTGGGCTGATCTGATGGACTCTTGCATTCGAGCTTGGGACCGAGTTAAATCGTCCCTCACCCCTACTGAGTCCAAAGTGTCGGCGGTGCAGGGTCCTCTGACACCACAAACCCCTCCCCAGTCAGGAGACAAATGCCACGTAATCTGTTATAACTTTTATAAGCCCGGACACTATGCTCGCGACTGCCACGATAATCGGCGTCCGAATAGTGGCCCACGCTACCAACCCCCAATCCATGAAGGTTAAGGGTCTGATTGGAACTCTGTGCAGCAGCAGCTAGAACACCTTTCGGCAGTAGTTGAGGCCATGAAGCACAGTCAGGCGGCGGCGCAAAACGTTTCGGCTGCTTCTCGTAGTGGAGATGCGCTCCCAGACTCACAGCCCCAGTGACGGTCACTGGTCTCCACAGTGACCACATCTTCTCCTGTCTGGTACGGGGAGGACGGACGACCCTTTGTCCGGGGCACTGATCATGGAGGCCGCCGCCATGTTATGCTTGTGGATTCCGGTTCTGCCGTGACTATTTTACATGACCCCGCTCCCTTTTCCCATTCTGGCACCACCCTAAACCTCTCTGGCTTTAATGCTTCTACTCAGTTAGCTAATCAGGGATTGAGCTCCACAGTCTTGTCCATTGATGGGAATTCCGTCGATGTCCCCTCTCCTGTATATATGGCCACCCATGACCAGAAAGGTATCCTCGGAAGTGACATGCTGCATAAACACTGTGCTGTCCTCGACTACGCTAATGATTGTCTTTGGTGGCACTTTAATGAGGGACCACCGACACCTATTTCAGATGCCCATTCGGTATATGCAATTAAAAAACCCGAGGATTTCGCCCTTCCTGGGACTGAAGACCCCGTGGTTAATACATTAATTCATAAATTTTCAGAGGTTTTTGCTAAGTCCAAACATGATTGTGGTAGGATGTCAGGAGATGAGGAGATTAATGGACCCTCCCACCCTCCTGTTAAGCAGTATTCCATTCCGGCTGAGAGTAAACCTTATGTTCGGTCTACTATCGATTCAGTGTTAAAGCAGGGTGTTATCCACATTGGCACTTTTACCACTAATTCTCCAACCTGGCCAGTTAAGAAACCAGATGATAGCTGGCGCCTAACAATTGATTATCGCAAGCTTAATTCAGTAACCCCAGCTTGCGCCCCTGTTGTTCGGGAGACCCCCACTCTCCTGTCCCAGATTCCACCAGGTAGCTGCTACTTCTCCACCTTTGACATTTCAAATGGCTTCTGGAGTATCCCTGTTAAGTCAGAGGATCAGTACAAGTTTGCCTTCACTTTTGAAGATCAAAGTTATACATGGACATGTTTACCTCAAGGCTTTCACAACGCCCCAACTATATTCCACAAACGGATGGCTCAGGCACTGAAACCTTTTTCGAGACCCGACTGCCTGCTGCAGTATGTTGATGACCTTTTGCTTGCAACGCCTGACAAAAAGACTCATATTAAATTGATGGAAGAGCTATTAGGCCTTCTTCTAAAAGCTGGGCTGAAAATTAACCCCAAAAAGGTACAACTGTTACAGCCAGAAGTGACATTTTTGGGGGTTTCCGTGGGACAAAAGGGACTCAGCCCTGACCAGCATAAGATTGAGGTGATTCAGTGTTTACCATTGCCCGCATCCAAAACCGCACTTCGCTCCTTCCTGGGCCTAGTGGGATACCAGCACTCATTTATTCCCAGATTTGCGGAGCTAGCCAAACCATTATATGAACTATTAAAGGGTGAAGAGGACGCTGTGGCCTGTGACTGTACCACCAAACATACAACGGCTGTGTCCCTCCTTAAAACTGCTGTTATGCAAGCCACATGCCTGACAAGCCCTGACCGAGATAAGCCTTTCCACCTGGAGGTGGGATCCACCGATCAGAGTCTTGCTGCTGTTCTGTGCCAAGAGGTACAGGGTAAACTTATGCCAATCGCATTCGCCTCCCGTATTTTGAATGGCGTGGAAAAGATTTTCACTGTGTGTGAGCGACATCTGCTAGCCACTTTTTGGGCAGTCAAACACTTCACGTTTATTACTGGGCTGAACAAAACGATCATACATAGCCCCCACACCCCTTTGAATCTTCTACTTAAACCAGGGGACACTTTGGTCTCCTCTGCCCGACTCAGTCACTGGACACTTCTGTTGACTCAGAGATTTGGAAATAACGCCAAGGCAGACAACTCTACTACCTCAGCTCCGACTGTACGAGGGGGGAAGCCATGAGTACCCCCTTCCACCACTGGAGTTCGACCATCACCCCGTCTCTCCTACTCCGCTAAGTGATGCCAGAACGTCTACATTGATGGGTCATCCTATCACAGGGATGGAAAGCCCCTTACTGGATTTGCAGTAGTCATGCCTGACCTAGAACTTAAGTATAAATGCATTCCCCACTCTGCCCAATATGCTGAAGTTGCAGCCCTGGTGACAGCAATCCAAATTACTCATGACATGCCTGTTAATGTCTGGTCAGACAGTGCCTATGCGATTAACACTTTGTTATCTTTACCGCTGTATGCTAGGAATAATTTTTGTACTGTTGATGGTAAGACCCTGCTCCATGCAGACCTCTTTACTTCCCTTTGGGATTCTTTAAATTCACGATCTGCCCCTTTCTATGTTGGTAGGGTAAAGTCCCATTCACGTTCTTCAGATGTACATACCCAGGGTAACTCACAGGCAGATTGTGCTGCCAAGGACGCCGCTGTTAACGGTGACCTCTGGCAAGCCCCTACCCCTCCCTTAAGATCAGTCTCGAGTATCCAAGGTGGGGACATCGACCTCCCTTCCCTCCAGTCCAGTTATTCCCCCTATGCAGATGTTATTGCATGGCATCAGAATGGATGTCCGTTACCTCAGCCCACTCCATGGGCTGCGGACACACAATTGGCTCCGGATCAGTCTTGCGGTGGTTATCATCTGATCTCCCGGTTGTCTGTGTTCCCCCATCCATGGCACCCGAAATCTTTGATCTCCTGCACTCACATCCGATAGGAGGGCACTATTCAGCTGATGCAACTGTTCAGAAACTACGCAAATTTGCATGGTATCTCGATTGCGTCACAGATGTCACTCATAGGGTGAATCATTGTCTGCCCTGTTTACAGCACGATCCAAATGCCCACACTAATCGGGCACTGTAGCGCAGTCCCCCTCCTCCCGATGGACCGTGGACCCACCTTCAAATTGATTTTATAGGGCCCTTACCTACAGGACCTTCTGGCTTGCGGTATTGTCTGGTTATAGTTGATAAATTTACTAAATGGATGGAGGCTTTTCCATGTAAAACAAACACCGCATCGACAGCAGCTCGCCTTTTATTGGGTGAGGTGATCTGCAGGTGGGGAGTGCCAATTCAAGTTGATAGTGATCAGGGATCACACTATACCGCCCAAAATTTTTAACGAATTACAATGGATAATGGGTATCTCGCATAAACTTCACATCTCCCATCACCCACAATCATCTGGAATGGTGGAAAGAGGAAACCGAAATCTCAAAACTATGTTAAACAAATTTTGTGCAGATCACCCCACCAAATGGTTTAGTATGTTGCCAATGTGTCTAATGGCTATTAGATCCACCCCGCATAGCACAATGGGTATCTCACCCTACCAGGCTATGACCGGACGACTAATGCGAATGCCAGCCCATCTGTTAACCCCTTCAGCCATACCCTTAGTACAGGGAATTGCCAACCAAAAATGGCTTGAAATGGTGGTAGAGAACATAGAACAAACTAACATGTCTGTAGCTACACAAACAGGCAAATAAAAAAACCAGGCATAGAAATACTTCGACAAGAAGGTCCAACCATTTGAGTATCAAGTGGGAGATGTTGTAATGGTACTAAACTATAGGAAGAAGCAACATTGCTTCGAACCAAAGTGGAATGGCCCCTTCCTGATTATTGACAGGGCCAGTCCTTCGGTTTATCTGGTGCAATTCCCTGGGGAAAAAGGGGAGAGCCAAGGTGACTAAATGGTACCATATCAATCAGTTGAAAACTGTGAAAGAATAAATATTCCTGGTTAGATGATAAACTGTAGCTTTCTTCACAATTTCTGTATTCTTTGTTTTGTATCATTGTCACTTGAAATGTATGTACTTAGTCGACATGCTAATGATTGTAAGACTGAATTATAACTGTGACTGTAATAATTGTGTTCTGTAGGTAACAGAGCGTGAGAAAAGCCAATACGATCCAGTATGAGCTGCACAGTTATGTGGTACAATTCAGGTACGACATTCTCCTGTTGTCTGAGGAATTCAGTGAGCTCGTGATGCGACTGAACTCCCTCCTAAAGCAATTTTATGTTTTGGAGCAAGACAACTCGAGAATAGATATTGAAATTGACAGCATCAGGGGACGATTCACACTGGTGGGATATTGGGGTTTATATATCAGCACACCCTTAGGTTCGTATCATTTCACACGCTCTGGTAGTTCTCCAACTTGTAATGACAGAATATTTGATATATGTAACCTGTGTAGTAAGACTCTGATGCATAAACCAAATGTGTATCTATAAGTATGACTAACTGTACTAATGAATTAATGACGGATGAAAATCAGAGGCAATGTAGAGGAGACCCCAGGTGGGGTAAGATCAGGAAAGATAGAAGAAACAGAGGATACCCCAGGCGGGGCAGAATTGGAACACCGGAATAGTGAATTGAACCGTCGAACCAATAATTTAGAGTTGGCACGGTTGGTAGAGGTTCGTAAATGAGAGGTCAAAATAGAGTTTTTCTCCCTCTCAAGGTGGGGACTGTTAGAAACTAGGGGTGCCTAAAAATGTATATGGCTACACGAATAATAGTGTGCTTAAATGATAAGTTTTGTTTTCCTGGAAAGCTTGCATTAGAATTTGAGACTGTCTTTTTAATCAGTTAGATTAGGTGAAACATAAACATTCCACACGGGGGCCCATAGGATGGTCCTGCCAGGCTAGTTATCTGTTGTTTATAAGTTAGGGTTTTGACTTTGTTAATGTAGCTTTAATTTGGCCAGTGAAGGCCCAACCTATGTTTCTTCCATTATTACTAATAACCATATTATAATCTCCTCAGATAGAATTTGGAGTTTGTTTAGCAGAACTGCTTGTGAAGATAATTAAAAGTTAATTAGGAAAAGACATAGAATGAAAGGAATTTGAGGAGGCTAAGGTATCCATCTTAGAATGGGCCATTTGCTAGATGAAGGTGAGATAGCGACTGGCTAATGTGCGACAGCTCTGGCTGGGGCCATGATTAAGAGGGACAGGGACAGGGCCGGGCCTTGTACTTGCTGGGTTAAGGAGGATAGAGTCAAAAGAGATAAGATGGATTCCAATGGAGGAACCTTCAAAATGTAAAAACAAGAAAGATAAATTGGATGAAGTAATGAGACCCTCTTTTGGGGAGGGCTTTCATCCAAGAACCAAGACAAAGAACTTGAGCTGTCATTGGTTGATGAAGTTTTAGAGGAACCTCTATAGGTTAAATGGTCTTGTCAATAACTTGGCCTCAGGCCCACCCCTAAAAAGAGAATAAAAAGTGACACCCCAAGGGCTTGCCCACAGACGGTGGAGGGGAGAGCCGAACAGAAGTTGCAAAGAGAAGTTGGGCTGGTCGAACGCTCTTTTGAGAGTGATCCCATGCTCACCATCGAAGGCCCTAGAGAGAGAGAGAGAGAGAGAGGCCAGAAGCCAGAGAACTGTTCACGCACGCCAGCCGTCTGTCCGATCGGGTCCGGTACCAGCTGCTTGTCACGGTCGTATGTTTTTGCTGTATTACTAGTGTGTTATATTCCGTCCTAAACTCCAATTAAACACAATATATCCACCATATTGGTTTGCACTCGATCCTGTTTACCAGAGATAGGTGAATCGCTACAAGGCAGTGGTGGCAGTGATTGGGTGGGGAGTGACAGATGCCGTAGCCACAGGCAGAGCAGGTGACATCTCATCTCGAGGTATGTGGCCACTCCAGCTTTCTTACACATCCACAACTATTCCTGATCCCCAAACCCAATCACAAGCTCCATATGGTTTCATCACACACATCCTCCTATAGTGGCCACACGCGCTGCACCAAAACCCTTCTAGCTTTATCATTGCAAACTCCCAGGAGGAACGGGAAGAGGAGAAAGAGCCACCACATCCCCCTAGAGGAAGAGAAGGAGGAGAGCAAGCAAGATGGCATTGCGTCAATTGCTACCATTGTCGCAGGCACCAGCTCAGAGACTGGTACAACGCGTAACTTAGAGGCTAGGGTAGAACACGGTTCCTCACAGTCACATGCACCAGGCACTCGTGGGCAGCAGCCACGCCGGGTGGAAGGGACACGACAGATGCCACCTTGCCGGGGTTCTGCTGTAGAGGAGTCAGATGAGGACCTCGTAGGTCCAAACTTCAGAAGAAGGCTGATGGGTCTGGCAAACCAAATGCTTTGTGCAATGGACTGAGCCTGCCTGAAAGCTTACGGGTCATGGCTAGGGGGATGGAGGAGTCCACCTCGAGCTTGGCCCATGGCTTGATGCAGAGCTTGGAACCCATCTTCTCCAGTGTGGAGAGGCTGAAAATTCCATCCAGCAACCTGTGGAGCCAAACATCATGCAATGTCTTGGCCCCTATCACATATATATATATTTTTATTTTATTTTTTCATCCACCCTTTTGTTTGGCCTTTTTTTCCCTCCCAGAAGCTGGCAGCTGTCCTTCATTCTGCCAGCACTGTTCAGACTTCATCTAGCCTCTACCTGTCACATTACCACCTCCTCTTGCCTTGATTATCTCTTAATCTCTCCTGCTTTCTATCCTACCACTGACCTTGCCTTTTGTTCTTTCATCCCCTCCCCCTTTCCCAGCATTATACTTGCTTTAAATCTATTTCATTTCCTGCTTTTTTCCAGTTCTGAGGAAAGGTCTTTGACCTGAAACGATAACTCTGTTTCTCTCTCCACGGATGCTGCCTGGCCTGCTGAGTTTTTCCAGCGTTTTCTGTTGTTATTTCGGATTTCCAGCATCCGCAGTATTTTGCTATCGTATCATGCAATATCTGATGACTGAGATTGCAGATTCCAGTGCAGTTATGGCAGCTTCCATGGAACGACAAACAGCTTCCATGGAACGATAATGTGCTGCAATGGAAGACCAAGCAGCTTCCATTACACTACTTGCATCTTCCATGGAACGGCAAAGCGCTGCAATGGAAGCTCTCTCAAAAGCCATCTACCTGGAACCCTCTGGTGCTTCTTCTGGTCCCCCTCATCATTCTCCTCCTCCTCGTCTTCCTCCTCTTGTGGCTCCTGAGCTTGACCATCTGGCACAGTTGCTGATTGTAACGGCTGGTCTCTCTTGATCGCCAGGTTGTGGAGCACACAGCAAGTCACCACGAATCTAGAGCCCTCTTTGCCCTCCTCTCCAACAGCTGGTGCTGCTCTGCCTGGCCTCATTTCCTCCTCCCATTCCTCCGCCAGACCAAAGGGGACCCATGGCAAGATCCCCATGACCAACCACTCCCCCCCTGTCTCCTGATGACCCCTTTAAGGTCTGCAATAAGGTACAGTAGCACAGCACTCACTCGCTTTAGGTGAAGTCCTCAGGGAATTTGCAAAATAAATGTTGATCGAGTGTTGGTGAAGTCTTGACAAAGTGCCCCAGAAAGTTTCCCACTGTGCATCGAAAGTCCTCTTCAAACACAGTGTAGTCAGTCAATCTCAATCAGCAAGTGAACAGTGAAAGCTGAGCATGGCTTTCAGTAGCGCTCGCATTCCTCACCAACGACTTCTTTACTCCTGTTCAGCTGGTCGCTGTTAGGAGAGGTCGTTAATTGCCGCACCAGCCAGCAAAATGGCATGCAGCCTCTTTAATGAGCGTTAGGAGCCACTTTAATTGGTCATCAGAGCTTTAATGATACTCGGGGAGGCCGTTCCTAGTACGTGCTTCAACTCCTTTACAAAGATGGCGTCTCCAGTGCCTCTATATCCTTGTTATACTATGCTGACCAGAATTGTACGCAGTACTCCAAGTGTGGTCTAACCACGGTTCAATACAAGTTTAGCATAACTGAACTACTTTTCAATTCTATTCCTCTAGAAATAAACCCTAGTGCTTGATTTGTTTTTTTTAATGGCCTTGTTAACCTGTGTCGCCACTTTTAGTGATTTGTGTATTTCCACTACCAGATCCCTTTGCTCTTCTACCCTATTTAGATTCGTATTTTCCAAGTAATATGTGACCTCCCTATTTTTCTTACCAAAATGTAATACCTCACATTTATCTGTGTTGAAATTCATTTGCCAATTATATGCCCATTCTGCAAGTTTATTAATGTCTTCCTGTAATTTGTTGCAGTCCTCCTCAAATGTAACAGCGCATCCACGGGTTTACCGGGCTTCCCGAAAGTCGCCAGTTAAGGCAAGAGCACAGCGGCAATTGAGGGGGCTGAATCAAACTCAAGGAAATACTGCAATAAATAGTCAGTGCTCACAGCTGCTTTCTTATCTGCTTTTGCTGAGAGGTTACTTTCTACACTTGAGATTTTCTCAATCACATCAGGATGGGTGGCACTATGCCTGCCTTAAATGGGACATCGGACGAGAACCAATATGACCACCATCAGCCGCACCAGCCTGCTGTTCAGAGACCTGCAGCTGGACAGCAGAGAGGGGGGCAGCAGCAGAGAGGGCAGCAGCAGAGAGGGGTGCAGATCGCAGGAGGCACTACCCGCGAAACAGAGTCTACACACAGAGGCTCAGTTTCCTTGACATGTATAAACAGCAGTGTCTCAGGACGCTCAGGTTGTCGCATCAGGTGGTGGCAGAAATCTGCACCCTCCCAGAAGAAGACCTGCTCCCTACTGGATCTGGTGGCCATGTGTTACCAGTGGCTATGAAAGTCACCACCACCCTCAAATTTTTGCCTTCCTGATCCTTCCAGGACTCTGCCGCAGACATATCCAGGATCTCCCAGTCGGTGGCCCACAATTGCATAAGACAGGTGACTAATGGCTTGGTTGCCAAGGCTGGCAATTATGTCAACTTCGCCTGCGATGACACCAGTCAGAATGAGTGGGCCCTCGGGTTTGCGGCTCTGGCTGGCTTCTCACAGGTGCAGGACATCATCAACTGCACACATGTGGCAATCCGGAATCCCCCAGATCACTCAGGTGTATATGTCAACCGCAAGGCCTTACACTCAATGTGCAGCTGGTGTGCAACCACAAAAAGATATTTCCTCAGATGTGCACCAGATTCCCTGGGAGCTGCCATGATGCTTTAGTCCTGCAGCAGTCCAAGCTCCCGGGCGTCTTCAGATCAGCAAGCAGACTTAAGAGGTGGCTACTAGGAAACAAGGGATACCCACTTCAAACTTAGCTGATGACACCAGTCAGAAATCCGACCAATGAAGCCCAACAGTGCTACAATAAATGTCATATGAACACCAGATGTGTGATTGAACAAGCCATCAGCATGCTGAAGATGCGCTTCAGGTGCTTAGACAGGTCTGGAGATGCCCTTCAGTACGCACCAGCCAGGGTCTCCAGAATGGTTATAGTGTGCTGCACTACTTTATGCAGCAGCAAGGTTTGGACCTGCAGGAGGAACAAGGCGAAGAGTTCAGATCCTCCTTGGATGATTCGGAGGGGGAGGAGGAACGTGATGAGGGCAACACAGCCCCATCTCCTCACATTGCTGCCCGAGATGCCAGGGATGCCCTTATTAATGCACGGTTCACTTAGGTTGCACCAGTAGACCCATGTCACAAGCACATGCAATGGTCACTCTTCCCTCCACCCCCAATGCCACTGACACAGAGCAGTCCTGCAAACAATCAACCACCCCTTGCACATCTCCCCCATTGGTTCCCATCAATTCATGTCTTCCCATTCATCATCAAACAAGTTAAAATGCAACTTGTTGCCCAGCATCCAAGAATGGACAAGATGGGAAAGTGGTGCAAAATAATAATTAAGTGACCTAAATAAACAACAGAAACTTAACAAAACAACATTTTCTCATTCACCCATGTGTATCCCCTTGTGCAACTACAAAGCATTACTCTTCCTTTTCCGACTACTCCTACATGGTGCAACCCATGTAGCTTGAGCAGAGGTAGAGACAGGCTGGTTAGATCCCTGCTCTGACTGCTGAGATGCTCTTGGCCGAAATCCTCTGGACTTTGGAGCCCATGAGGACCCTGCCAAAGACTGCTCCACCTGCACCTGTGCAGGGTCAGATTCGGCCATCAGGAGACGAGGCAGCATGTGTGCTAATGACTGGGGGTGGGGGGGAGGAGGGCAATGGATGAGAAGTGGAAGTGCTTTGACTGGAATCCCCATGTCCACGTCCCCTTTTGCCATCATTCCTCTCATAGCCTGGCTGCATTTCATTGCTACCACTGTGAGCACTTTGGTGCAGATCAGAGTGGCATTGTAAGGCCATGGCTAAGGTATCTGTCATCCTATTTAAGGAGGCAGACATGTTGGCATCCAGAGTCTGCACGGCCATGGTCAAGGCGTGCATGGACTCATTTGGTAGCCGCGTTTGATGTTCCATGGAGTTGGCCACTCTATCCATTCAAGAAGACATCATCGCAATGCCCTGTGACATCAGCCCACCCATGTTTCAGGCGGACTCCTCCATTCTCTCTGCAATCGTGGTCAGTGTGTTTGGAAAGCCAGCCAGTACATCGCACGTTATCTGCTGCTGCTCAATGATTCTCCTTTTCATCGTAGGCCCCCGGGGTACAGCTTCTGTGTCCGGCTGAGCAGTGTTTGGAGAGGGCTGCGCTCTCCGACGCGGACTCTCCACTGTTGTTCCTGTCACCACTGTCTGCTCTTGCTTACTTGTGAAGTGTGAACCACCAGATGGAAAACTAACTATCTACGTGGTCCTACAAAAGTGTGAGTATCTGAGCTGATGCATGGTATGTATGGTGCACCCTCAGAAGAACCAGTGGATGTGGTGTATTTGGACTTCCAAAAGGCTTTTGATAAGGTCCCGCATAAGAGATTAGCGTGTAAAGTTAAGGCACATGGGATTGGGGGCAAGGTATTGACTTGGATAGAGAACTGGTTGGCAGACAGAAAGCAAAGAGTTGGAATAAACGGGTCTTTTTCCGAGTGGCAGGCAGTGACTAGTGGGGTACCGCAGGGATCGGTCCTTGGACCCCAGCTATTCACAATATATATTAATGATCTAGACAAGGGAACTAGATGTAATATCTCCAAGTTTGCAGATGACACAAAACTGGGTGGGCGTGTGTGCTGCGAGGAGGTTGCCGAGAAACTCCAGGATGATTTGGACAGGTTGGGTGATTGGGCAGAAGTGTGGCAGATGCAATATAACGTGGATAAATGCGAGGTTATCCACTTTGGTGTCAAAAACAGAAAGGCAGATTATTATCTGAATGGCAATCGATTGGGAGAAGGGGAAGTGCAACGAGACCTGGGTGTCCTAGTGCACCAGTCGCTGAAGGTAAGCATGCAGGTGCAGCAGGCGGTGAAGAAGGCAAATGGTATGTTGGCCTTCATAGCGATAGGGTTTGAGTACAGGAACAAGGATGTCTTGCTGCAGTTGTACAGGGCCTTGGTGAGACCACACCTTGAGTACTGTGTGCAGTTTTGGTCGCCTTATCTGAGGAAGGATGTTCTTGCCATGGAAGGAGTTCAGCGAAGATTCACAAGGCTGATACTTGGGATGGCAGGAATGACGTATGAAGAGAGATTGGGTAGATTGGGCTTATACTCGCTGGAGTTTAGAAGAATGAGAGGGGATCTCATTTAAACTTATAAAATTCTGACAGGACAGGACAAACTAGACGCAGGAAGGATGTTCCCGATGGTCGGGGGAGTCCAGAACCAGGGGTCACAGTCTAAGGATAAGGGGTAAGCCATTTAGGACAGAAATGAGGAGGAATTTCTTCACCCAGAGAGTGGTGAACCTGTGGAATTCTCTGCCACAGCAGGCAGTAGAGGCCAATTCATTAAACAGATTCAAGAAGGAGTTGGATATATTTCTTAAGGCTAAAGGGATCAAGGGATATGGGGAGAAAGCAGGGACAGGGTACTGAATTTGGATGATCAGCCACGATCGCATTGAATGGCAGAGCAGGCTAGAGGGGCCGAATGGCCTACTCCTGCTTCTATCTTCTATGATTCTATGATTCTATGGCTCCTGTGAGGAATCGTTGACGGCGACCTCCACTGACTGCTGCTGCACTCGTGAAGGCCCTGTGGGAGATAAAAGACATTAATTAGTCTGGCCAGGTAAGAATGTTGCAAGTTATCATGATGAAGATGATCATATTTCACTCACTGTTGAAATGAAGTCAACATGACTGAAAGCCGTATGACGTGTGGGTGGCTTTTATTTAACTGTGTCACCAGGCAGCTGGGAGCTCCACTTCCCCCCATCTCCAACGGCCAGGGATGCCGAAATTCCACTGATTTCCAGCACCTCCTCCTCTGCACTTGTCAGTTGCAGGATGTTTGGAAGACCACCTCCAGTTCTCTCCCTCTCCCTGTTGTTCGGTGCTCTCTTCTTCTGCAACAAGGGAAAGGACAGACCTATGAGTGAGTGTAATGGCAAGTGTTCACCAGATGGTGGAGTGCATTTGGTGAGGGTGAGCATCAGAGAGAGGCATGAAATTGACAAGGATGAGGGTGAGTGGCAGTGGTGGATAGATAGATGGGGATGTGAGGAAGTGCATAGATAGAGAAGGATGGGTGCATCTGCAAGGTAAGTGATGTGATGGAGTAGGCTTGAGAAGGCAGAGTGAGGGGGTTTAAGGTGATGCGCACAGCAGGATGTAGGTGAATGTGCATCTGTACTCAATTTTCCTGACTTGGTTAGTCATTAGACCGCTTCCTGCACTGCATCCAGGAGCGTGACTCCTGAAGTTGTTCCTCTCTTCTTCTCAACTCCAACTCCAAATTGCATCTTTGGACTGGCCCTTTAAATACTGGAGTTGAGATTGCGTCATGCGGGTGCTCATCACACCCACTGCCGCGGATTGGACAGCAAACCAGGAAGTAAAATTATAATGAGGTGGTTGAGTTAAAAAGCCACTGCCAGACATGCTGAACATGTGACATCGGAACCCTGCCCCCCCCCCCCCCCCCCACCCCCCGCCCGCCGCTCCCACCGCATCTCCCAGTTAATATCGGGGCCATGGTATCAAGAGTATGAATGGGCTGGGAATTGGAGATTGCTGTATTGTTGCATTATAAGAAGCCATTGAGACTCTTCCTGGAATGCTAGATATGCAGTTCTGTCACCTGATCACAGGAAGTATATGAATATCCTTGAAAGGGTACAGAGATGAGCAACTAAGTCGATTCAAGGTATCAAGAATTTAAGTTATGAGAAAAAGCTAAGAAAGTTGGGCTTCCTATCTTTGGAAAAGAGAAAACTTGGATATGACCGAATTCAAATTTTCAAGATTATGAAGGGAATTCACAAACTTGATTTGGGAAAAGTTTTCACAATCGTGAAGGGTTCAAATAGGGGACAGAAATTAAAATTAAGAAGTTAGGAGCAAGAAAAAAGTCAGGGGAGACTTGTTTTAAGCAATGGATGACTTGTAAAGTAAGTTCCCATGGAATGCCAACAGAAAGCGAACAGTATAAATGTGCTCAATAGGCAACTAGATGTGTTTGAAGGGAGAGAATAAATTGAGAGGTATGGTAAGAAGGTGAGTACATGGGGTGAGAGCAATTAAAAGGGAAAAGGGAATATTCTGTTCCTAAAAATCCCTACTAATAACTTATGACAGTTTCAACTCTGAGCATTTTGCATGATACATTGAGTATTCCTGAGATTGCCATTTTATATAACTAGAAATGTTTTGTATGCTGGACTTGAGGTGCAACAGGTTTTCATTTCCTAGGAGAATCAAATAACATTAAAATTAATTAAAGCACAGATATGAATCGTAAAATGACCACATCAAGTGCATCATAACAGCCTCAACAATTTTTATTTTATGTTTATTTGTTAAACTGTGTTAATTTCTGTCCAGAATGAATAATTATTTTGTAAATAAAGATATGAGATATCATTTCTCAAAAGTAATCTATTTCAAGGTTAAAACCTTGAGGATAACTCAGTTGAAGTAAATTTGCATAGTAATGCTGGAATTATTTACTTTGAAGTCTGTTCCAATATTATCTCTTGGTGCAGTATTTGATGTTTTCAGCAGTGTAGTTTACATAGACTATATTATAATATGCAACAGATAATATAACCTTGCTTTTAGGAATATTTAAAATGCAATACGAAGGAATGGCAGATGATTTGCATGTCATCACCAGCTTGATTCAAAACCCATTCTAATGTAATACTTGAATAAAATATAGCTTCTGAATATAATATTACAGAAACAAGATATATTTTAAAAAATCACAGTTTTCCACTTGAGAGGTATATGTGAAAACTGACAACCCATGTTAAATAAATGAGAGGTGGACTTACTAATAACTTACTGTAACTTAGGGCAAGTAACGGTTTGGTCTGCACTGTCGATTTTATTTTGAGTGAGATCTTATTTATAGCATCGTCAGAATGCAACTTTCATATATGGAACAAGTGGGGTAGATTTTGGTCAGGGCCCCGTCACCTGCCCTGCCCTGCCCATTAGCAATGGGGTCCTTCAACATATTTAAGGGGTCTAACACCTGTTTTAGGCGTCTGCCCGTATAAAAAAGGGCCCCACGAATTTAGGAGTGGGACTAATGCCTGCACAGATTGGGCGCATGCCATTCCACTACTAAACTGTAATGCTTATGCCATTTTTACAGCCAAAAAACAGGCACAACACATAACAATTTCTACCCATAATTTACTTTTTAATTGGTTTGTAGCTACTGGATGGTGATTTTTTTACATTTTGATTAGCCAGTTCTGTATTGTGGTGAAATAGAAACATAGAAACATAGAAACATGGAGATCATGGCTGATCACCCAAATTCAGTACCCTGTCCCTGCTTTCTCCCCATATCCCTTGATCCCTTTCACCTTAAGAAATATATCTAACTCCATCTTGAATATATTTAATGAATTGGCCTCAACTGCCTTCTGTGGTAGAAAATTCCATAGGTTCACCACTCTCTGGGTGAAGAAATTCTCCTTATCTCAGTCCTAAATGGCTTACCCCTTATCCTTAGACTGTGACCCCTGGTTCTGGACTCCCCCGCCATCAGGAACATCCTTCCTGCATCTAGTCTGTCTAGTCCTGTTAGAATTTTATAAGTTTCAATGAGATCCCCTCTCATTCTTCTAAACTCCAGCGAATATAAGCCTAATCGACCCAATCTCTCTTCATACGTCATTCCTGCCATCCCAGGTATCAGTCTGGTGAATCTTCGCTGCACTCTCTCCATGGCAAGAACATCCTTCCTCAGATAAGGCGACCAAAACTGCACACAATACTCAAGGTGTGGTCTCACCAAGGCCCTGTACAACTGCAGCAAGACATCCTTGCTCCTGTACTTGAATCCTCTCGCTATGAAGGCCAACATACCATTTGCCTTCTTAACCGCCTGCTGCACCTGCATGCTTACCTTCAGCGACTGGTGCACAAGGACACCCAGGTCTTGTTGCACTTCCCCTTTTCCCAATCTACTGCCATTCAGATAATAATCTGTCTTCCTGTTTTTGCCACCAAAGTGGATAACCTCGCATTTATCCACATTATACTGCATCTGCCATGCATCTGCCCAATCACCCAACCTGTCCAAATCATACTGGAGTTTCTCTGCATCCTCCTCACAGCACACACGCCCACCCAGCTTTGTGTCGTCTGCAAACTTGGAGATATTACATCTAGTTCCCTCGTCTAGATCATTAATATATATTGTGAATAGCTAGGGTCCTAGCACCGATCCCTGCGGTACCCCACTAGTCACTGCCTGCCACTCGGAAAAAGACCCGTTTATTCCAACTCTTTGCTTCCTGTCTGCCAACCAGTTCTCTATCCAAGTCAGTACCTTACCCCCAATCCCATGTGCTTTAACTTTGCATGCGAATCTCTTATGCGGGACCTTATCGAAAGCCTTCTGAAAGTCCAAATACACCACATCCACTGGTTCTCCCTTATCTATTCTACCAGTTACATCCTCAAAAAATTCCAGTAGATTAGTCAAGCATGATTTACCTTTTGTAAATCCATGTTGACTTTGTCTGATCCTGTCACTGTTTTCTAAGTGCTCTGCTATTACATCTTTTATAATGGACTCTAGCATTTTCCCTACTACCGATGTCAGGCTATAATTCCCCGTTTTCTCTCTACCACCTTTTTTAAATAGTGGGGTTACATTAGCTACCCTCCAATCCATGGGAACTGTTCCAGAGTCTATAGAATTTTGGAAGATGACCAGCAATGCATCTATTATTTCTAGGGCCACTTCCTTAAGTACCCTAGGATGTAGATTATCAGGCCCTGAGGATATGCATACTGGCCCGAAAATTAAACCTAATACGCGAGAGTACGCACTGTGTACTCTTGCGTATTAGATCCCGAATTGTCGGTTTCCTGCATGCACTGCGCATGCGCGGGAAACCGGCACTTCGTGAATTGAAAAGGGGGCGATTCCTAAGTGAACCGTGTGCGCACTACAGGCTGTGCGCACGCAGTGCACTTCATTTTTTTTTCAGCTTTGAACGCGCAGGTAAGTGGTGAAGATTTTACACACAAAGAAAGCAGGTGTAGGATCCCCTTTTAACAAGGTAAGTAGTTAATTAAGTGTTATTTTAAATTTTTTTCAACAGGTTTATCTTTTTTAGAGACTTTAAAGAAAGGTAAGTTTATTTTTATAACTTTTAAAAAGATTTTAAATTTTTTCAAAAATTTAATTTTTTGTTTAAAGTGGTTAATTTATTTAACTATAGTTATTTTATTAATGTGATGGCTTTTTTTTAAATTTAATTGAGGTTTAGCTGTTCTTTTGGGGGTGTGTAGCATTCATAGCTTTGACAGCTCTTGCCGTCAAAACTATGAATGAAAGATGGTGTGCTGCCATTGGCTCTAACTGAATCACGTGATCCCAGAGCTCGCACGAACTAATTGCGTCTCTGGGTCACGCAAGCACTGCACGGTTCCAACAGAGAGAGCCTTTGAAACTAAAGTTCGTGTGGGCCCGGGGCAAAAAGGTAGGCGCAGAGTGCGATATCGCAGGGAATCCTTACCCCCGCGGGAACCATCCATGTTTAATTTCTGGGCCATTGTATATCTGTATTCTTATGTATCTATGTTTCTGTATACCTATATGTTATGTAGCGGCATTCTTGTATATCCTGTATAGACAGACTAGTGAAATGGGCAGACACATGGCAGATGAATCACCGGTTAGGCCCCAGCTGGAATATTGTGTCCAATTCTGGGCACCACACTTTAGGAAGGATGTTAAGGCCTTAGAGAGGTTGCAGAGGAAATTTAATAGAATGGTACCAGGGATGCGGGACTTCAGTTATGTGGAGAGACTGGAGAAATTGGGGTTGTTCTCCTCAGAGCAGAGACGGTTAAGAGGAGATTTAATAGACGTGTTCAAAATCATGAAGGGTTTTGATAGAATAAATAAGGAGAAACTGTTTCCAGTGGCAGAAGGGTTGGTAACCAGAGGACACAGATTTAAGATAATTGGCAAAAGAATCAGAGGTGACATGAGGAAAAAAAAATGATGCATGAGTTGTTATGATCTGGAATGCACTGCCTGAAAGGGTGGTGGAAGCAGATTCAATAGTAACTTTCAAAAGGGAATTGGATAAATATTTGAAGGGGAAAAATTTACCAGGCTGTGGGAAAAGAGCAGGGAAGTAGGACTAATTGGATAGCTCTTTCAAAGAACCGGCACAGACATGATGGACCAAATGACCTCCTTCTGTGCTGTATCATTCTATGATTCTATGATCTGTATTCTTGTACATCTGTATTACTGTCTATCTATAATGCATGTTGTGTATCAGTATTTCTGTATATGTTTAACACATGTCACATATCTGTATGTCAGTCTGCTTATCTTCTTAAGGTGATATGATTGGCCAAGCCTTATCTGGTGTGGTATAATTGGCCATGATAATCACACTGTTTAATTTGTGTGAATAAACAATATTTTATCTGTCAAGAGCAATAAGAAATGAATTAGTAATGTGCATACATTTGAATTATCAATTGGCAGGTATACACAATATCTAAAATTAATTAAAAGAGCGCCTGAAATTCCTGGTGATTTTTTAATTCTTTCTATCCTGTAGACTTAACAAAATATCTCTATTGTTTCTTCAATTCATTACAGAATCTTGGGACATAAAGCTTGAATGAGTAATTCTTCTTCCCCTGGTTTTGACAAGCAGCCAATTCAAAAATAGACTACGGATACTACACTAACTATCTAAAAATAGTGAATTGCATGATAAAGAATACTGGAGACATAGGCCGCGAATTTGCCAGCGCTCAGAGGACGGGTTTGGAGGCGGGCCTGCTGTCAAAATAGCAAAGATTGACAGCGGGTAGGAAACCCGCTGTCAACCCGCCCCCATGCGAGTCTCCCAGGTGTCGGGTCGGTCATCGGAGAACTGACCCGACACCAAGCGGCTGGGGGGGATACAATTGAGCTTGTTAAATGGCTTGTTAAGAGACAATTTAATACTATTTTGGGGCTTCCTTGCAATTTTACGTTCTCCCCCACGGGTTACCCGCTGCTCGGGGAACACGCCAGCTCACCCTGGCGTGAGTTGAGTCTGCTCTGATGTTTCTGATAAACTGACAGCTGCAGAAGTGGTGTAAAGGATGTCAAGTTGCAGATGGTCAGTTTCAGAGTGCAGGAACTGTTGGTTACTGCATTTGTAAGACATATAGAGATTTCTTTAGCTTACAAGTTTTTAGATCCAACTGTATGTCCAGTGCCACCTCATTGGAACAACCTCTCTCACCATTGACAGATCGCTTCTGTCATCTCACCTGTAGCTGCCATCTATTGCAGCAACATTGGTGCCCTTGAAACTATCTCACCTTGGTCCTCCGAATCCATCCATGATCAGCCCCAACACCAACATCACCAGGCACACTAACATCACCAACAACATCACTAACCTTCTCCGCCATCACCTGATGCTGCACTGGACACAGGGCATCAGCCCCTGACAACATTGCTGCCCAGGAGGCCAGCGATGGCATCACCATGGCCAGATTTACTTCACTTGACGCTATTAACCCTGGCTGCCACATGATGCGCCAGGTTAACACCATCCCACACCAGCACCGTAAAGCATCCCTTTAATGTCCAAGCCATTCCATGCACACTCATCACTATAGCGGAGTGGGGGGGGGGGGGGGGGTGGGGGGAGTTATAGCTGAGCATTCACTGGAATGCAGTGAGACACTTCTCAAGGTGTGCTTAGATCTGTCCAATAAGGGGCAGTTTTGGAAAAATAGATTTCACTGTATGACAGCACATTACCAGAAACTTCACATGGACATTGGCTAAACCTCTCAAGTGCCTACCCCAGCGTGTTGTTAGTTAGTATGCTTGCAGTAGGATGAGGGTGAGTGTGAGGGGTGGCTAGTGAGATGGGAAAGTGATAAAGTAGATAGAGAGCGTGGGTGGAGGAGCAAGGTAAGTTGGTGTGAGTAAGAATGTGCAGGAGAAGGGTATGGAAGACAGAGTGATGGGGATGTGTTGAGTGGCACTGCATGGTGAGTTTAACTGTGGCTTTGCAGTAACGTTTCATGAACCACTGAGATCATTGAAAGGCTTGCGCCACTGCAGCCAGGGACCCCTGATGACATCCCTGCTTGTACCCTCCTGTGCAATGTGCAACCAGGCTGCATTGGTGTCCTGAGGAGGTGCCTTCCGCCCTTGGAAGGGAAGAGAACCTCCCTGCGTGCTGTGACTCCCTCCATAAGCATATGGAGGGAGTCATTGGAGAGCCTGGGTGCAATCGTTCACCTTTGTGCAGTGATTGTCAGTGTGCAGCACCTCAATGCTGCAGAACACTGACAGAACAATTGTCAAACTCCATGTTGCCGTGGTCCCTTTAAGGAAACCGGCTGATGACGCGTCATGAAATGAAGTCATCAGACCCGCTTCCTGTTAATTGGCAGGGAAGCCCGCAGGGTGGGCTTAACAAGGCCAATCAAGGGAAAACCCCGTTTACAGAGCAGTTGCAGCCAGGTTTGTGACTGGAACCCGGAAACCAGCTGTCCCGCCCCCATCCCGCCTCCGCTGGGAAATTCGCGGCCATACTATCAGAGAATGTTAACAGCCACAATACAACATTTTTCTTTAGCAATTATTTATATAAAAAAGAAGAAATGGTAATTGTATATTTACTTATTTTATATATATTTAACATTTTTTTCTCTAATGTTAAGGAAACTATTGCAAGTGCATTTTCCAAAGACCCTGCCTATTTCCAATTAATAGGCTAAGGTCAAGTGAATTTCCTTTTTTTTACATGGGATCTGGGGTATTGCATTTGTGATTCCATCCGTTTAAGGCCACTGATTTATAGTGACTGAATACTTTTATTATATGGCATTCTGGGATTTTTACCGGTATTCTGAGGATCAAATTCTGTCCATTTTGCTCTAAAAACCATAAATTAGTGACTTTGGTTATGATCTCTTGACAGGCTGTATAAGAAAGACTTGCATTTATATAGCACCTTTCACAACCACCGGACATGTCGAAGCGCTTTACAGCCAATGAAGCAATTTTGAAGTGTAGTCATGTTGCAATGTTGGAAATACAACAATCAAGCAAGCCCAGGAGTTGAACACAACACAATTTTCACAGAATTGAGCAGCATCGGCCATAATAGCTCATGTCTAATTTCATCAGCACAAGCATAAACCTCTCATATCAGCTTTTCCCCACTTGTGAGGGATCCTTCGCCTCACCTCAGCGTCACTTATTATCCCTGCTGAAATATCTTCTCTTTGTTGACGATCAATTGGTAAACTTGTTTCTCTCCCTTTTACCAATCTGAACATAGGTAACATTATCAGTGATGTCTCTACCTCTAGCCAATCTTCTGACTGTCATCTGTTGGTAATTAGCTGAACAGCAGCTGTTGCTGATGATTCTGCTATTCCCATATACACCTCCTCTAGACCCATCTTTTGTTTCTTTACTTGTTGCATTACCAGCCCCTTTTGCCTTGTACCATCATCCCTTTTGTCTTTTAATCTCTCCTGCTTTCCATCCTATCGCAGACCTTCCCTTTTGTTCTTTCCTCCCCTTCCCCCTTCCCCTGCCTCCACACTTGCTTAAAAATCTGTTACGTCTCTAACTTTTTCCAGTTCTGACGAAAGGTCATCGGCCTGAAACATTAACTCTGTTTCTCTCTCTACAGATGCTGCCTGACTTGCTGAGTATTTCCAGCATTTTCTGTTTGTATTTCTGACTATCATGTCAGTTGAGACAATTACTCTTAATCCATTCAACAATGTTATTGGTCCACCTTCCTGACTGTCGGGTGATGATGTGTTAATCTGCTACCATTCCATGCAATATTCTTATTCGCAGATTGCATGTTCACCTGCAGAGGACATAGTGTGTTACTGTAGTTCCTTTGCTTTTAGTGGAAATTCAAATTAGTCCTGGAGCAGTTTAAAATTAATTCTAATACAAAATCTGTTCCACAGATGCTGCCTGGCCTGCTAAGTAATTCTAGCATTTTCTGTTTTTATTTAAAATTAAGCTCATTGGCTCATCACTGAGTTCAAGAGGTTCAAACAAACCAAAATTAGACATGTACTATAGATATATTCACTTGTAAAGGAATAGCCATATTCAGAAAAATACACCACCCTATGAACAGAATTCTGACTTTATTAAAACATGACAGACTGGGTTTAAAAATCTAAAAGCCTCAACAACACAAAGCTGTAAACACCATACAGGCTTTTGAGATAAGAATCAGTTGTTGACACTAAAACAATAGCCCCATTGAAGCAGCAGATTGAAGCTTCCAGAAAGTCTGAGCTTTCGGAAGAACACAATAAGAATACCCAGTTAAATTGTTTTAAACCAACACTTCGGGAAACAGAAACACAGAACATTAAAGAAACATATGCCTTCATAAATATGACATCAAATGAAACAAGGAGACACGAAGTCTGTAATACAACCAATTGAAGTAGCTAGGAAGACAATTATGTACTCGGTTGAAGTGTTTTTAATTTACATGTTGTAAAAAGATACAAACAGAAGACTTTGTAAATATGACATCAATAGATGCACCAAGCAATCACATTGTGTTTGTGTTGAACTTGGAACAACTAGGAGACACGAAATCTGCTTACAACCAGCTGAGGTGATTTAAGAATTGAATAGAAAACCTTCGTAAGAATGGCATCAAATAGATACATCTGTTATAACCGCTTTTTTATGATAAGTTTTTAACACCTAAAGGTAGAGACACAAGTCTGCAAGCTAACAGCTGAACTGACAGTAAGAATAGAAAGAAGTCAACAGAAATATGACTAGAGATAATTAGCTTACATCAGCAGGAAACTTCAAAGGATATACCACTGCAAAAAGGGTATAAAATATAGAACTTTCAAATAGGAAGACAGAATTCGCTGGAAGGGGCAAGCGATTCTCAGCTTCAGAGACAGGCTCTGAAAACCTACAACTCTTTGAGTCTCGGGTAATCAAAGGTATTTTGATTTTGGTGGATATCCTGGATGAAGACGAAGTAAGAAATGTAAAAATGTAACGAAGCTAAGATTTGAGAATAAGGATCTCTGATGATAAGAATTGTAAGCTTGTTGTGGCTGCCGCGAAACATGAATTGAAGCCGAGTCAATAAGTGGAACACATGGTTTTTAATCACATCTCTGGTAAAATGGCTGCTAACATCTCTCTGCAAACTCTGAGGCCATGTCCACTCCTTTTTTCCCTGCCTTAAAGGCAGCATGTGCCTTAAAGGCAAGGTGCCCGATTTATTGTCCACGGACGGAAAAGTGGATTGCGCCCGTTTAGGTGGCGATCCGCCACACAGCTCCCCCCAGAATCCGCTTAGGAGGTGTGGACGAGACGGTGCGGTGGTCTGATGGGCCGGCCGGAGCGGCTCTTGTAGGACGCCGGTGGACGTGGAATGGCCGGGCGTGGAGCAGCCGGGTGAACTGGCTTGAGGGCAGGTCGGCCGCGTGGCGGTGGACGGGCTACAGGGACCTGCTCACTGGGCTCCGAGTGTGCTGGCTTGAGTCAGTCAACCGACACTTTTTCGGTCCTGTCGCCCACTTGCAGGGTGAAAAATTTGTCCCCAGCCTGCAGCACCTTGTAGGGCCCGTCGTACGGGGGTTGAAGGGGTCTGCGGTGGGCGTCGTGCCGGACGAAAACGAACCGTGCCTGGTGCAGGCTTAGTGGGACGTGTGAGGTGGATTCACCGTGTCGGGCAATGGGCACCGGGGCGAACTGTAGCACCGGTGAGGCGAAGTCGTGGCGTTGCTGGTCGGCTGACCAGGGTGTCGTGGCGGTGGGCAGGAACTCGCCGGGTACGCGCAGCGGCTGACCGTACACGAGCTCTGCTGCCGATGCGTGGAGGTCTTATTTAACCGCGGTGCGCAGGCCGAGGAGGACCCACGGGAGTCGGTCGGTCCAGGCGCCGTCCTGGAGGCTGGCTCGAAGAGATGCCTTCAAGAATCTGTGGAACCGCTCACACAGTCCGTTGGCTTGGGGGTGGTACGCTGTGGTGCGGTGAATGGTCACCCCGAGATTGCGTGCGACGGCGGTCCAGAGTTCAGAGGTAAATTGCGGACCTCTGTCCGACATCATGTCGGAGGGAACGCCGAACCGTGCGACCCAGGTGCTGACGAAGGCTCTGGCGATGTCGGCGGTGGTGGTAGAGGTCAGTGGAATTGCCTCGGGCCAGCGCGTGGTGCGGTCAACGATCGTCAGCAAGTGCGTGTGGCCGTGCGACGGCGGCAGGGGCCCGACGATGTCCACGTGGATGTGGTCGAATCTACGCGAAGGGATGGTAAACTCCTCGAGGGGTGCTTTCGTGTGTTGCTGCACCTTGGCCCATTGGCAGGCTAGGCAGGAGTTGGCCCAAGTACGCACATCCTTGCGAAGGCCGCGCCAGACAAAGTGGTTGGCTACCAATTTGATGGATGCGTGGGCGCTGGGGTGGGAGAGGTTGCGGAGAATGTCGAATACCCGGCGGCGCCAGGATGCTGGGACGACGGGCCGAGGTTGACATAGGGATATGTCGCACTTGACCATGACTGCGGTCGGGCCACAGGCGACGTCGGCCAGGCATAGCCCTGGTAGGTTGGTAGGTGCGGAGAGCAGATCAGGGTCGGTGATCTGGTCTGCTGCGAGTTGAGCGTAGTCGACTGCCAGGTGTGCGGCGTGGATGGCGGGGCGGGAGAGGCAGTCGGCTACCTCATTGTCTCGGCCGGAGACGTGTTGGATGTCCGTGGTGAACTCGGACACTGCCGCGAGCTGGCGCTGCTGCCTGGCGGACCAGGGGTCGGTTGTCTTTGCCATTGCTAATGTCAGGGGTTTGTGGTCGACAAACGCAGTGATGGGGTGGCCTTCCAGCAAAAACCGGAAATGGCGGACCGCCAGGAACAGCGTGAGGAGCTCGCGGTCGAAGGTGCTGTACTTGACCTCCGGGGGGCATAATTGGTGGCTGAAGAAGGCAAGTGGTTGCCAGGCGCCGTCGACCCACTGCTCATACACGGCGCCGACGCATGGTCGGAGGCGTCCGTGGTGAGCGCTACCCTGGCATTGGGCCGTGGGTGCGCGAGCAGGGTGGCGTTGGCGAGCGCGGTCTTGGTGGAGTCGAAGGCGGCTGACGCATCTGCCGTCCATTCGACCGCCATCTTGCCGCTCCTGCCCCGGAGGGCTTCATACAGGGGCCTCATGAGGGACGTCGCTTTGGGGATGAAGCGGTTATAGAAATTCACCATCCCGAGGAACTCCTGGAGGCCTTTGATGGTGGTGGGGCGGGGAAATTGTTGGACGGCCTGCACCTTGGTGGGCAGGGGAATGGCCCCAGCATGGGTGATATGGTGGCTGAGGAAGTCGATCTTGTCCAGGCCGAACTGGCATTTGGCTGGGCTGAGGATGAGCCCGTGGTCGCTGAGGCGCCCAAACAGGATGCGAAGGTGTTCGAGGTGTTCCTGCTTGGAGGAACTGGCTACCAGGATGTCGTCCTGGTAGACGAACAGGAACTTCAGGTCCCAAAGGACCGAGTCCATGAGCTGTTGGAATGCCTGGGCCGCGTTTTTGAGGCCGAAGGGCATCCGCAGGAACTCGAAAAGGCCGAAGGGGGTGATTACGGCCGTCTTGGGGACGTCCGCGGGGTGGACGGGGACTTGGTGGTAGCCGCGCACCAGGTCGACCTTGGAAAAGACTGAGCGGCCAGCCAGTCTAGCCGAGAAGTCCTGGATGTGCGGCACGGGGTACCGATCAGGGGTGGTGGCGTCGTTGAGGCGGCGGTAATCCCCGCAGGGGCGCCAACCCCCGCCTGGTTTGGGGGCGATGTGGAGTGGGGAGGCCCAGGGACTGTTGGAGCGGCGGATGATGCCGAGCTGTTCCATGGTGGCAAATTTGGTCCGCGCGATCTCCAGTTTGGCCGGGTCCAGCCTGCGGGCGTGGGCGTACACTGGGGGGCCTGTGGTGGGGATGAAGTGTTCCACCCCGTGTTTGGCGGCCTCCGCGGAGAAGGTCGGATTGGTAAGGGCCGGGAATTCGGCCAGGAGTGCCGAGTAGTCATCCGTGGCCCGGGCGTGGCACTGTGACGCCACGTCGGCGGGTTGACGGGGGGCCATGGCGCCCAGGATGGGGGACATGGTGTTCATGTCCACGAGGCGGTGTCGAGGGATGTCTACCAGTAGGCCGTGGGCGCACAGGAAATCTGCGCCGATGAGAGGGGAGAGCACCTTGGCAGTGATGAACTCCCATCGGTAGCGGCGACCAGCGAGGTCGAGGGTGACTGTGCGGGTGCCGTACGTCGGGATGTCCGAACCGTTAGCAGCAGCCAGCGCCGGTCCTCGTTTGCCCTTTTGGATGTCGAGGGCGGAGGCCTTGATGATGCTGTGCTGAGCTCCAGTGTCGCACAGGAACCGGCGGCTGGTTTTGTCATCCGTGACGTACAGCAGGGAGCCCGCGTGGCCCACGGCCATCATGGAGGCTGGTACGGGGGCGGACTTGAAAGAGCAGGGAGGTGTGCACCGTTGTGCCCTGGCGCCGAACCGTGCGTGGTAGTAACAGTGGCCCGGGTTAGTGGGGCGCGAAGGCCCCGTGAGCCCGGTAGCTGGGCCTTGTGGCCGCGTGGTGGCCGGTGAGGGGCGCGCCCAGGCAGTGGCTGCCAGGTCCGGAGTGACGTCGCGGCTGGAGTGAGCAGACAGCAGCTTGTCGGCCTCATCAGCCAGGGCTTCCAGGTCCGTGAGGCCGGACGCCACGATCGCTGGGCGGATGCTGAGAGGTAGCTGGCGGATGAACAGCGTGTGGAAGAGGGATCCGGGTGGGCTCTCATCGGTGAGGGAGAGCATGTGGGAGAGGAGGTCTGACGGTGAGGCATCACCGAGGCCTGGAAGGTCGAGGAGGTGGCAGTTTCGCTGGTATGTCGAGGCCGTAAATTTTTTAAGGAGCGCAGCCTTAAGATGTGCATACTTGCCCTCCTCTGGTGGGTTCTGCAGCGCTGTCCAGACCTTCGTAACTGTGGAGCTACCGAGTGATGTGACGAGGTTATCGTACTTCGTCCCATCTGTGGTGATTCGTTGCAGCCGGAATCGGGACTCGGCTTGGAAGAACCAGGCTTCGGGCTGGTTTTCCCAAAACTCCAGCAGTTTCATGCAAACGGCGTTCGTGTCCACCATTGCAGTGCTCGGAATACGTTCTGAGCGTCGGGGTCACCAATGTTGTGGCTGCCGCGAAACACGAATTGAAGCCGAGTCAATAAGTGGAACACATGGTTTTTAATCACATCTCTGGTAAAATGGCTGCTAACATCTCCCTGCAAACTCTGAGGCCACGCCCACTCCTTTTTTCCCTGCCTTAAAGGCAGCATGCGCCTTAAAGGCAAGGTGCCCGATTTATTGTCCACGGACGGAAAAGTGCATTGCGCCCGTTTAGGTGGCGATCCGCCACAAGCTATTTATATTTTGAAATGTTAATGTGGCGACTGAATCACCAGCTGTTAACTACATGTCGGTTCTTTAATAAATCTATATATTTTTAGAATTATCTCACATAGTACTTCTGTATCAAACTCGCGAACTCAATCTCTGTACACTCTTTGGTGAGGAGTTGCAGAATTCTGGGAGAGTTTTCCGGACCCTCATAATATCCGGAAGGTTACAGTCTAGTTAAACTTATTAAAAGTGCTATCTGGAGGACGATAACATCTTCAGGCCGTCCCTTTCCTTTAGGGAGAGATAGTCTAAACCTTTAGACCCAATTAAGTGTCTTATAGGATTCGGCTATCTCTAACTTTAGTTGAAGGTGAACGTCTGGGGAATACGCCTGATCCGGGGTAGCCCGAAAAGGGCTAGGACTAGTAATTATCCCTTCACACTGTCAATTCCATTTCTAGGTGGGCATTTGAAGTTCCCATGTAAAGCAGGAAGGACCTTTGTTGCTATAAATTGCAGGGGGGGCGGGGGGGGGGGGTCCGGCGAAGGGAGGATAATACCCAAATGGAAAAATCTGCTTATGTACTGATGAAATCCCATCTGCTCTCTTCGCAGAGCAAGGAAATTCAAGCTGTCTTCAACAGTCAGGAAAAGAATAACCATCGGTGCACTAATCATAACCCCTCACTGAAGTTAAGCACCAGAACAGATAGACACTTTACAACAATCATATATTAACATGGATACTGGTGAGGGAGGCGTTGCAAAGGTAGCCATCACCCACCAATATCCCTGCTGATGGGCTGCATGCTGACTTCCCCTCCTTAATTATCTCAGGATATTTTATAGGCTTGCTTTTCAACAGATAGACAATGCTGAGCAGTCACTTGTCTCCATACACACAGCCAAGCAAGGTAGAGGTGCATGGTGAGGTAGATTGAGCAGTGGTCTGTACTGCACTCTGCCATTCTACAGGGAGCAATACTGCTGGTAACTGCAGTGACAAACTCACACCGGCCATAGAGTCAGTAGAAGGAGCATCTCTCACAACTGCACCCACTGCTGCTGTGGATGATTTGGATCCGAGCTCCAAGAAACAATCCAGTCCAGCTTCAACTTACTTGCAGAACCATTACAGACAACCGTGAGGGAGGGATTCAGAGATCTCACACATACCCAGTTGTGCTCACACAGGCTAGAGGTTTAGTGAGAAGCGGCCCTCCAGCAGTAGCACACATGAAGAATACAGAAGCATTTACATGTCCTTTATACCAGTGGCAGTTCTGCGCTTTCACATGATACTGCACTTAGAAGTAGAGGTGCATACACAAGGCTCACACAGAAGTGTCAATGGGTAACTACTGGAGAAAAACATATCGAAAAACACATTGAAAACATACAGCGCATCCACTTAAATGCTGAATTAAATCATTTCACTTTTTTTAATATATCTTATAGTCTGTCATTCTGTTGCTGTGCAGAAAATATTGTAACTATTCCACACCTCACTGAAAATCTCTTGTGCACTGAGAGTTAAAACTGATTTTTCAGAAGAGGAATAAAATGCTGTTGACCTAGATATCATTTAAAAGCAATAATAAACTAGAAATGGAAAGCTGACCTTGGTTGAACCAAACTGGATGGACAGGCAATCAAACAATACATCAGCAACATCTCAAGAGTTGCTGAAAATTGTTACAAAATCCGTGCACCTGAAGATCGAATTTGTTGACACTGTCACTCAGCTAGCAGTCAATCCTATTGCTAAAAATGTCACAGATGTAAAAATGCTGTGTGGGAAGAACTTCTGTATTGCCTATTTTCCCCCCTTAAGCACATGGTACCTGAGGCAGCAGGTAATTAAATAATAAGGGGGAAAAATTGGGTGTCGTCCCTAATTTTAGCACCCCGAAAATATTTGCGCCCCTCTGTCTGAAATTCAGTAGTAGCGCCCCAAGCAGGAAGTGGAGAGCTACTGGAAGCGCTCCACCTCCTTCCTGGGGCGCTACAACTGAATATCGCAGCGCTACGTGCAACAGAAGCCATGCACGTCGGCACGTAGTGCCATGTCATTGCAAGCCTCCCTGGTGCCCTGCTAGACCACAGGGGAGCGGGGTGCTGTGAAAACAGCCCGGCACTCAAGAGGATTACCGGGCTGAGTGATCGCAGCCGGCGCCCCGAAGAAAAAAGGGGAAGGGGGTAGATGCTGGCAGTCATCCAAAAAAATGACCGCCTAACACCTGCCCCTTTTACTAGCGCCACTGCGGTTGCAAAAACGGCACCCTGACCCTGTCGGACATATCATCCGGCGATAGGTCAGGGGGCGCAACCAACGTTTGCGGCCGGGGCGCGAGCGGGGTGCGAGCGGGGCGATGACGTCATTGCCGGTGACGCAGCGCCACAGGGTGCTACCGGCTACCGCCGCTAACCTCCTGCTGAATTTCGCGGGAAGCGTTAGCAGCGCGTGCCTGGGTGCTAGAGGATTTGCGCCCCATTAGCGCCCCCTGAGGGTGCTAACGAGAGGCGCAAATCAACCCAATTTTTCCCCCTAAGTGTTATAAGTGTAGCATACAGAAAACCACAATCGTATGGAACACTCTTTCTGGGCTGTATTGCAGGAAGCCAAGGAGCTGTACAAGCATCTGAATCATTGTTTGAGGACTCCAATGGTCTGCTCAATGAGGGCTCTAGTTGACCCATGTATCTGATTGTAGTGGCGTTCAACACCCAAGGATGAGTTCCTAAGAGGAGTCATAAGTTAAATAGTCTCCAAGCAGCCAGTCTATAATTTGCTGGGAAGGGGGAAAACAGTGGGGGGATGGATGACTGACACAATAAAAAAAAGCATCTTGGCAGCTGCCAAGGAAGCAGGCAGAGTCCTGCAAGATCTGTTGGTGGCGAGCACACACCAGTTGCACTTTTATAGAGTTGATACCCTTGCAACTCATGAAGGCAGCCATGTTGTGTGAAGAAGCCCACAGGGTGATATGGGTGCAGTCAATGACCTACTGGACTCAGTGAAATCACGCAAACTGTATGAACCCCAGAGCCCTGTCCTGCTGCTTGTTCATTTCAGTGGAAGTAGTGACAAATGTCTGTGCTGTAGCAATCAAGCCAGTCACCTGTTTAATACAAGCATGGACTGTAGACTGGCTGATGTTGCTGATATCACCTGTGGCAGCTTGGAAGGGGCCAGAGACAAAGAAGTTCAGAGCTGCAGTGACCTTGACTAAAACAGGCATTGCTGTGCTGACTGTGGCAGGTGGCTGCAGATCTTCTTGCAGGATATGGCAAAACTCTGTGACAACTTCCCTAGAGAATTGAAGCCTTCTTAAGCTCTGCTCCTCAGAGAGCCACGGAGATGTTGTTCTGGGCCTAAAAACTCTATGGGTAGAGTAATGATTCATCTGAGCTCACCTCCTGTTTGCTCTCCCTCCAACTGCACCTTTGTTTGCTCCTTTCTCCTGCTCGTCCTCCCAGAGTAGGATTCCTAGAAGGACCCCCATCAAGAAACAACTGCAATGCCAGAAGCCCCTTAACAGTTCTGAACCTGGAAAAAGGAAACTACAAGCAATTTGAAATCATTTAGAGTCAAAAAAGCCCACTTGCTACTGCAAGGAAAATGTCTCCAAAAGCTCTACATAGCTTAGAAGCAAAGAATCATAGAATGGTTACAGCACAGAAGGAGGCCATTTGGCCCGTTGAGCCCATGCCGGCTCTCTGCAAGAGCACTTCGGCTAGTCCTCCCCGCCCCCCACCCCACCCCCCCGCCCTTTCCCCATAACCCTGGAATTTTTTTTCCTTCAGGTACTTATCCAATTCCCTTTTGAAAGCCACGATTGAGTCTGGCTCCACCACCCTTTCAGGCAGTGCATTCCAGATCCTAACCACTCGCTGCATAAAAAAGCTTTTCCTCATGTTGCCTTTGATTCTTCTGCCAATCACCTTAAATCTGTGTCCTCTGATTCTTGACCCTTCCGCCAATGGGAACAGTTTCTCTCTATCTACTCTGTCTAGACCCATCATGAATTTGAACACCTCTATCAAATCTCCTCTCAATCTTCTCTGCTCTAAGGAGAACAACCCCAGCTTCTCCAGTCTATCCATGTAACTGAAGTCCCTTATCCCTTGTACCATTCTTGTAAATCTTTTCTGCACCCTCTCTAAGGACTTCACATCCTTCCTAAAGTGCGGTGCCCAGAATTGGGCACAATACTCCAGTTGAGGCCGAACCAGTGTTTTATAAAGGTTCATCATAACTTCCTTGCCTTTGTACTCAATGCCTCTATTTATGAAGCCCAGGATCCCGTATGCTTTTTTAACTGCTTTCTCAACCTGCCCTGTCACCTTCAGCGATTTGCACACATATACCCCCAGGTCTCTCTGTTCATGTACCCCCTTTAGAATTGTACCCTTTAGCTTATATTGCCTCTCCTCGTTCTTCCTACCAAAATGTATCACTTTGCACTTTTTGGCGTTAAATTTCATCTGCCGCGTGTCCGCCCATTCCACCAGCCTATCTATGTCCTCTTGAAGTCTACCACTATCCCCGGGGCAGTGACAGTGGCTCCGTGGAGCAAGAACCTGCTGTCTTCTCTCAGGATGACAGCGTTCCTACTCTCACCACTGCCACTCCGCCAGTGCCCTTGCTGCTGCCTGTCAGCCAGCCAGCCCAGACTGCTGACGCCCAGGCCAAGGTGGTGCAGCCTACAGCTGGGCCTTCTAGGCCCAGAGCTTCTCGAGGTCGTCCTGCAAGGCCATCTGAAGTCTCCCCTGCGGAAAGTCAGCAGCCTTCCACCAGCCGTGCTGCAGCCACTGAGGTAGCACTGCGTAGGAGCACTAGAGTAGGCAAAGGAACATGAAAGACAGACACTAAGGGATTGCACAAGGTGATTAGTTGACGTTGTTGTGTAGCTTTGCATTGATTAATTCATAAATTAAGTTTGGAATAGTTGTTATGTGGTGGCTCTCATTTCAGCCCAAAAGTATGCTGTGATGTTTCTGTGAGATAGGGAATGTAAGATGGGGAAGTGGTGAACAACGGGGCTCTGGGTTTTTATTCAGGGTAACCAGATTCTGATGGGGTGCTCACAGACAGCCCATCCAGAACAGTGATGTGCTGCCTGCCTCCTCTCTTCCTCCACTTCCTCCTCCTCTTCGTCCACTTCCTCATCTTCCTCCTCCTCCTGAGATGGTGGCAGAACCCGTGGTGGCAAGGGCTGCGCCCTCATGATGGCCAAATTGTGTTGGATGCAGCAGAACACAAAATGGGACACCCACTCCGGCATGTACTGGAGGGCTCCTCCCGAGCGCTCAAGGCTGCGGAACCATTGCTTCAGAGCCCTGATGGTCTGCTCGATGAGGTTCCTTGTGGCAGCATGGCTCTCATTATATGAGTGCTGACCACGAGTGGAGGGGTTGTGGAGGGGAGTCATCAGCCAGGTGTAGACTAGATAGCCCTTGTCTCCGAGCAGCCACGCTTGGGTTTGGCGTGGTGGCTGGAAGATTGTTGGCATAGTGGACCGGCACAGGATGAAGGCATCATGACTGCTGCCAGGATACCAGGCATTCACCATCATGATGTGCTGGACGTGGTCGCACACCAACTGCACATTAAGAGTGTGATAGCCTTTGTGGTTATGGTACATCTCAGCATTGATATGTGGCACCCGCAAAACTACGTGTGTGCAATCGATGGTGCCCTGCACCATGGGGAAGTCCGATATCCTGGCAAAGCCACATGCACGCTCCTCCTGCTTCTCTCTGTTTAGAGAGAAGACAATGAATTCCCTTCTCCTGTAGGACAGAGCCTCTGTGACCTCCCGGATGTAGCAATGGATGGCGAACTGCGTGATGTTAGCTATGTCGCCTGTTCCAGCCTAGAAGCATCCGCTGGTGAAAAGATTCAGGGCCACGGTCACCTTGAGGGGCACTGGCAGTACCGTCGTTGCCCTGCTCTGAGGCTGCACGTCTGGTTCCAAGAGGTGGCAGAGTTCTGTGACCACCTATTTGGTGAAGCGGAACCGCCGAACACACTGCTCCTCGCTTAGGTGAAGGTAGGAGAAGTGCTCCCTGAAGACCCTAGGTTCATAAGGCCTCCTGCTGAGAGCCCTCCTCCTCCTCCCTCTGCGAGCAGCTTGTCTTTGCTGCCTGTGCTCCATCTCCCTATCATGCTGCAGTGCGAGGCGGACTGCAAGTAGAACCCCCATGACTGGGAGAAAGTGGTGTACTCAGAGGCACTTCCATTAAGAGCCAATGCCTTGCCAACGTCCAGCTGCACTCCCTGCGCACTTCAACAATGTTATAAATGTCTTCCAGCAAGCCAGTATTGATATAAACTCTGCAAGAGCCAGTACAAGAGAAAAAAATCAGCTTACCTGCAAGTTGGATGTGTCCCTTTAAATAGCGCTGGTGGGGGTTTCTCTCATGTAGCTGAACGCGCGTTCAGCTGTACATGTTTAGGAGAGGGCGTTGTTTGGAATGGTGATGTCCAAAATGGCAGGTCGTGTGTCAAATCAGTGTTGCACGCTGACTGATGTCACGATCTGCCTCCTCTTCATACTGTCAGCGCTGCACGACCTGACCGCGCTATCGCCCTCACCAAGATTGCAACTAGTGCGGGCCGCACTGGAAGTGGGCGGAAGTGAGCCAGCCACCATTTTTTTCCTGAAACCGGCCTCAACTGCGAAGGAGACAAATTTCACGGCCTATATTTTTTTTAATATGTGGGTTCAAAATTGGAGTTAGTGGTCCATAATTCAAGTATTTGTTAGTTCTAAATTGAACCTATATCTGATGTGGAATATTGAAACCACAGAATATTGAAACCACAGAAAACAAATGAAAATAATAAATGGTCTTAGCCATAATCCTTGGCATTGCTGAAACTGCTACATAATAAACCTTGCAGAGTGGAATAAATTATTGTATGGATTATTGGTAATACAGACATCATGTTAACTATAATTCCATGAATGACACTGACATACTTCTACCAGAAAACTATGTGCTTCCTAACAGAATAAAATAGACTGCACCAGTGAAGTGGACCCCCAGGAATTTTAGGGCCTGGGTGTTTGCAAAGAATATTAACATAAACCAATTCAGACCACCACAGTCGCACTAGTTTTCAATCTTCAAATAGACTTAAACTTTTAATTTAGAATCAGCATCAGTACATTACTGAAAAGATGCCAGGAAAAGATGAAAGGTCTTGATGGAATACAATGACACATATGAGAGGATCTGAGATACCTCTCTGACAGATCAATCATTTTATTATCTTTACCACATTGTTTCTACAAATCATTGATTGATCTATTACAAAATTAATGCCTGTGTAACCACGAGAAATAGGACTTTGCTGGAGTATAGAACAGATTTAGATTGACAGTGCCAGTGGCTTCAAGATCAAATAACAAGACAAATAAAGAACGTTTCCCCTAGTATAACATTTTGAGTTCATGAAGTCAGGATATGTTATAACCCATTAGATTCATAGCCGAAGAGCAGATATCAGCTGGAGTGACAATCACCATCTGGAATGTGACCAGAAACATTTTTAAAAACAGGAAAAGACCATCAGGCTAGATTGTTTTTCACCAAAGGTCATCATATCTCCCAACACCTTCTTTCTCCAGAAACACATCCAGTTTTCTCTTGAGTCTATTTGTACAAATAGATTGATTGATATGCAAATATTTTAATTGAGATTCATTGCTACATAGAATGTAGAAAAGGGGGGGTGTAATGACACAGAATACAGGGGCACAGAGGGTACAGGCGAAAGTCCCAGTTTATGACTGCCTCTCTCACTGTTGGTCTCAACCCTACAACTACCATTCAGCATTCCTTTAGACTACGCCTACACTCCTCACATACCTTTTCACTCAATTTATTGCACAGTGTTGAACACTGTTCTACCTGCTTGATCAAGACTTGACAGGTTATAAATAACCTTAGGACCATCAGGCCCTTTTTGGTCTCAGACTCCTCATCATCAAAGAGGGCTCTAAACAATTTAAATCCTTCCTCGTATTCAACTATGTCCAATGCAAATTGTCACCCTTGGTGTTCAAGGATACGTTTCTCTAAACTTCCATTTAGTTTAGATTTTGATTCTGCCATGGCTTTATAATAATTTACTATAACGTGCCAGTACTGAAAGTTGGTAGAAGGCTTGAAGCACTACTCTACCTATCAGAAAAATCAAGGTGCAACTCTTAAGTCTTTGTTCTATGATACATTGACACAAATGGATGCTTATTTGGGCGGGGGTTGGGTGGGAGGGGGGGTTTGCAACTGTTAGAGGAGGGATGTTCTTATCATTTACTCCTCAAGATAATAGGGTTCACAGCATTAAATGTCAGAGGTTCACAGATTTATTAAGCATAAAATAGTTTCTTACTAAAAATAATTAAACATACACTTAACAGCAGCACTTACGGCAAAACCTTGCAAGCTTTTAGCCGGAGAATTCGAACAAGTTACAGTTCTAAGCTCGGTGTATATTAGATTGTTCAGACCTTAATTGAATTCCAAAGTATCTGTTTCAACACCCATTTTTTAATATCTTTTTTTCACCCCTTCTACATGACAATTTTCATGCTTCATAGTTACATTACATAGTTATCATTCAACACAGATTTGACTCTGTTCTTGCAGCTTACAGATCCATTCGAATTCCCTCTAGTTGACTCACATTCTCTAACTTTCCAGCTTCAAGGTCTCCCTCCTTATGAATGAACAAAGGGAGCTTTTCTGCCTGTCCTATGTCTGTGCAATAACTTTAGTTTTAACTAGTTCTTTTTCCAGAGACTCATAGACTGGTACAACTCCCAACTTTGTTATCTTATACCATTCCATTCCATACCAATCTTCTACTTCTGAAAGGAATAATTTAATTCCTTCTGCAGAAATTGTTATCAACTAATTAAAGTTCTCTGCAGTATGCACTAGAATGCCTTTTAATTAGGTTTATTGTCTAAATTGACCATTGCTTTAAGGTCAGTCTTAATTCAACAGTTCAGTGGTCACTGCTTAAATCAATAGCAGTACAACATTAATACAAAAGCAAAATACTGAGGATGCTGGAAATCTGAAATAAAAACAGAAAATGCTGGAAATACTTAGCAGGTCAGGCAGCATCTGTGGAGAGAGAAACGGAGTTAACGTTTCAGGTCAATGACCTTTCATCAGAACTGGAAAAAGTTAGAGATACAACAGGCTTTAAGCAAGTGCAGAGGCAGGGAAAGGGGGAGGGGAGGAAAGGACACAAGGGAAGGTCTGTGATAGAGTGGAAGGCAAGAGTGATTAAAAGACAAAAGGTATAATTGTACAAGGCAAAAGGAGATGGTAATAGGACAAGTAAAGAAACAAAATATGGGTCTAGAAGAGGTGTAAATGGGAATAGCAGAATCATCAACAGCTGCCGCCTGAAAAAATAGGGGCAGAGGTTATAATCTGAAATTGTTGAACTCGATGTTGAGTCCAGAAGGCTGTAAAGTCCCTAATCGAAAGAGGAGGTGCTGTTCCTCGAACTTACATTGAGCTTCGTTGGAACAGTGTAGAAGACCGAGGACGGAGAGGTCAGAGTGGGAGTGGAGCGGAGAATTAAAGTGACAATCGACTGGAAGCTTGGGGTCACGCACTGCGGGCTGAACAGAGGTGTTCGGCAAAGCGATCACTCAATCTGCATTTGGTCTCCCAATCTGGTTCACTAATGTCCTTTAGGGAATGAAATCTGCTGTCCTTACCCAGTCTGCCTATATGTGACTCCAGACCTACAGCAATGTCTCTTAATTGCCCTCTGAAATGGCCTAACAAGCCATTCAGTTGTGCAAGAAGGCTCACCACCACCTTCTCAAGGGCAATGAAGAATGGGTAATAAATGCTGGCCTTGCCAGCGACGCCCATATCCCGTGAATGAATAAAAAAAATTAACCTGTGCCTATGTCAGATATGATATGGCCATTTTAGTAGGTGGAATTTGAGATGAGATCTAATGAGTAACAGACAGTTGGAAGGCTGTGGAGGATATCACAGTCAAGCCTAATCCTCTTCTTGCACAACATCTGGACATTTTACTTTCTAGCAGCAGGTACTGGACAGTGATTAGGAGTGGGATCCCTCGCTGCTTTTAATGTTCTATTTGCTATCCTGATTGAGATCATAGCTTGGGGACCAAACCTGAATCTATCAAGTCTGTGTGACCAAACACTTATTTTAGCACCACTGTCAATTTTGTAAAAAACAAATAAAAAGCCATTTATGTTAGGTGTTTTCAACAAAGAAGAGAAGTTGAGCAAAGAAAGAATCTTTCTCTATGCTTACCAACACTAGTGGTTAGTCTTGATCACCAATGTTTGGTCTTGATGTAAGCACCTAGCCTTTGATATCCAACTCAGTGTAAGCTTGTTAAAAATGTAATCAAAAGTCTCTAATAAGGGATTATATTATGTGTGTTAAACTTTGGAACAGAAATCCCTAAACACTTCATTAATTTACTTTGAATCTGAAGTTTTTGATCCCTCTAATTTCCCAAAAGTAGCAATCATTCTGGAAGCTTCTTTCCTGAATGTTATATGCTAATAAGTGGCTGACACTTATCTCCAAATCCAAAGACTTTGCCTTTAGCCCTAATAACAGCAAATTTCGGTTTTAGCCATCAGTTATAAATTTCTCTGTCACGCATGAATAAACTCCACGTCTTTCATTACTCCTGCCTGGAGAGGCAGAGAGAATAATAAAATGTTCAGCACAGAAACAAGCCCCGTAACTGTGAGGTAGCTATGAGAGTCCTGGCCAAAACAATGGCGGTTCCTGCCCCATCATTCCTTACCCCTTGGTTCACAGGATTATTCCTTGCATCTTCTTAAGCCAAGAATTTTTTCTGCTTTAAATGGAATAGGGTGCAAATGTGTAATCATATGCCAAAGAGTAGAGGCATAATGAAAGATATGGGAAGATGCGGGAGGGCTAGAATAAATTACTTTTTGCTACAATCTGTTGCCGTGGTTCTCAACAGTACAACACTAAAGTTGTTTTATTATGGGTATAGTTGATGAACAGCCCAGTTAAAGGAACACAAATTCTGTCTAAACCAAGTAGACTGAAAAATGAAATCCAAATGCTAAAGGAGATCTATTTTGTTGCTCAAATTACAGCAATTTCATGCACACAGCTGTGTTTAGTGCTCAGATCAACCCTAAGGTTTACAAGCAGGAACAGACTGGCCATATGAGGAATCATAAAACATGGGAGTACCCCCTAACACCGCCCCCCACCCCCCCCACCCCAACCATGAATGGTTCCCTAGCGCTGTATTACTGACACCCCTATAAGAATCATGCACCCTTTTTGGGGAACCAGTTTGCCCTGTTTACAGGCAACAGTTTTTGTCTTACAAGACTTTCTTGCACAACAATCTGGCCCCTTTAAATCCAGATTCTTTTGGCTGAGGTCCATTCTTTTCTGAATGGATGATGTTGCTGTTTGTGCTGTTAATTCCTTCCTTTATCATTTCATTTTCACACATGCATAAGCTGCATTTACATTTTCCTGTCATTTGAAGTTTAGTAAGCATCAGATGTTAGGAGCAGTTGCTTCTGTGGAAATTTTTCACATCAAGCATTGTGGTATATATTATTTTTACAGCTTTGGTGTAGCACTCTTACAAGTCTATTCATTTGGCTGTTCAGTTCCTGGATGCAAAAAGTTTCTACATCATAATTTTTGCATCCTTCCAGCAAAAATAAATGACAGAGAACAAACAGATAAATGTCATTGCTGACCGGGAGTGCCATTTACAGTACACGTACAATTTACTCTGTCGTGTTGCCCAGAACATCATATAGATGCATTACAATGGGAAACTTTGGGTTCAGCTTTGCATGTCTATTTAAAAAAAGGGGAGGTCAATGTTCAGGGATAGAAAATACAATGCAACCTCCTGTTGGACACCCTGGAGACCTTTATGTTGGACATCTTGGGGAGTTAAGGGTTAATAATTGAACTTCCTTGTATCTTAGTGCAAAAGGCCTTGCAATATAAACAAGATAGCAGTGGAGTGCCACAGAAGAAAGCATGACTTATCTTCTGCTTTTAATGTCTGAGTATTATCTATAAGAAATGCTTGTGCAAGGGAATAAGTGACTTAATAAAAAAACTCCTCAAAGGATTCGAAAACTGAAGTCCCTCATCCCTGGTACCATTCGAGTAAACCCTCTCTGAAGTCTCGACATCCTTCCTAAAGTGTGGTGCCCAGAATTGGACACAATGGGCTGGATTTTCAATGACCCGTGGAGTCGGGTTTGGAGGCGTGTGGGGGGTTAAAGTTGCAGATTCGGGGGTCCCGACCCCATCCCGACTCCATCCCGCCTCCACGCAATTTTGACAAAATCAGTCGCGGGGTTCCCGACTCCGTCCCGCCTCCAAGAGGCGGGAGAGGCCATTAAAGCCCTTAACAAGCCCTAAATTGGCTCTGTAATGCCATTTTGAAATGTTTTAACTAGTTTAACCCTTTTCCGACGTGAAGTACGCCTGATGTGAAACACTCCAGTGAAACCTGGCGGGAGAACAAGTGGATAGCTGACTATCAGCAGCAGGTCCACTATTACAACGGAGATGTGATGAAGGTAGTAGTAGTATTAGGTCTTAAAGTCGCCTCTGATGCTGCTGCATTGAATGTCTTTAGAGACTGCCTGGCCTTGCTGTGAGAGGACCTGGATGGAAAAAAAAATCTCTCATTCTCTCTCTCTCTCTCTCTCTCTCTCTCTCTGAGCTGCTGCTCATTTTGCATCCAGGTCCACTCACAGCAAAGGCCAGGCAATCTCTGAAACGAGGCAATCTCTGCAATGATGACATCATCAGAGGCGACTTTCAGACTGAAACCACTAATTGGTTCATGGGTTCCCACATGCTGGAACTCAATTGCCCAATTAAGTTAAAATTGCATCATTCATCCACATTAATCTGGAGTCGGGGGGGCAACACGAAATGTGGATCACACGACCCCAACCCGAACCCAAGACAAAATCCAGCCCAATACTTCAGCTCAGGCCTAACCAGTGTTTTTTAAAGCTTTAGCATAACTTCCTTGCTTTTGTACTCAATGCCTTTATTAATAAAGCCAAGGATCCCATATGCTTTTTTAAATACCTTTTTATCTTCTGCATGTCCTTTGGCCTGTAAATAAATTTGACCAAATAATTTTAGCTGGTAAATATTTGGTCTGGTGCTATAGTATTTTCTGACTTTGAAGGCAACAGGAGAACATGCTGAGTATCCATCTATTCTCCAGTAAATGTTATGCCCTGATTTTGGTTAAGTTAGCCCATACACAGTGGTCAATAAAGATGCAGGTTTCTGTTCAGTAAGGACTCAATCTATGTATTGGAAGTAGTCTAGCTGTGTAAATGAGGAATCGTTGGGAAAAAAAAGCTCAACCTGTAACAGGAGATGAAGTTTAACATCACATCCAAAGGCTTGCAGCTCATCTTTCCAATGCATGCGTGTGACATCACGGGTAGGTTCCCCGCCCGGAAGTCAGCCTGATTGACAGGCTGGCTTCAAGTCAGACGGGGAACGCGGAAGAAGAGGCCGCAGCCTCAGATAGGAGCGAGCCCCGACCCCGGGGGCGGGGGGAGGGGGTCGGATCACCAACCGGGCGGGGTGGGATCCAATCCCCGGCCCCAGGGGGATTCCGATCTGGTGGGGGGGTCCACTTTTGTTCCTCTTGGCCCACAAGGATTGCTCCCCGAGGCTGTCCTCACTTCGCTGCAGCTGCCGGGAGTCCCAAGGCCTGGGACATCCAGTCGGCCACAGTTAAACCTGCAAAGTAGGTTAACTGTCCGAGGCTTCCAGCTTCACTATAATATTTAAAATGCCAACCGCCTCTTGGGAATGGGTTGGCTGCCCACCCGTTGTCCTGCCTCTGTTAAACCCGCAAGTGGGCGGGTTGGAGGCAGGTCGGGGTCAGGATTCACATTTTTAATACTTTAACCTCCCACCCGACTCCAACCCACCTGTTTTTTGGGGTTAAAATTCCCACCACAGTTCTGATTGCTATGCTTTAGATCTGGCAAAGGCTGATATGACATCTCATGTTGACCTCTGACCCCAGGGTCATTTAAATATTGGAAGCAGGTTCCCTGGCCTCTGCCAAGAAGTCCCAATGGATTGAGGTGGAGTTTTTCTGAGGCAGACCTCAGAAGCTTATTTTTTTTTATTCATTCATGGGATGTGGGTGTTGCTGGCAAGGCCAGCATTTATTGCCCATCCCTAATTGCCCTTGAGAAGGTGGTGGTGAGCCGCCTTCTTGAATGGTTGCAGTCCGTGTGGCGAAGGTACTCCCATAGTGCTGTTAGGGAGGGAGTTCCAGGATTTTGACCCAGCGACGATGAAGGAACGGCGATATATTTCCAAGTCAGGAAGGTGTGTGACTTGGAGGGGAATTTGGAGGTGATGGTGTTCCTATGCGCCTGCTGCCCTTGTCCAGCTAGGTGGTAGAGGTTGCGGGTTTGAGAGGTGCTGTCGAAGAAGCCTTGGCGAGTTGCTGC
Source organism: Squalus acanthias (assembly GCA_030390025.1). Classification (NCBI taxonomy): domain Eukaryota; kingdom Metazoa; phylum Chordata; class Chondrichthyes; order Squaliformes; family Squalidae; genus Squalus; species Squalus acanthias. The sequence continues at coordinate 148,824,100 of CM059427.1, forward strand.
AGTGCATTTTGTAGATGGTACACACTGCAGCCACGGTACGCCATTGGTGGAGGGAATGAATGTTTAAGTTGGTGGGTGGGGTGCCAATCAAGCGGACTGCTTTGTCCTGGATGGTGTCGAGCTTCTTGAATGATGTTGGAGCTGCACTCATCCAGGCAAGTGAAGAGCATTCCATCACACTCCTTACTTGTGCCTTGTAGATGGTGGAAAGGCTTTGGGTAGTCAGGAGATGAGTTACTCGCTGCCGAATACCCAGCCTCTGACCTGCTCTTGTAGCCACAGTATTTATGTGGTTGGTTTAGTTAAGTTTCTGATCAATGATGACCCCCAGGATGTTGATGGTAGGGAATTCAATGATGGTAATGCCGTTGAATGTCAAGGAGAGGTGGTTAGACTCTCGCTTGTTGGAGATGGTCATTGCCTGGCACTAGTATGGCGCAAATGTTACTTGCCAAAGATGTTGTCCAGGTCTTGCTGCATGAGGGCACAGATTGCTTCATTATATGAGGAATTGCAAATGGACCTGAACACTGTGCAATCATCAGTGAACATCCCCACTTCTGACCTTATGATGGAGGGATGGTTATTGATGAAGCAGCTGAAGATGGCTGGGCCTAGGACACTGCCCTGAGAAACTCCTGCAGCAGTTTCCACAAAGACTGTGCGGTGGTCACTCCTACCAACACTGTCATGGAGAGATGCATCTGCAACAGGTAGATTATTGAGGATGTGGTCAAGTAGGTTTTTTCCGCATGTTGGTTCTCTCACTACCTGCCACAAGCCCAGTCTGGCAGCTATGTCTTTCAGGATTCGGCCAGCTCGGTCAGTAGTGGTGCTACCGAGCCACTCTTGATGATGGGCATTGAAGTACCCCACCCAGAGTACATTCTGTGCCCTTGCTGCACTCGGTGCTTCTTCCAACCCGTGTTCAATGCGGAGGAGTCCTGATTCATCAGCTGAGGTGGTAATCAGCAGGGGATTTCCTTGCCCATGTTTGACCTGAAGCCATGAGACTTTATAGGATCCAAAGTCAATGTTGAGGACTCCAGGGCCACTCCTTCCCGACTGTATACCACTGTGCCATCACCTCTGATGGGTCTGTCCTGCCGGTGGGACAGGACATACCCAGAGATGGTGATGGAGAAATCTTGGACGTTGGCTGAAAGATACGATTCTGAGTATAACTATGTGGGATACCTCTCCCAATTTTGACACAAGTCCCAAGATATTAGTGAGGAGGACTTTGCAGGGTCGACTGGGCTGAGTGTGCATAGGTGAATGCCGAGTGGTCCGTCCAGTTTTATTATTATTATGCTTTTTCGTAGCGGTTTGCTACAACTGAGTGGCTTGCTAGGCCAATTCAGAAGGCTGTTACAAGTCAACCACATTGCTGTGGGCCAGACCAGGTAAGGACGGCAGGTTTCCTTCCCTAAAGGACATTAGTGAACCAGATGGGTTTTTATGGTCCGGTAGTGTCTTGGTCGCCATTACTGATACTAGCTTTTTTATTTAATTAACTGAATTTATATTCCCCAACTGTCATGGTGGGATTTTAACTCACATCTCTGGATTATTAGTCCAGGTCTCTGGATTACATCATCCAGTAACATAACCATTATGCTACCGTACCCGATGCTGGCAGTCTGTAAATGGAACAATTGTTCAAAATGAATGTAAGGATTCCTCTTTGGCCTGTGTAATCCATCACTCTATGAGTGATTGCACAGGCCCTGGCAACAAACAAAAAAAATTTGGGCCCCTCCACTGCCATAGCAACATTGGACACAAGGGGCTAACAAGTGTCCCTGTACTGCAAAGAAACAAATGAGGAAAAATGCGTTAGATGACATATTTCTCTCATTTCCATTTTGACCAAGGCAGGGATGCATCAGAGTGCATCCCCAAGCAATTTTCCACCCCTGCGCCCATCACAAAGCCACCTAAAAATCAGTAGTAGTGTGAGCAGAAATTCCCGGCCCACATATTTTCACTGCAGTATAATCACTCCCTTAACAACTTTCCTATAATGTTTTCTATCAGATTATTATTTTCCTCATATCAGTGCCTCACAGAGCTGAGACTACTTAAGTAACAGCAGATTTATTCTGTTGATCTAGGTTTATGATGTGATTTGAAATGTATTGCATGGTGTGATGACGTTGTGGCTGGAATAGCTCATCCTTGGCCAACCCTTGGCATAAATATTCAGGTGTTTTATGAAGTTAGTGCCACATTCATAACCAGTTGAATGGAAAGTAAGTGTTAAAACTAGCTTTTCTTTCTGTACAGCAGTTAATGACAAATGTGAGCACATGTTCAAAAGGATTGCCTTTCTGTGGAATCATGAAGCTAAATATTTATACTAGCTATATAACGTGCTCAGAAAATAAGTAGTATTTGGGACTGAAATAGCCCCATGACACTTAACATTTCAATAAATCATCTCCACAACGGGTATTTTCAAGGTGGTGAAGAAATGTATCTGAAAATAGATGACAGGTGAGAGATTGGTCATGTGACAATATGTAGTTAAAGCAGAATCTAGATTTGTAACGAGCACCTTTAAAACTAATAATAAACTTAAATCATTTTTTAAAAAACAATCTCCACACTGGTTATGCAAACACTATTAGGAAGAGTGAATTATTCAATTTGTCCCATGAATGAGGGAAACCTTCATAACCTATGTGTAGTGTTGTGAATTGTAAATTATTAGGCCATTCATTCTCATGGAACTTATTTCTCATTCACTGTTTCTCACTATTTTTCAAGGAAGGGGAAGTGTGCTGGTCAACATTTATTTTGCTGTGCAATAATATAATGAATGATTTGCAGCTGTCCCTTAAAAACAACCAAAATGAAAATAACTGCATCTGGTTATGTTTTCAAGCAGTTTTGGATTATAAGCTCTTGTCCTGATGAGAAATACAGAACAATACTATGCAGCAAGTACTTCTGAAATTCTAAACAACAGCAATTTGCATTTATATCACACTTTTAACATAGAAAATGTCCCAAGGCAGTTCAGAGAGGAGAAACAACAAAAAAGGTAATAACAAAAACAGTAAGGAGAGATAACTGAAAACATAGTTGATGAGATAGGTTTGAAGAGGATTTTAAAAGAATGGTAGAGAAGTAATAAAATGGAGGGATTAGGGAAGGCTGAATGCTCTGGCACTGATGGTGGTGCAGAGGGAGCGAGGGGTGCACAGGAGGCTAGAGTTGGAAGACCAAAAAGCCTGGAGGAGATTGCAGAGTTAGAGTGCGGTAAGGCCACAGAGGGATGTATAAACAGAAATGAGGATTTAGAATGGCAAAGTAGTGTAACGGTTATGTTACTGGAATAGTAATCCAAAGGCCTGGAACAACAATTCAGAGAAAAGGGGGATGATTTTGTCAATGGGGACGCGTTGGAGGTGGGACTGCTGCTTGTCGGGTTTCAGTCCCGCCTCCATCGACTTGTGGCCAACCCACGCTATTTTCCCTTGATTGATCTTGTTAAGCCCGCCCAGCGGGCTTAGCAGGCCAATTAAGGGGAAGCCGGTTACAGATAACGTCAGCGTATGACGTTTCATCTGTCAAACATTTTTGACAGATGAATTGTCATCGTTTGACAGCTCTGTGAAGCTGACATTCTCTGTTGTTTGATGAGTTCTTGTATTCAAGACTCATCAAACCTCTTTTGTGAGCAGAAATTGGATGGCTGTTGCATCAGAGAATGCAGCAGTCATCTGTTATCTCTGCCATTGCGATGCGAGAGTCTTCGCATCCCCAACTGTTGAAGCCTGCAGGAAGAAACAAAGGTAAGTAAACATTTTCTATCACTTTCCACTCACCTCACATACTCACCTCTCCACACTTGCACCCATCACTTACCTCCACAGCGCACTTTTGCACCCCTCCGACCCCCACAGACCCACTGCGCGCCTCGCTGACCCTGACGGGCTTTCCTGACGTTGGGAAGCCTGCGCCTCTGGTGGAAAAATGGGGATAATCCTCTTAACTGCCTGTTAACTACCTGTTAACAGGCAATTAAGTGGCTGTAATCCCCTTCCCGCCTCGAGGAGATGGGACCCGGCGCGGGACAGCCACCCACCTCCTGGGAAGATGGCACAGAGACGGGTTGGGGGCGGGATGGGTACCCGCCACCAGATTCTGCCATTTTCCCGGCAGTCCCGCCTCCAAACCCACCTCCCCAGGGCTGGCAAATCCAGCCCCACGAGTTCAAATCCATGAATTCATTTTTTTTTTTAAATATGGAAATAGAAATCTGGTATCAGTAAAAAAGTGACAGTGAAGCTATCGGATTGTCATAAAAACCCAGCTGGTTGACTCGTATGCTTTAGGCAAGAAAACGGGCTGTCCTTACCCAGTCCGGCCTCTATACCAACATGGTTGGCTCTTATCTGCCTTCTGAAGTAACCTAGCAAGTCACTCAGTTTTATCCAGGGCAACAGGGATGAAGATTAAATGCCAGCCTTGCCAGCGATGGTCACATCCTGTGAATGATTTTTTTTAATTCTGAGCATTGGGGGATGGTAGCTGATTGAGGTTGGGAGGGACGGGGTAATGGATATCTGGAACAGCACAGCATGGAATGCAAGAAGCAGAGTTTTGGACAACATGGAAGTTTATGTAGGGTGGTTGCAGAGAAAGATGGAATCCTGTCAAGGATACAGAATTTTAGGCAGGAGCCAAAAAGGATTTTTTTTTGGCTCATTCCCAGCCATGAGATCTATTGGGAGGCTAGGAACCAGGTCACAATTATTTGGATCTGAGTTGCCTAGCTGTAGTCTTTGATGTTTGGGAGGATGAGATTCCACCACCCCACCGCCCCCCTCCCCCTCATCCCACCCCGCCTCCCCCCATATTTTGGTAGTCAAATGCTCTTTAGGCATATTCATGACCCCTTGCCCGCTCTGAGAAAACTTGGAGATGTGATTGCCCAGTTCATAGAATTGTTAGGAAGGGATTGTTTCACAAAAACAGAAATAAAGACAAGCAGTGTCCATGGTGGAGTAGATTGAACAAGTGCCTTCTATTTCACAAAGCATGAAGCTCTTTCTGCACATTCTGTTAACCACAGTGCTGATCATTTGTGCTGTTCAATTTGGAATGTTGTAGTTTGTAAGCTCAGGGGAAGTTCATATTTCAGAAATCTCATACTGCTGTGATTGATTGGAGCTGAGAATCCCTGTGATAGAATGTTTACACTGCCTCGCTTTGCTGTCCAAGTGAAACAGAATCAATAAAACAATTCAATTAAATTTAATCAGTTTCTCCAAGATTTCTTACTGTAAAGGAAGTGTCATATCCGTAGCTTATCTAATTATAAATCCTATTTCAAATGTTTATGAAATATATAACATGGAAGCGCATCAATATTTAAAAACTTTACTGGGCTGATGCAAGAGCTCCTATTGTGGCACTAAAGTTGTCGTGCTTTTTACAGATTGATGCTTTGCTCCTTCATAGATACTGTGTGTGAAAACATTTTTATGATCAGACCAATTTTCCATGTACACTGTGCACTCCCAAAAGGTCATGCAAATGTAAAGTAATCACTGTTCAAAAAACAGTAAGAAAATAGCACCACAAATAGAATGATAAGGTATTTCCATCCAGAGGGAATTTTGTTCTAATTTAGTCACAAATCAGCACACAGCACCAAACAAATCTGATTCTCCATTTTGCATTCCAAGAAACTTTTAATCTAGCAAACACTGATAGTAAAGTCTGGGCACTTCAACGAACAAGTGGCTGCAGGAATATATTGAGCGAACTTAAATGCACTCCAACATTGCTTGGAATAAAATATGTTGCTAACAAATACTTCGGGATAAAGTTTCTGCTTTGGGCGCAATCGGCGATTCTGGCGCAAATTGCGCCCAAAATTGCACCCACTTTGAAAAGTGTTTATTTTTCCAGAGTTTCCGCTCAAATCCATTTGCATAGCGCTGAACGCAAAATCTGCCATGAGCCAGCACAATTGGGCAGCGTTTTAAAACATAATGGCCTAGAAATTCGATATCGGTAGAAACCTGCCAGTGCCACCGTGGGCTGGTGTTAATGGCCACTGAAAATTATGGCGCTGGCAGGGCTGGTAAATTGGTGTTGGTGGCTAATTATCATTAGCCCAGTACTAAACCTACTGTGCAATGCCTTTCTGGTGGCATTAGTCCTGGCAGGAGGCCCCAATGTAGCATGGCTGTAGCATCATTGCAGCAAGAACAGCCTTCTCTGAAAGCAAGACTGTCATTTCAGAAAGCAGTTTGGTCCCTTAAAGAGGAACTGCCTTCTGAAATGAAAAAGATAAAAATCATGTAAAAATAGGCAGTTTTTAGCCCTTACAGTTCAACTGCCTTCTGAAAAAAATTTACATTACAAAGAATTCCCAAATGGGAATCTTCAGCTCTTAAAGTTGAATTGCTTTCTGCACATAAAAAATGGAAACAGTGCTTCAGCACTAAAACAAATGGCCCAGCAAGCCGGGGAAGGGGCACCCAGGGTCTCGCACACAGCACTCCAGCTTTGTACAGGGGGTCAACACTTCAGGGGAGGTCTTCTACACACAGGGGTCAGGAGGCCCTCTAGAAAGAACGATGTGGGACCAGATCACCGAGGCCATCACTGCCAGCAGTGCCCACCACCCCCCCACACCCCTCTCCACCCCATGACATGGCTGCAGTGCCCAAAGAAGCTTCATGACCTCAGACCAGTTGTCAAGGTCAGTGAATGCATCTTCAAAAGCTGTCTCCTGCCAACTGCACCACTAGCCTCACACACTTCTCAATGCAAAACTCCCCCCCCCCCCATCACTCACCTACCAACAATCTATACCAAACACGAGGCTCACCTCCCATTCCTAGTTTCCCCTCACCCCTTGGAGGAGACGGTGCTGGCCATTCTTGGCAGGGGCATGGCTGAGACCTTGGCCAGTGGCAGGGCTGAAAGGATACAAGATGCTGGTATGCTCATATGTTATGCTCCTTCTGGCATGCACCTCTTGCTTTCCCGCCCTCTTGTCACCACAACTGCACCTTTGTGCCTTCCTCATTTCACACATCCAAAAAATGCAGCCTGCCCAGCCAGTGGAAGTGGAAGAAGAAGAGGAAGAAGAAAGAAGGAAGAAGAAACACCGTCACTTGATTTGATACTCCCAGCCACCAGGTCCTCGAGGTCGTCCCGCAAGGCCATCTGCAGTGGCCTCCACTGAAAGTCAGCAGCCTTCAACCAGCCATGCTGCAGCCACTCGGGTAGCACTGCATGACATCAGTAGGATAGGCAAAGGCACACACAAGACAGTCACTAAGGGAATGCATAAGGGTGATGAGTTGATTTCTTGAGGTCATATTGGATGGATAGATGTATAAAGTTGGATTGCAAAGTTTGCTTTATGGTGGCTTTTATTTCAGCATTGTAGCCAAGAGAACGCTGTGATGGTCAGCAACAGAGGGAAGGCAAGGTGTAGGACAAATGTTGAAAGGGTAATTGAGTTTGTGGTCACTGGTACCACAGGCGGATGAATCCATCCCGGCCAGAAAGGGGCTGTCTGGGTTGCATCCTTCCTTCTGCTTCCTCCTCTTCCCTCCGCGAGCTGATGCTGGAAACCTGAAATAAAAGCAGAAAATGCTGGAAATACTCAGCCGGTCAGGCAGCATCTCGACCTGAGACATGAACTCTGTTTCTCTCTCTCCAAGGATGCTGTCTGACCTGCTGAGTATTTCCAGCATTTTCTGTCTGCTCAAAGGCCTTCCTTTACTATCCGAGGCCTTGCAAGCATCCAGCAGCACACTTAAACAACTTTTAACATGTATTGCACCAAGCCTCTCCTTCAATAAAATATTACAAAATCGAGTCCGAAACCTTAAATGCAAACTTACCTGAAAGATGTGTGTGTCCCTTTAAGAAGTTCTGACAGCATCTCTGTCAGTGTGCTGCACACTCGCTTTTCAGAGCAAGCTTAGGACTCAGCACTAAACTCACAGTTCACAGAGCGTGATGTTAAGTCGGTGTTGCACACCGACTGATGTCATGCTCTCCCCATTTGCATCTCCATGACCAGCGCTGCTATTAGCAGTGCTAAGGCCCTCACCAAAATGGTGGCCAGAGTCCCACGCCAGATTAGAGTGGCGGCTGGCATTTTTCGCCAGGGTTCCAACGCTAATGGGTGTCAGTAAGTAGCCCAATTTCTGGGCTAATTTCTTCAAAAAGCAAATTTTGCTTTAAAAAATATTCCTTGATATATTTAAGAGTTGTAACTTGGTAAAGTTTGATTAATATAGCTGAAAATGGGTTTATTACAAAAAATAAGCATTTTAAAATCACAGCGTCAATCCACCTCCTGTGAGTAACCTCTATGGAGTTGGGTCGCAGATCAGCCATAATCTCATTGAATGGCTCACGGGGCTCAATGACCTACTCCTGTTCCTATGTTCCTAACCCAATTTTGAGTTACTGAAAATGACTTTTAAAAATATGCAAAACTATTTTCTAGTTAGATTGGAAGTAAATTAAAAAAAATAATTGAAAACCTTTCAAAACGTACCTATTAGTGTTCTCGCGCCCAAAGGTTCCAGCTTAATTTTTGGAGCCCCTCCCCCCTGCAAACGAGTGCAATTAGTGGAAACTCCCAATGGTAATGAATTCACCCTGGTAGCATGGCCAGTTTTGTGGGCAGGGCCTGCTTCTAGCGCGAAGTTATTAAAACTAGCGCAACAGATTGAGGAAAGTCAATTTGCACTGAACATAATTTGCGCTTAAAATTACACGATCTATTGCACCGGCTATGCCGGTATCGGGGGAATTGTGCCAAAACAAACCATCACAACTGAGCGGAAACACCAGGCCTCATCTTTTTAATAGCGTTTGCCAATTGGTGATTCTGTTGAGTTTTTATATGCGCCTTTCTTAAAAAAATCTTTGCACAGATTTTCCTCTTCAGTTATGCTGATGAACCTGAATAACAGGGATGCGTGGGAGAGGAAAATTGTGGGGAGCCATTCTACCAACACCACTTGCAGGATTTTTGTCAGGTCTGGAATACATCTGCCAAATATGGCCAAGTATTTTTATAATAAGATGCAAATGACAGGATGACTCCGTATGATGCATTTCCCATCATTTGTGCCTTTGCAGCATTAACTGCAAGGAATGCCAGCGCATTCCTGGCATTCAGCATTGCTATGGGCCATGGGTGAGTGAGGGTTAAATTTTAAAGACCCACTTTGACTAAGGTAATCGATTGCAGAGATAGCAAAGCCCCAGCAGTGAATAAATGGCCCCAGCATCCACCTTAATAACTTAAATGACCCTGATCCCAGGAACGTGGCTGGAGTTAAGCATACCAAGTACAGGTGTCCTGCCCCACCAAAGATCCACAGCCATTGTGACAAAGAGGAAAATTTACACCAGTTCAATTTGAAAACATCAGATTCTATTTTTTTTTCTTAATTTGCATCCGTTTTTAAAACTAGTACTAAATTTTCATAAATGACCTACACACGGTTGTAGGGAGCAGCATTATAAAGTTTGCAAATGATGCAAAACTGGGTAAAGTAGTAGATAGTGATGAGGATAGTTATAGGCTTCAGGAATGACATAGACAGGATGGTGAAACGGGCAGAAGCATGGCAGACTGGGTTCAATGCGGAGAAGTATGTATCGATGCACTTTGGGAGGACTAATATGGAAAGACAGTATACTATAAATGGCACGGATATGAAAAGTATAGATGAGCAGAGAGACCTTGGGGTCCATATACACTAATCCTTAAAAGGTGGTAGGGCAAGTTGATAAGGTGGTTAAAAAAGCAAATGCATTACTTGGGTTTATAAATAGAGGCATAGAATAGAAAAGCAAAGGGATCATGCTAGAACTTACAAATTACTGGTTCGGCCTCAGCTGGCGTATTGTGGACAATTCTGGGCACCACATTTCAGGAAAGATGTAAAGGTCTTAGAAAGGGTACAGAGGAGGTTTATCAGGATGTTACCAGGGATAAGGAACTTCAGTTATGAGGAGAGCTTGGAAAAGTTACGACTGTTCTCCTTGGAATAGAGAAGGTTAAGAGCTGACCTAATAGAGGTTTTCAAGACGATAAGAGGTTTTGATAGAGGAGATAGAGAAAAATTATTCCCTCTGGCGAGTGAGTCAATAACCAGAGGTCATAGATTCAAAATCATTGGCAAAAGAGCTAGAGAGGAGGTGAGGAGATTTGGTTTCACTCAGACATGTGGGGATTTGGAATGCTGTACCTGAAATGGTGGTGGAAGCTGATTCAGTTCTTCATGTGTGTGTCTGTGTGTGTATGCAAAAAGATTGTACACTCAGAACAAAATAAATCCTTTCTCGTTTCAGATAGCAATTGTAAACTGGTGCTCCACTCAGCCTCCAGCATGGCTCTTCAGTCCAGTACAAGGTCTGACCCTCTTTGTGATGAAGTACTGAATAAAATTCAGTACAAACAAAAGCAGTTGATTGAGACACAAGGAAAGCAATGTGCTGTACTGCAGATCTGTCTCTTGTAAATTGTTGGAATCATTCTCAACAATGAACACTATTACAGCAGGTTTCATTCTATATGCAATTAAGCAAGACAATCTAAATCAAATAAATCCTTCCTGTTTCAACAGTACATCCTGACAACTGGCAGGCATGCCCTTAGTTACAGAAGTGACACATTACAGAATTTGGCATCCTCCAAAATTAGGTACATGCCTCAAACTCAACATATTTTTGACTGCATGGTAGTGTGTGTGAAACTGTTTATCTGAATAAAATTGCAGAGAAGCCATTTCTTTACAAGGTCAATATCCATTTTTTAAAACTTGCTGATCTTGCATCCAGCCAAGAGTTCACCAAAAGATTGACAGTATTACTTCCATGACCAGCTTCTTCACCTAAATACATAAGCAATTGCATAATATAGTTTGAACGACTGTACTTTTCAACAGCAAAAAAAGAGAAATGTCAGTTCAGACTCTGGGGTGAAGAGAGATTTTTTTGAATTCAACCTATTGCATCACTCGTGCCTCAGAAGGTGACCTGGAGGTTTCACTTCAAACTCAAAATCAGCTCCAAAAGCAAGTCAGAAATAAACTTTGAATTGATGCTAACAAATGTTAAAGCTTTAAATACAGACAAGAAGGGGAACCAGCACAATGAGTTCAAAATGATGGGAGTGTATGATATCATGATTTTTCATGGAATCACCCAAAAATAAGTGGATGCTTCTAGTGGCCATTGGAAATGAGAGCAGAAAATGGGCAGATGAAAAAGGGAACGGAAATTAAACCTAACTGAACGCTGCCTGATTTATGCTCCTAAACCCGATTGGAATATCTAAGCTTGTGTCACATGTCAGTAATATTATAGTCTAGATTTTTCAGTCAACATAATTTTAATGGCAAATTTATTTTAAACAGGTTACAAACCTCCTTCCCTGTGGGCAATCGGCGGCAGCATGACAGGATGCTGAAATTTTACCAAGTGGCTGGATTCCAAAAGATCCATGGAGCTATAAAGTGCACCCATATAGCTCTATTGTTCCCTTGCTCAATGCCGTGACCTACATTAACAAGAAGAGATTCCATTCTCTCTTTTCAATCAGTAGGACTGCATTATGTAAGTGAATGCTCACTTGAGAGTTGCCACAATGCTTTCATTTTAAGACAGTCTACCATGCCAGCACTCTTTGATCCATATTTATGACCCCAGAGGGAAAAAGCCCTCTGGGAGATCAGGGCTGTGCTCTGCAGTCATGGCCAATGATATCTGTGAACTTTCCCAGAACAGTAGCTGAGTGCCGTTCCTGCACCAGTATACTGAGCACACCACTGACACGTTGAAAGTACGTATCAAGTGCCTAAATTGATCTGTGGCATCCTGCAAAATCGTCCTGAATAGGGTCTAAAGAATCATGGTTGAATGTTGCACGACTTCAGAGAGGCCTGATCATGTTGTCCCCAGAGGTAAAAAGCCCTCTCGTGGATCAAAGGGATCAGCAAGAGGAGCAGCAACAGCCTGAAGTAGATATGGAGGACAATCTATTGTCAGCTACAAGAGACATTCATGCTACTCTCAGAGAAGACCTTCTTTTGGCTACCATATTTGGCAATGCATTAACAGTCATGTGTAAATCTTCCCCCTTATTATTCATCAGGTCAGAGCATTAAAAGAGCTCCAATCACTTTTTCCAAGAACCATTAACTCTTAGTGACTGTATTCTCACCTGGTAAAAAGTGCTTCCACCCAGTGAGAAATGAAGGCAGATGGGGAATGTTAATTGGCAGATATGGGACATTAATAATTATGTATTGCGTGGTACATGGCGCTGTTCAAAAAGCCATGCTTTCTTTTGAAATACTTTTAATTAAAGATATAAAATTACCATGGTTTGGTAAAAGAAGCTGGGCTTTATAAGCAAAACCTGTTCTACTCAGCCTTCGATTTTATCTTACAAAGAAAAAGGAATATTTAAATAAATGCTAACACTATGCTGCACGAACGGGCCCTATTCCCTGTTACTACCAGGATATATGAATCCTAATAATTGCTACGTAACCAGGCCTTTTTCCATGTGTCCATTCACGTGCGCATTTTGGCTGCCGCTCCAGACCTGAGCCCATCACTTCTATTTCCACTTTTTTCTCCCCTTTTTTGCTTCTTGTCTCTTTACCTCTCCTAGACACCTCTCTCCTGTTGTCATGCCTCCTTTCATTTCTGCCCTCCCAAATCCCTGCACCAACCCTTCAGTACTCCACGACCTTCCTATTCTACTGCTGCCATCCCAGGCTTGACTCCCTCTTAGATAAGCCTACAGCTTCCCTCTGTGCCTCTCTTGGCATCCTCCAAAGGGCCTATCGAAGCACTCGTCGATGCCTCCTTACGAGCAGCAACCCCAACTGCCCATCCTACTCTCTCGCCGATCTTCCTGCCCAGCACGCCTGCTGTGGGCTAATCTTGCCAATCTCCTCCCCGTCCAACTCACCCCTCCCAGTGCTGACCCTGTGGATTCTGCCAGCGGATCAGCTATCAATGCCCCTCTCCGCATCTCCCTCCAGAATGTCCGTTCACTTGTGAACAAGGCCTTTGCCAGTCATGAGCTTATTGTTGATGATTGCATCGATACCTGGCTAAGCAGTGATGACACCTTCTCCCTAACTATACCTTCCACCACTTGCCCTGCCCAGACCGTCGCAGTGGCGGTGTGGCTTATATCACCAAATTACCCCTTGGTATGTCCCTCTACTCCTCTGGCACTTTCTCCCCCTTTGAGCATCTCACCTTGTCCCAGCCCTCTCACCTCTTATTTAAAATCCTCATTCTCTACCGCCCACCCAAGTACCATAAATATTTTCTCACCGAGATATCTTCACTGCTTTCCTCCCTCAGCCTCTGCACCGAGCGACTTCTCATCCTCAGTGATTTCAACGTCCCTCTCAACTCATCATGCTCTCTCTCCTCTGAGTTCACTGCCCTCCTATCCTCCCTTAATCTCTCCCTCCATGTAAACTCCCCAACACATATTCATGGCCACCCCTTAACCTTGCCATCTCACGTGGCCTCGCTACTCCCATCGTATCAATCACAGATAAGGCTATCTCTTATTATTTCCTTATATCTATCTCTATCCACATCCCCCTTCCCCTTCTCAATCCTTCTTTGTCCGCCCCTAGAAAAAACTCTCTCCCAATTCATTTACAACCACACTTTCAAAATCCCAACTGGCCAGCCTTTGGCCCTCCATTCACCATGACATTTCTGCAGCTACCGATCTGCTCAGCCACACCATCACCTCTACCTTTGATGCCCTAGTCCTCATTAAAACCATTATTCTCTCTCACCATGGCCATTGACCCTGGTACAGCCCTCATCTCCGCTCCCTTAAGTCCAAGGGATGCAGACTTGAATGGATATGGCGGACAACTGGTTTAGCTATTCAATGCCAGATCTTGCTGGACCACATAAAGCATTATCAGGTCCTGCTTTCGTCTGCCAAAACTGTTCACTATTCCAGAATCATCCTGGAATTCAAAGATAACCCCCCGGCTTCTTTTCTCTACTGCAAACAGTCTTCTCCTGTCTCCTCCACCCTCACCACTAACAACAAGTGCAAAGGGCTCACGGACTTCTTTGTCACTAAGATTCAGACCACCCGATCGGCTGCCTTTGCCACTTCCCCTAGTCTACCGGGCCAAACTTACTTTAATGTTCCCCCTGCCCTAGCCCTGAACTCACATCTTTCTCTAGTATCTCTCCTATTTCCTCTCATGCCCTCTCCGAGCTCATCTTGTCCTGGAGACCCACTCCTTGCTCCCTCGACCCTATTCCCATTAAACTGCTGACCACCCAACTTCGCTTCCTGGCTCCCATGTTAACTGATATTGTTAACGGTTCTCTCTCCTAAGGTGCTATCCCTCTCTCCTTCAAATCATCATCACCCCTCTCCTCAAAAACCAACCCTTGACCACTCCATCCTTGTAAACTACCGCCCCATCACCAACCACCCTTTCCTCTCCAAAGTCCTTGAATGCATTGTCGCCTCCAAATCCATGTCCATCTTTCCCGGAACTCCATGTTTGAATCCCTCCAATCAGATTTCTGCCCCGCTACAGTACTGAAACAGCACTTATCAAAGTCATAAATGACATCCTATGTGACTGTGACGAAGGTAAACCCTGCCTCTTCGTCCTTCTCGACCTGTCTGCAGCCTATAACACGGTTGACCACACCATCCTCCTCCAACACCTCTCCATTGGCATCCAGCTGGACTGCACTCTCCTGGTTCCATTCTTATCTATCTAATTGTAGCCAGAGAATCGCCTGCAATGGCTTCTCTTCCTGCTCCTGCACCGTTACCTCTGGTGTCCCTCAAGGATCTAACCTTGGCCCCCTCCTATTTCTCATCTACATGCTGCCTCTTGACGACATCATCCAAAAACACAGCATCAGTTTGCACATATACGCTGAAGACACCCAGCTCTACCTCACCACTACCTCCCTCGATCCCTCTACTGTATCGAAATTGTCAGACTGCTTGTCCAACATCCAGTACTAGACGAGCAGAAATTTCCTCCAATTAAATATTGGG
This sequence comes from Squalus acanthias, assembly GCA_030390025.1. Lineage (NCBI taxonomy): Eukaryota > Metazoa > Chordata > Chondrichthyes > Squaliformes > Squalidae > Squalus > Squalus acanthias. The sequence goes on from CM059427.1 coordinate 148,839,194, forward strand.
AAGACCGAAGCCATTGTCTTCGGTCCCTGCCACAAACTCCGTTCCCTAGCCACCGATGCCATTCCTCTCCCTAGCATCTGTCTGAGGCTGAACCAGAGGGCTGGATTTTCATTGACCCGTGGAGGTGGGTTTAGAGGCGTGTGGGGGGTTAAAATTGCGAAAACTGGCAGGCGGGCACAAATCCGCCTCCATCCAATTTTCATTAAATTGTGTCTGCTGGTCCCGACTCCGTCCCGCCTCTTAGAGGTGGGATAGGCTGTTACGGCTCTTAACAAGCACTAAATTGCCTCTATAATGCCATTTTGAAAGGCCTTTGTGATTTTAACCCTTTTTCTACGTGAAGCACGCCTGTTCTGAACCACGAATGTGAAACCTGGCGGGAGCACATTTGGATAGCTGACGCTGGCTGGCTGGCTATGGGGATGCATATATGGATGGCTATGTGGATGGATGCATATATGGATGGATGGGGAGGAGACATATCTGGGAGTGGTGGTGTAAAAATATCTGGGAGCAGACTTAGGGCTGCTGCTGCTCATTTTGCATCCAGGTCCTCTCACAGCAAAGGCCAGGCAGTCTCTGAAGACCTTCAATGCAGCAGCAATGATGACATCATCAGAGGCGACTTTCAGACTGAAAACACTAATTGGTTCATGGGTTCCCACATGCTGGAACTCAATTGCCCAATTAGGTGAAAATTGCATCAATCTCCCACATCCAATTGCAGTCGGGTGGATAACACGAAAAGTGGATGACACGACCCCAACCCGCCCCAGTATCAAAATCCAGCCCAGACTGTTCGTAACCTTGGTGTCATATATGACCCCATTATGAGCTTCCGACCACATATCCACGCCATCACTAAGACCGCCTATTTCCACCTCCATAACATTGCATGTCTTCGCCCCTGCCTCAGCTCAAATGCTGCTGAAACCCTCATCCCTGCCTTTGTTACCTCTCGCCTTGACTGTTCCAATGACCTCCCATGTTCTACCCTCCGTAAATTTGAGGTCATCCAAAACTCTGCTGCCCATGTCCTAACTCACACCAAGTCCCATTCACCCATCACCCCTGTGCTCACTGACCTACATTGGCTCCTGGTTAAGCAACACGGCAATTTTAAAATTCTCATCTATGTTTTCAAATCAACTCCATGGCCTCACCCCTCCCAATCACTAATCTACTCTTGCCCCACAATGCTCCAAGATATCTGCGCTCCTCTAATTCTGGCTTCTTGAGCATCTCCGATTTTAATCGCTCCACCATTGGTGGCCATGCCTTCAGCTGCCAAGACCCTAAGCTCTGGAATTCCTTCTCTAAACTTCTCTGTCTCTCTTTCCTCCTTTAAGATGTTCCTTAAAACCTACCTCATCTACCCTAGTATCTCCTTATGTGGCTCGGTGTCAAATTTTGTTTTACAATGCTCCCGTGAAGCGCCTTGAGACATTTTACTACGTTAAAGGTGCTATATAGATACAAGTTGTTGTTGTTGTATTTAAGAATTTGCAGTCAGTGGCTTTGGGTGACAGAAATACAAAGAAATGTTCATACTTTCGCTGTGATAACCTTATGTCAAATAGTGCTCTCACCACTTTTTATTTGTTTGATTCTTAATCATAATCCCAAGTGTACCCACATGGCTCCATACCGCATACCTCAATACCAGTTTAAAATGTACATACCTGTCAATACTACTTTCTAATTACGGTTGCGCTGTTTCCTTTTCACGCCATCTGTTCATGCATGGGCATATACTAGCAGTCAGCTGGAATGTTCTGCATTGGGGAATAAATGACACTCCACACATTTTATCCTATTGTAAGTATACCTCCAGCTCATTTGAAACAAAATGTGGCACTACCATGGAGGGGTGAGCTTTGAAGAACAGTCCAAGGCCCATTGTTTTAGATTCCCAGCAGCTGCAAGGTGCGCACAACCAAATTCTCAATTAAACATATTTAATTAAGGCTTAATTTAAGAAATGCTATTAAGGATGTTCACTGAAGCAATTGCTCAATCCAAATAGGCCCAAAATTTAGATATTTAAGTAATCCAAATTTTGGCCTACGGGCCTAATTTGCACCAATTATTTTCTGATCGGCTGTTTCCTTTATAAATAAAGCAAAACATGTACACAGAAGAACAATTTTCTTGTTTTTATTTTCTATAAGAACATAAGAAATAGGAGCAAGAGTAGACCATATGGCCCCTCGAGCATACTCTACCATTCAATAAAATCATTTACAGTAGAGGAAATCTGCTGGAAATCCCACAAAAACTAATATTGAATCAGGGACAGGGAGAACAAAATTAACACAAGCAAAATAACAGTAATGAAGAAAATAATGGCACTAAAGAGTGACAAATCCCCAGGGCCAGATGGTTTCCATCCCAGGGTTTAACGGAAGTAGGTGAGCACATTGCAGATGCCCTAACTATAATCTTCCAAAGTTCTCTTGATTCAGGAACCATTCCTTTAGATTGGAAAATTGTGCATGTCACTCAGCTGTTTAAGAATGGTGAGAGAGGAAACCAGGGAATTATAAACCAGTTAGCCTAACATCGGTTGTCGGGAAATTACTAGAGTCTGTAATTAAGGATAGGGTAACTGAACACCTTGAACATTTTCAGCTGATCAGTGCGAGCCAGCATGGATTTGTGAAAGGTGGGTCATGCCTGACAACCTGATTGATTTTTTTGAAGAGGTGACTAAATTACTGGACAGAGGAATGTCTATGGATGTTATTTATATGGACTTCCGGAAGGCATTTGATAAAGTCCCACACCGCAGGGGTCGGTGCTGGGTCCCCAACTCTTTACAATCTATATTAACGATTTGGAGGAGGGGACCGAGTGTAACATATCAAAGTTTGCAGATGATACAAAGATGGGAGGGAAAGTAGAAAGTGAGGAGGACATAAAAAACCTACAAGGGGATATAGACAAGCTGGGTGAGTGGGCAGAGATTTGGCAGATGCAATACAATGGGCCGAAAATTGATCCCGGGACGCGAGAGTACGCACTGCGTACTCTCGCGTATTCCCACTCCAATTGCCGGTTTTCTGCATGCCCTGCGCATGCGCTGAAAACCGGCAATTGCTCTTCTGAAAAGGGGGCGGGGCCTGGGTGCATCGCGTGCGCGGTACAGGCTGCGCGCACGCTGTGCACTTCATGCTTTGGACGCGCAGGTAAGTAGGGAAGATTTTGGAAATGTAAAAAGGAGGAGTAAGACCCGCTTTTAAGAAGGTAAGTAGTGAATTAAGTATTTTTTTGAATTTTTTTTACAGGTATATCTTTTTTAGAGACTTTAAAGACAGGTAAGTTTATTTTTATAACTTTTTAAAAGATTTTAAATTTTTTCAAAAATTTAATTTTTTATTTAAAATGGTTAATTTAATTAACTATACTTATTTTATTAATGTGATGGTTTTTTTTTTAAATTTAATTGAGGTTTAGCTGTTATTTTGGGGGGGTGTAAGATTCATAGATTTCACAGCCATGCTGTGAGACTTATGAATGGAAGATGGTGTGCTGCCATTGGCTCTAACTGAGTCACGTGATCCCACAGCTCGCATAAATTCACTACGCCGCTGGGATACGCAAGCCCAGCACAGCTGATGTCTGGAACATCAAGTTCGTGCGAGCTGGATCTGAAAAAGCATAAGCGAGGTGAGACATCGCGGGGAAGGCTTACCCCCGCGGGAACAGAGCGAGATCAATTTCTGGGCCAATATTGGAAAATGTGAGGTTATGCACTTTGGCAGGAAAAATCAGAGAGCAAGTTATTATCTTAATGGCGAGAAACTGGAAAGTACTGCAGTACAAAGGGATCTGGGGGTCCTAGTGCAAGAAAATCAAAAAGTTAGTATGCAGGTGCAGCAGGTGATCAAGAAGGCCAATGGAATGTTGGCTTTTATTGCTAGGGGGATAGATTATAAAAACAGGGAGGTATTGCTGCAGTTATATAAGGTATTGGTGAGACCGCATCTGGAATACTGCATACTGTTTTGGTGTCCATACTTAAGAAAAGACATACTTGCTCTCGAGGCAGTACAAAGAAGGTTCACTCAGTTAATCCCCGGGATGACGGGTGGACATACGAGGAGAGGTTGAGTAGATTGGGACTCTACTCATTGGAGTTCAGAAGAATGAGAGGCGATCTTATTGAAACATATAAGATTGTGAAGGGGCTAGATCGGGTGGATGCGGTAAGGATGTTCCCAAGGATGGGTGAAACTAGAACTAGGGGGCATAATCTTAGAATAAGGGGCTGCTCTTTCAAAACTGAGATGAGGAGAAACTTCTTCACTCAGAGGGTAGTAGGTCTGTGGAATTTGCTGCCCCGGGAAGCTGTGGAAGCTACATCATTAAATAAATTTAAAACAGAAATAGACAGTTTCCTAGAAGTAAAGGGAATTAGCGGTTACGGGGAGCGGGCAGGAAATTGGACATGAGGCTGAGTTCGGATCGGTCGAGGCCCTGTGGGTGGCATAGCGGGCCCAGGGGCTGAGTGGCCGGGTCCTGCTCCTACTTCTTGTGTTCTTTAGATTTGAGGTGAGGATCAGATCAGCCATGATCTTATTGAATGGCGGAGCAGGCTCAAAGGGCCGATTGGCCTACTCCTGCTCCTATTTCTTATGTTCTTATGTTCTTATAAGAGACTGTTAACTAAGGTTAAAACCATGGAATTGAAGGCAAATTATTGACCTGGTTAGGAAATCGGCTCAGCGGCAGGAGACAGAGAGTAGGGATAATGGGCAAGTACTCTAATTGGCAGGATGTGACTAGTGGTGTCCCACAGAGATCTGTGTTGGGGCCTCAATTATTCATTGTATTTATTAACGACTTAGAAAATGGGATAGAAAGCCATATATCCAAATTTGCTGATATCACAAAGATAGGTGGCATTATAGGCAGTGTAGATGAAAGCATAAAATTACAAAGGGATATTGATAGATTAAGCGAATGGGCAAAACTGTGGCAAATGGATTTCAATGTAGGCAAATGTGAGGTCATCCACTTTGGACCTAAAATGGATAGAACAGGGTACTTTCTAAATGGTGAAAAGCTAAAAACAGTGGAGGTCCAAAGAGACTTGGGGGTCCAGGTACATAGATCATTAAAATGTCATGGACAGGTACAGAAAACAATCAAAAAGCCTAATGCAATGCTGGCCTTTATATCTAGAGGACTAGAATACAAGGGGATAGAAGTTATGCTACATAGCCCTGGTTAGACCACACCTGGAGTACTATGAGCAGTTCTGGGCACCACACTTTAGGAAGGATATATTGGCCTTGGAGGGAGTGCAGTGTAGGTTTACCAGAATGATACCTGGACTTCAAGGGGTTAAATTAGGAGGAGGAATTACACAAACTAAGGTTGTATTGCCTGGAATTTAGATGGTTAAGGGGTGGTTTGATCAAAGTTTTCAAGCTATTAAGGGGAACAGATAAGGTAGATAGAGAGAAACTATTTCCGCTGGTTGAGGAGTCTAGGACTAGGGGATATAGTCTAAAAATTAGAGCCAGACCTTTCAGGAATGAAATTAGAAAACACTTCTACTCACAAAGGGTGGTCGAAGTTTGAAACCCTCTTCTGCAAATGTCAATTGATGCTAGATCAATTGTTAATTTTAAAACTGAGATAGATAGATTTTTTTTAACCAAAGTTATTAAGAGATATGGGGCAAAGTTGAGAGTTAGGTCACAGATCAGCCATGATCTCATTGAATGGCAGAACAGGCTCGATGGGCTAAATGGCCTACTCCTGTTCCTATGGTCCGATGGCTGATCTTCTACCTCAACTCCACTATCCCACCCTATCCCCATATCTCTATCTATATCTTTTTAGAAATCACAGTAAAAGCTGATGTCTCCCCATTTGAGAAGCTAATGTCAAGAGTTGGAAGGGGGTGAGGGGCAACTAAACATTTGCAGATTCATGGAATGGAGTCCCAGATAAAGCGTGTTTTGATTAATGCCTTTGAGCTGCATATTTATCTGGTTAGGAAGGGGATGGATTGCTATAAGGACAGCTAAAGATTGTTGAATGCTGTGTGGAATATGATGGTTCCTATAGAGATATCTAAGGACCTAGAAAAAGAGGTGTCGCAAACCTAATACCCGCAGGAAGTCTGCCAAGGTAAGGCTAGCCAGTATTGTACTATAGATGTTTCCTTTCACCCTCGTACACCCTGACTAAAGCCGCATGCTAAGTCCTCAGAATGCAGCCCTTTCTAAGCTTCTCAGACAAACCCGTAACAATTTTCCCTTGAATTTTTTTTTGGGTGCGCGGCCCATTCAAATTTTCATGCATGTGCGGATTTTCCATTCAAAAGCCGGTAACCGGCCTGCGCAGGACCTCCAGACCGCTGCGCAGCCGCGCTGCTTAACGGGAACATTGACCCATAACAACAATTGTTGGGATCACCTTTCCAAATGGTGATGCAACATGAAGTAAGTTTAACAAACACTATATTATAATGCCAATATTTATCTCTTCAGCCTCAAACAGATCATCTGGTCATTATCTCATTGCTGTTTGTGGGACCTTGCTGTGTGAAAATTGGCAGCTGCGTTTCCTACATTACAACAGCGACTACACTTAAAAGTACTTGATTGGCAGCCTGAGGTCATGAAAGAAGCAATTTAAATGCAAATCTTTCTTTCTCAAGGCCTGTGTTTCAAAGAAGAACGCTATCTGAGAACCTACATTTTCCACAGTCATTAGTGAGTGTACCAAGCCACTGTAAGGTCTGACAGAGGAGTCATCTAGGCACATCGATGCAATCATGTACAACTGCTTATCAGAGCTAAGTTCCACCATGGAGTGTGTTGAAACTTCCATGAGATCTGCAGAAAAGCATGCAATTACATCGATCCTGTGCAACAATGGGACAATCTCATCTTGCTGCTATGGAAGCCTTGGGGTTGAAATTACCCCTCGCTACAGGCAGAGAATGTGGGCAAAAATGGACCAACTTCAGGCATAATATCCCACGCCCAATCTGTGCCTATGATATGGGCACCGCCATATTGGTAAAGGTGGTTTTCAGGTGCCGGGCCTGCTCAAATTAGGATTGAACAGCAGATCCTGCGGCCGCCAATGAAATGTAAGTGATTTAAAAATAAAATTAAATCAGAAATCATTGCTGTGGAGTCACAAGGACCAGGAGTGCTCCCCCGACTCTGCACCACTCACCATCGGCCCACCCCACCCATTGCCCCTCTACCCTCCCCACCCAGAATTTCCCTTCAGGTCGCTGCCAGCGAGACAAGAAGCCCAACATTAGTCTCTGGAAAGGGAGCAAGCTGCCTCTGGAGGCGGCAGCAGGCCCAGATAATGTTAAAGAGGCCCAGGGCTCAATTTTGGGCTGGCTTCGAGCCTCCCAGTTGGGGTGGCTGCTGCTTGCTCAGCGACAACTCTGGGCCCAAAAACTGCCGCAGATGAATCTCTACCCCCTTGGGTTCCAGTTTCCAGAGGCTTCAACATGCTGGGGGAATTTATTTTGATCACTGGACATACCAATGGATTACCCAGCAGCACGGGCATGGCCACAGTGGGCACTGATGAGGCTACTGCCTCTCAGTGTGATATAACATCAGGCCCCTCCAGCTATCTGCTGAAATGTTACCAGAGTCAAGTGGCCCCTGCAGCAATGGACATGGCGCAAGCAGTTGCAGGGCCATCTCATGACACAGCACAAGGACGCAGAGCACCCTGTCAATACAATGTCCCTCACTGAGACAAGCAGCCACGCTCCTCACTTACTCCTACCACTGGGGAAACAATGAGAGGCAACAATTCATTCGATCGACAGCACACAAATCACACAATATCACCAAAGGGAAGCACTGGGGTAATATAAGCACTAGCCACATGCACTACTCACTTTTAGGGAAATAAATTTGGTTGCAATTTACTTCATCTCTGTCCAGAGAGTTTTCTTGGGATGATGTAGTACAAGGTTTCAGCAAATGGAAGGAATGGGATCCATGGTATTTGAGTTAGTGCAGAAGCCAATGTTGGGGAAGGTGAATAAAATAGCCACTGCATGATTTAGCTGTGGAGGGGACTGTTAATACATTGATTGGATATAGAAACTATGTGGAGGTTTTGTCCGAGAGCCTGTTTGTATAACTCTAGCTGGCTACAAAGGTGGTTCAGCAAGAATCTCTTCTGGCTTCTTGTCTTCATCTTGCTTGGCTCTTAGATGAAGGTAGGTGTCTTCCTCCTTCACCTACTCCATAATTGGTCTCTTTGGATGGTGAATTTGTGCAGCGTACAGCACACAATGATTCCCCAGATATGTGCAGGCATATGAGCACTGTTCCAAGACATCTATTGTATATTCAATGCTGCTCCGATGGCTCCTTGGATCTCATTGTATTTGTACTGCTGATCGTGACTGTCTCAGAGATCTCATGAGACAGGGTTTTACGTGGTAGCCTTGCTCTCCTGAGTCAACCTTTCAGATTTTTTTTGTGACTCAAATAATCCTGGCATCATGGACTGCCTTAAAATGAAAGCTGCCTGGTAAGCAGGCATTTACTTGCATGGTATTTTAATGGTCAGGAAATGAAAGCCCTTCTGGTTTACACAGGAGCTAAATGAACTATAACTCTTCCAAGGATCAAGTAAGCTTGATGCTCCACGATAAAACATTCTGCCTATTAATCAAGGGAAGTGGCTAGTGCTATTAAAATTCTAATCGGGGGACATTGCTTTGGATCAAAATGCTGATGTGCACTTTTTAAGAAATTATGGAAGTAATGAGGAAACCATATTATGAACTTCTAAAATAATTATTTTGAAAACAACCATACCAGCATTGCACTGGATAAGGGAATGAAGATTAGATCATTCATCATATCTATCCCAGATAATGCTAGCCAAGCACTGTTCCGAGTAACTATTCACACTCAAAGGCCTAATGATTTATAAAAATAACATTTAATTTGAATCTGAGCGCACTGTACCTTGTTCATCCAACTTGAGAGAGACTCTTGCCTTATGTTCAAAAGTGATTAATTCATGAAGACACAGAGTGCACACCTACATAGCAATATAATCTGGTGCTGGTACACACTGCATTTATATTTACCCACTGTCAACCCCAGTCTAATGGATTCGCTGGAATGTTACCTCCATATTACAGTCGTCGCTGATACGTGAATAAGCAATAACACATGCACAAATGCCATCAGCCTTTGGCATTTCTGACATCAAATTCAATTAATCCTTGATATGCTCTGTCAGTTCTATTTTATTCAGTTATTTTTAGTGAATTATTTTCCCATTCTTTATTTTTTGAAAGAGGATAAAACCCTAATGGTAAAGCTATTTATTTTGTTACATTGATTAACGTTTTTCTCCTTTTAATTAGTGCAAAAGTTTCTTATTTCTTTCAGCTGAACATACTATTTTCTCTTTTTGGCAAAACGTTCCATGCTCCAACAACTCACTGTAAAGCAATTGCTTCTAAGCTTTCTCCTCACTCTCTTAGTGGCCATTTTCACTGACTTACCATGCGGGAGATTGGCAAATGTACAGCTACATACTCTATCAAAAATTTTCTTTCTGCTTGCACTCTGTCTAAAAAAACAACTTTTCCATTATTTTCCATGCCCACATTTACAATGGTAATTGCGTATGTAAAATTAGTCTTGCTGTCATTAGACTTTTTCATCAGGGATGGCTCTGTACCACCTCAGTTTTGTGTATCCCAGCTCCTCGGCCTGTTATGCAGAGAAACTGCTATGTTCCGAACAACTCTGCTTCCTAAATTATCATAAATTTTGCCATTTAACTACAAATGAAATGAAATCAAAGTATTAAATACAAATAAGGACAGAAAGTATGGGCTGGATTTTGATACTGGGGCGGGTTGGGGTCGTGTCATCCGCATTTCGTGTTATCCACCCGACCTGCAGCTGATAGTCAGCTGTCCACTTGTGCTCCCGCCAGGTTTCACTGGCGTGTTTCACATCAGGCATGCTTCACGTGGGAAAAGGGTTAAACTAGCTAAAACGTTTCAAAATGGCATTACAGAGCCAATTTAGGGCTTGTTAAGGGCTTTAATGGCCTCTCCCGCCTCTTGGAGGCGGGACGGAGTCGGGAACCCCGCACACGATTTTATCAAAATTGCGTGGAGGCGGAATGGAGGCGGGATCAGGTCCACCCGCCACTTTTCACAATTTTAACCCCCACACGCCTCCAAACCCGCCTCCACGGCCCGATGAAAATCCAGCCCTATGACTTTAAAATACCAATTGAATGGCATCTTCACATCCTGTTGCAATTATTCCTTACCTTTTATCCCCGCTTCACCTGAAGAATACATTTGCTCTTGATTCTCCGTGTGTGCCACAGGGGATCAATATATGTCTTGCATCTATTGCCTGTCTGTCACATATTAGATGTCACCCTTTGCAGCAGCTGCAAAGAAATCTTAAAAAAAAAGGAAAGCAGACATTGATCTGGAGTTTGAAATTTACAAGCAATTTACTGACCTCTAATTCATCCTAGGAATTTACAAGCAGTTCGAACTATATGGGTTCCCACAGAGAGTACTTAAGCATTGACCTTAAAGCGACAGACCAGGTTAGGAGCTGAATAACATAACGTAGAAATTTTAGCACAGAGGGAAAGCATTTGACCCATCAAGTCGATGTCCATTCATAAGCAAGAGGAGTTGTCAATAAAATAATATGGGGCAAGGTCAAAGTGGGATCTTAAATCAAGGATGAGAATTTTGAAGTCAATCCACTGGAACATGAGGAACCAGTGGCGATGGGAGAAAGCATGATGATTGGAGCATGGGACTTTGTGTGGGTGAAGATGTGGGTTGAGACATTTTGAATTAATTTTGATGTGGAAGGAAGGGATATAGCAGCCAGCTAGGAAAACATGAGAGAAGTCAAGCTTTCAGAAAATGAAGGCATGGTGGACAATTTCAGTGAGAAATAGGCAGCAGTGAAGGCAAGCAATGTTTTGAATGTGCAAGAAAGTGGCCTTGATGATGGAATGAATGACGTGAAACTTCATCTGCCATAGTTGCACCCACTCATTTAGTCTGCCCATGTCCCTTTGCAACTTCCTGCTCCCATCTGCACAAATTACTGTGCCTTCTAACTTGGTATCATCTGCAAACTTGGATAAACTATATTCTATTCTTCATCCAAGTCATTGATATATATGATATAAATCTGAGGCCCCGGTACAGATACCTGGAGAATACAATTTTTTACATTCCGCCAATCAGAATACATTCCTTTTATTCCTGCTGTCTGTCTCCTACCTCCCAAACAATTACCAACCCAGGTCACAAGGTTGCCTCCAATTCAATATGCTTTCATAACTCTCACGTCATAAAACAATGTCTCCTCCAATTTACCATAAGCAATGCCACAGAAAGTTAATTAGTAAGCTGTAATATATTAATAACCTTGACTTGCCATGATTTTGACCCAGTACATTAAAATCAATGGATAACCAGGGAAAGCCCCAATTCATCGAAATCAGTGGACGACACTGAAATGGTAACACATGCTATTCTTACTGCCTCCAGAGGATGGTGGTGTAACCTCTAATAAAACAATATTACCAGCATGTTATTCTTGCTTGCTCCAGAGGTGACACTGACCTTTCTCAGCCTGTTATAACGAACTCAGCTAAAAGACATACCATTTCCTCTGACTAATAGTGAGCAATCACATGGGAGACTGACTAGTATTCTAAAAATGGTAATCTGAACATCTTTCCTATTGTTTGTCACGTTTCACGTGTCACACCTTGAGATTACACTGTCACTCATGCAAACCTTTCTATCACGCTTTCAGTTGCTTTGCTCAAATTTTATACTCAAAGAGGCAACAAATCAAACCTGAAGAGGTGGAAAAGGTGCCAAACCAGCAAGTATCAATTGGAATTTAAGCTACCAATCATGGACTTCAAAAAAATTACCAATAAAAAGAAAAGAAAAATCAAATAAATAATTCCAAATATTTTTTAACATTTCTCAGGTCATTTTCTTTTATTAGTTACTGATGTTTCTAATGGTGATAATAAATTTGCAATGTGTAATGACATACAAATATAGAAATTTCACAACATGATTAAATGTGCCTATAAAATTGTCTTTTGTATGTTTAAGTACCTTCATTAACATTATTACTCAAAGACCGCCTGGGGTTGGGTCTGAAGGGAGTTACCAACTATGCCTGTGCTGCAATTCCCACGATGTTAAAAATTGGGCATACACAGTGTGGGGAATCCCTCAGCAGGACTCAGTGCAACAACTGAGACTATGGCCCCGATATTTATGGGGAGGCTCAGTAGTACGGAGAAAACCTTGCAAGGCTGGGAATGCAGAGGTTCTGCTGAATTTAACGGCAGGATCTCATTGGCCCGGATTTTGCGGTTGACAGCGTAACTAAGGATTACGCCATCGGCATCCGAACCAATTTCATACTTACCTGCTGGGAACCCTCCTCCGAGAAGTTGCTGTCAGACGCTGCGGAGTCGAGGGCACCGTGTGTGGAAGCGTACCTGGGATCACGTGGGCTAGTGCTCCAATCAGCAGAAATACATGTAAACTTACAGGTGAGATAAATGTAATTTTTTAGATTAGATCTGACTTTTTGCAGATTTGATATTGAGGCTGGCATTGATGGGCTGGCTTAATAAAAGTAGTTGGCCTTGAAATTCGGCACCTTAGTGCTGGCTGATGAGGCCAGTTTTGAAGAAAAAATGGCGGTGCCTCGCTTCTGCCCACTTTTGGCAGGTCCTGCGGCGGCTGCCATTTTAGGCAGGTCAGCAGCGCAGCCATTGCCTGCGCTCACTAGAGAAATGGTAATGAGGCAGATCGTGACGTCAATCAGTGTGTAACGCCGATTTGACATACAACTTGCCATTTTCGATGTTGCCGCTCTATTCAACGCCCTCTCCAAATCACGAATAACTGAACGTGCGTTCAGCAGCAGGAAGGACCCCCACCAGTGCTATTTAAAGGGATCAGCAACAACTTACAGGTGACTTGCTTTCTGATTTCTATTGGCTCGGTGTAAGTTTGTGCAACTGTTTGGAGCTTTCTACAGTTATTTAAAGTTGGTGAGGTAACAGGGAGTGGTGCTGCAAGTGGAGAAGGCCTTGCTTCTACATAAGAACATAAGAGCATAAGACGTAGGAGCAGGAGTAGGTCATTTGGCCCCTCGAGCTTGCTCCGCCATTCAATAAGATCATGGCTGATTTAAAGGGTACTGCTCACACCACTTGCTCCCAGTCATGGGGGCTCTACTTGCAGTGCCCCTCACGCTGGAGTATGACAGGGAGATGGAGCAGAGGCAGCAAAGAAAAGGACCAGCTGCTCACAGAGGGAGGGGGAGGAGGGGCAGGAGGGCTCTCAGCAGGCGGCCTTACCGACCGAGCGTCTTCCGAGAGCACTTCTCCTACCTGCACTTAAGCCAGGAGCAGTGTATTGGGAGGCTCTGCTTCAGCAAGGAGGTGGTCACAGAACTCTGCCACCTCCTGCAGCCAGACCTGGAACATCAGAGCAGGGCGACGACGACGCTGCCAATGGCCCTCAATTTTTTCGCCACCAGATCCAGATAGTCTGGAACAGGAGACAGCTAACATCTCACATTTCACCGTCCATCACTACATCCAAGAGGTCACAGAGGCTCTGTACTCCAGGAGAAAGGACTTCATTGTTTTCTCTCTGAACAGAGACAAACAGGAGGCGCGCACATGTGGCTTTGTCAGGATATTGGGCTTCCCCATGGTGCAGGGTGCCATAGACTGCACTCATGTGGCTTTACGGGCACTGCACATCAATCCTGAGATGTACCACAACAGCAAAGGCTACCACTCACTTATTGTGCGACCACGCTGAGCCCACACCCAGTGAATGCCCAGTATCCTGGCCACAGTCAAGATGCCTTCATCCTGCGCCAGTCCAGTGTGCCAGCAATCTTCCAGCCACCACGTCAAACCCAAGGGTGGCTACTTGGAGACAAGGGCTATCCACTCTACACCTGGCTGATGACTCCCCTCCACAACCCCACCACTCGTGGTCAGCACTCATATAATGAGAGCCATGCTGCCACGAGGAACCTCACCGAGCAGACCATCGGGGATCTGTAGCAACGGTTCCACAGCCTTGAGCGCTTGGGAGGAGCACTCCAGTACATGCCGGAGTGGGTGTCCCATTTCTTGGTGGTCTGCTGCATCCGCCACAACTTGGCCACCATCATGAGGGCGCAGCCCTTGCCACCAGGGGTTCTGCCACCATCTCAGGAGGTGGAGGAAGAAGAAGATGAGGAAGAGGACGAGGAGGAGGCAGGCAAAACATTCCCATTCCGGACAGGTTGTCTATGAGCGCCTCATCAGAATCTGGTTACTCTGAATGAAAACACAGATCCCCGTTGCTCACCACTTCCCCACCTTACCATTCCTATGTCATGGAACATCACAGCGTCCTTTTGGGCAGAAAGCTGAAATGAGAGCCACCACAAAACAAATATTCCAAACATAATTTGTAAATGAGTCAATGCAAAACTACACAACGTCTTTCATGTTCCTTTGCCTACTCCAGTGCTCCTACGCAGTGCTACCCCAATGGCTGCAGCATGGCTGGTGGAAGGCTGCTGACTTTCCATGGGGGAGACTTCAGATGGCCTTGCAGGACGACCTCGAGCAGCTCTGGGCCTAAAAGGCCCAGCTGTAGACTGCACCACCTCAGCATAGGTGGCAGCAGTCTGGGCTGGCTGGCTGACAGGCAACAGCAAGGGCACTGGCGGAGTGGCAGTGGTGGGAGTAGGAATGATGTCATCCTGAGAGAAGACTGCAGGTTCTTGCTCCATGGAGCCACTGCCACTCCCCCAGGGCAGTGCCTCAGCAATCCTAGCCATCTGTTGGAGCACAGATTGCCGGACTGCTGTGAGACCCTGCAAGCCCCTTTCCACAATTGTAAACCCAGCAACGATGGCATCAGTCTGAGCTGGCATGGCAGCAAGCTGAGACTGCATGACAGCAGTCTGAGCTTCCACTGTAGCACTTAGATACTGGATCGCTTCCGCTTGTGCTGCAATGGAAGCTGCGACATCCCCCATCACACCCAGCATCATGGTTGGGTCCACAAGTGTCCTAATGGAGTTGCCCATCATTTCCATCCTGGAAGTCATGGGCTCCAAGCTCCACGCAAAGCCCCGTGCAAGGTTGGAACCAGACTCCTCCATGCTCCTTGACAGTGACAAGAGGCTCTCTGGCAGACCTTCCATTGCACCAAGCATTTTTGTGTGCATGCCCATCACCCTTCTTCTGAAGGACACCCCATCGATGTCATCATCTGAGTCCTGTGCAGCATAACTTGTGCGCGAAATCGCCCTCCGGGGAACTGGCACTCGAGCTACCCCCTGGCCTGGCTGCAGCCCACTCATGCCCGGTGACTCACCATGTGCAGATCCCGCCTCTATACTTTCCTCTAAAGTATGCGCAGTGCCATTTTCTGAGCTGGTGGCTGGGAGTGTCAGATCGAGTGATGGTGCCTCTTCTTCTCCATCACTCTCCTCCTCCGCAGCTTCGGGGACAGGCTGTGCTGCTGACAGTTCTTGGGTATCTGAAAGGAGAAAGGCACAAGAGTCAGGTTGTGGGGAGGGGAGCAGGGAAAAGCAAGATGTGCATGGTTGCACTATCAGCAGCTTATAAGTGAGAAGAGATTGTGCGATGAGGGGGAAGTGGGATGTGAGGAGAAGGATTAGGTATGAGCATACTGTCATCAGCAATTCTTTTAACCTCGCCGCTCACCACGGCCTCAGTGACGGTGCCTCCAATGATCTCCAGCACCGTCTCCTCCTGCTCAGTGAGGTTCTGAAGTTGAGCTTCCCCTCCGCCCGTCTGCTGCTGCTCACGGTGGTTGTGTGCCACCTTTGCCTGCAAGAGAAATGGAAGTGTGTCAGTGAGTGTGGTGCAATGTGTTTGAGTTATGTGCCTGCCATGGGTGAATAGCTGGAGTGTGTGCAAGGTGTGAGATGTGGGTGTGAGTCTTGCAGCAGTGGTAAGTGTGTGAGGGTGAGGTGAAGCTATGATTGTGAGGTATGAGTCATGATTGCTAGAGATTGTTGGTAGGTGAGTGATGAAGGTGAGGTGCATTGAGCAGTGTGTGAGGCTTGTGGTGCAGAGGGTGGGATATGGCATTTGAAGATGCATTCACTCACCTTGACCACTTTTGTGAGGTCATTAAACTTCTTGCGGCACTGGAGCCAGGTCCTGGGGGACAAAACTCGTGGCACTGGCAGCTTGCGCTATTTCCTCCCACTGCCTTCTGGCATGCTGCCTGGAAGGCCTCCTGCCCCTCTGCGGGTAGAGGACCTGACATCTTCTGTGCACCCCCAGGACCAAGGCCTCCAGTGCCGCATCTGAGAATCTCCTTCCCTCTTGAGCCATGGCTTCAGAGTGACATTGAGGTGCTTCTGTAACAAAGCACCTCCCCTTTAAATAGTGCAGACAGCCTAGGCAAAATTTTATTGGCCAGTTGACTGCACCCAATATTGCCCCCCCACCCCCCACCCCACCTTGAGCACTAAGCCAGCCAGCAGCATTTTTAACACTGAGATCAGCGTTCCAATCACGAATTTTGCATGCTGCCTGCACCACTTTGAATGGGCGTGGGCAAATAGCGCTCCCCGTTTTTGAGTTTTATCCAATTTCACATCCTGTTGTTTCAACTAAAACTGGCTGATTCCTGAATCTAATCCTGAAAGAGAGAGAAGTGATCACAATAACATAACCCCTGATTCACTGTGAGTAATGCCACAGCAGAACTGCTAGTCTTTTAAATATATTTAAAACATTTCCCTGGATATCTTGTCCATTACACAGCTACTTTAAAAAAAATTACAGGCCTGTCGAGGCAGTTTGTTTCTAAAAATAAATTGTTTCGCATCACCAATATTGTAATTTTCTCATCCTCTGTAATTACCTGTACAACCTGCATTGTTCCTTGTAACTGAAATGCTGTGCTTCTGGGAACTGAATTCCTTAATTTACTCTCAGCTGGAGAAAAGACAATACTGTACAGTATATTCTGACTGGAAACCATGCAGTTAAAATGAGATGCAAAGATCCAGGAGTACTGACTTTCTATATTGTTGAGATTGGCAGTTGGTGATGTTCTTTGTAATCAAAGCCAAACATTGGAGATGCTTCATTTCCCTAACGACACTTGCACTGAAAACATTAAATTTATACTTTATGTTCTTTATTGTTTTTAACCAGTTTTATTTTTCTTGTATTTATACTACGCTTGATGATTTGTCTTGGTAACATGCAATAAACCAGCATGTACCAATATGTTGCTCATATTAAAACTTGCACACAAGCCTTGAAGGGTTGTTTTCAGCTATTCCTTCAAGTGGAAGGATTCTATTCTAAACTTGATACATAGGATCAGACTTTTCCCCCTTGTTTTATAAAAAAATAATCTCCCTATATATTTCCCAGTGTATACATCGTGATAGTATAGAAACAAACTGCTGAGATTTTTAGATCCAAAGGGGGAGAAATTCAATATTGCGGCGCCCGTTTTTTGGACATTAAATCAACATGGCGGGGGGGGGGGGGGGCGAGAAATGAATTTCGGGTTGCGATCTCCTGTGCCCATTCTCCCCCAGAAGTGCACCGGCTGCCAAATTGGAAGCCAATGAATTCTAGGTGTGCTGGGTGCCCATCTGAAACCGGCATTAGGTGCCTTGCATATGCAAATTGGGTTCCTAACACTGCTTGTAGGACCCCTGATAGCAAGAGGCCAAAGTTTGCAATATGCATGCTCCACTCAGTTGTTTCAGGTCTTCAGCGGCCTAATCAGCGGTCCTTAAAGGGACCACAGGATGCTGTTCAAAAAAAGGTAAGAAAACTTTTCTACTGTGTCCAGATTTGGTCTCCTCACATGCATCTGTATTGTGACGTTCTTGGCATAACAACTATATGGGGCAAGTTAAATGCCCAGTGGATCATTTCCTGTCCGTTATGTTCGTATGTAAGCAATAGTTACATTTCTGTGAAACCAGGAGTGTTCCTCCAGGCTCCAGAAAAATACTGTGGGCCAATGCCAGCCCGGGCCATTTCACCTTCTGCTTTGTCTCTCCCCCCACATCCTCCCCCCCCCCACCCATCTGCAGCTCCCCCCCTCCCTCCCCCCCACCCCCACCGGCCCCCCCGTCCCCCCAACCATCCCCAGCACCTACCTGGAGGCCAGGTTGGTGTCAGAACCGCCAGAACTGATTGGCATCGCAGCTTACAGGTTTAATGCAAATGAGGCCCGAGGCCCCACTTTGATCGGGCCTTAGGCTGATGCTTTCGGGCATGCGTTCAAATCCTGTCACCCATTTCGCGCCAGAAACCGGTCGGTGCAAGTTGAATTGCTCCCCGAAAGTTTGTAAAATTCACCAGGGCAATAACAGAGCTTACAGGAAAATAAGCTCAATTCAGAAAGATTTTAATATCTTGAAACATTATCCTACAAATGTAAAGTATGAGTCTTAATGCTTAATTTTAAAATTACATGAATATATTTATGAATAATATTTGTTTAAATATATATTTATCTAATTTTTCTTTAAATATATTTGTAATTAGAACATTTCCATTTGTTAAATATTGTTTTTGGCTGTGCAGTTATTTTTGCTGTGACAGATGTGATAGATGGGTAACTCTTAGCACTATTTGATTCAATGTAGGTTCATTCATAACAGGCACGAGTAAGTGAACTCTCATTAAATCTGGGTCTAATCCAAGCCACCAAATCACTGTTCCCTCGTACAGATAAATAGCAAGGTGGAAACCTGGCTCATCTCCACGTTTCCATTTCATCACTTAAAATAAAGACCAGAGCATGCAGCTTATCATAACCAAATCTGACAAAGCTCAGCATGAGTTCAGTTCGACTGAAATACCTAGATTCAGACTCTGGATTTGCACTTGATGCTGCGTAAGAAATGGTGCAGAGAGAAGATTTAATATTTATGCCGAAGGTGGGAAGATGGAGAATGAAGTGTCTTTGATTTTATTGAAGAACTGTCAAATCCTTTTGTTAGGGGGTTAACAGTGTACTGCCAAACTGCTGAAGAGATACTGTTCTTCTTGTACTTTTAGTGGGGAATCATGGAGGCATTTTGAAAATTGAAAAACAGTGATCTGTGTAACAACAACGGAAGATAATACAAGATCACATATTTCCTTCAGACGCATTTAAATAGATTATTTCAGAATTCTCCACACTGGCATTTTATAATTTGTCGGGAAAAAGAAAGAAATTGACTCAGGATTTACAAATTAGGGGTTGGAGTTCTAAGTTAGGTGAAAAAGCACCACACACAGCGATTAACTCAATGGCTGCTGCATCTCTCAAAGCCTCTCCAATCTGTCTCAATCAAGTGAGAAAAAAATTCAGACAGGTCTGCCAATCCTTCTCCACCAGTCCCTTATGTATGATTCAAAGGGCCAGATTTTGCTGGAGCAGGGCATGTAAACAGCGTCTGCCATTAGTTAGACTTGCCCCTGCATCCTTCAGCTCAAAAACATTTTGCCCACAAAGTTGGTGAAAGTGCGAACTGATAACGGCGCTGAAAGGGAAACCAGGCATCTGGGACCTGACTGAACAGGGCAACCAACAGCATATCTCCGTAACCAATCAGATTGAAGGATTGAGAAATAAACAGGAGAAGGAATGAGAGGGAGGGGGAATTAAAGTGGGTGGATTCAATGTCAAATCAGGTACAGAAAGAGAAATAAGGAGGGAAAGAAAGATTGGATTAAGAGAGAAAAAAAAGACAGAAAAGAGCAAGGAAAAGAAGTTAAAATTTGACATTTTTAAAAACTGCCTGAAAAATTCAAAACCTGAAGGAATGAGATTCCACAATCATAATAGTTAAATTTCAGTGCCAGAGAGTTGAATGGCAGTAATTAACACTTATCACATTATTAAAAGGATACTTAGGGGGGGAAATTCATCCCCTTAGTGCCTCCCATTAACACCAGCAGATGGCGCTAACGGGGCGCTAGAGCATTATCGCTGGGGCGAGGTGAGGTGAATCTAGCACCACACACCAAATCCCACACCCCCGGAGCGCTGCCGGCAACAGTTATCGCCGGGAGCCTCAACGCCAGGTGGATCATGACGTCAGTGAGTGTGCAACGCTCACTGACCACCCGATCTGCGAAATTGATTGTCGCCACCTACCTTAGCACCTGGAGTAAACAGCAACAGAGAGAGCTGGCATGAAGCATCAGGAAGCCGGCTCCAGGGATATTATTTAAAGGGATCATCAGTAATGACTCGCAGCTGTCAGGGTAGTTGAGTTTCAGTGGTTTCTTGTCAGTTTCACATAGTCCAACAGTTTCATTCAGTAATTTCAAGGTTATTTTGTATGAGGAGTGTTGCGACAACTAAAAAGTAGCTACATTTATTCTTAAAAAAATCAAACTGCTACACTTGCTTACATTAATGGGGGCTGTACTGGCAATCGACCTCACCTTCCAGGATTTACGGCTGAGGGAGCGGAGGCAACGAGAAAGATTGGAACATGTTCCCAGAGGGAGGAGGAGGGCCCTCAGGGCTCTCAACAGGGGGCCTTACCCTCCGACGGTATTCCGAGAACACTTCTCCTACCTCCAATTAAGCAAGGAGCAGTGTATTAGAAGGCTCCGCTTCACTCTTCCAGCCATCATGTCAAACTCGCGACTGGCTGGTCGGAGACAAGTGCTAGCCGCTCTCCACCTGGCTCATGACTCCCCTCCACAACCCCAACACTCCTGTCATTCATATAATGAGAGCCATGCTGCCACCAGGAACATCATCGAGCAGACCATCAGACCGCTGAAGCAATGGTTCCGCTGCCTTGACCACTCGGGAGGAGCCCTCCAGTACTCGGCTGAGCAGGTGTCCCATTTTGTGGTGGTCTGCTGCATGCTCCACAACTTGGCCATCATGAGGGCTCAGCCCTTGCCGCAGGGATTGCAGGAGGGAGAGGACGAGGAGGACGAGGAGGACGAGGAAGACAAAGAAGACGATGAGGACAAGGAAGATGAGGAACAGGAGCGAGGGAGGAGGCAGCCACTCAATCGGAATTCCGGAAGGCCAGTCCATGATCGGCTCATCAGACTGTGGTTCGAATGAGTTAAACCCCAGCTCCCTGTTGCTCACCACATTCCCATCATTCCATCCCTATCGCAGGCCGTATCACAACGCTAAGCTGAAATGAGACACACCACAAAATAATCCAAACTGAATTAATAAATGTATCAAAAATCAGTGAACACATATTTACACCAAAAATATTAACTATTCACCCTAGTGCAATCCCTTAGTGCCTGTCTTAACTGTGCCTTTGCCTGTTCTAGTGCTCCTACAAAGTATTGGCCCAGTGACTGCAGCACAGCTGGTGGAAGGCTGCTGAGTGTCCGTGTGGGAGACTTCAGATGGCCTTGCAAGATGCCCTCAGCCAGCTCTGGGCCTGGAAGGTTCAGCTGTAGACTGCACCACCTCAGCATGGGTGGCAGCAGTCTGGGCTGGCTGGATAACAGGCAGCGACAAGAGCAATGGCGGAGTGGCAGTGGTGGGAGCAGGAATGCTGTTATCCTGAGAGAGGACAGCAAGTTCCGGCTCCACTGACCCACTGCTACTCCCCCAGGGCAGCACCTCAGCATCACTAGCAATCTGTTGGAGCACAGATTGCTGGCCCGCTGCGACACCGTGAAAGCCCCTCTCGATGGTGGTAGACCCAGCCACAATGGCAGCATTCAGAGCTTGCGTGGCATCAAGCTGAGACGGCATGAGAGCAGTCTGAGGTTGGATGCCACCAAGCATAGTCTGCATTACAGCACTAAGACGTTGTATCACTTCCGGCGGTGCTGCAATGGAAGCTGCCAGATCGCCCATCACACGCGGCATCAGGTCTGGGTCGCCACGGTCTCTCTGAGAGTCTACCATCCTTTGCAGACTGGAAATGATGGGCTCCATGGTGTGCGCAGAGCCTTGTGCAATGTTGGAGGCGGACTCCTCCACGCTCCTTACCACTGCTGAGAGGCTCTCGGGACACCCTTGCCATTGCACCTATCATCTCGGAGTGCATGGCCATCACTGTTCTTCTAAAGGCCTCCTGATCGAGGTCCTCATCTGAGTCCTGTGCAGCACAACTCGCGCAAACTCTCCCTCTGGGGAGCTGGCCCCCGAGCTACACTTCCCCCTGTCCTTGCTGCAGCCCACTCATCCCCTGTGCAAATCCTGCTACGATATTAGCCTCTCAGGAACACGTAGTGCCAGTGTCTGGGCTGGTGCCTACAGGAGAGACATGCAGTGACGCGGTGTGTTCTTCCTCCTCCCCTTCTCCCGTCTTACTCTCTACCGTGCCCTCAGGGATAGGCTGCTCAGGTGCTTGCTGATTATCTGAAAGCATAAAAGCACAAGAGTCGGGTTAAGGGGAGGGGAGGGGGGCAGGAAGGGAGAAATGCATGGAGACAGCATGATTAGCTGGCAAGTGCGAAACGCTTGTGGGGTGAGGGGGAAGTGGGATGTGAGATGACTGAGTAGGGATGAACATACCGATGTTGTCCCCAAGGGGGTCAATGTCGCCAGTGGCCACGCCACCCAATAATCTGCAGCACTCTATTCTCCAGCACAGACAGTGGTTGGGTGTGCGCCTGCCATAGTTGAATAGCTATCATTGTGTGCAAGGTGTGAGATGTGGGTGTGAGTGTTAGGAGGTAGAGATTGTTGGTGGGTGGGTGCTGGGGGTGTGGTGCTTTGGCCAGTGTGTGAAGACTGTGGTACAGATGGTAGTATGTAACATTTGTTGAAGCATTCACACACCCTGACCACCCAAGAGAGGTCATTAAATTTCTTCCTACACTGTGTGGGGGTACTGAGGACCACAGTGCCGCCTGAGACGTGCTGCACTACCTCCCTCCACATGGTGCGGAAGACTTGCGGTGAGGGTCTCCTGCCACTTGCCGGGCAGAGCACGGCCCTCTGTCTCTCCACAGAAAACACCAACGCCTCCAATGCTTGATCGCAGAATCTGCGGGCTCTCTCCCTGGGGTGCGGATCTGCCATGAGTACAGCTGCTTCAGTCCTCCTTCTCCTGCTTCTGCTTCTGCTTTTGTTTCTGCTTCTGCTTGTGCTTGCGCTTGCTGAGGTAGCTGCACAGCCAGCAATGTTGTGAATGAGGTTCTGCACCATCAATGGACCTCCCCTTTAAGTACTGAAAAAAGCCTGTGCCAATCATGATTTGCGATTAGACTGCACCTGATATTGGTCCACCCTTTGAGTGTAACGCCAATGAGCTTGGGCTTTAAGACTTGGATTCAGACTCCAATCATTTTTTTGAGCAGTGAGCACAAATTTTGTGTGCAGTCTAAAGCATTAGTGCCTGGTGCTAATTCTGCAACTTTTCTAATGACACCGCCCATTTCTGGGCTATAATGAATTTCTAGCCCTTACACTATCAATGACTCACCTTAAGTATTTGCAGTGGGTTTAGATCATATGTACTGTGCATATACAGCAACTTCATGACATTTAATGCATGTCAATGGTAAGGCAGACAGCAAAATGCCATTATCACCAAGCTAATGGAGGAGCAGTGGAGCTCTTGACAGCAACTTTTGGATATTCACATTTAACTGCACATCTGTCCCTTGTCTGAAGTTGGTGTACCATTTACATGTAAATAATGGCAGGCGCCATTACCCTCACCATTATTTTGACAGCAAATTCTAGGCCAATAGATGCAGCTCCACTACGTGAGCCCATCGGACAATCAGCCTCATGTGTACCAATTGTAACAAGCTGAAGCAGGCCCAGGACCCAGTGGCCAATTAGACATACAGACTGGAGCTTAAAACAAGTGAGGTTTATTCACCAATGGCAGTTTTGTCTTTAAAGGGGACCAGGGACACCTCGCAGCTGAACTATTTCCCTGCCATTTATCCTTCCAGGCTGGAAGTCGTTCCTGATTAAAGGCAATTAAGGTCAATGATTTCTTAAAGCTATACCACCTTGCCTTGGTCATTCTGACTCTTTTTTACAACTTCTTAAAGCTGTATCCCTATCACAGATACAGGGCTCTCAAAAGCCTATGGCTCACATATCGTCCCTATCTCATTCTGTTACACAATAGAATCTCATAAGTATGCTTGGACCAAGAATACACAAGAGGTGTGGGGCATCTGGATGGCATGCTGGGTTCGCACAGTGACCTTTCACCTTTGGGACGTAGGTTTTAACATTACCCCAACCAATGGGGTGAAAGTCTCCTCTCTGTTAACTCTGCAGGTTTTACATGGAATGGGTCCTGATATTCACAACCCACGAGGTATATGTCCAAGATACAAAATACACCCACCTTCTCCCTTCAGGATAGCTTGTGTAAAAGAAAGCTTTCTCTGCAGCTGGCTGTACTATTCCTGACCTCATTGTGTTTCATGTTAACACTGGGTAACAAAAGTTTAAAAAAAATTCCATTCCAGAGCATTGACATCCCTCAACTTGATAAGCACAAAATCTCCTCCTCAAAACTATGAGTAACCAATAGAAAGCAAATCAATTTAATGTCCACTAAAAGTATCAATCCTTAATAAATCCTTAATCCTAAGAGTGATATTGTTGTATTATTTTTTTCATTCGTTCCTGTGATGTGAGCGTCATTGTCAAAACCAGCATTTATTGCCCATCCCTAATTGCCCGTGAGAAGGTGGTGGTGAGCCACCTCCTTGAACCACTGCAGTCCGTGTGTTGAAGGTTCGCCCACAGTGCTGTTAGGTAGGGAGTTCCAGGATTTTGACCCAGTGACGATGAAAGATCAGCGATATATTTCCAAGTCAGGGTAGTGTGTGACTTGGAGGGAAACTTAGAGGTGATGATGTTCCCATGCACCTGTTGCCCTTGTCCTTCTAGGTGGATTTGGGAGGTGCTGTCGAAGAATGGGCAATGGTATCTTCTTTGTCAAATAATAATCATATCTTTGGCATATTTTAAAGACTCCCAAATAAAGCAGCAACTTCGGACAATATTCCTGCAGTAGATTTCATGAAACACAAATTTGATAGAGTTGACAGAAAACCAGCCAATCACAATGAACGTGCAGTAATGCTTCTCCCAAAAGAACAATTTCATCCCCCTTCCTGAAACTCACTTAGACTGAATCTGTCAGTGTATAACCTTAGTGTCCTAGTTAACCTTAAGGTAAGATTCAAACCGCATGTCCCATCCATCAACAAGAATGCCTCTGTAGCAACACTTTCTTTGGCCCCTACATTAACACCTCTTCTCCGCCACCCCTCCGCCCCCCCAATCCCCTTGCCGCCCCTCGTCACACTGAAATCTTCATCAACCCTTCGTCACCTCCAGGCCCAACAACTTCAAAAAGCACACGGAAAATCTATCTCTTCGACAATGCTTTCGGTCACTTCCACTAAACCTTCTCCTGTTATTGCTTGTAAATGTTGTATAAATGTTGAAAGTTTCATTCATCTGGCTGTAAAGCTTGCCTCTTATGGCTCAGAATGAAATTCACACAATACCAATTTACTGACTAGGACATGGAGATGCTGGTAGATGACTTGATAGAGAGAAATATAGTTTTTTGCCTCAAGTCTGGCCATTATCATACACTGAAGACAAAGAGCATGGCCACACGTAGCAGTGAACTCCAGGCCCATGAGCAAGAGAACCTGGAAGCAGTTCTAGAAGAAGTTTTACAACATGAGAAAGATACTAAAGCAAAACTGCAACATTACTATAAAACAGCAGCGAAATGCACATGAAGGACATGGATGGATCATTCATTTGAAGTTACTTTAGTGAAACTGAGAAATGAATGAATTTCAGGGTATCAAATTATTACTTTCTGTTATTATGGGTATGAAGGACACATATGAAGTTTCAAAGATGAAAGAACAGTATTCCATCCCACCCAGAGTTGTTAAAAAAAAGCTGTAAAGCCCACTCATCTTTTTTCATCTATTATAATTAACCAGTGTGAAGAACCCTTCAAATCTCAACTTGTGGAATAAGGCCACAATTCCATTGTGGTTGGTAAGCAGCAGACTACAGTGGAACATATTGCACTCATGAAAAACATAATATTTCTTCCCACTGGTGAATAAAAATGCTCCATGTTCACCATAGGGTCTAGTACAAAATTAGCAATTTGAAAAACAGCATTTGTAATACTAAGTGGTGGGGTGCAAGAGGGTTGTCAAGGCTGCAATATATGCACTTAGGGAAAATTACACATACTCATTTTCATAGAAAATTACCTGTATTCAAATACACTAGTATCCACTTGATAAAATAGTCTACCAATAATCCTTTGGGGAACATTTTAGCTCTTATTCTTGAAAGCTTTACATGGAAAGGATATTCTTTACTTTGGAAGATCATATACTGATCCCATTATTCAACTCAACATCAACAATGCTATGAAGACACTGGCCTTTGTGCATTCTAGATATACATTTGAAGCCTGTAACTTTGATAAACTACTCAAAATGGGATTGTCCCATTTATTAGATTGTGTTTAGGAAACAGAATCCATCAATACTGATTGCGATCTGCTGGAAAATAATTTTAAAGTTAGTATTAACAAAATGAGTTTGTCTACTGTCGTTATAATGCACTTTTGGTAGTTAGCTAAGCCAAGAGTTTTGGCAAACCTGTGCCAAAAGTGCAATGTGTAAGCATAAACAAACAACCTGCATTTATAGAGCACCATATCAAATTTGACAGCTTTTAATCAGTAAAAACAGTTGGTGACCAGTAAGTAGAGTTCTGTGCATGCCTTTGAGTGCACATCCATGGTACTCTGCCTCCCCCTCCCCATCCCGGCTGTGCAAGCAGGCAGTATAACTGTGACTCCCACTCACATTATAACATCAGTGCACCAGTCAGTGCAATGTAAAGATATTATAAATTGTGTCCACAAAAACCTGATAAAATGGCAGATCATGGATAGAGGCCGAAAACAAGTGTTAAGCCCCTAATTTACATATTCAAGGGCTAACACCTGTGAAAGGACCCCTTTAGTCAGCTCAGGATTCTTCAGTGGCCACCAATGAAAATTAAGTCATAATTTATTTATTTTTAAATCCTTCCTGTGGAGCCAGGGGGAGTAGGAGTGCAGGAGTAGTTTCTCAGGACAACCAGGGATGGGCAATAAATGACAGCCTTGCCAGCAAAGCCCACATCCTGAGAATGAATAAAAATAAAACTCCCCCAGATCTGACATTGATGAACTTCCATTCTGGTTCCATATCATGATTGAGAAAACTGAGCTCAGGGCACATTTGATGTTAGATCTGGGAAATTACAAAATTTCCACTCCCAGGCTGTCTCTACGTTGTAGTGGTATAAAGTGCTATTGAGCGAGAAGGCTAAGTGTACAGATAACCCCCTTTACAGTAGTTAAAATTGTGATAATTCAATAACATACATTTCCCCTGAATCATCTTGAACAGGATTGAGCTTACTTATATAACTGTGCATTGCTGTAATATGATTTGTGCTTACAGGTGTTGCAATTATTGTGTCACTTTGATTGGGACAGAGGGAATTAGGTGTGTTTCCTATATAAACATTAGCACGTTCACCTCACGCAGCAGTTTTAACCATGGCAATTATTTTTCAGCAACAGTTACACACTGTCAGCCTGAAAAATTACCAGCAAGAATTCCAAATGAATGTTTTGCCACCATTGCAGTATTCCTGATCTCCCTGGAGAAATGTGTGGAAGTATACAATCATAATATATTTTAGTTAAGAATCTACTTATTGAAACAGCAGGGTCGATTTTGGTCTCCCATTGTGAAACCGGCAGGAGGTGGGTGAGACAGTAGTAGTGGCTGCCTGGTGTAGTCGATGGGAGATCCATCCCATATTCCAGGTTGCCCTCATTAGTGTGCAGTAGGCAAACTGCCAGTGCAAAATGCTCTTCCTGTAGGTAGCTCGATGATTAGGTGAGATATCAGGCACTGCTGCGCGTTCTTAAGGGCCTGCAGCAGCTTAAAAAGGAAGGTGAAACACGTGAATGAAAGCAATATTTACATCAGGACCTGGCTGCAGTGGGGAAACAAATTTAATGATCTCACCAGGAATGCCAAGGTAAGACTCCCCTTCACGACTCTCGTTCTTTCTTCACAGCCCCGCAAGACCCTACCTATTCCTCTGCACAATTAACTGTTTCCTTCTCCACTTTTCATGGTTACCCATGTTAGCAAGGAAGACTTCACTGCACCTCCATTCAGCTTGTGCTCATGCCCTCAAAAGCTGCTACTACCCTCACGACTACTTCCTCCGCTTGGCCATACTTGCTGCTTCCTATTGTCACCTTGGTGAGCTGGCGCTTACATGGAGAGAGTTGAAAGCCTTAGCCCAGGGTATAGATAAATCCACGTCCACTCTTCTTGTAAAAGGTGTTTGCATACAATAGGAGAAAGACAGCACAGGAGGAGGTCTAGTCATTCTACAAACACTCACTATATCGATGTAAGAGATACAGCAGTCAGCATTGGAGATGGTGATGTTGGAAGCCAATATTACAGTAGAGTTTATGGGCATCTTCTCTTTCTACTTGACTCTTTCAATCATGCACTTACTCACCTCCTGAACACGACAATCAGGCCAATTTACTTGCATGTGCTTGCCATTGATACTACATCATAATCCTTGCCCCTCTCCCATTTTTCTAAGCCCATCTGAAGACTCAAATGCTAGTGCTAGACAGAGTGACGATGAAAATCTTGATGACGATGCACTGTCACTCGCTCTTGCAGTGCCAGGAACTAGCCCAGAATTTGCATACCATGTGAGTTTGCTATCACAAGGAGTAGTTGAGGCGAATGGCATAGATACATTTCAGGGGAAGCTAGGTAAGTACGTAAGGGAGAAAGGAATAGAAGGATATTCTGATAGGGTTAGATGAAGTAGAGTGGGAGGAGGCTTGTGTGGAGCATAAACACCAGCATGGGCCAGTTGGGCCGAATGGCCTTTTCCTGTGCTGTAATTTCTATGTAATTCCATGTACTGTAGTTTGAAGGGAGTGATTTGGGGATTCACCGAGCACAAATGAGACGGAGCAAGCTGGGAGATCAAATAGATAGGGACTTCACTTGGATCTCCTAGAGTCTACTCTCCCGCAGATCAGTGTGAGTGCTGAGCTGCAGCTCAGTAGCCGGGCCAGTTGTACAATAAGAATGGAAAATGATACCAGGCCGGGAAATTTCTCGACACTTCACCAGAAGTGTCGTGGAGACCCCACTTATTTGCATAAACAAGGATTTTGCCGCACTCCCAATGAAGTTACAGCAGCAGAGCAAGGGTGGCTCTGAGGAATTTCCCAACCCAAATCTTATGATGACAACTCCTCTGTATCTTTGTGGCCCCTAAACCAATGTCCACCTTGGTGCTAGAAAGCTGAATTGCTACAGTCTCTAGCTGGCCCCTCTCAGGCTTGAGCTCCTAAAGGTTGTGGACCATTAACATCCCATTAGCCTTTGATTGAGCCTACCTCCTCCCAGATTGCAGGCAGTGGGGGAGCACCTCGTAGTAGCACTAGAACTGGTAAAACAACATTTCAGACAGGCTCTAAGGGCTCACACCAGGATGGCAAATAGCATCTAGGCCTTTCTATAAGCCATTAACACCACAATGCTATTTGTACAGAGGCTTTTCCTTTCGTGGCTGGTGAACTTGCAATGTGAGGTGATAGAAATAGAAATGTTGGTATTTGGGCAGATGCTGTTGTTTGTTGGGTGGAAGCACTGGTGCATATGTAGGACATGACTGTTAAGGCACGGGAGCATGGATTGTTCAGCTGAAGTTCCTTTCAATGAGCTGCTGCTGTATAGCTCTGGCAGCAGGTGACTGTTGGACTCCTTCCATTAATTTTCCATCCTTAACATCATCGGTGTCCTCTCCCTTGCCATGCTGAAGGACTTTCCTCCCATGGTCAGCTTGTTGTACAGCAAAAGTTATGCAGCACACAGTGATCATACGGGACACTCTGTGGACAGTATTGGAGGAAGCCACCAAACCTGTCTAAGCATCTGATTCATTGTTTCAAGACTCCATTCATCTGTTTGATGAGGGTTCCTGTACAATCATGATCGTACTGTAGCATAGTCCCACTGCCGTAAGTGGGCTCCTAAGAGGTGTCATAAGCCAGCCTTTAACTTACTGTACTGGGTCAAACAGTGGGAAAATGTTTGACTGACGCAATATAAAAGCATCATGGCAGCTGCCAGGAAAGCAGACAGAGACCTGCATGATGCACTGCTGGTCATCACATAGCAATTGAACATTAA
This sequence comes from Squalus acanthias, assembly GCA_030390025.1. Classification (NCBI taxonomy): domain Eukaryota; kingdom Metazoa; phylum Chordata; class Chondrichthyes; order Squaliformes; family Squalidae; genus Squalus; species Squalus acanthias. The sequence goes on from CM059427.1 coordinate 148,869,551, forward strand.
TAGATGGGTATCATTCACAATTCATGAAAATGGCAATGTTGTATAAAGCAGTACGCAGGGCTACGTGGACGTAGTCAATGATGCTCTGGATTTGGGGAAATCCTGTAATCAGTTTGAACCCCAGAGCCCTATCCTGCTGCATCTGGATGTCCATGAGAAAAGCTCTGGCCAACAAGGTACCAGTCACATGCTTAATACAAGCATCGACTGCAGATTGCCTGATGTTGCCGATCTCCCCTGTGGCAGCCTGGAAGGAGACAGAGGCAAAGAAGTTAAGGACTGCAGTGACCGTGACTGTCACATTCAGCACTGTGCTAGTTCTGGTAGTTTGCAGCAAATCTTCTCACAGGATGTGACACAATTCTGTCATTGAATCCTTGGAGTAATACACTGTTTCTCAAAGAAGTACAAGCATGCTTTCCTGAGCTTATAAACTCTGTTGCGAGGGTAAGGATTTCTCCTAGCACTAGCATGCATCCTTCCATTTGCTTCCCCTGTAGCTGTAGCTCTGTTTACTCCTTATTTCTCCTCCCCCTCTCCAGAATGGGATTCCTAGCAGTATCCGCATGAAGACAAAGTCAAATCCCCTTTCACAGTCCAAAGCCTACAACAGCAAATAAGACACTTTCTACGAATTTAAAGACAAGTTATCCACAATCTAGTGTAAGAAATGTATCCAAAAGTTCCATACAGCTTTACCCAAGAGCAGCTGAGGGTCCCTTTAAGTAGTGTTGAAATGGCTGCCTAACATCTACTGCCAACTATGGTTTGTGGACAGGAACAGGAAGTGTCGTTAGTCAGGCTGCAAGGTTGGCAAATCATGTTGGTGTCTTAATGGTGCTATGCATCCCTAATTTATTCATGAGGCTCCTGCCTGGTTCAAACGGGAGCTCTAACCACTAGAAATTTCCTCCACAACCTCCTCTGGCTTCTGCAACAAGCACAAATTGGGTGGGATGAACTGACACACAATTTCTACCTACTACTGCCCTGTTTTGGGGCACAATCAGGACAACAAAGTGACAAAAATCGCCCCCAGCGTTATTTGATACATATTGAAATGTTTTCCTATTATGACATGTTTTTCTTCAATGGTGAGCATTTTCTTCAGGAGAGCACATATATATATGGGGGGAAAAGTTAGTGCACCCCCCCCGCGGCCGAAATTCATCGGTAGTGCCCCAAGAGGGAAGCGGGGCGCTACTGGAAGCGCCCCGCCTCCCTCTTGGGGCGCTGCGAAGGAATATCGTGGCGCTACGTGCTGTGGTACTGCAGGCCTTCCTCCACTTCTTAAAGGGGAGGGGCCTTGCGCAGCGCGACCCAGGGCCCAGCTGGGCCAACAGGGATCGGAGTGCCGGGCTCATGGAGCAGAGCCGGTACTCTGCGGGGTGGGGGGGCTCCTCAGGAGGCTAGGGGCGGCAACGGGTACAGCAACAAAAATGGCCGCCCGTCACCTCGCCTTTAATTAACGCCGCCCCGGCGGCAGGTAGGCCCCCCTGACCCCGTTGGACATAGTGTCTGGCGGTAAGTCAGGGGGCGCTATCGAAGATCGTGGCCGGGGCGCGAGCGGGGCGCTGCGCACACCAACAACATCATCGCCGGCGGCACAGCGCCGTGGGATGCTAACGGTTAACGCCGCCGCTAACATCCTGCTGAATTTCACGGGAGGCGTTGGCGGTGCCACGCCCAGGCGCGAGTAGCTTTGCGTCCCGTTAGCGCCCTCTTAGGGCACTAATTGGAGGCGCAAAGCAACCGAATTTTTCCCCCTTGTATTTTAAAATCTATTCATTCCACCATTTTGTCGTTGTTTTGTAATTTCTTTCTGCAAGTGAAGCTGACTTTATTTCAACTGAAATGTAAAGAATGTGTCAAGTTAAAGATTTAGCAAAATAGTCCAACCCTGTGCCATACAATGATCTAAAAGCACATCACATGACATGTTTACATCTTCAGACACTGACTAACCTGACTAACTAGAGATCAGGCCATCTTAGACTGGGTATTATATAATGAGAAAGGATTAATTAGTCATCTTGTTGTGCGAGGCCCCTTGGGGAGGAGCGATCATAATATGATAGAATTCTTTATTAAGATGGATAGTGAAGTAATAGTTGACTCAGAGACTAGGGTTCTGAATTTAAATAAAGGAAACTACGATGGTATGAGGCACGAGTTGGCTAGGATGGATTGGGGAATGTTACTTAAAGGGTTGACGGTGGATAGGCAATGGAAAACATTTAAAGATCGCATGGATGAACTACAGAATTTGTTCATCCCTGTTTGGCATAAAAATAAAACAATAAAGGTGACTTAACTGTGGCTAACAAGGGAAATTAGGGATAGCATAAGATCCAAGGAGAGGACATATAAGTTGGCCAGAAAAATCAGCAAACCTGAGGATTGGGAGCAGTTTAGGATTCAGCAAAGGAGGACAAAGGGATTAATTAAAAGGGGGGAAATAGAGTATGAGAGTAAGCTTGCCAGGAACATAAAAACTAACTGTAAAAACTTCTATAGATATGTGAAGAGAAAAAGATTGGTGAAGTCAAGCATAGGTCCCTTGCAGTCAGAATCAGGGGAATTTAAAATGGGGAACAAAGAAATGGCTGACCAATTAAATACATACTTTGGTTCTGTCTTCACAAAGGAGGACACAAATAAACTCCCAGAGATGTCGGGGAACATAGGATCTAATGAGAGGGAGGAATTGAATGAAATCAGTATTTGTAGGGAAATGGTGTTAGGGAAATTGACGGGATTGAAGGCCGATAAATCCCCAGGGCCTGATAATCTACATCCTAGGGTACTTAAGGAAGTGGTCCTAGAAATAGTAGATGCATTTCTGGTCATCTTCCAAAATTCTATAGACTCTGGAACAGTTCCCATGGATTGGAGGGTAACTAATGTAACCCCACTATTTAAAAAAGGTGGAAGAGAGAAAACGGGGAATTATAGACTGGTAAGCCTGACATCGGTAGTGGGGAAAATGCTAGAGTCCATTATAAAAGATGTAATAGCAGAGCACTTGGAAAACAGTGACAGGATCGGACAAAGTCAACATGGATTTACAAAAGGTAAATTATGCTTGACTAATCTACTGACATTTTTTGAGGATGTAACTGGTAGAATAGATAAGGGAGAACCAGTGCATGTGGTGTATTTGGACTTTCAGAAGGCTTTCGATAAGGTCCCGCATAAGAGATTAGCGTGCAAAGTTAAAGCACATGGGATTGGGGGTAAGGTACTGACTTGGATAGAAAACTGGTTGGCAGACAGGAAGCAAAGAGTTGGAATAAATGGGTCTTTTTCCGAGTGGCAGGCAGTGACTAGTGGGGTACCGCAGGGATCGGTGCTAGGACCCTAGCTATTCACAATATATATTAATGATCTAGATGAGGGAACTAGATGTACTATCTCCAAGTTTGCAGATGACACAAAGCTGGGTGGGCATGTGGACTGTGAGGAGGATGCAGAGAAACTCCAGTATGATTTGGACAGGTTGGGTGATTGGGCAGATGCATGGCAGATGCAGTATAATGTGGATAAATGCGAGGTTATCCACTTTGGTGGCAAAAACAGGAAGGCAGATTATTATCTGAACGGCAATACATTGGGAAAGGGGGAAGTGCAACGAGACCTGGGTGTCCTTGTGCACCAGTCGCTGAAGGTAACCATGCAGCTGCAGCAGGTGGTTAAGAAGGCAAATGGTATGTTGGCCTTCATAGCGAGAGGATTCGAGTACAGGAGCAAGGATGTCTTGCTGCAGTTGTACAGGGCCTTGGTGAGACCACACCTTGAGTATTGTGTGCAGTTTTGGTCACCTTATCTGAGGAAGGATGTTCTTGCCATGGAGGGAGTTCAGCGAAGATTCACCAGACTGATACCTGGGATGGCAGGAATGACGTATGAAGAGAGATTGGGTCGATTAGGCTTATATTCGCTGGAGTTTAGAAGAATGAGAGGGGATCTCATTGAAACTTATAAAATTCTAACAGGACTAGACAGACTAGATGCAGGAAGGATGTTCCCAATGGCGGGGGAGTCCAGAATCAGGGGTCACAGTCTAAGGATAAGGGGTAAGCCATTTAGGACTGAGATGAGGAGGAATTTCTTCACCCAGAGAGTGGTGAACCTGTGGAATTCTCTACCACAGAAGGCAGTTGAGGCCAATTCATTAAATATATTCAAGAAGGAGTTAGATATATTTCTTAAGGCTAAGGGGATCAAGGGATATGGGGAGAAAGCAGGGACAGGGTACTGAATTTGGATGATCAGCCATGATCGCATTGATTGGCGGAGCAGGCTCGAGGGGCCGAATGGCCTACTCCTGCTCCTATCTTCTATGTTTCTATGTTTCTATGTTTGATCATATGAAGCATGTTTTTTTTAATTTCATATTTGAAAATCAATTTTTCTTTTTAGAATATTGTGTATTAGCAAATTTTATACTTAGGTTTATGCATTTAAAATGTTAAAGATAGTTCTTCTGCAGAGGCTTCAGAAAATGTGTATGTTTGCATTGTAGGCTACTCAGTACTAAAACATTACTCTCAATCGAATTCTGATTCTATTCCATGTCACCTTGACATGATGAAGTGAGTCATTTCAGATTAAATTCAAACTTAGTTGATTCACAGCAGTCATACTATGAATTGTAATTATGATCACCTGACTGAAGGCCCATGTGAATTCTGCACCAACGGATAGCTTATAAATTCTGTAAAATATCACTGCATAAATTGCATTCGTTTGAATGGAGATTGATACAAATGCTGGACAGATGAACATATTTTGCTTGTTTTCAGGAACAGCTAAAAAAACATTCCATCCATCCAAATATCGAGCAATTTTAGTAAACGAGCATGGGTAAGAAACACCACCGTTTTGATTTGTGAAAATGGCGTTTCCACTAAAGATTGTGGAACTTACCTGTGCAGGGCTCTGAATTTTTTGTTTGGAAATTCAAAATATTCTATTTGCCAAAGTTATATTGCACTATCCCTTCTTTTTTCATGATCTGTTCCATTAGACAATGAGTTGGGCTGAAGCAAAAACGGTCATGAGTTGGGCCAAAAATACTCAGATCGTAACTGAGAATCAACATATATTATTAATACTACAGTACACCCACAACAGAGGCAGTCGAATAAATTTCCTAATACAATTGAAAGCATATATTCAGGAATTTATGCTTTTGAAAATGATTGGAAACCATCATTTGTCTGAATATACAATGGCTGCCATTGGTAATTCAGCTTGGGGATGAATATAGTCTAGTGGACTCACTTACATAGAAGAATAATTGTATTCAAAGAAGAATTCAAATACAATACTGTTGGCAGTCCATCATAGTTATGATTGTTTATTCATCTGCACATTTTAGTACCATCAATCCATTCACTTAATTTCTCAATTAACACGTTTCCATGTTAGATCCATATCAGTTCTGCGGGGCAAATCGGAACAATGAGACTAGGACTGCCAACACAGTGATATATACTGAAAATCCATAATGGTTAAACTAAGCATAAAATTATTCCTGTTCAGCAAATCGCATTAACACTCACAGGGAAATTAAGAAAACTAAACTAAAGCTACTAAAAGTTCTTTAAAATATTAAAAAGGAAAAATGACTTTTGTGATAAAATGGTTAACAGAAAGCCTCGTTCTCTTTTGATTTAGTGATTTTAGATTTGTGCTGCTCATAAATCCAAAAGATCTCAGCTGATACCAGTCCCATAATGAACCTATCTGCTTAGTGTAATGAGACTGGTGTAATTAAAAGTAGAGAGAGTGAGGTAATAATTCAATCTCTGCACTCACCAGCCTGTGATTTTCTGCCCATTGACTTTAATAGATGCTAAATCACAGGCTGCAGAGTGGAATTTATACTTCAGTATCCGGGAACATTATGTACTGTTGTAGCTGCTGGAGTTAAGTAGCTGTTGTCAACAGGTCACTTACAGTCTTTGTTAATTAACCAACCAAATAGAATCAGTTCTGTCAGCTGCAGTCTTAAAGTCCGCAGGGTAAATTTTATTAATTCAGGCTCCCAGCCTGGACAGAAAATTCTGCAAGGCCTGTTGAACTCTGCTCTCAAATTTTCAATATGCATTCCTGGCAGGTGAACCTCTACACTGGATATAGGAATTCCTAAAATTGCCCTTTATGTGTTTTGTGAAGCTTTTTCAGAAGTAAACAGACACCTAAGGGTTAAGAACCTACTTAGAGGGACTATGAATAAGAGACATCATTACAACTTAGTTTGTCATGTCTTAATCCTACCAAAGTGGGAACTGGATAGCATTTTATTACTTCATTACAGTTCAATAATGGGTCACGGCAGCATTCTGATATCATTACAGCATCCTCATAGTTTCACAAATAAAAGAACTATGTTCGGTGTGAGCATTGGAATATAATTAAATATATAGAATCAACAAACATTATACTAATTTTAGTATCTATATTTTTACCTGTAGTTCAAACTGAATTATACAGTGAGTTAATAGGGTTGATTTTTGGCTTGGTTACATTCCATAAATGTGTATAATTGGGGCATAACTAGCCAAAAATATGGGCAAAGAGTGCTTGCACCAGATCTTTGCCCATAACGTGCATGATATTCAAAGAGGCTCAAGTTTAATTTCTATACTATAATTGGTCAGAATCATCAATACTATTTCCCTTTAGCAACACTGTTAAGATTTGCAGTTTTCACAGAAAACACATAGAATAACTGAATTTTTAAAAAAAAATGGATTCTCATAATGTGGGTGTCACTGGCAAACCCGACATTTATTACCCATCCTAATTTGCCCTGAGAAGGTAGTAGTGGGCCTTCTTGTAACAATGTGATAGGCCACTTTAAAGGGCAGTTAAGAGTCAACCACATTGGTGTGAGACTGGAGTCATCAGGCTGGGTAAGGATGGAAGGTTTTGCTTGCCTAAAGGACATTAGTGAACCAGTTGGGTTTTTACAACAATCCAACAGCTTTTTATGTTCATATTTTTTTTAAACTGAATTCAAATTGTCAAATAATCATGGTGGAATTTGAATTCATATTCTTTGGATTTCTAATCCAGTAACATAAACATTACACTACTATACCTTTACTTGATAAATTCCTGGAATTCCATGTAATACGGTCATGGAGTATTCTGTGTGGAGAATAAACTGTTGATCTTGCTTTTCCCTATCTTTACCCTTTGTTTTAATGACAAGTCATTGTACCAACAGAATGGTAATAGCGGCCTATTTTATTCTCATTTGGTAGTGAAACAGACAGGAAAGAAATAATGTGCTTTTGAATATTGTTACTATGCTAGCTGCTCTTTGTTTTATGCTCAGTCAGTGTGTCAACTTCTTAGATTCAAAACTATGGGGTGTATTTTTTTGTCATAATATGAATAAAAATCTTGGGATTGTCTGGATCCACTTCAATACTCAACATGATGTTCCAGTTTTTGTCTATGTGTTTCAGTCCCAAAGGTGTTTTTTTACATCTGATTTAATAATGTTTTCTCAATGCTCCCTCCTGTGCCCTGCACTTGTGAGGCATTAGCTAAACAGTTCCGTAGCGTGGGAAGAACCTAAGAGAAGACATGAAATCAGAGGTAGGAATCTTCCACAGAACTATAAAAATTTCATAAGTCACATTCTGCTCATCATTTTCAACAGCAATGTATTTATTCAGAATAACTTTTAAAATGTCACCACAATGCAAGTGAGAGTTCTAACCTTTTTTCTCCAGTCCCACATCCGCCCCACCCTGCCCCCTTCCCACCCTCACCACCACAGAGAGGCATCAACGGAGAAGCCCTTCTGAGAACTGAGCGAACACAAACAAGGGTATCCATGTGCAAATGCTGACCCTGGGTCTGATCCCAACTTAGCCTCGGCTGAATCCGTTTGCAATATTCTACCGCTGGAGCTGCCAAGACAATAGACTCCCTATTCTATGATAACTGTAATTAGATCAATGATTAGAATTACTATCAATGAGTAAGAACTGTTGGCAAGGATTACAACACTGATTAGGACTGTTAGGCAGGTGTCCAAGTGGATGGCTGTCAGTCATTCAGGGTACAATATAGAAAGAATCTAAGCGGGACATACTGTTCGTATAATAAAAAAGGAACAATGTGCAGTATTAGCATCCTGTCACTAGATGTTCACGAGATGTTAAATAATGTACTATATTTTCGAAATGTGCTAAAATACTTTGGAGCAGAATGTGCTTTACACTATGTAATAGAGTTCTTGTAGCCTCACACCCAACTCTGTCAGGACATGGCCTGATTCATTTTTTTCATTCCGAAGTTTGGGTGAACACTATAGGAGTAGTTTTGTGAGGCTCCATTCCCAGCGTGGAACCTCACCAGACATAAGCATGGGTCACCTGCAACGGCTTCTCTTCCCGCTCCCACATCATTACCTCTGGTGTTCCCCAAGGATCTATCCTTGGCCCCCTCCTATTTCTCATCTACATGTTGCCCCTTGGCGACATCATCTGAAAACATAATGTCAGTTTCCACTTGTATGCTGACGACACCCAGCTCTATCTCACCACCACTTCTCTCGACCCCTCCACAGTCTCTAAATTGTCAGACTGCTTGTCCGACATCCAGTTCTTGATGAGCAGAAATTTCCTCCAATTAAATATTGGGAAGACCGAAGCCATTGTTTTCAGTCCCCGCCACAAGCTCCGTTCCCTAGCCATGGACTCCATCCCTCTCCCTAACATCTGTCTGAGGCTGAACCACACTGTTCACAACCTTGGTGTCAAATTTCACCCTGAAGTGAGCTTCTGACCACATATCAGTGGCATAACTAAGACCGCCTATTTCCACCTTCGTAACATTGCCCGTCTTCGCACTGTAAAGTTCGCAATTATCGCGATTCGAAATAACGAGAGAGAGACAGATTCGTTTAATCAGTTTATTTAAACGAAATGCTGTCATGATTAAAATGGACACAGAAGCCTGTAAAATGGCCGCCGCGCATCGTGACAGAAGCTTCCAGAATTTTCAGTGGGCAGACAAGATGGCGTTCGAATAAACATTTCAGTACGAGATTCGATAATACTCAGCAAACACTGATAAAGACAGTATGCAACCTGTCTGCATTCGAAACAATAGCATAAGATATGAGTGCTGGAATCGTTTTCCATGCACAAGTAAGGTTCATTGTACTGGGCAATCGAAGGCCCATCCAGACACATCAATACACAAATACCCCCACGGCTCTACAATGAGAGAGCCATTCTCGGGTGATTAAACAAATATTCGGAGGCCCCCAAAACCAGTCAGGGAGACGATTCATACGATCCTGGCTGGCCGGACAATAGGGAGAACATTAACGGGTAGTTGGCCAGTTTCAGGTGCTACCAAAACCCATTACAGACAAGAATCACCCCATGCTGGGAGTTTTGAGCGCCAATATTTCACAAAGGACAAACATTAAGATTTGGGCGGGAGATAAGAAAATACAGCACTATAACTATAGTGAACAAATGTCCATCACTCTCTTATCCTCTTTTTCCTCTGATTCTCCGGGCTCTTGTCTGGACCCGCTGCGGACTGCTGAAGCTCTTTTAAGGGCTGGACATCGTTGACTTCTAGCCGTACTGGTCGGTTATTCGAATGTTGGGTGGAGCTCAAACGGACGAGCCGCCTCAGTAAGGGCAAGTGACCGGGTGCACCATCCCGAGAGTCGGTAAACGGTGTCTGGACCCGAAGGCCCGAAGAAACAAGACGAGACGAGAAGAAGAAGAAGCCACGTGCCGCCGCGGTCAGTAAACCCCGACCGCGCCCGAAAATATATAGACCATTTTTGAACTCTACCGGTAAAGACTCTCTTTTGAATTTTACCGGTAATTGGTGTCGGTCCAGGAAGACTTTTCTTTGAGTTCTACAGCCGGACCCGAGTCCTGTCGAGATCTTCATGACAACGGGGAGCCTGGCCTGCTTGCCCCAGCAGAGAAGATAAACAAGTGGCGTACAGAGACCCCTCCAAACACGTGACAGTCAGGCGCTGCAGCGAAATGAGCCGAGCGACTCATTTTAAAATCCTCCGAAGTATCCCGAGTGATGAGCATGTTTCCTGATCCTACAAATCTAGATATAGTGTAGGGATTGATAGGGGAGGGTGTTTTTTATTAAGGATAAAGTATAATGTGTTCCCCTTTCTACGATGTGCCGTGCGTTCTTCATTACCACAGACCAAGCTTTATGAATGTATGTATACTTGTACTATCGTTAATTTGCGCCTATGACATGTACTTCATGATTTTAGACGCTATGCAATAAAGATTTCCATTTCGTACTATTCGATCGGGTCTATCTGAGTTTTCTCTGCATTACTGCTCTTGCACCTAAGTCCAGCGTTAGAACCGTAAGGGCGAGTGGGTCGAACCACTTACAGGTGCTTATTGCAACAAGGCTGGCCGGAGACCAGAGCAAGCAATAGTATTAGGCAACGAAGGCCTAACCCCACACCAGCACCGGCTGCGATACAAGCACGCGCGCAAACCCCTTACAGCCCCTGCCTCAGCTCATCTACTGCTGAAACCCTCACCCATACCTCTAGACTTGACTATTCCAATGCACTCTTGGCTGGCTTCCCACATTCTACCCCACATAAACTTGTGGTCATCCAAAACTCGGCGGCCCGTGTCCTAACTCGCACCAAGTCCCGTTCGCCCATCACCTCTCTGCTCGCTGACCTACATTGGCTCCTGGTTAAGCAGCGCCTTGATTTCAAAATTCTCATCCTTGTTTTCAAATCCCTCCATGGCCTTGCCCATCCCTATCTCTGTAATCTCCTCCAGCCCCACAACCCCCTGATATATCTGCGCTCCTCTAATTCTGCCCTCTTGAGCATCCCTGATTATCATCACTCAACCATTGTGGCTGTGCCTTCAGTTGCCTAGGTCCTAAGCTCTGGAATTCCCTGCCTAAACCTCTCCGCTGCTCTACCTCTCTTTCCTCCTTTAAGATGCTCCTCAAAACCTACCTCTTTGACCAAGCTTTTGGTCATCCGCCCTAATTTCTTCTTATTTGGCTCAATGTCAAATTTTTGTCTTAAAATACTCCTGTGAAGCGCCTTGGGACGTTTCACTACATTAAAAACGCTGTATAAATACAAGCTGCTGTTGTTGTCAGAAATAGCTTTATATTCTCACAGGTGCTATTCTGTGGCACCAAGAGATACTCTGGCTCACAATATCTACCCTTATATTTTTAAGTGTGTGATTGATTGCTTGCTTTTTAAGGTAGGGAAATTTATTTTAATTGATCTTGTGGTATCAGACAGCCAAAGAGAATGCACAAAAGTGACACTTCGGATGTGAGGAGAAAGTGATAGTGCAGCCACAAGGACTGCAGACACTAGATACAAGGGCCCAGAATTTGCGGTCAGCATGTTGGGATTTCCGACATTCAATTCAAATCAACGAAGTATAGTGGGGATCCCCTTGTGCGAGCTGCTGTGACATCAACAGAAGAGCATGCCAGGAGCAGCACCAGGCGTACCTAAAAATGAGGTTTCAACCTGGGGAAGTTGCAACACAGGACTACATACATGCTAACAAGCGGAAGCAGCATACTTTAGACAGAGCTAAGCGATCCCACAATCAACGGATCAGATCAAACAGATGCAGTCCTGCCACATTCAGTCGTGAATGCTGGTAGACAATTAAACAACTAATGGGAGGAGGAGACTCCATGAATATCCCCATTCTCAATGATGGCGGAGCACAGCATGCGAGTGCAAACGACAAGGCTGAAGCGTTTGCAACCACCTTCAACCAGAAGTGCCAAGTGGATGATCCATATTGGCCTCCTCCTGAGGTCCCCACCATCACAGAAGCCAGTCTTCAGCCAATTCGATTCACTTCACATGATATCAAGAAACGGCTGCACTCACTGGATACAGCAAAGGCTATGGGCCCTGACAACATCCTAGCTGTCGTGCTGAAGACTTGTGCTCCAGAACTAGCCACACCTCTAGCCAAGCTGTTCCAGTACAGCTACAACACTAGTATCAACCTAACAATGTGGAAAACTGCCCATGTTTGTCCTATCCACAAAAAGCAGGACAAATCCAATCGGCCCAATTACCGCCCCATCAGTCTACTCTCAATCATCAGCAAAGTGATGAAAGGTGTTGTCGACAATGCTATCAAGCATCCCAACCATCTTCAGCTGCTTCATCAGTGACCTTCCCTCCAACATAAGGTCAGAAATGGGGATGTTCGCTGATGACTGCACAGTGTTCGGCGCCATTCACAACTCCTCATATAATGAAGCAGTCCATGCCCGCATGCAACAAGACCTGGACGACATTCAGGCTTGGGCTGATAAGTGGCAGGTAACATTCGCGCCACAGAAGTGCCAGACAATGACTATCTCCAACAATCGAGAGTCTAACCACCTCCCCTTGACATTCAATGGCATTACCATCGCCGAATCACCCACCATCAACATGGGGGTCACCATTGACCAGAAACTTAACTGGACCTGCCACATAAATATCGTGGCAACAAGAGCAGGTCAGAGGCTAGGTATTCTGTGGTGAGTGTCTCACCTCCTGACTCCCTAAAACCTTTCCACCATCTAAAGGCACAAGTAAGGAGTGTGATGGAATACTCTCCACTTGCCTGGATGAGTGCAGCTCCAACAACACTCAAGAAGCTCAACACCATCCAGGACAAAGCAGCCCGCTTGATTGGCAACCCATCCACCACCTTAAACATTCACTCCCTCCACCACCGGCGTGCCGTGGCTGCAGTGTGTACCAGCTACAAGATGCACTGCAGCAACTCGCCAAGGCTTCTTCAGCAGCACCTCCCAAACCCGCGACCTCTTCCACCTAGAAGGACAAGGGAAGCAGGCGCATGGGAACACCACCACCTCCAAGTTCCCCTCCAAGTCACACACCATCCTGACTTAGAAGTATATCGTTGATCCTTCACCACACAGACTGCAGCAGTTCAAGAAGGCGGCTCACCATCACCTTCTCAAGGGCAATTAGGGATGGGCAATAAATGCTGGCCTTGCCAGCGACGCCCACATCCCAGGAAGGAAAAAAAAAAGCTGTCTGAGCAGCCAATTGAAATGCAGAATTCTCACAGACAGTGAATAAGGAAGTGAGTAAGCTCTTAAAATTCTGACTTTTTGAAAATGTTACATGGGGAAAAGGCAAACCGGAAATAAAGATGAACAAACTTTTTTTAAATATCACATTTTGAATTTAGAATTTTATTAAAATGGACAAATTGCACACTGCACAAAATTAGTTTTTCAGGCCCTTAACCTTTTTTAAGCAGTAATCATGCTATCAAAAACCCAGTTACACCCAATCTCTTTGGGCCTCACTTTCAGTGGGGAATTTAACAGCGTACTTACTGCGGAAGAGCTGAAATTTTCGTCAGTTTCCCTGATTTGGGTGATTACACAGTTTGTCGCCTCTGTGGTGGGGGTGGGGGGGGGGTGCCGGGGGGTGTTGGGAAGGCACAGTGTGCATGCGCATGCGCCAAATCCCGAAGTTGCGGTCAGTTTCAAAGGCGGGATGATGGCAAAAGCTACCAGTTCACTCGACTGCAAATTCCGGGCCAAGATTTATTGTTATGTAAAAAGCTACAAGCATACATAAACTCAAACATTCATTTTTTTAATCACAATTATCATGCCTTTAAAGTTTGCCTTCTCCAACAAATGAAGATAAATATTCCAGATAGTATTTAACAATTTTAATGACCTTATTTACATCCCATTGATCAGCTGCCTGAAACGGACGAGAAGAGACCACAGGCCAGTAGTTGAATATCGGACCACCGGCCACCAGGTAAGTCATAGCAAAGGCTCAGACACTCGTTGTGGGGCCCAGAGGAACGCTCATGCTCCTCATTGCCCCACAAAGGAAAGTTTAACACTTACCTCACAGAGTCTCTTTTTTCGCAGGTCTGGTTTCACCGAGTGAGCGATCGTGGTGGGCAGCCTGCTCAGGTGGTCATTATATGACATTGGGCTCCTATGTAGGTTTCCGCCTAATTCAGGCAAGCACATTGGCCGTCCAAAAAGCAGCAGTGTTGAAATTGCCTTGAGGTGGGAATGGAGTGGAAAACTGACCCGCTCCAATTTAACTCCGGCTCTGTAGGGTTGTGCTAGGTGGGGGGAGTTATAATTCCCCTTCTAGTTACAGGATCCTAGAAGGTGTACAGTGGTGTTCCCCAGGGATTGGTACCAGGACCACTGCTTTTCTTGACATATATTAATGATTTGGACTTAGGTGCACAGGACACAATTTCAAAATTTGCAGATGACACAAAACTTGGAGGTAAAGTGAACAGTGAGGAGGATAGGGATAGACTTCAAGAGGACATAGACAGGCTGGTGGAATGGGCGGACACGTGGCAGATGAAATTTAACACAGAAAAGTGCAAAGTGATACATTTTGGTAGGAAGAACGAGGAGAGGCAATATAAACTAAAGGGTACAATTCTAAAGGGGGTGCAGGAACAGAGAGACCTGGGGGTGCATCTGCATAAATCGTTGAAGGTGGCAAGACAGGTTGAGAAAGTGATTAAAGAAGTATATGGGATCCTGGGCTTTATAAATAGAGACATAGGGCTGGATTTTTACCAGCCCTGAGGAGGCGGGTTTGGAGGCGGGACTGCTGGCAAAATCAAAAAGAATGAGAGCAGGTCTGGAACCTGCTCCCAACCCACCTCCAAACAATCTTCCCGGGAGTCGGGTCCCCGATTTGCGCAGGGACCCGACTCCTAGCGGCAGGAAGAGGATTATAGCCACTTAACTGCCTGTTAACAGGCAGTTATCAGGCAGTTAAGAGGCTTTTTCACATTTTGAGACTTCTGTTGCAGGCTTCCTGACGTCGGGGAACCCCGCCAGGGTAGGTGAGGCGTGCTGTGGGTCTGTTGTAATGTTTGTGTATAGATGACAGCTGCAGAAGTGGTGTGAAGGATCCAATGGGACACTGGTGAGTATCAGATATAAGGAGATGTTGGGAAAGTCATTTTTAATGTGTTTAGATTTTTCTGTAGGTGACAAGCTTTGAAGTGTTTGTGTGGCCTCACCTCATTGGGAGAAGTGACAGATCGCTTCTGTAACCTCACCTGCAGCTGCCATCTGTTTTATCCTAAGGAGAGAGTCATTGGAGAGCCTGGGTGCAAGGGCTCATCTTTGTACAGTGATTGTCAGTGTTTGACAGCACCTCAATGCTGTCAAAGACTGACAAATCATCTGTCAAAAATAAATGCTACATGTCCCTTTAAGAGAACCGGCAGATGAAGCGTCATCAACTGATGTCATCTGACACTGGCTTTCCCTTAATTGGCCGGCAAGCCCGCAGGGCGGGCTTAACAAGGCCAATCAGGGAGAAATAGCGTCTGTGCGTCGGACGTCACTGGGGGCGGGACTAGAACCCGGAAGGAAGCAGTCCCGCCCCCAACTCATCTCGGCAGGTAAAATCCAGCCCATAGAGTACAAAAGCAAGGAAGTTATGATGAACCTTTATAAAACACTTGTTCGGCCACAACTGGAGTATTGTGTCCAATTCTGAGCACCGCACTTTAGGAAGGATGTGAAGGCTTTAGAGTGGGTGCAGAAAAGATTTACGGGAATAGTTCTGTTGATGAGGGACTTCAATTACGTGGATATACTGGAGAAGCTGGGGTTGATCTCCTTAGAGAAGATTGAGAGAAGATTTGATAGAGGTGTTCAAAATCATGAGGGATCTAGACAAAGTAGATAGAGAGAAACTGTTCCCATTGGCGGCAGGGTCGAGAACCAGATGTCACAGATTTAAGGTGATTGGTAGAAGGTCCAAAGGTGACATGAGGAAACGCAGCGAGTGGTTATGCACTGCCCGAAAGGGTGGTGGAGGCAGATTCAATCGTGGCTTTCAAAAGGGAATTAGATAAGTAACTGAAGGAAAAGAAATTGCAGGGTTACGGGGAAAGGGCGGGGGAGTATGACTAGCTGAAGTGCTCTTGTACCGAGCCGGCACGGGCTCGATGGGCCAAATGGCCTCCTACTGTGCTGTAACGATTCTATGATTCTATGATCTGAGGACACAGCCTGAAGCCAATACAGTACAAGTCACTTATATTAGGCTTATCCATCATAACCTGATTTGTCCATTATAACTGATATTTGCTCTAATTGGGGAATGGAGCATCAAAAGCTTAAAAAAAATGTTCAGCTCTAATATGGAACAAAAAAATCTCTGAATAAAATGCTTTTATTAAAGAATCATGTCATTATTTTCCATAGATTGGTGAATTAGATACATTCGTTTCAACATGAAATGCTGAACGGAATCCATGAGTTAATAATTGCAGCAGTACAGTTTTTAAAAAATGCTCCGAAGACAATTAAAAATTTGTTTTAACAGTTAGCAGTTCAAAATAAAAGGGTTTTCTATGGAGAAACAGACTGCTTGCATGAACATAACTTTTCACACCTCTGGGATAGTTGCAGCAGAGACTTTTGGTAGCCATGACAGCAAGTTACCCCTGTGCACAATAAATGGGCCAATGATTAGTCCCAAAGTCACCAAAAAATCACATCAGTCTGGGCCTGAAAAGCTCCTTATTATTCCAAACCAATGTTCCCATCCACGATAACTACATAACTGATAAAACATGCATTACCTTTAATACATAATTGGCTTGGGGAAATTATTTTTGTCTGGTTCAGCTGATTGAACAAACAAGCTGCATATCTTATAACTGAAGTGCACTATATTTGATTCGAGCACTGGGGAGCTAGAAAATCCAAGCTACAATGCCAACTCTACAGTGATATCAGAGCAGGCAAAGAAGATCATTGTGCATACAGAGTGCGCTGCAACTGGCAATAAATTAGGACAATCCAGGTGCCTCTTTGCCAACATTAAAGAACGGGAAAAATTAAGTTTAGAAAATTCCCACGGGCGAACTCTTTAAACTTTACTTTGCGTCAGCTGCAGTCATATTGCAGCAGGTGTGCACCAGAAGCGTTGTCAGACTAACTCCCTGACATCATTTCACACTGCTTTCATAAGTTCCATTTCAGGGTAATGTCTTGCATCGGTGGGATGCCAAATTCATTTTGCATTATGGCAATGTGTGATATAATGGACTATAGCAGCAATTGTATGTGTTGCAAAGGCAGAAGCACAAATGCAGAATCTGGTTACATCGAGCTCCTTTGTCTGCTTCCATCCTATGATCTATAACAGGATTCCACTGTACTGGAGTAGCCTCACTTTAATAGAGATGCGTTCTCATTTTTGGTCTTGGCTCCTTGAACCCTATTGCTTACTGCTGTGTGGACTTGATGATTGTTTATGTTTTATACATGACAGTATTGTAGATTTGCAGTTCACAGCATGACTCATTTCACAGATTCTTTGTAGTATCTTGGAAGACAGAAGAACAAAATCCTTTTTCTTAAATAATTACTGACAAGAAAAATGACTGTAGGTTGCAACAGGAATGAAATGTGCACTAGAATCAGCATGAAAATCACTGAAGTTGAAAATAAGTGCAGGCAACCTTTTTGCCAAAAAAGGCTGCCTGCACGGTACCTAGTAGACTGTCTCCACTATAGTTTTGCAATAGAAATGTGCATGAACAATGGAGTGATTGAAATTAATATTTTTTATTATTGTTAATAAAACATCTTCGGTGTGCTAATTCACTTTTGTTGCTATCGTTATAAGCGCTTCTAGCTAGTTTCCTTCATCACCCAGTCAGGAACTTCACTAAATTATGCATGAGCAGTTCCACCTCTAGAGCTATGAATAATCAATATACTGTAGCTACTGAGCTAGAATTAATTCTTCAGCTTATTAAAGACACACTGAGCCCTATTCTGAATTTATGTGCCCATGAAATCTATACATTTTTGATGATTAATGGTCACATTTTTATATCATTTCTCTGTTATCTTCAATTATTGTTCTTACAATCACTGCCTTTTTTAAATAAAAGCCATGTTTTTCATAAAATGTAGCTTATGTATGGTTCTGATGATCATTTGATATGCACCCTCATTTCTGAATTGGAAGATGCCTTCTCAGGTTAGATGCAGGACTCAGCCCTAGGTTACCCGCCTCGAGAAAATGAACCATTTTTACCCAGATCAAACCTTTTTATTTAAACAACATTGCTCGCATGCATTGTGAAAAACGCTTTCAGGTTTGTAATTCATCCAGTCTAGCCGGCCCACACAATAACACTTTGAAGGGATCCACAAGGTTCAGATCAGAGCGAAAAGCACATGACGAATGCAATCCAAAATCTGACTTCCAATTATTCCTTTAAAATGTTCCAAATCTGCGCCAGGATAAACTGGGCTTCCTTATGGGTGGGTCTCGTACGTAGGTCAATTCAGACATAGGCAGAGGCAGGCCAGTATTACCCTGCCAGCCGACTCACAGTTTTGATCCCTACTTACTGACCAACACATTGTCCTCCAGCTGGTGCTCACTTTTCCCAGCACCACTTGCCATTTGCTCGGTTCCCCACCTCTGATTGCCAGCATTTTAAAAAACAGTGCATGCACAGGATGTCTAAAATATAAATGTATAAAGTAACAGACAACTCCACCTCATACACCAGAACAAGTTACAGCCAGAAGCAAAATACTGCGGATGCTGGAAATCTTAAAAAGAAACAGGAAATGCTGGAAATACTCAGCTGGTCAGACAACATCCATGGAGGGAGAAACAGAGTTAACGTTTCAGGTCGATGACCTTTCATCAGAACTGGAAAAAGTTGGAGATGTAACATGTTTCAGGCAAATACAGGGGCAGGGAAAGGGGTGAGGGGAGGAAAGAACAAAAGAGGAGGTCTGTGATAGAGTGGAAGGCAGGTGTGATTAAATGACAAAAGGGATGATGGTGCAAGGCAAAAGGGGATGGTAATGGGAGAAGTTAAGAAACAAAAGATGGGTGTAGAGGAGCTGTAAATGGCAACAGCAGAACCATTACCAGACCCTGCAGTCTGGAAAAATGGGAGCAGTGGTTATGATATGACCTCAGCACAAGAAAGAAAAAGGGGGAGAAAAAGTTCTGTTTCGGGTTTAGATGTCAGCATTTACAGGTTTGTTTTGGAAAGAATTTATCTGAAATTCTTAAACACAGTACTCAGTCAGCAATGGGATTTACTTTATTAGGAAAAATTCATAGAGGTGCCATTACACTGCTGGGCATATTCTAAAGGCCACCAACTAGTGGGAAGGATATAGAAGGATATTGCAGGTGCAAGAACTATAGAATAGTGATAATGGGGGATTTCAGCTTTCCTAATATAGACTGAGATAGTAATAGTGTAAAGGGCAGAGAGAGAGAAGTTCTGAAGTGTGTCCAGGAGAACTTTCTTGATCAGTACGTTTCTGGCCCATCAAGGAAGGAGGCATAACAACAGAAAACGCTGGAAAAACTCAGCAGGCCAGACAACATCCGTGGAGAGAGAAACAGAGTTAACGTTTCAGGTCGAAACCCTTCGTCGGAACTGAAAGAGCAGGAAATTAAACAGATAAAAATGCAAGGGGGAGGCTGGGGGGAGGAATAAAAGAACAAAAGGGGGGGTCTATGGTAAGTAGAGACATTAAGAGATGCTCAAGGCAAGACGAGATGGTAATGGGACAGGTTAAGAAACAAAAGGTGAAGTGTGAAATGCTGGCAGAATGAGAGACAGCTGCCGTAGGGGGCGAGAGAGAGAAAAAAAGGAAAAAGGCACGGACCAAAAGGGTGGATAAAATGTATACATATGTGGTAGGGGCCGGGGTTATGATCTGAAATTGTTGAACTCGATATTGAGTCCGGAAGGTTGTAAAGTGCCTAAACGATGAAGGAGGCATTGCTGGAATTGGTTCTGGGGAATGAGGTGGGTCAAGTGGAGCAAGTGTCAGTAGGGGAACATTTAGGGAACAGTGATCATTGTATCATAAAGTTTAGATTAGCTATGGAAAAGGACAGGGAGCAATCTAGAGTAAAAATACTTAATTGGAGGAAGGCCAATTTCAGTGGGTTGAGAATGGATCTGGTTCAGGTAAATTGGAATCAAAGATTGGCAGGCAAAACTGTAATCGAGCAATAGGTTACCTTTAAAGAGGAGATGGCTCGGGTATAGTTAAGGTACATTCCCACGAGGGGGAAAGGTAGGGCAAACAAAGTCAGAGCTCCCTGGATGACGAAAGAGATAGAGAGTAAGATGAAGCAGAAAAAGGGGCATATGACAGATGTCAGGTTGAGAATACAAGTGAGAACCAGGCTGAATATAGAAAGTTCAGAGGGGAAGTGAAAAAGGAAATAAGAGGGGCAAAGAGAGAGTATGAGAAGAGACTGGCAGCTAACATAAAAGGGAATCCAAAAGTCTTTTCTAGGCATATAAATAGTAAACGGGTAGTAAGAGGAGGGGTGGGGCCGTTTAGGGACCAAAATGGACACCTACACATGGAGGCAGAGGGTATGGCTGAGGTACTAAATGAGTACTTTGCATCTGTCTTTACCAAAGAAGAAGGCGCTGCCAAAGTCATAGTGAAAGAGAAAGTAGTTGAGCTACTGGATGAGATAAAAATTGATAGAGGAGGTACTAGAAAGGCTGGCTGTACTTAAAGTAGAAAAGTCATCAGGACCAGATGGGATTCATCTTAGGATGCTAAGGGAAATAAAGGTGGAAATTGCAGAGGTACTGGCCATAATCTTCCAATCCTTCTTAGATACGGGGTTGGTGCCAGAAGACTGGAGAATTGCAAATGTTACACCCTTGTTCAAAAAAGGGTATAAGGATAAACCCAGCAACTACAGGCCAGTCAGTTTAACCTCGGTAGTGGGCAAACTTTTAGAAACGATAATCTGGGACAAAATTAACAGTCACTTGGACAAGTGTGGATTAATTAAGGAAAGCCAGCTCAGATTTGTTAAAGGCAAATCGTGTTTAACTAACTTGATTGAGTTTTTTGATGAGGTAACAGAAAGGGTTGATGAGGGCAATGCGGTTGATGTGGTGTACATGGACTTCCAAAAGGCATTTCATAAAGTTCCATGTAATAGGCTTGCCAGCAAAGTTGAAGCCCATGGAATAAAAGGGACAGTGGCAGCATGGATACAAAATTGGCTAAGTGACAAGAAATAGAGAGCAGTGGTGAACGGTTGTTTTTCGGACTGGAGGAAGGTATACAGTGGTGTTCCCCAGGGGTCAGTACTAGGACCACTGCTTTTCTTGATATATATTAATGACTTGGACTTGGGTGTACAGGGCACAATTTCAAAATTTGCAGATGACACAAAACTTGGAAGTATAGTGAACAATGAGGAGGATAGGGATAGACTTCAGGAAGACATAGACAGGCTGGTGAAATGGGCCGACACGTGGCAGATGAAATTTAACACAGAAAAGCGCGAAGTGATACATTTTGGTAGAAAGAACGAGGAGAGGCAATATAAACTAAAGGGTACAATCCTAAAGTGGGAGCATGAACAGAGAGACCTGGGGGTGTAGGTGCACAAATTGTTGAAGGTGGCAGGGCAGGTTGGTAAAGCGGTTAAAAAAGCATACAGGATCCTGGGCTTCATAAATAGAGGCATAGAGTACAAAAGCAAGGAAGTTATGATGAGAGTTTATAAAACACTGGTCTGACTTCAACTGGAGTATTGTGTCCAATTCTGGGCACCGCACTTTAGGAAGGATGTGAAGGGTGTAGAAAAGATTTGCAAGAATGGTTCCAGGATGAGGGACTTCAGTTACATGGATAGACTGGAGAAACATAGAATCTAGGAGCAGGAGTAGGCCATTCGGCCCGTCGAGCCTGCTCCACCATTCAATACGATCATGGCTGATCATCCAAATCCAGTGCCCTGTCCCCTGCTTTAATCCCCACAGTACACATATCCCACCCTACCCCCGTAACCCCACGTATTTAATTCCCCCTAACATATCCCATCCTATCCCCATAACCCCACATATTTAATCCCCCCCTAACACTAAGGGTCAATTTATCATAGCCAAATCAACCTAACCCGCACATTTTTGGACTGTGGGAGGAAACCGGAGCACCCGGAGGAAACCCACGCAGACACGGGGAGAATGTGCAAACTCCACACAGACAGTCACCCGAGGTCAGATTTGAACCCGGGTCCCTGGCGCTGTGAAGCACCAGTGCTAACCACTATGCCACCGTGTTGCCCAGAAGCTGGGGTTGTTCTCCTTAGAGCAGAGAAGGTTGAGAGGAGATTTGATAGAGGTGCTCTGGAATGCACTGCCTGAGAGGGTGGTGGAGGCAGATTCAATCGTGGCTTTCAAAAGGGAATTGCATAAGTACCTGAAGGAAAAATATTTGCTGGGCTACGGGGAAAGGGCAGGGGAGTGGGACTAGCTGAAGTGCTCGTGCAGAGAGTCGGCACAGGCTTGATGGGTCGAATGGCCTCCTTCTGTGCTGTAACCCTTCTATGTTTCTATGGGGGAAAATTTCAGTTGCTTTGCGCCTCCCGTTAGCGTGGGGCGCAAAGTAACTAGCGCTCGGTGCGGCGATGTTTGCGCCACTCACGAAATTGACCAGACATTTTGGGGCGGCACTAAACACTACCGCCACGATCTCCTGCGCCCGCAGATCGTGACGTCAGTCGAGCGTGCAACGCCCCGGTAGCACCCCGGACCGGATATTGAGTGGTGCCCCCTGCCTTTCCGTCTGCCGCTAGCAACGACAGGTTGAGGGGAGCGTTTTGCAGTCGGGAAGGGACTGGGGGAGCGCTATTTAAAGGCGACCGCTTCCTGCCTTTTTTTGTCGGCGACATTTTTGCACCACGCATTCTGAGAGAGAGAGAGAGAGACTTCTGGAGAGATTCAACGCTGTGTGAAGGAGTTTTGGGTACTGAGCAGCACTTTGCAGGTTCATTTTGATTTGACCTTCCTTGTATCGATTTAGAAGAGACTGTGGGGGCTGCACTCTGAGCTCTTTCCCTGGGCCTCTCCATTGTTCTTTCCAGCAGATTTGATGTACAGGTCTCTCTAGGCCGAGATTCAAGGCTGCAATGAGCAGGTTGTGGATGGAGAGCAAGATCGACCTTTAAGAACTGGCCGGCGCCAGTGTATCTGTGTTCCATTGTTGACTGACATCACATGAGCTTCGCCAGCGCTCTGAGTTAGCACCTCGCTCCTCGGCGTTAGCACCTTAAGAGAGGTGTGCAGCGCCTGATTTAGCGCTCCAATCAACTCCAGGTGCGATAGAAGCCAAGTTTGCAGTCAGAGGCGATAATTAGCACCAGGCGCTAAACTTTGCGCCCGGCCGATAAATGCGCCCCAAACGGGGCGACACCGAATTTCTCCCCCTATGATTTTGCGTTCTCAAACACTTGAGGCTGTGTGGAATACTGCAAACCTGCCATTATTCTGCCGTTTGTACATTTCGATGGCACTGCAGGTTTCAAACTTCAGTAGGAGTCTAAGATTTGTGACTTTTCTATTCTTTGGGATTTTCTGGCGAGGTAAGATTGAATACATATACAAGGGACTATGTTTTCTCTTTGACTTCACATTGCAGCCTGCCGGTTTAAAGGAACTTTTAAATACAGCTTTAGAGGCGACCGTCTTTTATACACTTCACTCCGTGTATTTTGTTTCCAGTTTTCTAACCCTCAGCATCCACTGTCACATGATGAATAAATGTGCAGGAGATGGTACATTGCTGTATACGCTAACCTGGAAATTTGCAAAGTGCACGTATTAAGGATTTTTTAGGTTATGCCTGTCAATGGGAATCCACCACTGCAATTTCCTCCCAGACCTTCATTTGCTATGCGGCGTGGGTTAGAGAGGCAATTCCGTTCCTGACATGGTTACCACTGCTGGGAGAGGGGGAAATACAGTTCCAGTGCAGTCTTTATGTAGCCAAGCCAAAGCAGAGCACCACTTTTCTGCAAGAATGGCTGAAACAGCAGCAGCTTCAGGTTGTCAGCAGATGGAATGGCTTCCAGACCTGGAGGTCATTTTGGCAGAAGTCAGGGTCGGAAGAGTGAGATTGTTGAGCACCAAGGGCAGGAATTCCCATAAGAGAGCAATGCAGGCTGTATGGAGGGAAGTGGCAGAGACAGTCAGTGCAACCTCGACCCCACACAGTGCAGCAAGAGGTCAATGATCTCACAAGGGTGGCCAAGTAAGTCAAGGTATTCTTGCCAATGCACATCCTCTACCATTCATACAACCTTCACTCTCCTCCTTATCCCTCACTCTTTCTCTTTCAGAATCTGGGTGTCAGGGGAACGCCTGAAAAGGGCAATCTCTACAAACACTCTAGCATCTTCTTTACCCAAAGCACTCTTCCAACTCACATTGCCTGCTAGTCTTCAAGGACACTTCATTTAAAGGGAAAGTGCACCTCTATAACATCATCATGGGATGTATGCATTCATATGGGGGAAAATGTCTATGCCATTCACATGCTCTAAACATTGTCTCCTCTCAAATTGTGGCCAGTCAGATAGAAGAACCTGTAGAAGAAAGCAAGGTTGAAAATGAAGTGGCAACAGAAAGTTGGTAAAAGCTGGGAAATGCTCACCATAGGTAGTCTCAGCCTTTTGTGCTTTCTCAAAGTATTGCAATGTTCTTACATTCAGCTGTTATTTCTTCAATTTTTTACACAGCTAAGCAGGCTCTTATATTTCACATCATAGGAAGTGTTTTACAGAAAGAAAGACTTGCATTTATATAGCGCCTTTCACGACCACCAGACGTCTCAAAATGCTTGACAGCCAATGAAGTAATTTTTTGAAGTGTAGTCATTGTTGTAATGTCAGAAGAAGTTGACAATGACATTGGCCACCTAGGCACTTCCACTGTCGGATTAGCTGCCAGAACCACTGCTTCAACTGCTGCCATTGCATCATGGCATCTTACTTGTGCAAGCATCATCACAGAGACACCCACTTTGAAGGAAACAGCTTTTCAGTCAGAAGGGCCTTCAGCCTTGGCAAAGGTTGCTGATGAGTTGAGATATTTTTGAAGGCTCTCCAAAAACTTCCTGAATTTTTCCCCCCATTCCCCTTTAATTGTCCCCATCCATTTAAATCTCACTTTCAGCTCCCACCACAAGTGTATTCCAGACCTGTCTGAGTTTGCACCAGGAGTTGTGAATGATTATTCAGGTTAGTTTACCAGAGAATCGAACGCTATTTGCATTTGGCCTGTTGGGCAGGACTTGCTCCAGTTTTAAACCATTCAGTACTGACTTATGCCTGTTGACAAGCATTAGCACCTTGGTGTCCCATTTACATTTTAGAAATTTTGGGACAGCTTACTCAAAACATCCAGTCCAAAATCATGAAGCTCTGTCCAATTTTACCTCTGATTTTTTACTTTACACTTCCTCTCACAACACAGACAATGAATTACCACAGTGTGTTGCAGCATTAGCTCTCAGTATCTCATACAGTGGCCATTCTTCATAGAATCATAGAAATTTACAGCACAGAAAGCGGCCATTCGGCCCATCTTGTCCATAGGGCCGACAAAGAGCTATGCACCCTAATCCCACTTTCCAGCACTTGGTCCATAGCCCTGTAGGTTATGGCACTTCAAGTGCATATCCAAGTACTTTTTAAATGTGATGAGGGTCTCTGCCTCTACCACCCTTTCAGGCAGTGAGTTCCAGACCCCCACCACCCACTGGGTGAAAAAATTTCTCCTCAAATGCCCTCTAAACTTCCGACCAATTACTTTAAATCTATGCCCCCTGGTTATTGACACTTCTGCTAAGGGAAATAGGTCCTTCCTGTCCACTCTATCTAGGCCCCTCATAATTTTATACACCTCAAGTAGGTCTCCCCTCAGCCTCCTCTGTTCCAAAGAAAACAACCCCAGCCTATCCAATCTTTCCTCATAGCTAAAATTCTCCAGCCCAGGCAACATCCTCGTAAATCTCCTCTGCACCCCCTCTAGTGCAATCACATCTTTCCTGTAATGTGGTGACCAGAACTGCACGCAGTATTCTAGCTGTGCCCTAACTAGTGTTTTATACAGTTCAAGCATAACCTCCCTGCTCTTATATTCTATGCCTCGGCTAATAAAGGCAAGTATCCCATATGCCTTCTTAACCACCTTATCTACCTGTCCTGCTACCTTCAGGGATCTGTGGACATGCACTCCAAGGTCCTTCTGATCTTCTGCACTTCTCAGTGTCTACCATTTATAGTAGATTCCCTTGCCTTGATAGCCCTCCCCAAATGCATTACCTCACACTTGTCCGGATTGAATTCCATTTGCCACTGTTCTGCCCACCTGACCAGTCCATTGATATCTTCCTGCAGTCTGCAGCTTTCTTCTTCATTATCAACCACACAGCCAATTTTTGTTTCATCTGCAAACTTCTTAATCATACTTCCTACATTCAAGTCCAAATCATTGATATATACCACAAAAAGCAAAGGACCCAGTACTGAGCCCTGCGGAACCCCACTGGAAACAGCCTTCCAGTCACAAAAACACCCTTCGACCAGTACCCTTTGTTTCCAGCCTCTGAGCCAATTTTGGATCCAACTTGCCACTTTGCCTTGGATCCCATGGGCTTTTACTTTCATGACCAGTCTGCCATGCGGGACCTTATCAAAAGCCTTGCTAAAATCCATATAGACTACATCAAACACACTACCCTCATCTACCCTCCTTGTTACCGCCTCAAAAAATTCAATCAGGTTAGTCAGACACGACCTTCCCTTAACAAATCCATGCTGACTGTCCCTGATTAATCCGTGTCTTTCTAAATGAAGATTTATCCTGTCCCTCAGAATTTTTTCCAAAAGGTTTCCCACCACCGAAGTTAGGCTGACT
This sequence comes from Squalus acanthias, assembly GCA_030390025.1. NCBI lineage: Eukaryota > Metazoa > Chordata > Chondrichthyes > Squaliformes > Squalidae > Squalus > Squalus acanthias. Next base: position 148,896,385 of record CM059427.1, read on the forward strand.
CGCCTGTAATTACTTGGTCTATCCCTTTCTCCCTTTTTAAACAACGGTTAGCAGTCCTCCAGTCGTCTGGCACCACACTTGTAGCCAGAGTGTAATCCTGGACATTATACAATTATAGAGGCCATGTAGGCGAAGCCCAATCCTGTTCTCCACACAAGCACACTTTCCAACAGTTCTCATTTAATAGTCATAGCAGTGACCCTGATTCCCTCCATCTTCACATGCTATCCACATATTCACACTTCCAGTAGGGATCACTGGATAGCAATCAGTTTGGCTGATTTTTCCACTGCATGGTAAGAAGAAACTGAAGCCAACTGTATTACTGCTACTGCCCCCTAGGCTAAGATCAGCTAATTTAGCAAAGACCAGGGATCATCTAGTCTGTAGGGCTCAGTGACATGTCACAAAAGTGTATTTATCCAGTGGTTGAAGTTTCAATCATATATTAGTTCAGCTCCAAGTTATCAATGCTGACATTTAATTACATATATTCCTGAAATAAACAGAAAGCTACATCTCATAAACTGAAAAATATTAGTTAATGATAGGCCTTTCTAATGATTGTTTTCCTCCCAATTTTCTGCTCTCCTCCCCTGAAGGTAGTGGCTCATGGTGAGGTCCAGTTTGACAAACAGTAACAACCCTCTGATACCACGCACAAGTGATGATTTTTTCATGCTCGAGTCTGATCAGGAGTGTCAGTAGTCTATTTAACCACAGTGGATATCACAGTCCCAGCCTGTCCTCACCCAATAACCACACATCACACTCTCCAGCAGGGGTCACTGGACAGTCTTTAGGAGCAGGAACCCTGGCTGATTCTGCTCAGTCCTCCCAGTGCTGCAGCCATTTACCCAACTCTACCTTCCCATTACTGCCCTTCCTCTTAAGCCAAAATTGTTGGGCCATCTGGCTGCAGTCATCTCCATGACTGACTTCAATAGCATCCCATAAATTGTTGGCAAGATGGACACTTTTGTAGAACTTAAATGCTCTTTCCATGTTTTCCTCTTTACCCCCTCTCCCCAACAATGAAGAGCTTGGTTGCTCCATTGAGTGGCGAAGCCTGTCCAGTGAGGACAAGTGGGTTGAATTGAAGTTTAGGCTAAGATTTGAACTTGTAATAAGATTTGGTTGAGAGTTCAGTGTTCACTGTTGCTATCAGCCCATTCAGAACCCGAAACATTGATATTGATATTAGGGAAACTAAAATAAAGAAATCTTCTGCAGTTCTATCACAAAGGAGCACTTTTTAGAAATATGCTAATTTATTCAATGTTCAAGTTTTGCTCTATTTACGCTGTAATTTGCTGAAACAGCAATCTATCTACGGAGTGACGAGGTCAATGGCAACTCAAGGACCTCGTGGACGCTGCAGCCAATGACCGACCCCACAGACCAACCACATGGCACTATAAATAGCTGGAAACAGGTGTCAGATTGAGGTGTGGTCCTGGGAGGTAAGTGAGCTGCAACTTCTGAAATTGACCTAAATTAACTTTAAAAAGTTAATTACATTAAAAGAAAATTTAAAGGCTGTAAAACGTAATCTCTAGTGTCTGCACATCCCTGTCATGAGCGCTTCCCTAATGCTCTGAGTTTACATGCAGAATCCTCTGTTGGGCATTGCAGATAATTAGCACATTTAGTGCACGGTACCCCATCCTGTTGATAAAAGTGACTGGATCCTCAATTGGAGCCTTCATCAGCACATGGGTACCCTGGGGAAATCAGCAATCCTGCGGAAGTAGGTTGCCCTGTCTCTTTGCTGTGCAAGGGGCATGCCGTATTTAATTAAGTCAGATGGACTACAGAAGAGGACATCTGTCACCTGTTAAATGCAGGTCCTCACAGATCCTTGGCTGATGTTACCGAGGTCTCCAGTTTCCGACTGGAAAGAACCAGTGCTGTAGAAATTGAGGACCGTAGTCACCTTCATGGCCACTGACAAGGCCCTATGGGAGGTGGACCAAGGCTTTAGGTCTTTGTGAAGCATCTCACAGAGGTGGTCAATTGCTTCCTTGCTGAAGCACAGACTGTGCTTGCAGAGCTCCTCCAACAGTGCCTCAAATGACATCCGTTCCCTATACAATCTCTGTGGGGAGTAGTGGAGAGTTTGGTTCAGTCCGGGCTATGATGGCTCAAGCAGCGCACCTGCTCCTTCTGCTTCTCCTCCAGGTTGTCCATATTAATCAGGAACAGGTGAATGCCCAGTGGATAGGCCATGGCAATACTTTCACCTTACTTACAGGGAGAATTAGGTGGAGGCCCTGAAAGTAATTGCCTTCAGACGCTAACAGCACGCTGGATGGGAAAGCTGGCAAGAATAAACTGCCAAAAATGAAAGATTTAGGAAGAAAATACCCTTAGAACAATTCCCAGACTGCTGAGGTGAGGTTCCACAGCTTTAATGGTGCCATTGTTGGCCTCCCAGGCTTAGAGTCATGTGTTGGTCATAAATCACGCATTACCAGGTCATCCGCCCCATTATTTTTCAGTCTAACTGGCTGCAACATGAATAATGGCGGAAATCCATTGTCAAGTAAACAAGAGAGGAATATAAGGTTAGATGTCATTTAAAAGAACAGTAGCTCTCTCTCTATAAATTACAAAACAGCAATCCAATCGAAGTGCGCAGCTGATGCCATTAGCCTGAGAAGGATTGCTGCCTCAAATTCACCAAATAGTGATTATTAATGTTTATAATATACATATATAAGGATCTAAACACTCCCTTTCCTCTGTTATTTAAAGATTTTACTTGACATAATGCCTGAGGAATATAGATTTTATGACACAAAACCTAAAGCAATATTGGATTTATCATGTAGGACGTGAATGTCTATCGGATTTGTGGTGTAGCAAATGCAGTATTGCCAGGTTGTTCTTGACAGTGAATTACAGGGAAATTCATTAACGTGCATTGATTAAAGAATGATCACAGTCATTCTATAGATGTTTACTATAAAGGGGTATATCAAAAATAGGCAGCCCCCATAATAGAAGATAGAAAGAAAATAGCTTTAAGCAATCTGGTTTAAGGCAACAGCAGTAATTTGAAAAGGAAGATTATTTACATTTCAAGACCATTGGATAGTACAGCTTTACGTTCTTCACTTGAATGTGTTTTGTCTGCTAAAGACATGCACGGTCACCTTAAAAACAAATTTTAATAAAATCTTACACCTATTACAGATATGATGTGGAGATGCCGGCGTTGGACTGGGGTGGACAAAAATGAGAAGTCGCACAACACCAGGTTATAGTCCAACAGATTTATTTAATTTTACAAGCTTTCGAAGCAGTTCGCTCCTTCGTCAGGTAAGTTAGCAATGAGAGAATCTCCCAGAATTCACAATTTAAACCCAGACAAAATCTATTCACATTATTCCCTACAACAAAGAGCACAGCCAAGACAATGAGATGTGTCCCAGGGGGTCCAACGTGTCAAACCACCTGCTGGCTGCATATCCTGTCAATTTGTGTTCTTGTGTTAGTCTTTTTAAAAAAAAAAACACCTGGGAAGACCGGCCATGATGTCAAGTCACGTTCTGTATCGTGACATGAACCCGATATCGCGATTGAGGCCATCCTCATGAGTGCGGAACTTGGCTATCAGTTTCTGCTCTATGATTTTGCGCTGTCGTGTATCTCGAAGGCCGCCTTGGAGAACGCTTACCCGCAGATCCGAGGCTGAATGCCCCTGGCTGCTGAAGTGTTCCCCGACTGGGAGGCAACCCTCCTGCCTGGCGATTGTTGCGCGGTGTCCGTTCATACGTTGTCTCAGTGTCTGCATGGTCTCGCCGATGTACCATGCTCTGGAGCATCCTTTACTGCAACGTATCAGGTAGACAACGTTGGCCGAGTCACATGAGTATGTACCGTGTACCTGGTGGGTAGTGTCCTCATGTGTAATGATGGTATCTGTGTCCATGATTTGGCATGTCTTGCAGAGGTTGCCGTGGCAGGGTTGTGTGGTGTCTTGGTTGCTGTTCTCCTGAAAGATGGGTAATCTGCTGCGAACGATGGTACTTTTGAGGTTAGGCGGCTGCTTGAAGGCGAGTAGTGGAGGCGTGGGGATGGCCTTAGCAAGGTGTTCGTCGTCATCGATGACATGTTGAAGGCTGCGAAGAACATGGCGTAGTTTTTCCGCTCCAGGGAAGTACTGGACGACGTAGGGTACTCTGTTGGTTGTGTCCCGTGTTCGTCTTCTGAGGAGGTCTATGCGGTTTTTCGCTGTGGCCCGTCGGAACTGTCGATCGACAAGTCGAGCGTCATATCCCGTTCTTATGAGGGCGTCTTTCAGTGTCCGTAGGTGTCCATCGCGTTCCTCCTCGTCTGAGCAGAGAACACAAATTGACAGGATATGCAGCCAGCAGGTGGTTTGACACGTTGGACCCCCTGGGACACATCTCATTGTCTTGGCTGTGCTCTTTGTTGTAGGGAATAATGTGAATAGATTTTGTCTGGGTTTAAATTGTGAATTCTGGGAGATTCTCTCATTGCTAACTTATCTGACAAAGGAGCGAACTGCTTCGAAAGCTTGTAAAATTAAATAAATCTGTTGGACTATAACCTGGTGTTGTGCGACTTCTCATTTTTATTACAGATATAACAGAAGTTACCATTATAGGAAACACAAATGCATATCTTCTTGTTTGCATGTTACCAGCACGTATGCAATGAGCAGAAAAATGTAATGATTCTACCATCTTCTGAGTCTCCCCTAATTATTGCCCTCTATATGCAGCAAAGTTCAGAGGGGAGATCTGCGGCTGCAGTGCACCAGCATTACAAGTGTGTAGTTAGGAAATTGGGTGCTGTGCTTGAGGACTGGAACTGCACCTGAAAGGTTCTGCACAGTATTTTCCGATTGGGTAGAACTGGAGGAGCAGGAGGTTTACTATCTGGGAGTGCATGAGCCTCATTAAACCTGCAAAACTATACAAATGAAGACAGGGCTTCTCTGCCCAACATTTCTTAATGGATTACTCCATCATCACTGTGCACAGGCGCACTGCCGAGAGAAATGGTCTTCTTAAAGGTCCATTGGTTTTGTTAGTGATTGTTTAATTTAATTTATTTTGCCTCTTTAGTTTATTTTTGTTGCATTTATTTAGGTGCATTTTATTGGTGGCAGGTGCCAGGTTTAAAGACATCTCCTCGCGGCTGGAGAAGGATCCAAATTAAAAAGCAAAACCTCAAAGGTAATAATCTCTGGATTGTTACCTCAGCCACGCACAAATTGGCATAGGGACAAACAGATTAGAGGTTTAAATGCGTGGCACAAAAAGCGGTGTGGGAGGCAGGGGTTTCAGTTCATGGGGCACTGGCACCAGGACTGGGGAATGAGGGAGCTGTTCCGTTGGGACAGGCTCCACTTAAACCGGGCTGGGACCAGTGTACTGGTGAACCGAATAACTACTGCAGCAGACAGGGCTTTAAACTAATAAAGGGGGGGTGGTAGTGGGAGGATTCAGGAAAGAGCAAATTTAAAAGCAGCGAGAGAAATGTCAAGGCTCTAGAGCAGAGTAGAGTTTTGGGTAAACAGAAGCAGATTGGATCAGGAAGGGACAGAGAGAGTAACAAAGGTAATAAGGCATCAGTGACTAAGGTGGCATCAGGGAAAAATAGAACTAAGTCAAAGCTAAAGGCACTATATCTGAATGTGCGAAGCATTCGCAACAAAATAGATGAATTAATAGCGCAGATAGAAATTAACAGGTTTGATCTAATAGCCATAACGGAGACATGGTTGCAAAGCGGCCACGGTTAGGAACTAAATATTCCAGGATATTTAACTTTTAGAAGAGATAGGCAAAATGGAAAAGGAGGAGGGGTAGCCCTGATAATAAAGGATGGGATAAACACAGGAGAGAGAAAGGATCATAGCTCTGAAAATCAAGAAGTAGAATCAGTTTGGGTGGAGCTAAGAAACAGCAAGGGGCAGAAAACATTGGTGGGATTGTTTATAGGCCCCCAAACAGTAGCTGTAATGTAGGGCAGAGTATAAATCAGGAAATTAGAGGTGCATGTAACAAGGGTAATACAGTAATCATGGGGGACTTTAATCTACTGATAGACTGGGCATTTGCAGTAATAGTGCAACGGACGAACTCATGGAATGTATGCAAGATAGTTTTCTCGATCAGTATGTTGAGGAACCAACTAGGGAAAAGGCTATTTTAGATCTAGTATTGTGCAATGAGAAAGGGTTCATTAATAACCTTGTAGTAAATGGGCCTTTAGGAAAGAGTGACCATAATATGATAGAATTTTATATTGAGTTTGAAAGTAACTTAGTTAAATCCGAAACTAGGGTCTTAAATCTAAACAAAGCAAACCACGTAGGTATGAGGGGCGAGTTGGCTAAGGTAGATTGGGAAACTACATTAAAAGGTAGACAAGCAATGGCTAGCATTTAAAGAATTAAGACATAATTTACAACAAATATACGTTCCTTTAAGGCACAGGCAAAGTGGTCCAACCGTGGCTAACAAGAGAAGTTATAAAGATGCTAGAACCTATTATTAAGGATGTGGTAACAGGGCACTTAGAAAATAATAATAGGATTGGGCAGAGTCAACACGGATTTATGAAAGGCAAATAGTGTTTGACAAATCTGTTAGAGTTTTTTGAGGTTGTAACTAGCAGAATAGATAAGGGGGAACCAGTGGATGTGAATTTTCAGAAGGCATTCAATAAGGTGCCACACAAGAGGTTATTAAACAAAATTAGGAATCATGGGATTGGAGGTAATATACTAGCATGGATTGAGGATTGGTTAACGGACAGAAAACAGAGAGTAAGAATAAACGGGTCATTTTCGGGTTGGCAGGCTGTAACTAGTGGGGTACCGCAAGGATCAGTGCTTGGGCCTTAGCTATTCACAATCTACATCAATGATTTGGATGAGGGGACCAAATGTAATATATCCAGGTTTGCTGATGATACAAAGCTGGGTGGGAATGTAAGTTGTGAGGAGGATGCAAGGAGGCTTCAAGGGGATATAGACAGGCTAAGTGAGTGGGCAAGAACATGGGAAAAATAGAAAAGCAGAGTATTTTTTAAATGGTGAGAGATTGGGAAATGTTGATGTTCAGAGGGACCTGAGTGTCCTTGTACACAAACCACTGAAAGTTAACATGCAGATACTGCAAGTAATTAGGAAAGCAAATGGTATGTTGGCCTTTATTACAAGAGGATTTGAGTATAAGAGTAAAGATGTCTTACTGCAATTATATAGGGCCCTGGTGAGACCACACCTGGAGTATTGTGTACAGTTTTGGTCTCCTTACCTAAGGAAGGATATACTTGCCATAGAGGGAGTGCAACGAAGGTTCACCAGACTGATTCCTGGAATGGGGGGATTGTCCTATGAGGAGAGATTGAGAGATTGAGTAGACTAGACCTATATTCTCTAGAGTTTAGAAGAATGAGAGGTGATCTCATTGAAACATACAAAATTCTTACAGGAATTGACAGGGTAGATGTTTCCCCTGGCTGGGGAGTCTAGAACCAGGGGTCACAGTCTCAGAATAAGGGGTCGGCTATTTAGGACTAAGATGAGGAGAAAGTTCTTCACTCAGAGGGTGGTGAATCTTTGGAATTCTCTACCCCAGAGGGCTGTGGAGGCTCAGTCATTGAGCATATTCAAGACAGAGAGCGATAGATTTTTGAATATTAAAAGAATCACAGAATCCCCACAATGCAGATAGATGCCATTTCAGCCCATCGAGCCTGCACCGACACATATCCCAGTAACCCCACTTATTTAATCCCCCCTAACACTAAGGGTCAATTTATCATAGCCAAATCAACCTAACCCGCACATCTTTGGACTGTGGGAGGAAACCAGAGCAAACCCACGCAGACACAGGGAGAATGTGCAAACTCCACACAGACAGTCACCCGAGGCCGGATTCGAACCCGGGTCCCTAGCGCTGTGAGGCAACAGTGATAACCACTATACCACCATGTTGCCCAAGGGAATCAAGGGATATGGGGATAGTTCAGGAAAGTGGAGATGAGGTAGAAGATCAGCCATGATCTTATTGAATGGCGGAGCAGGCTCGAAGGGCCAAATGGCCTACTCCTGCTCTTATTTCTTATGTTCTTATGTTCTTATTTTAGTTTAATTTTGCCTTTTACTTATTTTTATTTTTTCTCCTTTTACCACCTACCAATTACAGCCCCCACAGATAGGATGGTCATTCCTTTTGGAATTCATCCTGTCCTCAGGAAGTGAGAGGACAAGTTGCAGAACAATGATCAGAGGCTACCAGTATTCTGTTCTGAGTACTGGTGGGGCCAATGGTTCCTCTGGGGAGTACAGCCAGAGACAAGTCCACGGCACCATGGGTGGCTCAGATGCACAGGGGGGGAGGAAAAAGAGTGGAAGAGCAATAGTGTTCGGGGATTCGATAGTTAGGGGAGCAGACAGGCGTCTCTGCGGCCACAGATGTGACTCCAGGATGGTACGTTGCCTCCCTGGTGCCAGAGTCAAGGATGTCACTGAGCGGGTGCACAACACTCTGAGGGGGGAGGGTGAACAGCCAGAGGTCGTTGTCCATATCGGTACCAACGACATAGGCAGAAAGAGGGATGAGGTCCTGCAGGCAGAGTTTATGGAGCTAGGAGAGAGATTAAAAAGCAGGACCTCAAAGGTAGTAATCTCCTGATTACTCCCGGTGCCACGTGCTAGTGAGTACAGGAATAGGAGGAGAGAACAGATGAATGCGTGGCTGGAGAGATGGTGCAGGAGGGAGGGCTTTAGATTCCTCAGGTATTGGGACCGTTTCTGGGGAAGGTGGGATCTGTACAAGCCGGACGGGTTACACCTCAACAGAGCCGGGACCAATATTCTCGTGGGGAGGTTTGTTTGTGCTGTTGGGGAGGGTTTAAACGAGCTTGGCAGGGTGATGGGCACCAGCCATATAGGAGTAGAAAAGAGGAATAAGGTGCATAAAAGAGTGAGTGTGTTGGATAGTACTGGAGAAGATAGTACTAGAGGTGGAAGTAGTACCATATTAGGTAGGAGCAGACTAAGAAAGACTACGAAAAATTCAAAATGGGTTTAGAATGCATGTACTTAAACGCACAAAATGTGCTGAATAAGGTGGTGAGCTACAAACACAATTAGCCATGTGGCAATATGATGTTGAGGTAATAACGGAAACATGGCTTAAAAACGGTGAGGACTGGGCACTTAATATTCAAGGGTACAAGGTGTTCAGAAAAGAAAAGGAAGGAAAAAAGGGAGGTGGGGTGGCAGTGCTGATTAAGGAAGACATTGTAGTGTTGGAAAGGGAGGATGTTCTTGAGGGGACAAGGACAGAATCCATTTGGTTAGAGTTGAGGAGCAATAAGGGTATGATCACATTATTTGGGGTATTCTATAGGCCTCCAAATAGTGAGAGGGAGGTAGAGGAGCAAATCTGCAGGGAAATCGCAGAGATATGCAAGAGCTATAGTTTGGTGATATTGGGGGACTTTAATTACCCAAATATCGATTGGGATAATGCTAGCGTAAAGGGAAAGGAGAGGGAGGAATTTCTGAAATGTGTTCAGGAGAATTTCCTTGACCAATATGTTCTTGGCCCAACTAGGAAGGAGGCATTGCTGGATCTGGTGCTGGGGAATGAGGTGGGCCAGGTCGACCAAGTGTCTGTGGGAAAACACTTGGGCCCGAGTGATCATCGTATCATAAGATTTAGATTAGCAATGGAGAGGAGCAAGGAACAATCTAGAGTGGAACTTCTAAACTGGAATAGGGCTAACTTCAATGGGATGCGAAAGGATCTAGCTAGGGTAAAATGGAACCAAAGACTGACAGATAAATCTGTAATGGAACAATGGGTGATCTTTAAGGATCTTTAAGGAGGAGATGTTCCAAGTACAGGCTAGGTACATTCCAACAAGAGGGAAGGGTAAGGGAACCAAAGCAAGAGCTCCTTGGATGACAAGGGAGATAGAGAAGATGATGAAACAAAAAAAGAGGGTGTGTGATGCATGTCAGGTGAATTCTTCAAGGGAGAACCAGACCAAATAAAATAAGTTGAGAGGGGATGTGAAGATGAAAATAAGATTGGCAAAGAGAGAATATGAGAGTAGAATGGCGGTTAACATAAAAGGGCATGTAAACAGTAAGCGGGTAGTAAGAGGCAGGGTGGGGCCTATTAGAAACAAAGAAGGTGATATATGCTTAGAAGCGCAGGGCAAGGCTAGAAAACTCAATGGCCCAGAAATTGATCTCGCTCTGTTCCCGCGGGGGTAAGCCTTCCCCGCGATCTCTCACTCCGCTTGTGCTTTTTCAGATCCAGCTCGCACGAACTTGATGTTCCAGACATCAGCCGGGCAGTGCTTGCGTATCCCACCGGCGTAGTGAATTCGTGCGAGCTGTGGGATCACGTGACTCAGTTAGAGCCAATGGCAGCACACCATCTTCCATTCATAAGTTTCACATACGTGCTGTGAAATCTATGAATCTTACACCCCCCCAAAATAACAGCTAAACCTCAATTAAATTTTTTTTAAAAACCATCACATTAATAAAATAAGTATAGTTAAATAAATTAACCATTTTAAATAAAAAATTAAATTTTTGAAAAAATTTAAAATCTTTTAAAAAGTTATAAAAATAAACTTACCTGTCTTTAAAGTCTCTAAAAAAGATATACCTGTTAAAAAAATTCAAAAAAATACTTAATTCACTACTTACCTTGTTAAAAGTGGGTCTTACTCCTACTTTTTCCATTTCTAAAATCTTCAGTACTTACCTGCGCGTCCAAAGCATGAAGTGCACAGCGTGCGCGCAGCCTGTAGCGCGCACGCGATGCACCGAGGAACCGCCCCCTTTTCAAAAGAGCAATTGCCGGTTTTCAGCGCATGCGCAGGGCATGCAGAAAACCGGCAATTGCAGAGGGAATACGTGAGAGTACGCAGTGCGTACTCTCGCGCACCGGGATGAATTTTTGGCTCTATGAGTACTTTGTATCGGTGTTTACTAAGGAGGTGGATGCTGACAGTATATCAGTAGAAGTGGAAAAGGTAGAAGCAATGGAAGGGATGAAAATTGATAGACAGGATGTACTAGAAAGGCTGGGTATGCTTCGAGTGGACAAGTCGCCTGGTCCAGATGGCTTGCATCCCAGGTTGTTAAGGGAATTGGGGGAGGAGATAGCGGAAGGGCTTGCCATAATTTTCCAATCTTCCCTAGATGCGGGGGATTGGAAAGTGGCAAATGTGACACCATTGTTCAAGAAAGGGTGTAAGGACAATCCTAGTAACTACAGGCCGGTCAGTTTAACATCAGTGGTGAGTGTAAGGGATTCGCATGGCTCTGTGCTTAGCCTGGGTGCTAGTGCGGGGTTAGGCCTTGTTGCCTGTTCTGGTCTCCAGCCAGCCTGGTAACACTAGACACCTGTGAGTGGTTCGACCCACTCGCCCTTACGGTTCTGACACTGGACTTAGGTGCGAGAGCAATAATGCAGAGAAAAACTCAGGTAGACCCGGTTGAATAGTGCGAAATGGAAAATCTTTATTGCATATTATTCAAGATTACGAAATACATGTCATAAGCACAGATTAATGACAGTACAAACTTACATACATTTATGCAACTAGGTTTAGGGAAACGAGGAGCGCACGACACATCGTAAAAGGGGACACACATTATAATTATCCTTAAAACATAAACCCTCCCCTATCAATGCCTGTCCTAATCTAGATCTGTAGGATCGAGACTCATGCTCACTACTCGTGATAACTCGGAGAATTCCGAAACTCTGCTCGGATGTTTTCACCGCAGCACCTGACTAGCCACGTGTTGATCAGGGGTCTCTGTACCCCACTTGTTTACTCGCTTCTGCTCCGGCTAGCAGGCTGGATCGTCTGCTGTCATGAAGATCTGTGTTGACCTCGGACTCCAGATACAGTTCAAAGAAGAGTCTTACTGTGCCCGACACCAGTTGTCGGTAGAACTCGAAGAATAGTCTTCTTGGGCCAGTTCGTGCAGTATCCTGTAGAATTCGAAAATGGTCCTTATATTTTGAGGCGCGGTCACGTGTAGTCTTCTCTTCTCATCTCATCTCATCTCATCTCCTCCCGGGCCTTCGGATCCGACACCGTTTACCGACTTCTCGGGATGGTGCGCCCGCTTATCGGCCTTCGCAGTCCAGCTCTCCACAGATCTTCGCGGCAAGCCACGAGGTTGACTCCCGGAAAATCAGTGGATCAGAGAATGAGAGTCCAGAGCTCCAGTCGGTGGTAAAGAATAAGAGAAAGATGGACGTTTGGACACTACAGTTATAGTACTGTAATTCCTTATCTCCCGCCCAATCTAAATGTTCATCTTTTGTCATGTTTTGGCGCTCAAACTTCTTGTATGGGGTGGTACTTGTCGTTAATGGGTTTCGGTGACACTTGTAACTGTCTGAGTACCTGTTAATATTTCTCTCATTGTGGAACCGGCTAGTAGTCTCCCTGGAGGGGTTTTGGGGGCTTCCAAATGCTTGCTGTGAGTACCCGCGAATGGCTCTCTCATCGTAGAGCCGTGGGGATTTTGCATATCAATGTCTTTGGATGGGTCCTTGATCACCCAGTACAATAGCCCTCGTTTGTACCTGGAAGACCGATTCCAGTATTTATGTTTAAAATGCAAACCCATCGCGTCTTGTCATTATCTCAAATGTGCTGAGTCCTGTCCGATCTTGCTGAAATGTTTATTGAAACGCCATCTTGTCTGCCTACTGAAAGTCTAGAACCTTCTGCCACGAGGCGTGGTGGCCATTTTGCATGCTGCTTGTGTCCTTTTTGAAACATGACAGCATTTTGCTGAAATAAAGCTGTTTATACGAAACTTTATGTCTCCTTATTATTATAAAATCGCGATAATTTTGCGAATTCTACATGGGTAAAGTTTTAGAAACAATAATCAAGGAAAAAATTAACGGGCACTTGGAGAGGTTTAAGCTAATTAAGGAGAGCCAACACAGATTTGTAAAAGGCAAATCGTGTTTGGCTAATCTAATTGAATTTTTTGATGAAGTAACAGAGAGGATTGATGAAGGGAATGCAATGGATGTTGTCTACATGGAATTTCGGAAGGCGTTTGAAAAAGTACCACATAGAAGGCTGGTTAACAAAATTGAGGCTCATGGAATAGGTGGGTCAGTGGCAGCTTGGATAAGGAATTGGCTTAAGGACAGAAAACAGTGAGTTGTGGTAAATGGTTGTTTTTCAGACTGGAGGATGGTAGACAGTGGTGTTCCCCAAGGGTCAGTGCTGGGGCCACTGCTTTTTTTGAGATATATATATATATATCTGACCTGGATATTGGAATACAGAGTAGAAATTCTAAATTTGCCGATGACACCAAACTTGGGGGTGTGGCAAACAGTGATGATGATACCAATCGACTGCAACAGGACATAGAAAAGCTAGCAGAATGGGCAGACAAGTGGCAGATGGAATTTAATACAGAGAAGTGTGAGGTGATGCATTTTGGCAGAAGGAACAGGGAGAGGCAATATACACTTAATGGCACAGTTTTAAAGCATGTGCAGGGACAGAGAGACCTGGATTTAATGTGCATAGGTAGCTGAAGGTGGTAGGACATATTGAGAGAGTGGTTAGCAAAGAATATGGGATCTTGGGCTTCACCTGATGAAGGAGCAGCGCTCCGAAAGCTTGTGATTTCAAATAAAACTGTTGGACTATAACCTGGTGTTGTGCGACTTCTCACATTTCATAAATAGAGGTATTGATTACATAAGTAGAGAAGTTATGCTGAACCTTTATAAAGCGCTGGTTAGGCCACAACTGGAGTATTGCGTCCAGTTCTGGTCACCACACTTTAGGAAGGATGTGAAGGCCTTTGAGAGGGTCAGAGGAGATTTACCAGAATGGTTCTGGGGATGGGGGAATCTTAGCTGCAAGGACAGGTTGGAGAAGCTGGATTTGTTTTCATTAGAGCAAAGGAGGTTGAGGGGTGATTTGATCGAGGTGTACAAGATTATGACGGGTTTGGATAGACTAGACGGGGAAAGGCTGTTCCCACTAGTTGATGGTACAAGGACTAGGGGACAGAAATGTAAGGTTTTGGGCAAGAGATACAGGGGAGACGTGAGGAAAAACTTTTTTACGCAGCGAGTGGTGATGACCTGAAATTCGCTGCCGACGGAAGTGGTGGACACTCAATGTTTTCAAGGGGAGACTGAATAGGCACTTGAGGGAAATAAACTTGCAGGGCTATGGGGATAGAGCGGGGGAATGGGACTGACTGGATTGCTCTACAGAGAGCCGGCACGGACTCGATGGGCCGAATGGCCTCCTTCTGTGCCGTTATGACTCTATGGGGTAGAAATTAGGTCGCGCCCCATTTGGGGCGCAAATATCGTCTGGACGCAAATATTAGCGCCTGGCGCTAATTATCGGCACTGACTGGAAACTTCACTTTTACCGCCCCGGGAGGTGAGTGGAGCGCTAAAGCAGGCGCTGCACACCTGTCTTAAGGCGCAAAGGCCAAGGAGTGAGGCGCTAACTCAGAGCGCTGGCGAAGCTCATGTAATGTCAGTCAGCAATGGAACACACACACAATGGAACGGGCCAGTTCTTAAAGGGGATGGTTAATCTTGCTTTCCATCCACATCCTGTTCATTGCAGTCTTGAATCTCGGCCTGGAGAGACTTGCACATCAAATGTGCTGGAAAGAACAATGGAGAGTACCAGGCAAAGAGCTCAGAGTGCAGCTCCCACAGTCTCTGCTAAATCGATACAAGGAATGGCAAATCAAAATGAACCTGCAAAGTGCTGCTCAGTACCCAAAACTCCTTCACACAACGTTGAATCTCTCCAGAAGTCTCTCCCTCTCTCTCTCAGAATGCGTAGTTCAAAAATGCCACCAACAATAAAAGGCAGGAAGAGGCCCCCTTTAAATAGCGCCCCCCCCCCAGCCCCACAGCGATTGATAGCGTTCCAGTCTTCTGGTCGTTGGAAGCGCCAGGCGGTAAGGCAGGGGGCGCCACTCAATTTCCGCTCCGGGGCGCCACAAGGGCGTTGCACCATGGAATGACGTCACAATCTGCACGCGCAGGTGGTCGCAGCGGTAAGTTTTAGTGCCGCCGCACAATCTCAAGTTAAGTTCTCGAGCGGCGCAAACATCGCTGCGCCCGGGCGTTAGCGGCTTTGCGCCCCATTAGCGCCCTCTTAAGGCGCTAACGGGAGGTGCAACCAACTGAATTTTTACCCCTATGACTCTATATGCAGCCACCTACCTTTAAGTGCACAGATCTTTTAATTGGGCCTGCTGACCAGATTTTCCGCATCGCCATTAGGTTTGCTCCCAACACAGGGCCAAAGCTACAGGTTTAAGTCAATTGTGGGGATCATTACCTCACTGTGCTGCTGGCTAACTTTGCTACAGGAATGTGGCACAAAAGATTCAATTGCGCTGGTAGCGGAAAATCTCCCCTCAGAACTCTAGGCATGAAAAGCGCAGATCGAGTTAGGAGTTGCCTTCAGGTTCAGACTCTTCAATGAGACACAAAGTCACATCCTGCGGCATTGTCAAGCAAGTGGCATCCAGCCAAAACTTACAAGAGCAAAGATTCTTACTCTGCCTTAACAATAGATAATTTAACACAATCCTGTGTACCTGATGATATTTAATGACAACTGTGTGCAAAAAAGAATGGCAGGGCAGCTTTTAAGATTTTATATCACATCTGTAGCTCTATTATTTAGCCTCTATTTTTGAAAAAAGAAAGTCTATTCTTCAGATAATTTGTTATATTTCAGTCTGTCTCCTATTGTCATTCACTTCAAAAGTACTGAGCACAGCTAATTTCCAAACAGTTGATAACAGGTATGGAACAATTGAGTTTGATACTGAAAACCATTTAATTACAAAATTATTCTATGGGGGGAAAAAAGCATTAAAATGTTTTCCCTTCTCCAACAAAGCCTCAAATTGCTCAGAAAGAAAAAGTACAAGGAAGGGAATTGTCAGAATGTGTTGCCCATTCTTGCTTGATTGTTTTTTTAAGGAATAAATAACATGTTCGTGGGTTTGTCATTTTAGGTTTCACAATTCCTAGTACAAATATCCCATACAGTTAATGCACTTTAAAATTTTGTTCATTAGATAATGAGAGAAATACAGAAAGGTGACTGTGTGGCCTGAAAATCAACCCAGGCCAATGTGGCGCCGAAGGTTTTTCAGGCGTTCTTGGGGCGCAGGACATAGCCCTACAAAATCGGTAATTTTTGCCCCAGTTTTTGTCCAGAAAGCAGGTGCACCGATGACCAATTTCTACCCTCTTGTTTTTTTTCTTTCCCATTGCTGTTCTTTATTCATTTTTGCCTTTCTGCTGTTTCTTCATTGTTTACTCCTTTCGGTGCTTCACTCTCCTTACAGTTCTCATTCTTTTCTTTCCTTTGCTCTTTATCTCGTTCTTTTCTAACTGCAATTGATTGATAATCTCATTCCTCTAATATCTGTTTCTCGCTTCTTAGTTTCCGTCATTCCAGAGTATCAAGCATGTGTGGCACCAAAATAGACTCCATGACCCCGATGTTTATGGGAGGCGGGGCGTGTGCAGGTGAGCATGGTAGCGCTGGGGATGCGGAGGTCCTGCCAAATTTAACAGCAGTTCCTCATTATAATTTATTTCCTCTATTTCCCGCCTGGCAGCCGGACAAATTGACAGGAGGAGGAGGCCGCAGCCGAGGACCATTGGGGACGGTCCCCAGCAATCGGAAGAGAAGCAGGTTGAAGATCGGGGCTTATGGGAGTAGGGGGGGGTGGTTTGGACATGATTGCATGCTGCAGATCGGGCTTGGGTGAGGTGGGGTAGGCAATCATGGCAGGAGCTAGAGAAAGGTGCGATCGGCAGAAGGGAAACCGAAAGCTTCCTTGAGGGGCTGGGCGAGCACTGCTGCTCCTCCTGGCCCACAAGGAAGGTTTTAAAAAGCACTTACCTTCTGGAGCCGACAATTCCTGCCTCCATTTCGCTGCCAGGTTTCCCGAGCCTTGGGAAACCCACGCTGCAGCAGTTAGATTTAAATCAGGCTCCCAATTGCACTGTGAGAGCCTGAGTTAAATAGTTTAACGATGTGTCCCCACTCTGCAAGATGGGACTCTCGCACACCATGCTACCCACCGCCGTAAAAATGGCAGCAGGTTTGTATGCAACGGGTTGGGGTCACATTTCAGATTTCTTTGGGTTTACTCACCACCCCCGCTCCACCCCATCAACCCCCACCACCCACCCCCGACCTCTTCCCACCCGTCATGGGGGAGTTGCTATCGAGGCCCAAAATTTTCTGAGAAAATACTTCCTTTTTTATTTTACCATAAAATCTCACTAACCATTTAAATAGTTCCCATAGACACTGGGAATCCATTACATCAGACCTCCTTGGGAATAGTTTATCAATATCCTTTTTTTGGACTCAGAATCCTATAAAACCACAACAATTACCACATAAATGAGAGCACTGCAACAGTCTGTCACGTCTGATGAACATATATTACTGTCTCGTCATTTAGGCACATTCTATTCAGCTTATTACAGCATGTAATTCAACTAAACTTTACAGCAAACCGGAAAGTATGTTTCACTGTGATGGTAAAACAATGCATTTTTGCTTGTTTTAATTATAGTTAAATGACTCATAAAGGCAGGAGAATGTTAAATCACTAAACTCAAACTGAATGAAAATGTTATAACCCAACAGTGTTTCAGGGTGGCTATTTAATCAACACACAGGTTCTATTTACGAATAATTAAGGCTAACAGCTAATCTCTAACAGTGGCTGTGATGACTTTGGCAGGTGGCTGTTTAGCCCAAGTCCACAGGAGTGTTTATCACTCTAAATGTCTGGCAATGCTCAAACAGTGAACACTGGGAAATCTTTAATGGTCCCATCCCTATTTAATAATGAGCTATAAAGTAGATATATAGTTTGCTGTCAATTCCTTGGATGTGAACTTTGGCACACAGCCAATTACATTACTGCCAAGCTAATTTATTGCTGACTTTTATTGTTTCAGTTTCTTTTCAATTCATGCACACAACACTAATGATCTGGAATAATATTATAATAATATTCGACATTAATGTTAGAATTGTTACTGGAAACCAATGATATTCTTTACACAAACACAAATCAAGTGTTGGTTATTTCCAGTTTGGGTCATATCAAAGCAATGTTTCACAGCACAGAGTGACCACGCATTCAAAATCACAATTTTGAAAGGTACGCGATAAATGAGTTAAGAACATTTCTCCTTAAATTAGAAACCACAATTCTCCTAGATTATTGGCCCAGATATTCCGATCGCAGGCCTCCCGCGGGCGGAGACTGCGATCTGGAAAAATCTGCGCCCTTACCTGAGGGCTCCCGGGAGGCGCACAGTTCCGCTGCTGGGCCTCTCCAAACTGCTGGTGCGCAGGGCCCACGTATCCCAGAGGCGCAGGTAGTTTGCAGCGTCCCTGGGATCACGTGGGCCATGGGGAGCCAATCAAAGAAGGGAATCTCCCTTCATACATTTGACAGGAAGACCTGTCAAATATATGAATGGAGATCACCCCCAAAACATAGTAAAACTTTAAATAAATTTTTTAAAAATCACATTTTTAAAATGACTTGAAAGTACAAATAAATTAACTATTTTAAACAAAACTTTAAATTTTTGAAAAAAATAATTAAAGTTTTTTACTAGGCTAAAAATAAACTTACCTTTTTTTAAAGTATTTTTAAATGATAAATCAGTGGCAAGAATTGTAAGGGTTTTCTGCGGGCGGAGGGTCTCCAAAAAGCGGAACTGTCCGCCCGCAGAGGCCCTTCTCCCGGGCAGCCGGAGGATCTGTCAAGAGCTTTCTTGACAGATCGGAAATGCCAGTTTTCAGCGCATGCGCAGTGCATGCCTG
This sequence comes from Squalus acanthias, assembly GCA_030390025.1. NCBI lineage: Eukaryota > Metazoa > Chordata > Chondrichthyes > Squaliformes > Squalidae > Squalus > Squalus acanthias. The sequence continues at coordinate 148,915,324 of CM059427.1, forward strand.
AAACCGGCATTTCCGATGTCCCTACAGGTGGGTACACAGCTCGTACACACCCGTAGGGATCGGAATATCCAGCCCAATATATACACAGCAAACACTTGATTTTGCTTTACAATAAAATGTGCTGCTGCAATAGATCTTTTTCTTGGAAATGTCTGGCTGTAACATATAAATATGGTAACAGAGTAGAAGCTGTGGCTTCAGGTGGTCAAAACTCAATAGTTTAGATTTCTAATAATCTGAAATTTGTCATTATAGAATGAAACCAAGAAAGACTTGTCTTTTTATATAGCGTCTTTCATGACCTCAGGACATCCCAAAGTGCTTTGCAGTCAAGTACTTTTAAAGTGTAGTCACTGTTGTAATGTAGGAAACATGGCAGCCAATTTATGCACAGCAAGCTCCCACATACGGCAATGTGGTGATGACCAGATAATCTGTTTTAGTGATGTTGGTTGAGGGATAAATATTGACCAGAATATCGGGGAGAACTCCCCAGCTCTTCTTCAAAATAGTGCCGCAGGATCTTTTACGTCCACCTGGGAGAGCAGACAGGACCTTAGGTAATCTCTCATCCAAAAGAACAGAACTAATCAAAAACAAAATCAGACACTTTAACAGGATTCAGCCTCAGACTATTCAAATAATATCCAATGCCACTGCTAAAGTAAAACTTTGAACCCTTTACAATATAAAGTGAGCCAGAGTTCTTAATTTATAAAGACAAAATATAGATTAATATTTCAGGTGTGTAGACCCTTCTTCAGAACAAGCTCCAGTCTCAGCACTGGCTACACTCACGCTGGCTTGCAAACACTAACTGGGAGCCTGACTGCCCTGGACAGTAGCAGGTTAACATAAGAATATAAGAAATAGGAGCAGGAGTAGGCTATTCGGCCCTTTGAGCCTGCTCCACCATTTAATAAGATCATGGCTGATCTTCTACCTCAACTCCACCTTCCCGCACTATCCCCATATCCCTTGATCCCTTAGTATCCAAAAATCTATCGATCTCTGTCTTAGATATATTCAATGAATGGGCATCCACAGCCCTCTGGGGTAGAGAATTCCAAAGATTCACAACCTTTGAGTGAAGAAATTTCTCCTCATCTCAGTCCTATTCTGAGACTATGGAGATGATTTTATTAATGGGGACATGATGGAGGCAGGACTGCTGCTTGTCGGGTTTTAGTCCCGCCTCCATCGATGTCCAGCCAACCCATGCTATTTTCCCTTGATTGACTTTGTTAAGCCCTGCGGGCTTAGCAGGCCAATTAAGGGAAAACCGGTGACAGGGAATGTCAGCGTATGACGTTTCATCTGTCAAAAATTTTTGACAGATGATTTGTCATCGTTTGACAGCTTTGAGAAGCTGTCAAACACTGACAATCTCTGCTCTTTGGTGAGTCCTTGTACTCAAGACTCACCGAACCTCTTTCCTGAGCAGAAATCAGATGGCTGTTGCATCAGAGAATGCAGCAGCCATTCTGTCATCTCTGCCGTGGAGATGAGGCAGCTCCGCAGCCTAAAGGGATGAAGCCTAGAGGAAGAAGCAAAGGTAATAATCTTATTAAAACACTTTAGACTCACCTCACACACTTACCTCTCCACACTTGCACTCATCACTCACCTGCACACCGGACATTTCGGCCGCTCCGACCCCCACAGACCCAGGGCTCAAAATAGGGATTAGCCAAAAAACTGCCTGTTAACTATCTGTTAACAGGCAGTTAATTGGCACTAATCCCCTCCCGCCTCGAGGAGACGGGACCCAGCGCGGGTCGGGTACCCGCCTCCTGGGAAGATGACACGGAGGCGGGTTGGGGGCAGGATGGGTACCCGCTCCCAGATTCTGCCATTTTCCCAACAGTCCCGCCTCCATACCCACCTCCCCAGGGCTGGGAAAATCGCCCCTGTGACCCCTAGTTCTAGACTCCCCAGCCAGGGGAAACATCCTCCCAGCATCTACCTTGTCAAGCCCTTTAAGAATTTTGTATGTTTCAATGAGATCCCCTCTCATTCTTCTAAACTCTAGGGAATATAGGCCTAGTCTACTCAATCTCTCCTCATAGGATAATCCCCACATCCCAGGAATCAGTCTAACCTAACAACAAAGCTGTTGTTTTTGCCATTTGGCATGGTGGGTTAAATATTGATTGCACATTTAACATCATAGGAACTAGAATGAGAGTAAAAACCAATGAGAATGGAAATTGGAGCAGCAAATCGATCAGACTGATAGATGACATGTAGGACAGAGGTGCAATGGAATAAATAACATAGAATGAATTCAGTCCAGCAAATTTTGTGGCAACAGCCAAGGACACCATTATAAAGAGGAAAGGCACTATATAACATGAGAGCACATCATCAGTGTTAGTGTAAGTTTCAGCTTGGCTCAGTGGTAGCACTCCTGTCTCTCAGTCAGAAGGTCATGGGTTCAAGCACATAATTTAGGCTGCGTATAGTGACACCACTATTCCCTGCCAGAATGGAGATGGTTGGGTAATTCCACCGTCAATCATGCCTGGAGACCGCACTGCTATAAGTGGTTGAGATTGATTTTATGCACATAATTTGTATTATGTAACTATCCTCTATTCACTGCACTTTTCTGGAGAAATCACCAAGCTTTTATCAGGAAAAGTTGCTGCCGTTTCGATCATGAGCTCTATTTGTTGCAATGCATAGAGACTCTGTAAATAAACTTTGTTTGCTTTGGTATTTGCTTTGTTTGCTGTAAATCCTGCCATAAATCCTGCCCTGCCTCCATCTCATTAGCTGACACAGTGCGAGTCATTGGCTGACACAGTAGTGTCAATAGACACTCCGCATAATCTAGACTAGCACTTCAGTGCAGTACTGAGGGAGTGCTGCATTGTCAGAAGTGCTGACTTTCAGATGAGCTGTTAAATCAAGGCCCCATCTGCCCTCTCTGGTGGACATAAAAGATCCCATGGCACCATTCCAAGAAGAGCAGGGGATGTTCTCCTGGTGTCCTGGTTAACATTTATCTCTCAACCATGACTAAATCTGATTATCTTGTCATTTGTCTCATTTCAGTGTGAACATTGGCTTCTGTGTTTGCCTATATAACTGGAGTGACTACACTGCAGAAGTAATTCATTGACTGTGAAGCACTTTGGAATATCCTAAGAATATGAAAGGGGCTATATAAATGCAAGTTCTTCCTTTCTCTCTAATGTGAAGTGAATATAAAGTATTATAACCACCTTATCATCAGTGTTACAAAAATTAAGGTTTATGACAAGGATGCGACTGCTGCCAATGAAGTTGAGGTAGTTGCGCTTGCGCAGTTCCAGTGTTTTCTCGGTTGTTCGCTAACTGAAAAGAAAATATTGTCGCATTTACAAAGAAAACACTTCCAGAGAGAAAGGAGGGGAGGGGGTGGTGGAAAGAGGTGCTGAACACAGCCGCAGCAGGAAAAGAAAATCGGCGCCAGCAAAACACAGTGGCCCTGAAATTCGCCTCTCCGGCTTGTCACGGGGGTAAGGATCGCGCGCGCTTACCTACCGCGCCTGTCGTTGACCTCTGGGCCCACAGGGACTTCAACTCCTGGGCCTGCTCCAAGTGCCGGCGCGCAGTGCTTGTGTATCCCAGGGGCGTAGTTCGTGCGATGCGTCCCCTGGGATCACGTGGGCCATGGAGAGCCAATGGCAGCAGACCATCTTTTAATCATAGATTTGACAGGAAGACCTGTCAAATCTATGAATTGAAATCGGCCCCAAAAGAACAGCTAAACTTCAAATAATTTTTTTTAAAAACCATCACATTTATAAAATAACTATAAGTTAAATAAATTAACTACTTTAAACAAAAATTTTAATTTTTGAAAAATTTAAAATACTTTTTAACAGTGCTAAAAATAAACTTACCTTTCTTTAAAGTATCTAAAAAAGATAAACCTGTTGAAAAATTTTTTAAATTATAATTAATTAACCACTTACCTTGTTGAAAACGGGTCCTGTGCCTTCTTTTTAAAAGCGCAGGTTCTTCAATACTTACCCTCCCGGAGAAACCTGAAAAAAGAACTAAGTTTGCTGCGTGTGCGCAGCCTCTACCGCGCACGCGGTTCACCTCTGAACCGCTCCCTTCATGAGACCGGAAGTTCTGGTTTCCCGCGCATGCGCAGTGCATGCAGGAAACCGGCACTTCAGGAGGCCTTGCGGGTGAGTACATAGTGCATACTCACCTGGCAAGTGCCAAATTTTTGGCCCATTAAATGTCCATTTTTATTAATTTTCTTATTTTACTTAATTTTCTTCTCCTTTCTCTTCACACGGAGTTCGCGCTCCGTACAAATAAATCTCCGCAACCCTCCCCCTGTGAAAATATCATACATTAATACTTAAAACAACCCGCGCTATTATTATACATTATTAAACCATAGCTCCATAGCCCCATAGATTTAGGCATGCGATATGACTATATTATTATACATTCATACTTAAATCACCACAGATTTATGCGCAGAACGCTTCTGCGCAGCTTCCGGTCGGTGGCAGCAGTCACTCCGTTATGACATTAGCAGCCCAGGGCAGAAGCCAGAAGATGTTTAATCTGTCCAAGTTGAATAGAACCAAAGCTACTCTGACCGATTTTAACTTTTTCTTGGCGGGGGGGGGGGGGGGGGGGGGGGGGGGGGGGGGGCGGGGCAGGGGGAAGACCTGTGGAGCATGTAGCAGCCCACCCACTCCGGTAATGAAGAGGCCGGAGCCATTTTGAGACTTGGACCTCATTTAAATGGAGCCGGTGAGCAGCCTATCCCAATAGCCATCCCGAGGCAACGTGCAGCTTCAGGCCGGCACAATATTGAGCTGTCCAGAGGCTAGTTGGCAGCATGGCATGTCGGGCGGGGGGGGCGGGAGGTTGTCGCAATCGTGAAGGGATGGAGCCGGCCGGTGCGGTCCAGGTTATTCTGTGGGCCTGGAGTGCTCCAAAAATAATTTAACACTTACCTTTTCGGGGGCCTCTTTGACTCGATTGCCAGTAAAACTGGTCGGAGAGCCATGGTGCATGCTAATGTCCTAAAGTGGCAATTCCGGTCCTGTGTACATCCAGTTTGCATATTGAGAGTGGCCTACCACCTGAAAAAGGCAAGCGCTTCATCTGACCAGCTCTAGGGCCCTGTAAAAGTGACAACAGGCAGAGCATCAGCGTTAATGGGGCGGTATATCTGCCGACCGCATTTTGAGGCCGTTACCACAGATTTCACCAAGTTAAAATTGCTGTCACTAATTATTCATTTTGTTGTTCGTTGTGGGACATTGCTGGCACAAATAGCTGCTGCACTGGCCAACATAACAAGAGTCACTGCATTTCAAAGTAATGGCCTGGATTTTCCGATCAGAGGCTTCCTGCGTGCAGATGCCTCCGATCTGGAAAAAATCTACGGACTTACCTGCTGGCTTCGTAGGTCCCGACACTTCTGCTCCTGGGCCTCTCCTGGTGCACGCGCGCAGAGGCCCAGGTATCCCAGGGGCGCAGGCAGTTCGCAAGCGTCCCTGGGATCACATGGGCCATGGGGAACAAATGGAAGAAGGGAATCCCCCTTCACACTTTTGACAGGTCTCTCAGCTTAGACCCATCAAAAGTATGGATGGGGATCACTCAAAAAACACACTAAAACATTAAATAAATAGCATTTTTTGAAAAAAAAATCTAAGTTTTTTACTGGGCTAAAAATAAACTTACCTTTTTTAAAAGTATTTTTAAATTATAAACGAGTGAAAAATTTTTTTTTTTAACTTTTTTAAACTCTTATGCTGGTAAAAGCAGGCCTTACGCTAGGCCTGCTTTTACCAGGCGTAAGATTTTTAAAGGTTTTCAGCGGGCGGAGGTTGTGCAGAAAGCGGAACACTCCACCCGCAGAGGCCCTTCTCCAGGGCAGGTGGATGACCTGTCAAGAGGATCAAAAGAGCTGGTTTTCAGCACATCTGCTTCACATGCCTGAAACCGGCACTTGCGAGGCCCCTACGGGTGTGTACACACCTCGTACCCACCCGTGGGGGTCGGAAAATACGGGCCAGTATATGCAAATATCCATTTTGAGTCTGGTCCCATGGTGCAGCATCTTAACTACACTAGAAATGCTGCATCACCTAGTAGTGGGGTATGGGTTCTCTGCTGTGCTCTCCTACATGGTGAGTTTTTAACCTCTGCTAGGCCATCTAGAAAAGATTTAAGCTGATGCTAAGCGCTTTTCCTAAGTGATGGGAAGAGGAGGAATTTAGAGCATTAGTCAGTCCATGAGGTTGTTTTGCACCAATCGAGCAGTCAGTTCATAGTCAGAGACATTGCAACACTCAGTCTGAAGGGTTGGGAAATGAACATGGCACAGAAGGCCTTTGGAAATGAGTGAGAATAATTTACTACATGGAAGCTATAAGCGCTTAATTAATAATACACAAGCATTACTGGCCTCTTTTTTTTTCTAGGTTCACCCACGGCTGCTTTTTGAAATTGTGCATCTTCCTATTAAAGAGACTGCCTGGTCTGCGGTCTTCTCCATTGCATAATCAAGCTTTCATCCCACAAAATTAGAAGTCTAATGCTTCCGTACGTATAGCTATTGCGAAGGGTCACTTTAACGCGCTTCAGTCAGTTTGTTGCAGTCGAAAAAAGAAATAAATCCTAGTTGTTTACACCCTTTCATAATGTTCGCCTCTATTTTCCAGAGGACACCAGATTCTTTCTGATGTATCCTTCTGCGTGTTCTTTTGCAAAAGAGATGCCTCATATTTGAGGGAGTAAATGTGGGACATAATGATTGATAACTATAATTAACACCACAGGGATTCAGTAATGCATCCTATCATTGGACTAGCCACAGCATTTGGAGCAGAAAAAAACAGCCCCAATTCCCATCAGTGAAGCTGGAAACCTGGTGATTATATATTCAAATGATGTATCAATCCTTTTTTTTCTATTATGAAAATGTGTAATCCTTCAGTTTTATTTTCTATTTATTATGAATTGATTCTGATTTTTGCCGTCTCTATTTTTCTCGTGGTTGCTAAGCAATTTCATAGCTGTGAACTAAAATGGAAGAAAAATCATGTCACAGGATTTAAAAAAAAATATGAAACATGAAAATGCATTCTCTATTGCTTCTTTGGTCTCCTTCCAGTTACTAATTTTATTAGAATCCCTCAGCTATTACTGAAGAAATATACTGTAGCTTCACTTTATATGAAATCTATTATTCTAACAAGGCATTTTTAAAATTAATTTGAAAAACTTCAGAATATTACTTTTGTCTTGAAAAATATTGTAATATTAATGCCTGCCAAATTTAAATAGAATTAAGTTTTTCTTGTTAGCCTGTGACTAAAGATAAAGATGGCACTGATTATGACAGAATATTTCTTTAATTTATGAAACTAATAATGGCTTCTTATCCTGGCAAGTACAAGCTATTAAGTAGGATCACTAAGGCAGAAATCACTCCAAGTTACCAGGCTACCAATGATTTTGTAATAGGACTTATAAGTAGGAAGTACCCCGAGAGAGTTTTATTTTTAGTTGAACTATTGCCATACCAATGTTTCATTGTCGTGGTTATTATAGGAATGAATTTCCATCTGGATTCTCCTTACCCTCTGCCGTAACTTCGGTGGAAGAGTTGCAAAACACCCAAAATAGGCTTAAACATCATTGAAGTTGTTTTTCCGAGGTTTCCGCGGCTCTTCCACTGAAGTCATGGTAGATGGTTGGGAGAACCACCACCCCTGCCGCAGCGCCCCCCAACCCCCCAACCCACCATGGAAATTCACCCCCATGTCTTATTATTGTTAAATGATTGCCTGAAAAGATGGGGTAATAGTTTTTGCCAACAGCTCGAGCAGGCTATAGTCTCCAGTGGGTAATATTAGAAGGCAATAGAATGGAGACCATTGATTTCACAAACACAATGGCCTTGATATTAACCCGCAACCCGTCCCCTGCCCCGCTCCCCAAGGCGGGAGGGAGAGGGTCAGGTGGGGGTTAATCCGTCAGATGTGCGAAACTCGACCCTAACCCGCCGCACACATGCCCGTTGTTGTTTTCATGGTGATGGATTTCGTGGCATCCGAGTGTCCCGACCTGAAGAGGTGGGACACCTCATTAACATATTTAATCAGGGATCAGGAAACCCAGCAGTAAAAAGGGAGGCAGGAGCTGCAGGCTCCACAGTGTAAGCGTCTTTTCCAGCACTCCTTGTGGGCCAGGGGGAGTAAGGGTGCTCCCCAGGCCTATCAAAAAAGCCTTTGGCCTGCCCACTGCCGATCGCAGCCTCTATGACCCCATCCCAATCACCGACTTCACCCTCCCCACCCCCCCGCCGCGATGTCTTCTCTCCACCCGCGATGTTCTCTCTCCCCCTGCGATGTCCACTCTCCGCCCGCGATGTCCTCTCTCCCCCGCGATGTCCTCTCTCCCCTCGCAATGTTCTCTCTCCCCCCGCGATGTCCTCTCTCCCCCCACAATGTCCTCTCTCCCCCCACAATGTCCTCTCTCCCCACACGATGTCCTCTCTCCCCCCACGATGTCCTCTCTCCCCCTGCGATGTCCTCTATGCCCCTGCGATGTTCTCTCTCCCCCTGCGATGTTTTCTCTCCCCATGCGATGTCCTCTCTCCCCCTGCGATGTCTTCTCTCCCCCTGTGGTGTCTTCTCTGCCCCTGTGGTGTCTTCTCTGCCCCTGCGATGTCCTCTCTCCCCCTGCGATGTTCTCTCTCCCCCTGCGATGTTCTCTCTACCCCTGCGATGTTTTCTCTCCCCCTGCGATGTTCTCTCTCCCCCTGCGATGTTTTCTCTCCCCCTGCGATGTCCTCTCTGCCCCTGCGATGTCTTCTCTCCCCATGCGATGTTCTCTCCCCCTGCGATGTCCTCTCACCCCCTGCGATGTTCTCTCTCCCCCCGCGATGACCTCTCTCCCCCCGCGATGTTCTCTCTCCCCCTGCGATGTCCTCTCTCCCCCCGCGATGTCCTCTCTCCCCCTGCGATGTTCTCTCTCCCCCTGCAATGTCCCCTCTCCCGCTGCGATGTACCCTCTCCCCCTGCGATGTCTTCTCTCCCCTTGCGAAGTTCTCTCTCCCCCAGCGATGTTCTCTCTCCCCCTGCGATCTCCTCTCTCCCCCTGCGATGTTCCCTCTCCCCCTGCGATCTCCTCTCTCCCCCTGCGATGTTCCCTCTCCCCCTGCGATGTCTTCTCTCCCCCTGCGATCTCCTCTCTCCCCCTGCGATGTCCTCTCTCCGCCCGTGATATCCTCTCTCCCCCTGCGGTGTCTTCTCTGCCCCTGCGATGTTCTCTCTCTCCCCCGGCAATGTCCTCTCTCCCCCTGCGATGTCCTCTCTCCCCCTGCGATGTCTCATCTCCCCCTGCGATGTCCTCTCTCCCCCTGCGATGTTCTCTCTCCCCCCCGGCGATGTCCTCTCTCCCCCCGCGATGTCCTCTCTCTCTCCCTGCGATGTTCTCTCTCCCCTTGCGGTGTTCTCTCTCCCCCCGCGATGTCTTCTCTTCCCCCGCGCTGTTCTCTCTCCCCCTGCGATGTTCTCTCTCCCCTTGCGATGTCCTCTCTCTCCCTGCGATGTTCTCTCTTCCCCTGCGATGTTGTCTCTCCCCCTGCGATGTCCTCTCCCCCCCCGGCGATGTCCTCTCTCCCCCTGCGATGTTCACTCTCGCCTTACGATGTCCTCTCTCTCTTCCTGCGATGTTCTCTCTCCCCCTGCGATGTTCTCTCTCCCCCTGCGATGTCCTCTCTCCCCCTGCGATGTTCTCTCTCCCCCTGCGATGTTGTCTCTCCCCCTGCGATGTCCTCTCTCCCCCTGCGATGTTCTCTCTCCCCCTGCGATGTTCTATCTCGTCCTGCGATTTCCTCTCTCCACCCACTATGTCCTCTCTCCCCCGCGATGTCCTCTCTCTCCCCCCGCGATGTCCTCTCTCTCCCCCCGCGATGTTAACTCTCGCCTTACGATGTCCTCTCTCCCCTTGCAATGTTCTCGCTCCCCCTGCGATATTCTCTCTCACCTTGTGATGTCCTCTCTCCCCCTGCGATGTCTTCTCTCCCCCGCGATGTTCTCTATCCCCCTGCGATGTTCTGTCTCCCCCCGCGATGTCTTCTCTCCCCTTGCAAAGTTCTCTCTCCCCCAGCGATGTTCTCTCTCCCCCTGCGATGTCCTCTCACCCCCTGCGATGTCCTCTCTCCGCCCGTGATGTCCTCTCTCCCCCTGCGGTGTCTTCTCTGCCCCTGCAATGTCCTCTCTCCCACTGCGATGTTCTCTCTCCCCCCCGGCGATGTCTTCTCTCCCCCCGCGATGTTCTCTCTTTCCCTGCGATGTCCTCTCTCACCCTGCGATGTTCTCTCTCCCCCTGCGATGTCCTCTCTCACCCTGCGATGTTCACTCTCCCCCTGCGATGTTCTCTCTCCCCCTGCGATGTTCTCTCTCCCCCCCGGCGATGTCCTCTCTCCCCCCTCGATGTCCTCTCTCTCTCCCTGCGATGTTGTCTCTCCCCTATGTGATATTTTCTCTCCCCCTGCGATGTCTTCTCTCCCGCCACGATGTCCTCTCTCCCCCCGCGATGTTCTCTCTCCCCCTGCGATGTTCTCTCTCCCCCCGCAATGTCCTCTCTCCCCCTGCGATGTTCTCTCTCCCCCCGCAATGTTCTCTCTCCCCTTGCGATGTCCTCTCTCTCCCTGCGATGTCTTCTATCCACCAGCGATTTTCTCTCTTCCCCTAGGATGTCCTCTCTCCACCAGCGATGTTCTCTCTTCCCCTGCGATGTTCTCTCTCCCCCTGCGATGTCCTCTCTCCCCCTGCGATGTCCTCTCTCCCCCTGCGATGTTCTCTCTCCCCCTGTGATGTTCTCTCTCCACCCACTCTGTCCTCTCTCTCCCCCTGCGATGTCCTCTCTCTTCCCCTGCGATGTTCTCTCTCCCCCTGCGATGTTCTCTCTCCCCCTGCGATGTTCTCTCTCCCCCCCGGCGATGTCCTCCCTCCCCCTGCGATGTTCATCTCGCCTTAAGATGTCCTCTCTCCCCCTGCGATGTTCTCTCTCCCCTTGCGATGTCCTCTCTCTCTTCCTGCGATGTTCTCTCTCCCCTTGCGATGTTCTCTCTCCCCTTGCGATGTTCTCTCTCCCCTTGCGATGTCCTCTCTCCCCCCGCAATGTCCTCTCTCTCTCCCTGCGATGTCCTCTCTCCCCCTGCGATGTTCTCTCTCCCCCCGCGATGTCCTCTATCCCCCTGCGATGTTGTCTCTCCCCCTGCGATGTTCTCTCTCCCCCTGTGATGTCCTCTCTCCCCTTGCGATGTTCACTCTCGCCTTGTGATGTCCTCTCTCCCCCCATGATGCCCTCTCTCTCCCCCTGCGATGTTCTCTCTCCCCCTGCGATGTTCTCTCTCCCCCTGCGATGTCCTCTCTCCCCCTGCGATGTTCTCTCTCCTCTTGCGATATTCTCTCTCCCCCTGTGATGTTCTCTCTCCCCCGGGTTGTTCTCTCTCCCCCTGCGATGTTCTCTCTCCCCTTGCGATGTCCTCTCTCTCCCCTTGCGATGTCCTCTCTCTCCCTGCGATGTCTTCTATCCACCAGCGATGTTCTATCTCCCCCTGCGATGTCCTCTCTCGACCAACGATGTTCTCTCTCCCTCTGCGATGCCCTCTCTCCCCCTGCGATGTTCTCTCTCCCCCTGCGATGTTGTCTCTCCCCCTGCGATGTCCTCTCTCCCCTTGCGATGTCCTCTCTCTCTTCCTGCGATGTTCTCTCTCCCCTTGTGATGTTCACTCTCCCCCTGCGATGTTCTCTCTCGCCTTGCGATGTTCTCTCTCCCCCTGCGATGTTCTGTCTCCCCCCGCGATGTCCTCTCTCCCCCTGCGATGTTCTCTCTCCCCCTGCGATGTTATCTCTCCACCTGCGATGTTCTCTCTCCCCCTGCAATGTCCCCTCTCCCCCTGCGATGTCTTCTCTCCCCTTGCGAAGTTCTCTCTCCCCCAGCGATGTTCTCTCTCCCCCTGCGATGTCCTCTCTCCCCCTGCGGTGTCTTCTCTGCCCCTGCGATGTTCTCTCTCCCACTGCGATGTCCTCTCTCCCCCTGCGATGTCCTCTCTCCCCCCGTGATGTCCTCTCTCCCCCTGCGGTGTCTTCTCTGCCCCTGCGATGTTCTCTCTCTCCCCCGGCAATGTCCTCTCTCCCCCTGCGATGTCCTCTCTCCCCCTGCGATGTCTTCTCTCCCCCTGCGATGTCCTCTCTCCCCCTGCGATGTTCTCTCTCCCCCCCGGCGATGTCCTCTCTCCCCCCGCGATGTCCTCTCTCTCTCCCTGCGATGTTCTCTCTCCCCTTGCGGTGTTCTCTCTCCCCCCGCGATGTCTTCTCTTCCCCCACGCTGTTCTCTCTCCCCCTGCGATGTTCTCTCTCCCCTTGCGATGTCCTCTCTCTCCCTGCGATGTTCTCTCTTCCCCTGCGATGTTGTCTCTCCCCCTGCGATGTCCTCTCCCCCCCCCGGCGATGTCCTCTCTCCCCCTGCGATGTTCACTCTCGCCTTACGATGTCCTCTCTCTCTTCCTGCGATGTTCTCTCTCCCCCTGCGATGTTCTCTCTCCCCCTGCGATGTTCTCTCTCCCCCTGCGATGTTGTCTCTCCCCCTGCGATGTCCTCTCTCCCCCTGCGACGTTCTCTCTCCCCCTGCGATGTTCTATCTCGTCCTGCGATTTCCTCTCTCCACCCACTATGTCCTCTCTCCCCCGCGATGTCCTCTCTCTCCCCCCGCGATGTCCTCTCTCTCCCCCCGCGATGTTAACTCTCGCCTTACGATGTCCTCTCTCCCCTTGCAATGTTCTCGCTCCCCCTGCGATATTTTCTCTCACCTTGTGATGTCCTCTCTCCCCCTGCGATGTCTTCTCTCCCCCGCGATGTTCTCTATCCCCCTGCGATGTTCTGTCTCCCCCCGCGATGTCTTCTCTCCCCTTGCGAAGTTCTCTCTCCCCCAGCGATGTTCTCTCTCCCCCTGCGATGTCCTCTCTCCCCCTGCGATGTCCTCTCTCCACCCGTGATGTCCTCTCTCCCCCTGCGGTGTCTTCTCTGCCCCTGCAATGTCCTCTCTCCCCCTGCGATGTTCTCTCTCCCCCCCCGGCGATGTCTTCTCTCCCCCCGCGATGTTCTCTCTTTCCCTGCGATGTCCTCTCTCACCCTGCGATGTTCTCTCTCCCCCTGCGATGTCCTCTCTCCCCCTGCGATGTCCTCTCTCCCCCTGCGATGTTCACTCTCCCCCAGCGATGTTCTCTCTCCCCCTGCGATGTTCTCTCTCCCCCCCGGCGATGTCCTCTCTCCCCCCGCGATGTCCTCTCTCTCTCCCTGCGATGTTGTCTCTCCCCTATGTGATATTTTCTCTCCCCCTGCGATGTCTTCTCTCCCGCCACGATGTTCTCTCTCCCCCCGCGATGTTCTCTCTCCCCCTGCGATGTTCTCCCTCCCCCCGCAATGTCCTCTCTCCCCCTGCGATGTTCTCTCTCCCCCCGCAATGTTCTCTCTCTCCCTGCGATGTCTTCTATCCACCAGCGATTTTCTCTCTTCCCCTGCGATGTTCTCTCTCCCCCTGCGATGTCCTCTCTCCCCCTGCGATGTCCTCTCTCCCCCTGCGATGTTCTCTCTCCCCCTGTGATGTTCTCTCTCCACCCACTCTGTCCTCTCTCTCCCCCTGCGATGTCCTCTCTCTTCCCCTGCGATGTTCTCTCTCCCCCTGCGATGTTCTCTCTCCCCCTGCGATGTTCTCTCTCCCCCCCGGCGATGTCCTCTCTCTCCCCCTGCGATGTTCATCTCGCCTTAAGATGTCCTCTCTCTCTTCCTGCGATGTTCTCTCTCCCCTTGCAATGTTCTCTCTCCCCTTGCGATGTTCTCTCTCCCCTTGCGATGTCCTCTCTCTCTTCCTGCGATGTTCTGTCTCCCCTTGCGATGTTCTCTCTCCCCTTGCGATGTTCTCTCTCCCCCTGCGATGTCCTCTCTCTCCCCCCGCAATGTCCTCTCTCTCTCCCTGCGATGTTCTCTCTCCCCTTGCGATGTCTTCTCTCCCCTTGCGATGTTCTCTCTCCCCCTGCAATGTCCTCGCTCCCCTTGCGCTGTCTTCTCTCCCCCTGCGATGTTCTCTCTCCCCCTGCGATGTTCTCTCTCCCCCTACAATGTCCTCTCTCCCCCTGCGATGTTCTCTCTCCCCCCGCGATGTCCTCTATCCCCCTGCGATGTTGTCTCTCCCCCTGCGATGTTCTCTCTCCCCCTGTGATGTCCTCTCTCCCCCTGCGATGTTCTCTCTCCCCCTGCGATGTTCTCTCTCCCCCTGCGATGGCCTCTCTCCCCCTGCGATGTTCTCTCTGCCCCTGCGATCTCTTCTCTCCCCATGCGATGTTCTCTCCCCCTGCGATGTCCTCTCTCCCCCTGCGATGTTCTCTCTCCTCTTGCGATATTCTCTCTCCCCCTGTGATGTTCTCTCTCCCCCGGGTTGTTCTCTCTCCCCCTGCGATGTTCTCTCTCCCCTTGCGATGCCTTCTATCCACCAGCGATGTTCTATCTCCCCCCCGCGATGTCCTCTCTCGACCAACGATGTTCTCTCTCCCTCTGCGATGCCCTCTCTCCCCCTGCGATGTTCTCTCTCCCCCTGCGATGTTGTCTCTCCCCCTGCGATGTCCTCTCTCCCCTTGCGATGTCCTCTCTCTCCCTGCGATGCCTTCTATCCACCAGCGATGTTCTATCTCCCCCTGCGATGTCCTCTCTCGACCAACGATGTTCTCTCTCCCTCTGCGATGCCCTCTCTCCCCCTGCGGTGTCTTCTCTGCCCCTGCGATGTTCTCTCTCTCCCCCGGCAATGTCCTCTCTCCCCCTGCGATGTCCTCTCTCCCCCTGCGATGTCTTCTCTCCCCCTGCGATGTCCTCTCTCCCCCTGCGATGTTCTCTCTCCCCCCCGGCGATGTCCTCTCTCCCCCCGCGATGTCCTCTCTCTCTCCCTGCGATGTTCTCTCTCCCCTTGCGGTGTTCTCTCTCCCCCCGCGATGTCTTCTCTTCCCCCACGCTGTTCTCTCTCCCCCTGCGATGTTCTCTCTCCCCTTGCGATGTCCTCTCTCTCCCTGCGATGTTCTCTCTTCCCCTGCGATGTTGTCTCTCCCCCTGCGATGTCCTCTCCCCCCCCCGGCGATGTCCTCTCTCCCCCTGCGATGTTCACTCTCGCCTTACGATGTCCTCTCTCTCTTCCTGCGATGTTCTCTCTCCCCCTGCGATGTTCTCTCTCCCCCTGCGATGTTCTCTCTCCCCCTGCGATGTTGTCTCTCCCCCTGCGATGTCCTCTCTCCCCCTGCGACGTTCTCTCTCCCCCTGCGATGTTCTATCTCGTCCTGCGATTTCCTCTCTCCACCCACTATGTCCTCTCTCCCCCGCGATGTCCTCTCTCTCCCCCCGCGATGTCCTCTCTCTCCCCCCGCGATGTTAACTCTCGCCTTACGATGTCCTCTCTCCCCTTGCAATGTTCTCGCTCCCCCTGCGATATTTTCTCTCACCTTGTGATGTCCTCTCTCCCCCTGCGATGTCTTCTCTCCCCCGCGATGTTCTCTATCCCCCTGCGATGTTCTGTCTCCCCCCGCGATGTCTTCTCTCCCCTTGCGAAGTTCTCTCTCCCCCAGCGATGTTCTCTCTCCCCCTGCGATGTCCTCTCTCCCCCTGCGATGTCCTCTCTCCACCCGTGATGTCCTCTCTCCCCCTGCGGTGTCTTCTCTGCCCCTGCAATGTCCTCTCTCCCCCTGCGATGTTCTCTCTCCCCCCCCGGCGATGTCTTCTCTCCCCCCGCGATGTTCTCTCTTTCCCTGCGATGTCCTCTCTCACCCTGCGATGTTCTCTCTCCCCCTGCGATGTCCTCTCTCCCCCTGCGATGTCCTCTCTCCCCCTGCGATGTTCACTCTCCCCCTGCGATGTTCTCTCTCCCCCTGCGATGTTCTCTCTCCCCCCCGGCGATGTCCTCTCTCCCCCCGCGATGTCCTCTCTCTCTCCCTGCGATGTTGTCTCTCCCCTATGTGATATTTTCTCTCCCCCTGCGATGTCTTCTCTCCCGCCACGATGTTCTCTCTCCCCCCGCGATGTTCTCTCTCCCCCTGCGATGTTCTCCCTCCCCCCGCAATGTCCTCTCTCCCCCTGCGATGTTCTCTCTCCCCCCGCAATGTTCTCTCTCTCCCTGCGATGTCTTCTATCCACCAGCGATTTTCTCTCTTCCCCTGCGATGTTCTCTCTCCCCCTGCGATGTCCTCTCTCCCCCTGCGATGTCCTCTCTCCCCCTGCGATGTTCTCTCTCCCCCTGTGATGTTCTCTCTCCACCCACTCTGTCCTCTCTCTCCCCCTGCGATGTCCTCTCTCTTCCCCTGCGATGTTCTCTCTCCCCCTGCGATGTTCTCTCTCCCCCTGCGATGTTCTCTCTCCCCCCCGGCGATGTCCTCTCTCTCCCCCTGCGATGTTCATCTCGCCTTAAGATGTCCTCTCTCTCTTCCTGCGATGTTCTCTCTCCCCTTGCAATGTTCTCTCTCCCCTTGCGATGTTCTCTCTCCCCTTGCGATGTCCTCTCTCTCTTCCTGCGATGTTCTGTCTCCCCTTGCGATGTTCTCTCTCCCCTTGCGATGTTCTCTCTCCCCCTGCGATGTCCTCTCTCTCCCCCCGCAATGTCCTCTCTCTCTCCCTGCGATGTTCTCTCTCCCCTTGCGATGTCTTCTCTCCCCTTGCGATGTTCTCTCTCCCCCTGCAATGTCCTCGCTCCCCTTGCGCTGTCTTCTCTCCCCCTGCGATGTTCTCTCTCCCCCTGCGATGTTCTCTCTCCCCCTACAATGTCCTCTCTCCCCCTGCGATGTTCTCTCTCCCCCCGCGATGTCCTCTATCCCCCTGCGATGTTGTCTCTCCCCCTGCGATGTTCTCTCTCCCCCTGTGATGTCCTCTCTCCCCCTGCGATGTTCTCTCTCCCCCTGCGATGTTCTCTCTCCCCCTGCGATGGCCTCTCTCCCCCTGCGATGTTCTCTCTGCCCCTGCGATCTCTTCTCTCCCCATGCGATGTTCTCTCCCCCTGCGATGTCCTCTCTCCCCCTGCGATGTTCTCTCTCCTCTTGCGATATTCTCTCTCCCCCTGTGATGTTCTCTCTCCCCCGGGTTGTTCTCTCTCCCCCTGCGATGTTCTCTCTCCCCTTGCGATGCCTTCTATCCACCAGCGATGTTCTATCTCCCCCCCGCGATGTCCTCTCTCGACCAACGATGTTCTCTCTCCCTCTGCGATGCCCTCTCTCCCCCTGCGATGTTCTCTCTCCCCCTGCGATGTTGTCTCTCCCCCTGCGATGTCCTCTCTCCCCTTGCGATGTCCTCTCTCTCCCTGCGATGCCTTCTATCCACCAGCGATGTTCTATCTCCCCCTGCGATGTCCTCTCTCGACCAACGATGTTCTCTCTCCCTCTGCGATGCCCTCTCTCCCCCTGCGATGTTCTCTCTCCCCCTGCGATGTTGTCTCTCCCCCTGCGATGTCCTCTCTCCCCTTGCGATGTCCTCTCTCTCTTCCTGCGATGTTGTCTCTCCCCCTGCGATGTCCTCTCTCCCCTTGCGATGTCCTCTCTCTCTTCCTGCGATGTTCACTCTCCCCCAGCGATGTTCTCTCTCCCCCTGCGATGTTCTCTCTCCCACTGCGATGTCCTCTCTCCCCCCGTGATGTCCTCTCTCCCCCTGCGGTGTCTTCTCTCCCCCTGCGATGTTCTCTCTCCCCCCCGGCGATGTCTTCTCTCGCCCTGCAATGTTCTCTCTCCCCCTGCGGTGTCCTCTCTCCCCCTGCGATGTCCTCTCTCCCCCTGCGATGTCCTCTCTCCCCCTTTCTATTTTCTCTCTCTCCCTGCGATGTCCTCTCTCCCCCTGCGATGTCCTCTCTCCCCCTGCGATGCTCACTCTCCCCCTGCGATGTTCTCTCTCCCCCCCGGCGATGTCCTCTCTCCCCCCGCGATGTCCTCTCTCTCTTCCTGCGATGTTCTCTCTCCCCCTGCGATGTTCTCTCTCCCCTTGCGATGTCCTCTCTCTCTTCCTGCGATGTTCTCTCTCCCCTTGCGATGTTCTCTCTCCCCTTGCGATGTTCTCTCTCCCCTTGCGATGTTCTCTCTCTCCCTGCGATGTTCTCTCTCCCCTTGCGATGTCTTCTCTCCCCTTGCGATGTTCCCTCTCCCCCTGCAATGTCCTCTCTCCCCTTGCGATGTCTTCTCTCCCCCTGCGATGTTCTCTCTCCCCCTGCGATGTTCTCTCTCCCCCTGCAATGTCCTCTCTCCCCCTGCGATGTTCTCTCTCCCCCCGCGATGTCCTCTATCCCCCTGCGATGTTCTCTCTCCCCCCGCGATGTCCTCTCTCCCCCTGCGATGTTCTCTCTCCCCCTGCGATGTCCTCTCTCCCCCTGCGATGTTCTCTCTCCCCCTGCGAAGTTCTCTCTCCCCCTGCGATGTTCTCTCTCCCCCTGTGATGTTCTCTCTCCCCCGCGTTGTTCTCTCTCTCCCTGCGATGTCCTCTCTCCCCCTGCGATGTCCTCTCTCCCCCTGCGATGTCCTCTCTCCCCTTGTGATGTCCTCTCTCCCCCTGCGATGTCCTCTCTCCCCCTGCGATGTCCTCTCTCCCCCTGCGATGTCCTCTCTCCCCCTGCGATGTCCTCTTTCCCCCTGCGATGTCCTCTCTCCCCCTTTCTATTTTCTCGCTCCCCCTGCGATATCCTCTCTCCCCCGCGATGTCTTCTCTCCCCCTGCGACGTTCTCTCTCCCTCTGCGATGTTCTCTCTCAACCCTACGATGTCCCCTCTCCCCCTGCGATGTCCTCTCTCCCCCTGCGATGTTCTCTCTCCCCCTGCGATGTTATCTCTCCCCCTTCGATGTTCTCTCTCCCCCTGCGATGTTCTCTCTCCCCCTGCGATGGCCTCTCTCCCCCTGCGATGTTCTCTCTGCCCCTGCGATCTCTTCTCTCCCCATGCGATGTTCTCTCCCCCTGCGATGTCCTCTCTCCCCCTGCGATGTTCTCTCTCCTCTTGCGATATTCTCTCTCCCCCTGTGATGTTCTCTCTCCCCCGGGTTGTTCTCTCTCCCCCTGCGATGTTCTCTCTCCCCTTGCGATGCCTTCTATCCACCAGCGATGTTCTATCTCCCCCCGCGATGTCCTCTCTCGACCAACGATGTTCTCTCTCCCTCTGCGATGCCCTCTCTCCCCCTGCGATGTTCTCTCTCCCCCTGCGATGTTGTCTCTCCCCCTGCGATGTCCTCTCTCCCCTTGCGATGTCCTCTCTCTCCCTGCGATGCCTTCTATCCACCAGCGATGTTCTATCTCCCCCTGCGATGTCCTCTCTCGACCAACGATGTTCTCTCTCCCTCTGCGATGCCCTCTCTCCCCCTGCGATGTTCTCTCTCCCCCTGCGATGTTGTCTCTCCCCCTGCGATGTCCTCTCTCCCCTTGCGATGTCCTCTCTCTCTTCCTGCGATGTTGTCTCTCCCCCTGCGATGTCCTCTCTCCCCTTGCGATGTCCTCTCTCTCTTCCTGCGATGTTCACTCTCCCCCAGCGATGTTCTCTCTCCCCCTGCGATGTTCTCTCTCCCACTGCGATGTCCTCTCTCCCCCCGTGATGTCCTCTCTCCCCCTGCGGTGTCTTCTCTCCCCCTGCGATGTTCTCTCTCCCCCCCGGCGATGTCTTCTCTCGCCCTGCAATGTTCTCTCTCCCCCTGCGGTGTCCTCTCTCCCCCTGCGATGTCCTCTCTCCCCCTGCGATGTCCTCTCTCCCCCTTTCTATTTTCTCTCTCTCCCTGCGATGTCCTCTCTCCCCCTGCGATGTCCTCTCTCCCCCTGCGATGCTCACTCTCCCCCTGCGATGTTCTCTCTCCCCCCCGGCGATGTCCTCTCTCCCCCCGCGATGTCCTCTCTCTCTTCCTGCGATGTTCTCTCTCCCCCTGCGATGTTCTCTCTCCCCTTGCGATGTCCTCTCTCTCTTCCTGCGATGTTCTCTCTCCCCTTGCGATGTTCTCTCTCCCCTTGCGATGTTCTCTCTCCCCTTGCGATGTTCTCTCTCTCCCTGCGATGTTCTCTCTCCCCTTGCGATGTCTTCTCTCCCCTTGCGATGTTCCCTCTCCCCCTGCAATGTCCTCTCTCCCCTTGCGATGTCTTCTCTCCCCCTGCGATGTTCTCTCTCCCCCTGCGATGTTCTCTCTCCCCCTGCAATGTCCTCTCTCCCCCTGCGATGTTCTCTCTCCCCCCGCGATGTCCTCTATCCCCCTGCGATGTTCTCTCTCCCCCCGTGATGTCCTCTCTCCCCCTGCGATGTTCTCTCTCCCCCTGCGATGTCCTCTCTCCCCCTGCGATGTTCTCTCTCCCCCTGCGAAGTTCTCTCTCCCCCTGCGATGTTCTCTCTCCCCCTGCGATGTTCTCTCTCCCCCGCGTTGTTCTCTCTCTCCCTGCGATGTCCTCTCTCCCCCTGCGATGTCCTCTCTCCCCCTGCGATGTCCTCTCTCCCCCTGCGATGTCCTCTCTCCCCCTGCGATGTCCTCTCTCCCCCTTTCTATTTTCTCGCTCCCCCTGCGATATCCTCTCTCCCCCGCGATGTCTTCTCTCCCCCTGCGATGTTCTCTCTCCCTCTGCGATGTTCTCTCTCAACCCTACGATGTCCCCTCTCCCCCTGCGATGTCCTCTCTCCCCCTGCGATGTTCTCTCTCCCCCTGCGATGTTATCTCTCCCCCTTCGATGTTCTCTCTCCCCCTGCGATGTTCTCTCTCCCCCTGCGATTTCCTCTCTCCCCCTGCGATGTCCTCTCTCCCCCTGCGATTTCCTCTCTCCCCCTGCGATGTTCTCTCTCCCCCTGCGATGTCCTCTCTCCCTCTGCGATGTTCTCTCTCCCCCTGCGATGTCCTCTCTCCCACCCTCCTCCCCCGCAGTGATGGCTGACATTCCCCTCTACCGAATTCCCACTCCCCTCTACCGAATTCCCACTCCCCAAGAGCCCCGACTGCGGCCTCGTGCCCCCAGCCAGGCTGTTAATGTGGCCGGCTGCCATGCAGGAACTGGATCCAATAAATGTTAATGCGGCCCTGCCCTTAAGTTCGGCGGGATCTCTGCTTCCCCGGACTTGCCGGGGTCTTTGGCCATTCTTGTCCTCCCCAGACCATCTCCGTCCCCCCATAAATATCAGGACCCACATATCATTTCCCATTTTGAAAGTACGTTTAGTGCCATTAATATATTAAAACAAATACTTTATTTGATAATTAGTTAATTATTGCGCCTGATTTGACAGAAATGCTGTAGAATGATAAACAGTGCCTTTAGCTATTGACTCAAATTATTATTATGCATTTTCAATCATCTCTGTAATTCTCAAGGAAATAGTTAATTTCTACAACCTTCGACTACTCTTGCTGTTTAGATATAATGGGACAAAAATTCGGCCCTTCCCGGGTGAGTACACAGTGCGTACTCACCCGTAAGGTGTCCCGAAGTGCCGGTTTCCTGCATGCACTGTGCATGCGCGGGAAACCGGAACTTTCAGTCTGGTGAAGGGGGCGGTTCCTAGGTGAACCGCGTGCGCGGTAGAGGCTGCGCGCACGCAGCAAACTTAGGGCTTTTTTCAGGTTTCTATGGGAGGGTAAGTATTGAAGAACCTGCGCTTTTAAAAAGGAGGCGCAGGACCCGTTTTCAACAAGGTAAGTGGTTAATTAAGTATAATTTAAAAAAAATTTCAACAGGTTTATCTTTTTTAGATACTTTAAAGAAAGGTAAGTTTATTTTTAGCACTGTTAAAAAGTATTTTAATTTTTTCAAAAATTAAAATTTTGTTTAAAGTGGTTAACTTTAGTTATTTTATAAATGTGATGGTTTTTTTAAAATTTATTTTAAGTTTAGCTGTTCTTTTGGGGCCGATTTCAATTCACAGATTTGACAGGTCTTCCTGTCAAATCTATGAATGAAAGATGGTCTGCTGCCATTGGCTCTCCATGGCCCACGTGATCCCAGGGGACGCATCACACTAACTGCGCCCCTGGGACACGCACGCACTGCGCGCCAGCACTTGGAGCAGGCCCAGGAGCTGAAGTTCCCGTGGGCCCAAAACACAACGGCAGGCGCGGTAGGTAAGTGCGCGCGCGATCCTTACCCCCGTGGCAAGCCGGAGAGGCGAATTTCAGGGCCAATAGCGGTGCCACTCTGTGAGCAAGCTTCAATATTCTAACTGACTTCAGGAGCAAAAATCTCTCATAGCAAAGGCTCCAAGTAAAGAGAGAACCCCCACCAATCTGTAAGAGATGAGGAAGACTGAGTTAAGTGAAGTGTGAGCTGAAGTATTGTGCCTCGCTGTGTCCATTTGGAAGGTTAGGTTATCTGGTTTCCATGATCACATGACAGATAAACTAAGTATCTGATAATGAGTCCAGTGGGTATCTCATAACAAGTCCTGTGGGTACTGTAGCTGCATGATCGAAAGTAAAATGATTGATTCCAAGTCAACAGGGGTGCAATCAACATAGTTGAAGAGTTGAAAAATAACAAAACATGACCTTCTATTATTTATAGGCTATTGCCTCTGTCTGTTTTGGTCAAACGTTAGAAAGCTATGAAGAGAAAGAAAGCCCAGATCGAATACTTTCTGTTCAAAGTTCTCTCCCCTTCTTTATCTGAAAAGGTGGTGTGATGTATGTTATTTTCTTTCTGTCAGAAGATATTGTTGTCATAACAGTCTCTCAGATACTCCAATGCCATCAGCTACAGGGAAGGGATCTGTGCAACCCATAGTTGCAGCATTCGCTCTTAAGGAGGTAACACTTAGGCCGAGAATTTAATAGCACTGAGGGGGCGGGTTTGGAGGCGGGTTCGCTGTCAAAATCGCAAAGATTGGTAGGAAACCCGCTGTCAACCCGCCTCCGTGCGAGTCTCCCAGGTGTCGGGTCTGTCAATACAGAACTGACCCGACACCAAACGGCGGGGGATACAATTCAACTACTTAACTACTTGTTAAGAGCCGATTTAAGAGTATTTTGAGACTTACTTCTAATTTGACCTTCTCCCCCATGGGTTACCCGCTGTTCGGGGAACACACCAGCTCAACTTGCCGTGTTTTGAGTCTGCTCTGATGTTTGTGAAAAGCTGATGGCTGCAGAAGTGGTGTCAAGGATGTCATGTTGCTGATGGTGAGTTTCAGAGCGCAGAAAATGTTGGTTACTGCATTTTTAATACTCATAGAGATTTCTTTAGATTACAAGTTTTTAGATCCAACTGTATGTCCAGTACCACATCAATGGGAGAACCTCTCTCACCAGTGACAGATCGCTTCTGGCATCTCACCTGCAGCTGCCATCTATTGCAGCAACATCGGAGACAATGAAACAATCAGACCTTGGTCCTCCGAATCCTTCCACAATCATCCCCAACACCAACATCACCACCCTCATCACCCACCTTCTCCGCCATGACATGAAGCTGCACTGGACACAGGACATCAGCCCCTGACAAAATTGCTGGCTGGGAGGCCAGCGATGGCATCACCATGGCCAGATTTTCTTCACTTGACGCTATAAACCCTGGCTGCCACATGAAGCGCCAGGTTGACACCATCCCACACCAGCACCGTGAAGCATCCCTTTAATGTCCAAGCCATTCCATGCAAACTCATCACTATAGCATGGCGGGGGTGGGGGGGCGGGAAGTTAGGACTGAACTGGAACTCAGTAAGACACGTCTCAAGGTGTGCTCAGATCTGTCCAATAAGGGGCACTTTTTGAAAAATAGATTTCACTGTATGACAACACATTACCAGAAACTTCACATGGACATTGGCTAAACTTCTCAAGTGCCTACCCTTGTGTGTTGTTAGTTGGTATGCTTGCAGTAGGATGAGGGTGAGTGTGAGGGGTGGCTAGTGAGATGGGGAAGTGATGAAGTAGATAGAGAGAAAATGCTGGAGACACTCAGCAGGTCAGGCAGCATCTGTGAAGAGAGAAACAGAGTTAACGTTTCAGGTCGATGACCTTTCATCAGAACTGGAAAAAAGCAGGAAATGGAACAGATTTTTAAGCAAGTGTAGTGGCTGGGAAATGGGGGAGGGGATGAAAGAACAAAAGGGAAGGTCTGTGATAGGATATCTTAGATATCTAGGATGCCTTGAATATCTCTTAATGTCTCTCAATGTCTCTTAATCTCTCCTGCTTCCTATCCTATCACAGACCTTCCCTTTTGTTCTGTCATCCCCTCCCCCATTTCCCAGCCACTACACTTGCTTAAAAATCTGTTCCATTTCCTGCTTTTTTCCAGTTCTGATGAAGGGTCATCGACCTGAAATGTTAACTCTGTTTCCCTCTTCACAGATGCTGCCTGACCTGATGAGTATCTCCAGCATTTTCTGTTTTTATTTCAGATTGCCAGCATCTGTAGTATTTTCTTTTTGTTTTGTTGAAGTAGATAGAGAGGGTTGGGTGGAGGTGCAAGGTAAGTTGGTGTCCTGGGGAGGTCTCTTCCGCCCTTGGAAGGGAAGAGAACCTCCCTGCGTGCTGTGACTCCCTCCATAAGCATATGGAGGGAGTCATTGAGAGCCTAGGTGAAAGCGTTCATCTTTGTGCAGTGATTGTCAGTGTTTGCAGCATCTCAATGCTGTCAAACACTGACAGAACAACTGTCAAACTCCATGTGGACATGGTCCCTTTAAGGAAACCGGTTGATGATGCGTCATCAAATGACGTCATCAGACCCGCTTCCTGTTAATTGGCCAGTAAGCCCGCAGGGTGGGCTTAACAAGGCCAATCAAGGGAAAATCACAGCTGCAGAGCGGATGCAGCTGGGAGCGGGATCTGAACATGGAAACCAGCTGTCCCGCCCCCATCCCACCTCCTCCATTAAATTCGCGGCCTTAAGACCAACCTGGGAGCTGATCCACCCAATCCAAAAAATATTTTTCCTGCCAGAGAAATTTGCAGATGATACCAAAACGGGGGTACAGCTAACAATGTGGAAGAATGCATCAAATTACAGGAAGACATAAACAGGCTTGAAGAGTGGGCGGATAAATGGCAAATTAAATTCAATATAGCGTGGTTCATTTTAGTAGGAGGAATGAGGAGGTCACTGATGCCTTGGAGATAAGAAACTAAACGGGGTGGAGGAGCAAAACAAATCTGGGAATGCAGATACATAAATCGCTGAAAGTATCAACTTTTGACAAGGCTATAAAGAGTGTGAAGAGTGCAAACAAATTACTGGAGTTTGATTCTAGATGAACAGAATACAAAGGAAACAGGAAGATAATGTTAAATATATGTAGAACTTTGGTTACATGTCTCTGTAGTCTCCTCCAGCCCCACAACTTTGCACACAAGTTGCTCACACTTTGCTGTCCATTATTATTTCCAAATGAAGAAATCTGAAGCATGTAAATAATGTTTAAAGCAATAAACTACAAAAGGAAAATGTTCCTATTTGCACAAAAAAAACTTATCGGTCATTGTGAGATATGTTGGTGGTTAAAATCATTGTTGTTCTGGTAGGGATGCTACAGTTGGCCTCAGTGCCCAGGACCAGGGAGGAATATAGAGAAAACAAATCGGCGTGGGGGGCTCCCGCTTCTAATTGTTACCTAGTGAGCCCTGGTGGAAAGTGTGCACGTGTGGACCTCTGGTGAGGACACAATGGGCTGGATTTTCATTGACCCGTGGAGGTGGGTTTGGAGGCGTGTGGGGGGGTTAAAATTGTGAAAAGTGGCGGGCGGGCACAAGTCCACCTCCATCCCGCCTCCACGCAATTTTCATGAAATCGTGTCTGCTGGTTCCGACTGCGTTCCGCTTTTAAGAGACGGGATAGGCTGTTAAGGCCCTTAACAAGCACTAAATTGGCTCTATAATGCCATTTTGAAAGGCCTTTGTGATTTTAACCCTTGATCTGCGTGAAGCACGCCTGTTCTGAACCACGATTGTGAAACCTGGCGGGAGCATATTTGGATAGCTGACTATCAGCTGCAGGTCCACTATTACAATGGAGATGTGATGAAGGTAGTAGTAGTATTAGGTCTGAAAGTCGCCTCTGATGCTGCTGCATTGAAGGTCTTTACAGACTGCCTGGCCTTTGCTGGGAGAGGACCTGGATGCAAACTCTCTCTCTCTCTCTCTCTCTCTCTCCTCCCTAGAGCTGCTGCTCATTTTTCATCCAGGTCCTCTCACAGCAAAGGCCAGGCAGTCTCTGACCTGCAATGCAGCAACAATGATGACATCATCAGAGGCGACTTTCAGACTCAAACCACTAATTGGTTCATGGGTTCCCACATGCTGGAACTCAATTGTCCAATTAGGTGAAAATTGCATCAATCTCCCACATCCAATTGCAGTCGGGTGGATAACACGAAATGCGGATGACACGACCCCAACCCGCCCCAGTATCAAAATCCAGCCCTATCAGTCCAATGTCATCAGGTAGCCTGCCCACACTCACTGTCTCAGCTCACACTGAAGAATGGTCACATGGGTGAAGTATCAGAGAACAGCTGGAACCTGTGAAACCGCACTCAGTATGATAGGAGTGGAGAAAATAAGGGGGGAGGGGATTTTGAATTGGATTGTTGTGAACCAATGGAGTGAATAATTATAATGAAAATATATTGTTGATTTGATTAAGAATGCAGTCTGCGTTTCCCTGATATTACTGTCAAACATACAATTAAATTGTTTTAGACAATCCTGGTGCCCGTGTAATTTAACTGTCCATATAAGCATTTTATCTTTCAGGATGTTGCATCACCTAAAAATGTTTTAATCTGTCATCAATCTCCTGCAGCCAGTTTTGTTTTGCTACTGAACCTGTCTACCTGATTGAGAAAAATCAATTCATTACTACAGGAGTTCAATAAAAACTGGGCTGGATTTCTGTTACAGACCACATATTTGACATCTGATATTATTACCGTCTTACTGACATGTATTGATAAAATGTCATATTTCATGAGTTGTGTGTGATGTTAACTCTCAACCACCCCATTAATGATAGTACATGCGGTGGAAATCATATCAAATGCAGGGTCTGTCACACTTTCAATGTAATTCAATGGGGAGTGGCATACAAATGTTCCTATATCGCCATTAGTTTAAACTAATTACCTATGCTTAAAATAAGGCCTTTCAAATTTATAATAATAAGTCCAGCGCAATTTTTCTCTTCTTCATTACAACAGTTATAAATCTGAGATGGGTGGTCTGTGTACAGGAAGAGCTGATTTGGCAAAGTGATGATGGGCAGACAGATATGGGAGCTGACAGATGGGAGAGCTCAAATATGAGGTCTTGTGCTATTGCCAGTTAGCATGGTTATGATGACTGACCAACTAAAGCACAGAAATAAAATTCAGCACAAAGCTCCGATTTTGATATGAATTCTGTTCAGATATAATGGCCTCATTCTACACTTAGGGCTCGATTTTACCAGGCCCGAAGAGGCGGGTTTGGAGGCATGTGAGTTGTCAAAATCGCAAAAAATAGCGGGTGGGTCCGATCCCACCTCCATCCCACCTCTGAGCAATTTTCCCACATTCGTGGTTTCTGACCCCGTTTCCATCCCACCTCCAAGAGGCAGGATAGGCCCTTAAGGCCCTTAACAACCAGTTAATTGCCTCTATAATCCCATTTTGAGAGACTTTTCTGATTTTAACACATTTCCCCTGCCCTGCATGTCTCCTCTCGAACACGCCAGTTAATCCTGGCAGCCTCACAAGTGGATTGCTTACTAACAGCTGCAGCTCCACCATTAAAAAGGAGTTTTCACCAATGATCATTTGCAGGTGGCAGAGCTTTGTTGTCTCAGGTCAGGGGGAACTTTTAGCAGGCCTACTTATTGTCGTGGAAGTTTGGAGCCTGACACCCATCTCCAGTGTGACCTCCTGGGAAACCCCTCTCCCCACCTTGACTGAGCGCTTCCTCAACTGAGGTATATACCAGAAGCATGTGAACCATTTATTTTGTTTCCTCCTAGACATCAGATTCGGACGAAGACCAGCCGCGGCAGCAGCAGAACCCTGAACAACAGCACCACCAACAGCAAGAGCAACAACAGGAGCGCCAAGCTGCTGCTCACCCACCTGAAGCTGCACAGGCCAGAAGGCGCCAGCGCGTGACCACATTGCTACCCGGGATGCAAGGGACACACTCATGTTGGCCAGATTTGCTTAGCCTGCACAATCAAACACTTTTGTCTCACACCTTCTTACCAGAGCATCGACAATGGACAAGAACCTGCGGATTCCTATCACTCTGACCACCATACTGACAATTGCAAGTCGCCCTAAGCCCTCAATGTGGAAGTCCCATTTGCGAAATGACACAGGCCACAACTCCATCAAATCTGTTTATCATAACAATTCAAGGATGGCTTGTCAAAAATCAATACAACAGAACACCCAAGTGACTACCCTTGTGAATACTTGTGCTTTATCTTCCTCTTATGCATGCTCCTACGTGGTGCTTCCCCTGTGGCTTCAGCAGATGTGGAGGCCCCTTGCTCACTCTCTTGCTGCTCCTGTCTCGATGCCTTTGGCGGGCGTCCTCTGGGGTTGCGAACCTGTGAGGGCTCGGCATCAGTCTGCTGCTCCTGCGGCTGTGTAGGGGCTGAGACGCCTATCTCACTTGGGTGAGGAATTGGTGGGGCTCTGACCGAGGGCTTTGCAGTGGCATGGTCATGTGAGCGCTTGGAGAGGAACCCCCACTTTCTTGTTGTCTGCCACCAACATCTCTCTCATGGGTCAGCCCCACTTCAGAGCTAGTAAGTGGCTTGACAGCACCTTGCTACACTGCAGGGGGGCCATGAGGACCCGTTTCTGCACTGGAAGTCCTACTCCAGAGGACTTCCATGAAGGTCTGGTTTCTATGCTCAATAGCTGACCATCGCTCCTCAAGAGATGTCATTCTATTCTGAACAATGACCATGTTTTCAATACCCTGGCGACTAAGCTCCTCCATGGACGTAGCCATCCTCTCCTCTACCATAGCCATCCTCTCCTCTACGGTAGCCAGCCTTACCATGGAGATAGCCATCCTTTCCACGGAGGTTGCCATCCTTTCCGTGGTGATGCGTTCATGCGTCAATGCCTCCACAAAGGCTCTGCTCATGGTCGCGATGGACTCCTGCATTCGTTCCACACTCGCAGCGACCCTGGAGACAAAACCTGCCAGAGACTCCTGCACCTGTTCCTGGAGTTCCAGCACCGCTCTCCTTCTGGATGTACCCGGAGGCACAGGGTCGACATACAGCTGAGCCGAGCAGGCAGAATCCTGCTCCCTCTGACGAGGACTCTCCACTGCTGTCCCTGTCTCCACCATCTGCTGATGCTCACTTGTGAGCTGTGATACAACAGGTGACAACACTACTGTCTCGCAAAGGTCCCACCGAGGTGTGAGTGTCTGTGCTGGTGCTGGGTGCACTGAATTCTGCTGACGCTACGCCCTCAGAGTTTGCAGCTTCTTCTGAGGAGTCTTGAGGCTCAGGCTGTTCCTCTGCACAGTGGGGACGGGGGCTCTCGATGGTCCTGTGGGGGAGTAAAGGAAAGAGTTAGAGATGTGAGGTAAAGTTTGCATGCACATTGAATTGTGCAGATGATTATAAGTCAATCTGTTAGAGGATCAGAATCATTATCAGTCACTCATGCAATGTCAATGAGAGAGATGCCAAACTATTCTGTCACCAGCTTGCTGTGATGCGCCCACCTGTCCGTCCCCCACTTGCGAATCGTCCTCCACTCCGGCGATCTCCAGGGCCACCTCCTCCGAAGTGGTGAGCTGGGCTACTGAGAGTGGCCCTTCTCCTGTCCTCGCTCTTTCCCTCTTATTGTGGGCTCTCTTTTCCTGCAATGTGAGACACAAGTGGAGTTTGAGTGAGAATGAAGGAGTGAGTGTACAGAATCCATAGCATAGATGCTTAGCAGGAGACAAAGGGCCCTCCCTGTGTGTTGTAAGTTGTTGTCATTGCGTCACAGTGATAGGGAGTGTGAGGGCTGCATGGTCGAATAGTTAAGTGAATGTGACCATAGAGTGAGAGGGAATGGGTAAGGGTGCAGGGATGTAAGGGTCAAGTGGGATGTGGAGGAAGAGGTTGGCAAAGCAGAGTGCTGGTGATGAGAGACGGTGGGAATCAAATTGAGGGTGATGGGAATGTCAAACTCACTTTTCCTGTGCGGAGAAGGTCATGAAACCTCTTCCTGCACTGCAGCCAGGTTCTGCGACACATAGAGATGGCATTGACCTCCTGGGCCACTTGCACCCACACAGCTTTAGTCTGCTGGGGAGGCTTTTTCCTCCCTGAGGAAGGGAAGAGCACCTCCTTATTTGCTCTTGCTCCCTCCACCAGAGCTTGGAGGGAGGCCTCATCGAATCTTGGAGCACACTTTGGTCTACTGGTGGAGATAATTGCTGAAGGAAGCGCTCAGAACAATGGGCATAAAGTTTAAAGGCTGAAAAAAAAGCAAGGCTGCTTGCAGGCCTTAAAGCCAGCAGCATTGACGACATCATCGGAGGCGACTTTCTGTATGAAAAGGCTCATTGGGCCAGGGGTTTCC
Source organism: Squalus acanthias (assembly GCA_030390025.1). Taxonomy (NCBI): domain Eukaryota; kingdom Metazoa; phylum Chordata; class Chondrichthyes; order Squaliformes; family Squalidae; genus Squalus; species Squalus acanthias. Next base: position 148,945,891 of record CM059427.1, read on the forward strand.
ACACGCTGGAAATGAAGTGCCCAATTCGGGCAAAATCGCACTTTTGTCCCACTTCACATCGGAGTTGGGATCCTGACACGACGACCACCTGACACGCCCCCAGCCCGCCCCCAATGACAAAATCGAGCCCTTAGTGTTACTGGTTGAGGAGTATTTCTTCTGTTGTTAGTGTATCTACCAATGCATCGCCACAAACACCAGACTAATCACCCAAAGAGATTTCCCACTTGGATTCTGAACCAAATGTTGAAACAACCTGCCATAGCTTAGACCTTCGATTTAGATCTTGATTAGGAGGTTTATTAAGAACAATATTTATCTGGTCTCAATGTCTTGACCTGTAGTGATGGCATCATATCTGTGATGTGCTGGGACAGGCAGAGAACACTGAACATGCTGAAAAGATGGTGGCAGATGCTATCATACTCCTGATCATGGAAGATGTTCCTTGTGAGGGGCAACACAGAAGATGTTGTGGATGAGGAAGAATGCCCAGAATCAGAGAAAAAGATGAAGGGATCAAGATAGAGATCTGACAAACACAGCTAACCAGATAGAGCTTAAGGTCAGAGCTGGAGGCATAAAGGGTAAATTTCTGCAGGAGTTCTCCCGCTTGTCCAGGCATAACTTTGGAAGAGCAGCTGTGAAAACCCAGGAAAAGGGTCATAAACACCAAAGTTATGGCAGACAAATGGGAGAATCCATGTGGAAATTCACTCCCTGGGGGAAAAATTCAGTTGGATTGCGCCTCCCGTTAGCGCCTTAAGAGGGCGCTAATGGGGCGCAAAGCAACTAGCGCCCATGCACGGTGATCTTTGCGCCGCTCACTAAATTAACTAGACATTTTGCAGCGGCACTAAACACTACCGCCACGATCTCCTGCGCTGGCCGATCGTGACGTCAGTCGAGAGTGCAATGCCCCGGTAGCGCCCCGGACCAGATATTGAGTGGCGCCCCCTGTCTTACCGCCTGCCGCTAGCAACGACAGGTTGAGGGGAGCATTTTGCAGTCAGGAAGGGACTGGGGGAGCGCTATTTAAAGGCGACCGCTTCCTGTTTTTTTTTGTCAGCGAAATTTTTGCACCACGCATTCTGAGAGAGAGAGAAAGGTTGCAGGAGATATTCAAAGCTGTGTTGAGAAGTTTTGGGTACTGAGCAGCACTTTGCAGGTTCTTTCTGGTTTGATCTTCCTTGCATCGATTTAGAAGAGAATATGGGGGCTGCAGTCTGAGCTCTTTCCCTGGGCCTCTTCATTGTTCTTTCCAACAGATTTGATGTACAGGTCTCTCCAGGCCGAGATTCAAGGCTGCAATGAGCAGGGTGTGGATGTAGAGCAAGATCGACCCTCCCCTTTAAGAACTGGCTAGCGCCATTGTGTCTGTGTTCCATTGCTGACTGACATCACATGAGCTTCGCCAGCGCTCTGAGGTAGCGCCTCGCTCCTCGGCCTTTGCGCCTTAAGACAGATGTGTAGCGCCTGATTTAGCGCTCCAATCATCTCCAGGGGCGATAAAAGTCAAGTTTGCAGTCGGAGGCGATAATTAGCGCCAGGCGCTAAACTTTGCGCACGGCCGATAATGGCGCCCCAAACGGGGCGATACTGAATTTTTCCCCCCTTAGTCTAAAGGGCCGAGGGTAACATAAAAATCAAATTTTGGGCTATTAGTTCCCAGTCTGCTTCGGCAACAGATGCTTGGCATTATCTTTGTCGGTTTTGCGCTGGCCTCCTTCAGTATTTCTCACACTCCAAACTGACATCTTTCGCTTTCCTCACAGCCTCCCCTGCCTTAATTAGGCATCTCTTTCTCTGCCCACGGGGTTTCTTGCTAGATCTTTCATTCTGCCCTTGACTCTGTGTCCAAGGAATAGGCGCACAAGTTAATTGTGAATTACAGGTTTAGATTTGATATCGAAGGTTGTGCAACTTAGGTGCTTGGATATGAATCAAAATACAAAGTTTAAACTCTGAGTTATAAGACTACCTCTATGAGCATAGAATCAGTTTTCCCAGGCACTAAGGAATCATATGCATATATGTTTCATAAGTCAAAATGATAGTAATTCTTGTCCAAACTTCTTACCACAAGTACAAATGGTCTGTAGTTATAATTAGTTTCAACTATACTAAAGAACTTAAGTAATGTTTCAGAAGTAAGATTGAATATCTCTACCTTCTAAACTACCAGGTATTGGAAGATTCATAACTAATATGAGCTTGCATACCTCCTCAATAAACTGCTGGGTCTGACTGTCAAGGTTGGCTGAGGAATCATATTTTTGTTAGAACATGAGAACATAAGAAATAGGAGCAGGAGTCGGCCATTTGGCCCTTTGAGCCTGCTCCGCCATTCAATAAGATCATGGCTGATCTTCTACCTCATCTCCACTTTCCTGCACTATCCCCATATCCCTTGATTCCCTTAATATTCAAAAATCTACTGATCTCTGTCTTGAATATACACAACGACTGAGCCTCCACAGCCCTCTGGGGTAGAGAATTCCAAAAATTCACCACCTTCTGAGTGAAGAAATTTCTCCTCATCTCAGTCCTAAATGGCCGACCCCTTATTCTGAGACAGTGACCCCTAGTTCTAGACTCCCCAGCAGGGGAAACATCCTCTCTGCATCTACCCTGTCAAGCCCTGTAAGAATTTTGTATGTTTCAATGAGATCACCTCTCATTCTTCCAAACGCTAGAGAATATAGGCCTAGTCTACTCAATCTCTCCTCATAGGACAATCCCTCCATCCCAGGAACCAGTCCAGTGAACCTTCGTTGCACTCCCTCTATGGCAAGTATATCCTTCCTTAGGTAAGGAGACCAAAACTGTACACAATACTCCAGGTGTGGTCTCACCAGGGCCCTATATAATTGCATTAAGATGTCTTTATACTCAAATCCTCTTGTAATAAAGGCCAACATACCATTTGCTTTCCTAATTGCTTGCTGCACCTGCATGTTAACTTTCAGTGATTCGTGTACAAGGACACCCAGGTCCCTCTGAACACCAACATTTCCCAATCTCTCACCATTTAAAAAATTCTCTGCTTTTCTATTTTTCCTACCAAAGTGGATAACTTCACATTTCTCGACATTATATTCCATTTGCCATGTTCTTGCCCACTCACTTACCTTGTTTATATCCCCTTGAAGCCTCCTTGCATCCTCCTCACATCTTACATTCCCACCCAGCTTTGTATCATCCGCAAACTTGGATATATTACATTTGGTCCCCTCATCCAAATCATTGATATAGATTGTGAATAGCTGAAGCCCAAGCACTTGTGGTACCCCACTAGTTACAGCCTGCCAACCCGAAAATGACTCGTTTATTCCTACTCTCTGTTTTCTGTCCATTAACCAATCCTCAATCCATGTTAGTATATTACCCCCAATCCCATGAGCCCTAATTTTGTTTAATAACCTCTTGTGCGGCACCTTATCGAATGCCTTCTGAAAGTCCAAATACACCACATCCACTGGTTCCCCATAATCTATTCTGTTAGTTACAACCTCCAAAAACTCTAACAGATTCGTCAAACATGATTTCCTTTCATAAATCCGTGTTGACTCTGCCCAATCCTATTATTATTTTCTAAGGGGTAGAAATTAGGTCGCGCCCCATTTGGGGCGCAAATATCGTCCGGACGCAAATATTAGCGCCTGGCGCTAATTATCGGCACTGACAGGAAACTTCACTTTTACCGCCCCGGGAGGTGAGTGGAGCGCTAAAGCAGGCGCTGCACACCTGTCTTAAGGCGCAAAGGCCAAGGAGTGAGGCACTAACTCAGCGCGCGAGCGCAGCACAGCTGCTGCCAGTTAGCGAGGGAACACAGACACACTGGCGCCGGACACTTCTTAAAGTGGGGGGGGCCACTTGCTCCCCAGCCACACCCTGCTCATTGCAGCCTTGAATCTCAGCCTGGAGAGACCTGTAATCCATTTTGCTGCCAAGCATGGAGAGGGTGAGAGAACGCGCTCATCGCTTCACCGAGCGGGCCTTGGATGCTCTGGTTGACGCAGTGGAGCGCAGACGATGTATGCTGTTCCCTGAGAGTGGCAGGAGGCCTTTGCAACGCGAGTTCAGAAGAGTGTGGAGGGAGGTGGCTCAGAGCGTCTCCTCCAGGAGCATGGTGCCCAGGACCCATACTCAATGCCGCAAAAAGTTCAACGACCTCACTCGGGTCGTCAGGGTGAGTGGCTTTTTCTCAATACCTCTCCATCCCTCCATCTCAACCTCACTCTATGGCCAGAGGGTCTTAAACCCCAATGCACAACACTCATCCAACACCTATGGCCCTTTCATCAAACACACAAACACATTCCACACTTTGCATACAGTAAGGGCTATTCACCTATGGGAGGCACATCAGGCAAGACCATGGCTGTATATTGTAAGGGCTATTCACCTATGGGAGGCACATCAGGCAAGACCATGGCTGTATATTGTAAGGGCTATTCACCTATGGGAGGCACATCAGGCAAGACCATGGCTGTATATTGTAAGGGCTATTCACCTATGGGAGGCACATCAGGCAAGACCATGGCTGTATATTTACTCAGATGCTGTCCTTTTTCTTGCAGGCTAAGCTGGCTCATAATCGGAGACAGCAGCAACGGACGGGTGGAGGGCGGCTTCAGCTGCAACCCCTCAGCGATCTGGAGAGCGCGTCCACAGGATTGTGGCAAGCCGGGTGATCGGTCCCGTCGCCACTGGAGACGCCGACCCCGTTGTGGACAGCAATGGTAAGGTCATCACCTTTTTGTCCTCTGTCTTTCCACTTGTCCCTCACAATACCAGCCTTTGACACTTTCAATCCAACTTGCTAACTCGCTGCACTTATTCCTCCCTTACTGCCACCCTGTCCTCACGCTAAAGCCACTCTTGTACCTCCCTGCTTTCAGATGGTGATTCACCAGCTGAGGAGACGGGCCCTGAAGCTGCCACTGGGAGTGATGCTGCAGCTGAGGAGGAAGAGGAAGCCAGAGCATCAGTGCCACCCTCTCCCGAGGAAGCCCATGCCCACACTGGGAACACGCCTTCCCCGGAGGGGAGCAGGGGGGAAGGGGCTGATGATGGTGAAGCTCCAGGACCCAGCGGGCTGCAGCAACGCCATGGGGGGGGGGTAGGGAAGAACGGGGGCCTTCTCCCCAGAGGGAGAGTATGCCAGACACTCCTACTGCAATGGACGCAGAGGAGGAGCGGCTGATTGCAGAAATGAACACCCAGGCGGTGGGCATGCACACTGAGCTCATGGGTGCAGTGGGAAGGGTGCCCGATTGCATTGAGTCACCGGCAAGGAGTGTGGAGCACTTCGCTGTAGCACAGGCGGATGCCACACTAACGCTTAGTGCTGCAATTCAATCACTGGCTGCCGTGATCCCACCTCTGACTGCTCTCATACAGACTCAGATGGAGGCCACGCGAGCACAGACTGCTGCCAACCTCGATGGTTCGTGCACATGTCCCCGGGGCTGTCACCGCGCTGCAGCAGGCCAGCAATCTGTTCTCCGGCAAATTGCTCCGGATGCTGAAGTGCTGCCCCGTGGGAGTGCCAGTGTGTCGGGCGAGCAGGGAGTTGCTGGCCTCTCTCACGATGACAGCATTCCTGCTGCCAACACTGTCACTTCTCCACTGCACTTGCCACCGCCTGTAGGACAGACTGCTGCCGCCCATGCAGAGTTGGTGCAGTCTGCAGCCGGGCCCTCCAGGCCCAGAAGTGGTCGAGGCCGTCCTTCAGGGGCATCTGCAGTGTCAGGGTCTGACGAGCAGCAGCCTTCCACCAGCCTTGCTGCAGCCACTGAGGTCCCATTACGGAGGAGCAGTAGGGTTAGAAGGGGGGAAGTGCGCAAGGGAAGGAGATCACCCTCGAAGGGCAAAAAGTAGGAGGTGTGACAAAATGCTGGTCATTTTTTTATTAAAGGCCGAGGTTCATGGTCCAACTTTTGTTTAGTGTTTTGGACATTATCTCCAGGTTGTGAGAACCAGTTATGTTATTGACTGTTTTTTTGTGTTTATTTCTATGAGTTTGTCATGAGGAATTGACACACACAGAGTTTGTAAAATAAATAAGTTTCTGTATTCAAAATATACATGGCTGGTGGTTGGAATTATTGGTGCCTTGGCCGGCTTAGGGGTTGCGTGCTGGGTTGATTAGTGTTTGTAGCAATGGCAGGGGCCCTAGAAGCGGCTTGCTATTAGTCGTTGACGGACGGCCCTTGCAGTTTGACCATTGTGGGCCGCCCTCCTGCCTTGGTGCTGCTGATGATCATCGTCCTCGTCGTCTTCCTCCTCTTCCTCCTCCTCCTCTGGTGGTGCTACAAGGCCTGGTGGCATTGGCTGGGTCCTGAGGATTGCCATGTTGTGCAACATGCAGCACACGACTACGAAGTTCGAAACTTGCTCAGGCGAGTACTGCAGGGCTCCTCCGGAATGGTCCAGACAGCGGAACCGTTGTTTCAGCACGCCGATTGTGCGCTCAATAATGTTCCTGGTTGCTTGATGGCTTTCATTGTACCGCAGCTCAGCAGGGGTGTTTGGCGTACGGAGCGGTGTCATCAGCCAGGTGCTCAATGCGTACCCCTTGTCCCCCAGAAGCCAACCAACTGGCTGATGCGGTGCCTCGAAAACTTCTGCCACAGTAGTCTAGCGCAGGATGAAAGCATCGTGGCAGCTGCCCGGATAGTGGGCATTGACAGCGAGTATCACCTGTCTGTGGTCACAGACCAACTGCACATTCAAGGAAAGGAACCCCTTTCTGTTCCTGAAGTCCTCTGCATTCTCTCGCGGAGCACACAAAGCCACATGCGTGCAGTCAATGGCGCCCTGCACCATGGGGAAGCCCGCTACCCTCGCAAAGCCCAGAGCACGGTCACGCTGCTTGTCTGGGGTCATAGGGAAAGAGATTAAGTCTCGTCTCCTTCTGAAGAGCGATGCACCGCAAACTGGGAGATATTGGCGAGGTCCCCAACAGCAGCTTGGAATGAGCCAGTGGCGTAGAAGTTCAAAGCCACTGTGACCTTCACTGCCACCGACAGAGACGTCCTGGACCTCAGCTGAGGCTGCAGATCTGGCTGCAGCAGGTGGCAGAGCTCAGTGACCACCTCCTTGCTGAATCGCAGCCTTCGCAAACACAGCTCCTCGGACATATGGATGTAGGAGAGCTGTTCACGATATACCCTGGGAGGGTAAGCTCTCCTGTACATGCGCCTGATGGCCCTCCTCCGTCTGGCCATCATTGCCACTCTCTGTCTGCGTCTTGGTATCCTCCGATTCAGCTGGAGCAGGACGACGCCCCCAATCATTGCAGCCCCCATATTCTCTTTGCCAGAAAAGTAATGAGGTACAGCAACTAAAGTAGCAACAAAGTTAGGATGAATAGGCAAAACTACCTCACAAAGCGTTGAGTCAATGTAGAAGTCTCTCTCTCTCTCTCTCCGAATCTCTCTCTCTCTCTCAGAACGAGTGGTGCATAAATGTCGACCACAGAAAAAGACAGGAAGAGGCCCCCTTTAAATAGCGCCCCCCCCCAGCCCCACACCGATTGATAACGTTCCAGTCTTCCGGTCGTTGGAAGCGCCAGGCGGTAAGGCAGGGGGCGCCACTCAATTTCCGCTCCGGGGCGCCCCAAGGGCGTTGCACCATGGAATGACGTCACAATCTGCGCGCGCAGGTGGTCGCAGCGGTAAGTTTTAGCGCCGCCGCACAATCTCAAGTTAAGTTCTTGAGCGGCGCAAACATCGCTGCGCCCGGGCGTTAGCGGCTTAACGCCCCATTAGCGCCCTCTTAAGGCGCTAACGGGAGGCGCAACCAAGTGAATTTTTACCCCTAAGTGCCCTGTTACCACATCCTTAAGAATAGATTCTAGCATTTTCCCTACTACTGATGTCAGGCTAACTGGTCTGTAGTTCCCCATTTTCTCTCTCCCTCCTTTCTTAAAAAGTGGGGTTACATTTGCTACCTTCTAATCCGTGGGAACTGTTCTAGAATCTATTGAATTTTGGAAAATGACAACCAATGCATCCACTATCTCTATAGCTACCTCTTTCAAAACCCTAGGGTGTAGGCCATCAGGTCCAGGGATTTTTCAGCTTTCAGTCCCTTTAATTTCTCCAGTACTATTTTTTTACTAATACTAATTTCTTTCAGTTCATCATTCTCGCTAGAGCCTTGGTTCACTACTTTTTCCGGGAAGTTTTTTGCATCTTCTTCAGTGAAGACAGACACAAAGGGGTAGAAATTAGGTCGCGCCCCATTTGGGGCGCAAATATCGTCCGGACGCAAATATTAGCGCCTGGCGCTAATTATCGGCACTGACGGGAAACTTCACTTTTACCGCCCCGGGAGGTGAGTGGAGCGCTAAAGCAGGCGCTGCACACCTCTCTTAAGGCACAAAGGCCGAGCAGTGAGGCGCTAACTCGGAGCGCTGGCGAAGCTCATGTAATGTCAGTCAGCAATGGAACACACACACAATGGCACGGGCCAGTTCTTAAAGGGGATGGTTAATCTTGCTTTCCATCCACATCCTGTTCATTGCTGCCTTGAATCTCGGCCTGGAGAGACTTGCACATCAAATGTGCTGGAAAGAACAATGGAGAGCACCAGGCAAAGAGCTCAGAGTGCAGCTCCCACGGTCTCTGCTAAATCGATACAAGGAATGGCAAATCAAAATGAACCTGCAAAGTGCTGCTCAGTACCCAAAACTCCTTCACACAACGTTGAATCTCTCCAGAAGTCTCTCCCTCTCTCTCTCAGAATGCGTAGTTCAAAAATGCCACCAACAATAAAAGACAGGAAGAGGCCCCCTTTAAGTAGCGCCCCCCCCAGCCCCACAGTGATTGATAGCGTTCCAGTCTTCTGGTCGTTGGAAGCGCCAGGCGGTAAGGCAGGGGGCGCCACTCAATTTCCGCTACGGGGCGCCCCAAGGGCGTTGCACCATGGAATGACGTCACAATCTGCGCGCGCAGTTGGTCGCAGCGGTAAGTTTTAGCGCCGCCGCACAATCTCAAGTTAAGTTCTCGAGCGGCGCAAACATCGCTGCGCCCGGGCGTTAGCGGCTTTGCGCCCCATTAGCGCCCTCTTAAGGCGCTAACAGGTGGCGCAACCAAGTGAATTTTTACCCCAAAGTATTTGTTGAATTTCTCAGCCATTTCCTTATTCCCCATTATAATTTCTCCTTTCTCAGCCTGTAAGGGACCCACATTTACTTTCACTACTCTTTTTTTTCTTTTTACATACCTATAGACGCTTTTACAGTCTGTTTTTATGTCTCTTGCTAGTTTACTCTCATATTCTATTTTCCCTTTCTTTATCAATTTCTTGGTCCTTCTTTGCTGAATTCTAAAATCCTCCCAATCCTCAGGCTTACTACGCTTTTTGGCAACATTATAAGCCTCTTCCTTTGATCTAATACTATCTTTAACTTCTCTTGTTAGCCTCGGTTGGACCACTGTTCCTGTGGGGTTTTTGTGCCTAAGGGATGTATATTTGTTGTAAATTATGTCTTAATTCTTTAAATGCTAGCCATTGCTCATCCACTGTCATACCTTTTAATGCAGTTTCCCAATCTACCTTAGCCAACTCGCCCCTCATACCTACGTAGTTTGCTTTGTTTAGATTTAAGACCCTAGTTTTGGATTTAACTAAATCACTTTCAAACTCAATATAAAATTCTATCTTGTTGACAAGATAAAACATCTAGTTGCAAGATGTAACTCTGATCTGTCCTCTCTCCCTGTTATTAAAACTGGAGAAAGTGGAAGAGTTGCAGCTAATTAGTAGATCTGTCTCTTTTCAAATAATGAAAAATATTCTCATTATAAGTGTTTGATATGTGCCTGTCTCAGGTATTGTCACTGAAAAAGGGAATCTTGCAATAAGATGCATCACTCAGATTGGTTAAGATTGTATGGAATGTTTGAGACTCAGGTGAACAGAGTGAAGTGAGAGCAAGAGAGAGAGAGAGAGGCTACAAGATTTCAGAATGACCTGGATAAATCTGAACAAGAATCCAAAAGGTTAGAGTAAAGAGTAATGTAAAGCAGGACTTCCTAGCTGAGAAGTTTCAAAGTGAGACTTTGAACTGGATTTTCCTTCTCTTTACAGCCCAATTTTGGGCAGAGTTGGGGTGCTAAAACTAGTAAAATGGGGTGAAATAAAAACAGAAAATGCTGGAAATACTCATCAGGTCAGGCAGCATCTGTGGAGAGAGAAACAGAGTTAACGGCCACAATTTTGCCGGCGCTCAGAGGGCGGGTTTGGAGGCGGGTCAGCTGTTAAAGTCACAATGATTGACAGCGGGTTGAAAACTCGCCGCGAACCCGCCTCTGTGTGAGTTTCAAGATTGTCGGGTCTGCAATTTCACAACAGACCCGACCCCAAGCAGCAGGTAAGGGATTTATGCACTTACCTCATTGTTAAGTGCTTGTTAACTGCTATTTTGACAGCCTTTTGCTATTTTCCAACATTTTCAACGGGTTTCACGACGTTCGGAGATCATGCCAGTTAAGTGTGTCGGGAGGACCAACGAGCTGGATACTTCACAGCTGCAACTGCAGTCTAACAGCTGCACTCTCATATCTGCTCAATTTCAAATGTCAGAGGTTGCTGATTTAACATTTGGGAGACACATTCTGTCTTGAGGCTGTAAGTGTGTGGTGTTAACTCTATATCCACAGTCACCTGCATTGCTGAACATAAAGGCCCTCACACATCACTGTGCCACCTCAAATTGTGAGCACACGTATGGCAACGATGTCAAACATTCATACAACATTAATTTATTCCAACAGAATAAAAGAACAGAAACTTAACATTGAATTCTAGCAGAACACCCAAGTGAGAACCCTCGTGATTATTTAAATGTTAGCTTTCTCTTACGTGTGCTTCTACGTTGTGCTATCCCGTAGCTTCAGCAGATGTAGAGACAGCCTACTCACTTCCCTGCGCAGCCTGCTTAGATGCCTTTGGCGGTCGTCCTCTGGGTTTTGGAGCCTGTGAAGGCCCTGCCGAAGTCTGCTCCTCCTGCGGCTGCACAGGGACAGACTCGGCATTAACTACTCGGGTAGTCATCTGGGGCTCTGACTGGGGGGTTGGCAAGAAGATGGAAGTATGAGCACTTGGAGAGGAGCACCCACTTGCATTTCGCCTCCCAACATCATCCCTTTCATGGGCCACCCACACTTCTCTGCTAGCAAGCAGCTGGAGAGCACCTTGCTGCACATCAGTGGGTCCATGAGGACCCGTCGCTGTACTGACAGTCCTCATAACGGGGATGTCCATGGACCTCTGGTTCCTCTCCACGATAGATGCCCATCTATCCTCCATAGCTGACCATCCATTTAGAAGAGTCACCATGTTGTTTTGAGTCTGGCGATTTATTTTATCCATGGAGGTTGCCATCCTTTCCATGGTGGTATCTACATTCGCCATTGCGTGCACCACGCCATTGCGCATGTTTGAGATGGACTCCTACATTCTATAGACACTCACAGTCACCATGGTTGCAAACCCAGTCAGAGCCTCCTGCACTTGTTCCTGAAGCTCCAGCTTTCTCTTTCTGGATGGCCCCCGAGGCTCAGCATCTACATGCAGCTGAGCAGAGCTAGAAGCATCCTGTGGCCTCCGACGAGGACTCTCCACTGCTGTCCCTGTCTCCACCATCTGTTCTTGCTCACTCGTGAGTTGGGATACATCAGGTGACAACACTACTCTATCTTGCAAATGACCCATCGAGGTGTGTGTCTCTGCGCTGGTGCTGGGTGCGCTCATTTCTGCTGATGCTGCTCCCTCAGAGGCTGGAGGTTCCTCTGAGGAGTCCTCCTGCTCTTCCTCCTGGACAGTAGGGAGGGGGGCTCTATATGGTCCTGTGGGAGTGTAAAGACATGAGTTAGACATGTGATATGTAGATTGCAGACACACCCCATTGTGCACATGATGAACATTCAATTTCTATTGACATTAGATCCTATATGTGTCAATTATGAATGCCAAATAAGATGGATGGAGAAGCATTCTGACACCAGGTTGTTCTACTGAACCCTTCTCTCCATCCCCCACTTCGAGCTGTTCCACTGATCCCACAATGTCGAGAGTGGCCTCCTCAGCGTGGGTGAGCTGTGAGAAGGATGGTGGTCCTCCTCCTGTTCTCTCCCTCTCCCTCTTATTGTGGGCTCTCTTTTCCTGCAATGAGTGAAAGAGGTGGAGTTTCAGTGAGAGTGATGGAATGAGTGTAAACAATGGATACTATAGATGTGTAGAGGGTGACTGTGATGGAGTGGGTTCCCAATACCAAGTTTCCTCCTTTTGAGTTGTTAGTTGTTGTCATTGCATAACCTTGAGGATGGGGGTGAGGGGTTGTGGAAGTGTATTTTTCTCTCGGACACAAAATGGCTTCCTAGAGACAAAGAGTGATACAAAATGGCCGACTCTGACTTGTTTGGGAAAAGATAAAGTTGTTTATGACTTCCCATGGAGATGAATTTAAACTTTGCAGACTATGCTGTCTTCATAGTCTGCTAGTACAGAGAAAAAAAGGCTTCTTCTAATCAACTTGAGATAACCAAGGACTCGTGAAGTAAACAGCCAGGTGCCTTGGCCTTGGTGGGAGAAGAAGAAAAGATAGATAGACTCCATTTTGTAGAGATTAGCTAGTCTCATTGTAAGGCATTTCTTATGTTTTTTTTTACTTTTAACTTAGCTTACCTTAAACAACATGTCATGTGATATGGAAAGCTTGTGTTTTCAGTGTATAAGAATGTTCCATTTTCTGTGAATTTTCAGAGTGTCATCGTAGCCATTGGACTGCAGTGCATTCTCCTTGCAAGCAAGTAAATAATAAAGCCTGTCTTTTGACGATACTTTATGTTTCAAGAGTCTTACTCGGAAGTCGAAACTTCGACAGGGTGCATCGTTAGATGGGAAAGTGATTCTGTACATCATAGAATCATAGAAATTTACAGCACGGAAGGAGGCCATTTGGCCCATCGTGTCCATGCCGGTCGACAAAGAGCTATCCAGCCTAATCCCATCTGCCAGCTCTTGGTCCATAGCCTTGTAGGCCATGGCACCTCAAGTGCACATCCAAGTTCTTTTTGAATGTGGTGAGAATTTCTGCCTCTACCACCCTTTCAGGCAGTGATTTTAGAGATCGTATGGATGAACTACAACAATTGTACATCCGGTCTGGTGTAAAAATAAAAAAGGGAAGGTGGCTCAACCATGGCTAACAAGGGAAATCAGGGATAGTATTAAAACCAAGGAAGTTGCATACAAATTGGCCAGAAGTAGCAGCAAACCCGGGGACTGGGAGAACTTCAAAACTCAGCAAAGGAGGACGAAGGGTTTGATTAGGGCAGGGAAAATAAAATATGAAAGGAAGCTTGCAGAGAACATTAAAATGGACTGCAAAAGCTTCTATAAATATGTAAAAAGAAAGAGGTTAGTAAAAACAAACGTAGGTCCCCTGCAGTCGGAAACAGGGCAAGTCGTAATGGGGAACAAGGAAATGGCAGATCAATTGAACAAGTACTTTGGTTCGGTGTTTACTGTGGAGGACACACACAACCTGCCGGAAATAAAAGGGGTCAGAGGATCTGGTAAGAGGGAGGAGCTGAGGGAAATCCTTATTAGTCGGGAAAAGGTATTGGGGAAATTGATGGGACTGAAGGCTGAAAAATCCCCGGGGCCTGATGGTCTGCATCCCAGAGTACTTAAGGAGGTGGCCTTGGAAACAGTGGATGCATTGACGATCATTTTCCAACATTCCTTAGACTCTGGATCAGTTCCGATGGAGTGGAGGGTGGCCAATGTAACCCCTCTTTTTAAAAAAGGAGGGAGGGAGAAAGCAGGGAATTATAGACCGGTCAGCCTGACATCGGTCGTGGGTAAAATGATGGAAGCAATTATTAAAGATGTCATAACAGACCATTTGGAAAGTGGCGACATGATAGGTCCAAGTCAGCATGGATTTGTGAAAGGGAAATCATGCTTGACAAATCTTCTGGAATTTTTTGAGGATGTTTCCAATAGGGTGGACAGGGGGGAACCAGTAGATGTGGTGTATTTGGACTTTCAGAAGGCCTTCGACAAGGTCCCACACAAGAGATTGGTGAGCAAAGTTAAAGCACATGGGATTGGGGGTAATGTGTTGACGTGGATTGAGAACTGGTTGGCACACAGGAAACAAAGAGTAGAAGTAAATGGGTACTTTTCAGAATGGCAGGCAGTGACCAGCGGGGTACCGCAGGGTTCGGTGCTGGGACCCCAGCTGTTTACATTATATATTAATGATTTGGACGAAGGGATTAAATGTAATATCTCCAAATTTGCGGATGACACTAAATTGGGAGGCAGTGTGAACAATGAGGAGGATGCTAAGAGGCTACAGAGTGACTTGGACAGGTTGAGTGAATGGGCAAATGTATGGCAGATGAAGTACAATGTGGATAAATGTGAGGTCATCCACTTTGGTGGTAAAAATAGAGAGGCGGACTATTACCTGAATGGTGGCAGATTAGGGAAAGGGGAGGTGCAACGAGACCTGGGCGTCATGGTACATCAGTCACTGAAGGTGGGAATGCAAGTGCAGCAGGCAGTCAAGAAAGCAAACGGAATGATGGCCTTCATAGTAAGGGGATTTGAGTACAGGAGTAGGGAGGTGATGCTGCAGTTGTACAGGGCCTTGGTGAGGCCACACCTGGAGTATTGTGCGCAGGTTTGGTCTCCTAACTTAAGGAAGGACATTCTTGCTATTGAGGGAGTGCAGCGAAGGTTCACTAGATTGATTCCTGGGATGGCCGGACTGACATATCAAGAAAGATTGGGTCAACTGAACTTGTATCCTCTGGAGTTCAGAAGAATGAGGGGGGATCTTATAGAGACATTTAAAATCCTGACTGGTTTAGACAAATTAGATGCGGGCAGAATGTTCCCAATGTTAGGGAAAACTAGAACCAGGGGTCACAGTCTAAGGATTAAGGGGAAGCCATTTAAGACTGAGCTGAGGAGAAACTTCTTCACCCAGAGAGTGGTGAATCTATGGAATTCTCTTCCACAGAAGGTTGTTGAGGCCAGCTCGCTAAATATATTCAAAAGGGAGTTAGATATAACACTCACAACTAGGGGGATCAAGGGGTATGGCGAGAAAGCAGGAATGGGGTACTGAGGTAGCATGTTCAGCCATGAACGCATTGAATGGCGGTGCAGGCTCGAAGGACCGAATGGTCTACTCCTGTACCTATTTTCTATGTTTCTATGATTTCCAGACCCCCACCACCCTCTGGGTGAAAAAATTTCCCCTCAAATCCCCTCTAAACCTCCTACCATTTATTTTAAATCTGTGCCCCTTGGTTGTTGACCCCTCTGCCAAGGGAAATAGATCCTTCCTATCCATTCTATCTAGGCCCCTCATAATTTTATACACCTCAATAAGGTCTCCCCTCAGCCTCCTCTGTTCCAAAGAAAACAACCCCAGCCTATCCAATCTTTCCTCATAGCTAAAATTCTCCAGTCCAGGGAACATCCACGTAAATCTCCTCTGTACCCTCTATAGCGCAATCACATCTTTCCTGTAATGTGGTGACCAGAACTGCACGCAGTACTCTAGCTGAAGCCTATCTAGTGTTTTATACAGTTCAAGCACAACCTCCCTGCTCTTATATTCTATGCCTCGGCTAATAAAGGAAAATATCCCGTATGCCTTCTTAATCATCTTATCTACCTGTCCTGCTACCTTCAGGGATCTGTGGACATGCACTCCAAGATCCCTCTATTCCTCTGCACTTCTCAATATCCTACCATTTATTGTGTATTCCCTTGCCTTGTTAGCCCTCCCCAAATGCATTACCTCCCACTTGTCCGGATTGAATTCCATTTGCCACTGTTCTGCCCACCTGACCAGTCCATTGATATCTTCCTGCAGTCTGCAGCTTTCTTCTTCATTATCAACCACACGACCAATTTTTGTATCGTCTCCAAACTTCTTAACCATACTTCCTACAGTCAAGTCTAAATCATTGATATATACCACAAAAAGCAAGGGACCCAGTACGGAGCCCTGCGGAAACCCACTGGAAACAGCCTTCCAGTCACAAAAACACCCTACGACCATTACCCTTTGCTTCCTACTTCTGAGCCAATTTTGAATCCAACTTGCCACTTTGCCTTGGATCGCATGGGAGAGAGGGATGGGAGAGAGGGATGTGTGATGGTGCAAGGGATGTTGGGTTGAGTTAGGATGTGCAGGAGTAGGGTTGGCAATGCAGAGTGATGGGGATGTGATGACAGGCACAGCAGAATTAAGGTAAGTGTGCTTTTTTTCTCACTTTTCCAGAGCGCAGGAGATCATTGAACCTTTTCCTGCATTGGGCCCAGGCGTGTGTGAACACAGACCTGGCATTGACCTCCTCAGCTATTTGTAGCCAGGCTGCCTTTGTCTGCTGAGGAGGTTTCCTTCTTCCATCACCTGGGTATAGGACCTCCCGACGTCCCCTGACTCCCTCCACAAGAACATGGAGGGATTCTTCGTTAAATCGGGGAGCTGCCTTTCGTCTCTCTGCAGACATCGTGGAGAGCAGCAGCACTCAGGAGCAGCAGAAACGACCTGAGATCTAATTGTGAAATGGCCCCCTTAAATACACCGGCTGCAAACGCGTCAGCAGAGCAGCTCAGCAGACCCGCACCTTGTGATCAGGGCAGGTAACGCACACAGCGGGCTTAATGAGCCCAATTAACGTAAATTTGTGTCAGCAGGCCAGAACCCGCCGACTAATGTTCCCGACGCCAACCCGCCTCCAAACAGAAAATCACGGCCAACATTTCAGGTCGATGACCCTTCGACAGAACTGGAAAAAGTTAGAGATGTAACAGATTTTTAAGCAAGTGCAGGGGCAGGGAAAGGGGAGAGGAGAGAAAAGAACAAAAAGGAAGGTCTGTGATGGGTGAAAAGCAGGAGAGATTAAAAGACAAAAGGGATGATGATGTAAGGCAAAAGGAGATGGTAATAGGACAAGTTAAGAAACAAAAGATGAGTCTAGATGAGATGTAAATGGGAATCATCAACAGCTGCCATGTGAAAAAAAATAGGGGCAGAGGTTATGGTCTGAAATTGTTGAACTCAATGTTGAGTCCAGAAGGCTGTAAAGCGCCTAATCGAGCGATGAGGTGCTGCTCCTCGAGCTTACGTTGAGCTTCATTGGAAGAGTGTAAGAGGCCGAGGACGGAGAGGTCAGAGCGGGAGTGGAGCGGAGAATTAAAGTGACAGGCGACCAGAAGCTCGGGGTCACGCTTACGGACTGAATGGAGGTGTTTCGCAAAGCGGTCACCCAATCTGCGTTTGGTCTCCCCAGTGTAGAGGAGACCACATCATGAGCAGCGAATACAGTATACTAAATTGCAAGAAGTACAAGTAAATCGCTATTTCACCTGGAAGGAGTGTTTGGGGCCCTGGACAGTGGGAAGGGAGGAGGTAAAAGGGCATGTGTTGCATCTCCTGCGCTTGCACGGGAAGGTGCCGTGGGAAGAGGAAGGGGTGTTGGGGATGATTGAGGAGTGGACCAGGGTGTCGCAGAGGGAGCGGTCCCTTCGGAATGCTGAAAGACGAGGTGGTGGTGGGATCACACTGGAGGTGACGGAAATGGCGGAGGATGATACGTTGAATGTGGAGGCTGGTGGGGTGAAAGGTGAGGACAAGGGGAACCCTATCGTAGTTCTGGGAGCGAGGGGAAGGGGTGAGAGCAGAAGTGCAGGAAATAGAAAGGACACGGTCAAGGGCCATGTCGATCACGGTAGAGGGGAATCCTATTCTTACTCAGCAGGTCAGGATTTACTTGCACTTCTTGCAATTTAGTATACTGTATTCGCTGCTCACGATGCGGTCTCCTCTACATTGGGGAGACCAAACGCAGATTAGGTGACTGCTTTGCGGAACACCTCCGTTCAGTCCGTAAGTGTGACCCTGAGCTTCTGGTCGCCTGTCACTTTAATTCTCCGCACAACTTCCACTCTGACGTCTCTGTCCTCGGCCTCTTACACTGTTCCAATGAAGCTCAACGTAAGCTCGAGGAACAGCACCTCATCTTTCGATTAGGCACTTTACAGCCTTCTGGACTCAACATCGTGTTCAACAATTTCAGATCATAACCTCTGCCCCTATTTTTTTTCACATGGCAGCTGTTGATGATTCCCATTTCCACCTCTTCTAGACTCATCTTTTGTTTCTTAAATTGTCCCATTACCATCTCCTTTTGCCTTGTACCATCATTCCTTTTGTCTTTTAATCTCTCCTGCCTTCCCTCATCACAGAACTTCCCTTTTGTTCTTTCCTCCCCTCCCCCCTTTCCCTTTCCCTACACTTGCTTAAAAACCTGTTACATCTCTAACTTTTTCCAGTTCTGACGAAGGGTCATCGACCTGAAACGTTAACTGTGTTTCTCTTTCCACAGATGCTGCCTGACCTGCTGAGTATTTCCAGCATTTTCTGGTTTTTTTTCAGATTTCCAGCATCTGCAATATTTTGCTTTTTTATTAGTAAAACGGGGTGGTACGGCCGACCATCACAATACCACCCCAAAAATGTTGCACCAAAGAGCTCCTCCTGGAAACCTGCATCTGCCATCCCACCTGCCCGGAGCCTACCTCGATGCATATAAATAAACAGGACAGCATTCCTATGCCATTTCCCCTAACTTCTGCCTCATACTTGACTTCTGAGAACACTGAAATTTGAGCAGCATATCAGTATCTCTGAGGCAGATACCACATTGACGAGGTTATTTTTGACTTCCTGACTGAAGCTTGCAGAAATTTTGCCCACACACCAAGTAGCACGCTCGCCTGTTCCAGGCAGCAGAATGCTTAAATATGCAAATCAGGGTCCTACAACCCTATTTGTACCAGGCAGTGAGGGACTTAACCAGTGATCCTTAAATGAACTGCTGGTGGCTGCTCAAGATAAGGCCCAGAATTTTGTGGGGTGAAATTTTGTACGATCAGGAGAAGCACTGCAGCCCACAGCCGACCTAAGTTTACCCACCTGGCGACCTCCTGGCTCACTCACCGCGGGAGCCGGGCAGTTTACCGCCTTTCCACAACCAGCGAGCTGCAGTAGGGCGCCCGTTCGGCACCTGCTGCTCACCAGCAGCATTCAAACTAGGCCCGAACCCGAAAATGATTCAAGCCTCCCAGTATTGGCTTTGGGCTCGTGGCGCAGCCTCTCTGCAGACATCGCGCCCGTTCAGTGTGCAAGTCTCAAATTTCCCCTGCCACCACCCCCCCGTCCCCCCCAGTATTTCACCACCAGCAGCTCCACCTCTGAAACTCTAAAATGTTTTACCTCATTGTCTGACACTGCTGTTTCCTCTTCAAATCCTGTGCTCAGCCAGCATTGTTAGCACCAGACTAGCTTGAAAGGTCAACTGCCTTATAATAAGGTCTTTGTCCCCTCAAACAGCTTCATTGCAACTTCCTTGCGTAAATACTGTTGGAGGTGACAGCACCAAACTGGCTGAGAAAATCATGACTCATAGAGGTCTATAACCAGGGACATAGATTTAAAATAATTGGTAGAAGGATTAGAGGGGAGTTGAGGAGAACTTTTTTCACCCAGAGGGTGGTGGGGGTCTGGAACTCACTGCCTGAAAGGGTGGTAGAGGCAGAAGCCCACATTGCATTTAAAAAGTACTTTGACATGCAATTGAAGTGCCATAACCTACAGGGCTAAGGACGAAGAGCTGGAAAGTGGGATTAGGCTGGATAGTTCTTTTTCGAACAACACAGACACGATGGGCCAAATAGCCTCTTTCTGTGACGTAGATTTCTATGATTCTATGATATTTAGGCAGAGCAGCGGCGAGAGCGGCAGACCTGGGATAAAACGGGGAGAGGAGCGGACCTGGGAATTAACGGCGAGAGCGGCGGACCTGTTATAAAACGGCGAGAGGAGCGGATCTGGGATAAAACGGTGAGAGGAGCGGACCTGGGATAAAACGGTGAGAGGAGCGGACCTGGGATAAAACGGGGAGAGGAGCGGACCTGGGATAAAACGGGGAGAGCGGCGGACCTGGGATAAAACGGCGAGAGCGGCGGACCTGGGATAAAACGGCGAGAGGAGCGGACCTGGGATAAAACGGGGAGAGGAGCGGACCTGGGATAAAACGGTGAGAGGAGCGGACCTGGGATAAAACGGTGAGAGGAGCGGACCTGGGATAAAACGGTGAGAGGAGTGGACCTGGGATAAAACGGGGAGAGCGGCGGACCTGGGATAAAACGGCGAGAGCGGCGGACCTGGGATAAAACGGCGAGAGCGGCGGACCTGGGATAAAACGGGGAGAGGGGCGGACCTGGGATAAAACGGCGAGAGCGGCGGACCTGGGATAAAACGGGGAGAGCGGCGGACCTGGGATAAAACGGCGAGAGCGGCGGACCTGGGATAAAACGGGGAGAGCGGCGGACCTGGGATAAAACGGCGAGAGCGGCGGACCTGGGATAAAACGGTGAGAGCGGCGGACCTGGGATAAAACGGCGAGAGGAGCGGACCTGGGATAAAACAGTGAGAGGAGCGGACCTGGGATAAAACGGTGAGAGGAGCGGACCTGGGATAAAACGGCGAGAGGGGCAGACCTGGGATAAAACGGGGAGAGGAGCGGACCTGGGATAAAACGGAGAGAGGAGCGGACCTGGGATAAAATGGCGAGAAGAGCGGACCTGGGATAAAACGGAGAGAGGAGTGGACCTGGGATAAAACGGTAAGAGGAGCGGACCTGGGATAAAACGGAGAGAGGAGCGGACCTGGGATAAAACGGGGAGAGGAGCGGACCTGGGATAAAACGGCGAGAAGAGCGGACCTGGGATAAAACGGAGAGAGGAGCGGACCTGGGATAAAATGGCGAGAAGAGCGGACCTGGGATAAAACGGAGAGAGGAGTGGACCTGGGATAAAACGGTAAGAGGAGCGGACCTGGGATAAAACGGAGAGAGGAGCGGACCTGGGATAAAACGGGGAGAGGAGCGGACCTGGGATAAAACGGTAAGAGGAGCGGACCTGGGATAAAACGGAGAGAGGAGCGGACCTGGGATAAAACGGCGAGAGGAGCGGACCTGGGATAAAACGGTGAGAGGAGCGGACCTGGGATAAAACAGTGAGAGGAGCGGACCTGGGATAAAACGGTGAGAGGAGCGGACCTGGGATAAAACGGCGAGAGGGGCAGACCTGGGATAAACGGCGAGAGGGGCAGACCTGGGATAAAACGGGGAGAGGAGCGGACCTGGGATAAAATGGCGAGAGCGGCGGACCGGGATAAAACGGCGAGAGTGGCGGACCTGGGATAAAACGGTAAGAGGAGCGGACCGGGATAAAACAGTGAGAGCGGCGGACCTGGGATAAAACGGCGAGAGGAGCGGACCGAGATAAAACGGCGAGAGGGGCAGACCTGGGATAAAACGGGGAGAGGAGCGGACCTGGGATAAAATGGCGAGAGCGGCGGACCGGGATAAAACGGCGAGAGTGGCGGACCTGGGATAAAACGGTAAGAGGAGCGGACCGGGATAAAACGGTGAAAGCGGCGGACCTGGGATAAAACGGCGAGAGGAGCGGACCAGGATAAAACGGCGAGAGCGGCGGACCTGGGATAAAACGGCGAGACCGGCGGACCTGGGATAAAACAGCGAGAGTGGCGGACCTGGGATAAAACGGTGTGAGGGACGGACCTGGGATAAAACGGTGAGAGGAGCGGACCTGGGATAAAACGGTGAGAGGAGCGGACCTGGGATAAAACGGGGAGAGGAGCGGACCTGGGATAGAACGGGGAGAGCGGCGGACCTGGGATAAAACGGCGAGAGCGGCGGACCTGGGATAAAACGGCGAGAGGAGCGGACCTGGGATAAAACGGGGAGAGGAGCGGACCTGGGATAAAACGGTGAGAGGAGCGGACCTGGGATAAAACGGTGAGAGGAGCGGATCTGGGATAAAACGGTGAGAGGAGTGGACCTGGGATAAAACGGGGAGAGCGGCGGACCTGGGATAAAACGGCGAGAGCGGCGGACCTGGGATAAAACGGCGAGAGCGGCGGACCTGGGATAAAACGGGGAGAGGGGCGGACCTGGGATAAAACGGCGAGAGCGGCGGACCTGGGATAAAACGGGGAGAGCGGCGGACCTGGGATAAAACGGCGAGAGCGGCGGACCTGGGATAAAACGGGGAGAGCGGCGGACCTGGGATAAAACGGCGAGAGCGGCGGACCTGGGATAAAACGGTGAGAGGAGCGGACCTGGGATAAAACGGCGAGAGGGGCAGACCTGGGATAAACGGCGAGAGGGGCAGACCTGGGATAAAACGGGGAGAGGAGCGGACCTGGGATAAAATGGCGAGAGCGGCGGACCGGGATAAAACGGCGAGAGTGGCGGACCTGGGATAAAACGGTAAGAGGAGCGGACCGGGATAAAACAGTGAGAGCGGCGGACCTGGGATAAAACGGCGAGAGGAGCGGACCGAGATAAAACGGCGAGAGGGGCAGACCTGGGATAAAACGGGGAGAGGAGCGGACCTGGGATAAAATGGCGAGAGCGGCGGACCGGGATAAAACGGCGAGAGTGGCGGACCTGGGATAAAACGGTAAGAGGAGCGGACCGGGATAAAACGGTGAAAGCGGCGGACCTGGGATAAAACGGCGAGAGGAGCGGACCAGGATAAAACGGCGAGAGCGGCGGACCTGGGATAAAACGGCGAGACCGGCGGACCTGGGATAAAACAGCGAGAGTGGCGGACCTGGGATAAAACGGTGTGAGGGACGGACCTGGGATAAAACGGTGAGAGGAGCGGACCTGGGATAAAACGGTGAGAGGAGCGGACCTGGGATAAAACGGGGAGAGGAGCGGACCTGGGATAGAACGGGGAGAGCGGCGGACCTGGATAAAACGGCGAGAGCGGCGGACCTGGGATAAAACGGCGAGAGGAGCGGACCTGGGATAAAACGGGGAGAGGAGCGGACCTGGGATAAAACGGTGAGAGGAGCGGACCTGGGATAAAACGGTGAGAGGAGCGGATCTGGGATAAAACGGTGAGAGGAGTGGACCTGGGATAAAACGGGGAGAGCGGCGGACCTGGGATAAAACGGCGAGAGCGGCGGACCTGGGATAAAACGGCGAGAGCGGCGGACCTGGGATAAAACGGGGAGAGGGGCGGACCTGGGATAAAACGGCGAGAGCGGCGGACCTGGGATAAAACGGGGAGAGCGGCGGACCTGGGATAAAACGGCGAGAGCGGCGGACCTGGGATAAAACGGGGAGAGCGGCGGACCTGGGATAAAACGGCGAGAGCGGCGGACCTGGGATAAAACGGTGAGAGCGGCGGACCTGGGATAAAACGGCGAGAGGAGCGGACCTGGGATAAAACAGTGAGAGGAGCGGACCTGGGATAAAACGGTGAGAGGAGCGGACCTGGGATAAAACGGCGAGAGGGGCAGACCTGGGATAAAACGGGGAGAGGAGCGGACCTGGGATAAAACGGTGAGAGGAGCGGACCTGGGATAAAACGGTGAGAGGAGCGGACCTGGGATAAAACGGCGAGAAGAGCGGACCTGGGATAAAACGGAGAGAGGAGCGGACCTGGGATAAAACGGTAAGAGGAGCGGACCTGGGATAAAACGGAGAGAGGAGCGGACCTGGGATAAAACGGCGAGAGGAGCGGACCTGGGATAAAACGGTGAGAGGAGCGGACCTGGGATAAAACAGTGAGAGGAGCGGACCTGGGATAAAACGGTGAGAGGAGCGGACCTGGGATAAAACGGCGAGAGGGGCAGACCTGGGATAAAACGGCGAGAGGGGCAGACCTGGGATAAAACGGGGAGAGGAGCGGACCTGGGATAAAATGGCGAGAGCGGCGGACCGGGATAAAACGGGGAGAGGAGCGGACCGGGATAAAACAGTGAGAGCGGCGGACCTGGGATAAAACGGCGAGAGGAGCGGACCGAGATAAAACGGCGAGAGGGGCAGACCTGGGATAAAACGGGGAGAGGAGCGGACCTGGGATAAAATGGCGAGAGCGGCGGACCGGGATAAAACGGCGAGAGTGGCGGACCTGGGATAAAACGGTAAGAGGAGCGGACCGGGATAAAACGGTGAAAGCGGCGGACCTGGGATAAAACGGCGAGAGGAGCGGACCAGGATAAAACGGCGAGAGCGGCGGACCTGGGATAAAACGGCGAGACCGGCGGACCTGGGATAAAACAGCGAGAGTGGCGGACCTGGGATAAAACGGTGTGAGGGACGGACCTGGGATAAAACGGCGAGACCGGCGGACCTGGGATAAAACGGTGAGAGCGGTGGACCTGGGATAAAACGGCGAGACCGACGGACCTGGGATAAAACGGCGAGAGGGACGGACCTGGGATAAAACGGCGAGAGTGGCGGACCTGGGATAAAACAGCGAGAGCGGCGGACCTGGGATAAAACGGCGAGACCGGCGGCGCCGCTATAAAGAGAGAGGCAGCGCGAGGAACCTTCAAAACAGAAATAAATCAAGGAGTGACATCACAGGGCAGCAGGTGGGTGATTGGTTGGTGTGTATAACAGTTTTATTTAGCCTTCAAGCTAAGGAAGTGGGTTAAACTCAGAGTTAGGAAACTGTAACTTGCTGTTCCTTTATTTTACTGAATTAGTAACTTAAACTAGATTAACCAATTAATTAATAAAACTAAAATAATTGATTGAAAAAATAATAATTAATTAACTAATCAAATAAATAAAGGAGGTTAGATAGACATGGCAGGGCAGGTGGTGCCGTAACTGAAGTATGTGGGAGTTTGTGGAGACCAGCGAGATCCCGAGCAACCACATCTGCGACAAGTGTCTGCAGCTCGAGGAACTTCGGCTCAAAGTTGTTGAGCTGGAGTACGAGGTGCAGACATTGCGGGGCATCAGGGAGGGGGAGAGTTACCTGGACACTTTGTTCCATGAGGCAGTCACACCCCTTAAGTAGTACTTTAGAGTTTGTCAATAGTCAGGGACAGGAGGGTGTGACCGCGAGTCAGGAAGGTATGGGGACCCAGGATATAGTGATGGAGGAGCTTTGGCCCTTGACTTTGACCAACAGGTATGAGATACTTGCTACCTGTGGGGATGAGAACAAGGACTGCAGGGTGGATGAGCAAACTGACCATGGCACCATGGTGCAGGAGGCCATTCAAATGGGGGGAGTCAAAAGGAATGTGGAGTGGTAGGGAGCAGTATAGTCAGAGGGATAGATACTGTTCTCTGCAGCCGTGACCAGGTGTTCCGAAGGTTGTGTTGCTTGCCTGGTGCCAGGGTAAAGAATGTCTCCTCGTGGCTGGAGAAGAACTTGGAGTGGGAGGGAGAGGATCCAATTGCCGTAGTCCATGTCGGGACCAATGACATAGGTAGTATGAGGAAGGAGGTTCTGCTGAGAGAGTTTGAGGAGCCAGGGTTGAAATTAAAATGCAGAACCTCAAAGTAATAATCTCTGGATTGTTACCTGAGCCATGCGCAAATTGGCATAGGGAAAAACAAATTAAAAGGTTAAATGCGTGGCTCAAAGAGTGGTGTGGGAGGCAGGGGTTTCAATTCATGGGGCACTGGCACCAGTACTGGGGAAAGAGGGAGCTGTTCCATGTGGACGGGCTCCACTTAAACTGGGCTGGGACTAGTGTCCTGGCAAACTGAATAACTAGGGTGCTAGATAGGGCTTTAAACTAATGAAGGGGGGGTGGGAGGATTCAGGAAAGGGTAAATTCAAAAGCAGTAGGAGAAATGTCAAGGCTGTAGAGCAGAGTAGTGATCTGGGTAAAGATAAGCAGAGTGGGTCAGGAAGGGACAGAAAGATTAACAAAGGTAATAGGACATTAGTGACTAAAGTGACATCAGGGAAAAATAGAAAAAAGTTAAAGCTAAAGGTACTTTATCTGAATGTAAGAAGAATTCGCAACAAAATAGATGAATTAATCGCGCAAATAGAAATAAATGGGTTTGATTTAATAGCCATTACAGAGACGTGGTTGCAGAGTGACCAAGGTTGGGAACTAAATATTCCAGGATATTTACTTTTAGAAGAGACAGGCAGAATGGAAAAGGAGGAGGGATAGCCCTGATAATGAAGGAGGGAATAAAGACAGTAGAGAGAAAGGATCTTGGCTCAGAAAAACAAAATGTAGAATCAGTTTGGGTGGAGCTAAGAAAAAACAAGGGGCAGAAACCACTAGTTGGAGTAGTCTATAGGCCCCCAACAGTGGTTGTAGTGGCAGGCAGAGTATAAATCAGGAAATTAGAGATGCATGTACAAGAGTAATACAGTAATCATGGGGACTTTAACTTTCATATAGACTGGGCAAGCCAAATTTGCAGAAAAAGTGCAGAGCAAGAGTTCATGGAATGCATTCAAGAAAGTTTACTAGCTCAGTATGTCAAGGAACCTATGAGGGAATTGGTTATTTTAGATGTAGTACTGTGCAATGAGACAGGATTAATTAATAACCTTGTAGTAAAGGAGCCTCTGGGGAGCAGTGATCATAATATGATAGAATTTTATGTTGAGTTTGAGAGTGATTTAGTTAAGTACAAAACTAGGGTCCTGAACAAAGCAAACTACATAGGTATAAGAGGCGAGTTTTTTTTAATTCGTAGGTGGGATGTGGGCATCGCTGGCAAGGCGAGCATTTATTGCCCATCCCTAATTGCCCTTGAGAAGGTGGTGGTGAGCCATCTTCTGAACCGCTGCAGTCCGTGTGGTGAAGGTACTCCGACAGTGCTGTTAGGGAGGGAGTTCCAGGTTTTTGACCCAGCAACGATGAAGGATCGACGATATACTTCCAAGTCAGGATGGTGTGTGACTTGGAGGGGAACTTGGAGGTGGTGGTGTTCCCATGTGCCTGCTGCCCTTGTCCTTCTAGGTGGAAGAGGTCACGGGTTTTGGAGGTGCTGCCGAAGAAGCCTTGGTGAGTTGCTGCAGTGCATCTTGTAGATGGTACACACTGCAGCCACAGTACGCCGGTGGTGGAGGGAGTGAATGTTTAAGGTGATGGATGGGGTGCCAATCAAGCGGACTGCTTTGTCCTGGATGGAGTGAAGCTTCTTGAGTGTTGTTGGAGTTGCACTCATGCAGGCAAGTGGAGAGTATTCCATCACACTCCTGACTTGTGCCTTGTAGATGGTGGAAAGGCTTTGGGGAGCCAGGAGGTGAGACACTTGCCACAGAATACCTAGCTTCTGAACTGCTCTTGTTCCCACCGTATTTATGTGGCTGGTCCAGTTAAGTTTCTGGTCAATGGTCAACCCAGGATATTGATGGTGGGGGATTCGGTGATGGTAATGCCGCTGAATGTCAAGGGGCAGTGGTTAGACACTCGCTTTTTGGAGATAGTCATTGCCTGGCACTTGTGTGGCGCGAATGTTACCTGCCACTTATCAGCCCAAGCCTGAATGTCGTCCACGTCTTGTTGCATGCGGGCATGGACTGCTTCATTAGCTGAGGAGCTGTGAATGGCACTGAACACTGTGCAGTCATCAGCGAACATCCCCATTTCTGACCTTATGTTGGAGGGAAGGTCATTGATGAAGCAGCTGAAGATGGTTAGGCCTAGGACACTGCCCTGAGGAACCCCTGCAGCGATGTCCTGGGGCTGTGATGATTGACCTTCAACCACCACAACCATCTTCCTTTGTGCTAGGTATGACTCCAGCCAGTGGAGCGTTTTCCCCCTAATTTCCATTGACTTCAGTTTTACTTGGGCTCCTTGATGCCATACTCGGTCAAATGCTGCCTTGATGTCAAGGGCAGTCACTCTCACCTCACCTCTGGAATTCAGCTCCTTTGTCCATGTTTGGACCAAGGCTGTACTGAGGTCGGGAGCTGAGAGATCCTGGCGGAACCCAAACTGGGCATCAGTGAGCAGGTTATTGGTGAGTAAGTGCCACTTGATAGCACTGTCGATGACACCTTCCATCACTTTGCTGATGATTGAGAGTAGACTGATGGGGTGGTAATTGGCCGGGTTGGATTTGTCCTGCTTTTTGTGGACAGGACATACCTGGGCAGTTTTCCACATTGCCAGATAGATGCCAGTGTTGTAGCTGTACTGGAACAGCTTGGCTAGAGGCGCGGCTAGCTCTGGAGCACAAGTCTTCAGCACGATAGCCGGGATGTTGTCGGGGCCCATAGCCTTTGCTGTATCCAGTGCGCTCAGCCATTTCTTGATATCACGTGGAATGAATCGAATTGGCTGAAGACTGGCTTCTGTGATGGTGGATCCTCAGGAGTAGGCCGATATAGATCATCCACTCGTCACTTCTGGCTGAAGATGGTTGCAAACGCTTCAGCCTTGTCTTTTGCACTCACATGCTGGGCTCCACCATCATTGAGGATGGGGATATTCATGGAGCGTCCTCCTCCCGTTAGTTGTTTAATGGTCCACCACCATTCACAACTGGATGTGGCAGGACTGCAGAGCTTTGATCTGATCTGTTGATTGTGGGATCGCTTAGCCCTGTCTATAGCATGCTGCTTCCACTTTTTAGCGTGCATGTAGTCCTGTGTTGCAGCTTCCCCAGGTTGGCACCTCATTTTTAGGTAGGCCTGGTGCTGCTCCTGGCATGCTCTTCTACACTCCTTATTGAACCAGGGTTGGTCCCCTGGCTTGATGGTAAACGTAGAGTGGGGGATATGCCAGGCCATGAGGTTACAGATTGTGGTGGAATACAATTCTGCTGCAGCTAATGGCCCACAGTGCCTCATCGATGCCCAGTTTTGAGCTGCTAGATCTGTTCTAAATCTATCCCACTTAGCACAGTGGTAGTGCCACACAACACGATGGAGGGTGTCCTCAGTATGAAGACGGGACTTTGTCTCCACAATGACTGTGCGGTGGTCACTGCTACCAATACTGTCATGGACAGATGCATCTGCGACAGGTAGATTGGTGAGGACGAGGTCAAGTAGGTTTTTCCCTCGTGTTGGTTCTCTCAACACCTGTCGCAGGCCCAGACTGGCAGTTATGTCCTTCAGGCCTCGGCCAGCTCGGTCAGTAGTGGTGCTACCGAGCCACTCTTGGTGATGGACATTGAAGTCCCCCACCCAGAGTACATTCTGTGCCCTTGCTATTCTCAGTGCTTCTTCCAAGTGGTGTTCAACATGGAGAGTACTGATTCATCAGCTGAGGGAGGGCTGTAAGTGGTAATCAGCAGGAGGTTTCCTTGCCCATGCTTGACCTGAAGCCATGAGACTTCAAGGGGTCCGGAGTCAATGTTCAGGACTCCCAGGGCCACTCCTTCCCGACTGTATACCACTGTGCCGCCACCCCTGTTGGGTCTATCCTGCCGGTGGGACAGGACATAGCCAGGGATGGTGAAGGAGAGTTTGGGACATTGGCTGAAAGATATGATTCTTTGAGTATGACTATGTCAGGCTGTTGCTTGACTAGTCTGTGGGACAGCTCTCCCAATTTTGGCACAAGTCCCCAGATGTTGGTGAGGGGGACTTTGCAGGGTCGACTGGGCTGGGTGTGCCATTGCCGTGTCCGTAGCCAGTGCCGAGGTCAATGCCAGGTGGTCCGTCCGGTTTCATTCTTTGTTTGTCAAGGTAGGTTGGGAAACTAGATTAATTAGTAGGAAAAATAGAAAAGCAGAGTATTTTTTAAATGGTGAGAGATTGGGAAATGTTGATGTTCAGGGGGACCTGGGTGTCCTTGTACACGAATCACTGAAAGTTAACATGCAGGTACAGCAAGCAATTAGGAAGGCAAATGGTATGTTGGCCTTTATTACAAGAGGATTTGAGTATAAGAGTAAAGACATCTTACTGCAATTATATAGGGCCCTGATGAGACTACACCTGGAGTATTATGTACAGTTTTGGTCTCCTTACCGAAGGAAAGATATACTTGCCATAGAGGGAGTGCAACGAAGGTTCACCAGACTGGTTCCTCGGATGGGGGGATTGTCCTATGAGGAGAGATTGAGTAGACTAGGCCTATATTCTCTAGAGTTTAGAAGAATGAGAGGTGATCTCATTGAAACATACAAAATTCTTACAGGGCTTGACAGGGTAGATGCAGGGAGGATGTTTCCCCAGGCTGGGGAGTCTAGAACCAGGGGTCACAGTCACAGAATAAGGGGTCAGCCATTCAGGACTGAGATGAGGAGAAATTTCTTCACTCAGAGGGTGGTGAATCTTTGGAATTCTCTACCCCAGAGAGCTGTGGAGGCTCAGTCATGGAGCATATTCAAGACATTTAAAACGGTGTCAACAGAGTGCAGGAACAATGTATTCCGCTAAAAGGAAAGAACAAACTAAACACTAATGAGACTCCAGGGATGAATAAAGCCATAAGGCAACAATTGAGGGTAAGGAAAGAGGTACACATTAAGTACATGGACAGCAGGGGAGTGCATGATAAAGAGAATATGAAGAGATTAGGAGAGAAGTCAAAAAAACAATTAGGAAGGCAAAGAGGAACTATGAAATTAAATTATCAAGGAACATAAAACAAAATAGTAAAATATTTTACAGGCACAGCAATAAAAAAAGGTTGGGATGGGAATAGGGCCATTAAAGGATAGATAGGATAATACCACAGGTAACGATAGAGAGATGGCAGAAATATGAAATACTTATTTTGCTTCAGTATTTACCAGGGAGATAGAACAGGTGGACATGACATTGGATGATGAGATTAGAAATGAGATAAGTGCATTTAAAATAAAAAGAGGCGATATATTAAATAAACTAATCAAACTCAAAGAGGATAAAACCCCTGGTCCAGATGGATTGCATCCAAGCATTTTAAAAGAATCTAGAGAAGAGATAGCAGAGGCATTACTATACATATTTAATAATTCGTTAGAAAAAGGTGAAGTGCCAGAGGACTGGCGGATAGCTAACATAATATCTATATTTAAGAAGGGGGATAGAACATGTCCAGGGAATTATAGACCAGTCAGCTTAACATCGGTGGCAGGAAAAATAATGGAATTCCTACTAAAGGAGAAAATAGAAGAACATCTAGAAACCAAAAACATAGTAATGAATAGCCAGCATGGATTTCAAAAGGGAAAGTCTTGCTTGACCAACCTTATTGAGTTTTTTGAAGAGGTAACAGAGAGAGTAGACAATGGTAATGCAGTAGATGTAATTTATCTAGATTTTCAAAAGGCCTTCGATACGGTACCCCATAATAGACTAATGAACAAGGTCAGAGAATGCGGAGTCAGGGGACAAGTAGCAGAATGGATACCTGGAATCATAGAATCATAGAAAGTTACAGCATGGAAGGAGGCAATTTTGGCCGATCATGTCCGCGCCAGCCAACAAAGAGATATCCAGCCTATTCCCACTTCCCAGCTCTTGGTCCGTAGCCCTGCAGGTTACAGCATCCCAAGTGCACATCCAAGTACTTTTTAAATGTGGTTAGGGTTTCTGCCTCTACCACCCTTTCAGGCAGTGAGTTCCAGATCCCTACAACCCTCTGGGTTAAGAAATTTCCCCTCAAATCCCCTCTAAACCTTCCACCAATTACTTTAAATCTGTGCCCCTTGGTTTTTGACCCCTCTGCTGAGGGAAATAGGTCCTTTCTATCACTTTATCTGGGCCCCTCATAATTTTATACACCTCAATAAGGTCTCCCCTCAGCCTCCTCTGTTGCAAGGAAAACAAACCCAGCCTATCCAGTCTTTCCTCATAGCTAAGATTCTCTACTCCTGGCAACATCTTTGTAAATCTCCTCTGTACCCTCTCTATTGCAATCACACCTTTCCTGTAATGTGGTGACCAGAACTGCACGCAGTACTCTAGCTGAGGCCTAGCTAGTATTTTATACAGTTGAGCTGTATGCCACGGCTAATAAAGGGAAGCATTCCGTATGCCTTCTTAACCACCTTATCTACCTGGCCTGCTATCTTCAGGGATCTGTGGACTCCAAGGTCCCTTTGTTCCTCTACACTACTCAGTATCCTACCACTTAATGTGTATTCCCTTTCCTTGTTAGCCCTCCCCAAAACCTAGCTGGCTTCAAGACAGGAAGCAGAGAGTAGGGGTAAAAGGTAGCTATTCACAGTGGCAGAAGGTGGGTAGTGGTGTTCCACATGGATCAGTGCTGGGACCACTGTTGTTCACAATTTATATTGACAATTTAGTCTTTGGAATCAAAAACACAATTTCTAAATTTGCGGATGACACCAAATTGGGGAGGATAGTCAATACTGAGGAGGACTGCAACAAATTACAGGACGACATTAATAAACTTGCAGAATGGGCATATAATTGGCAAATGAAGTTCAACACAGATAAATGTGAGGTATTACATTTTGGTAGGAAGAATCAGGAGGTCACTTATTACTTGGAGGATGCGAGTCTAGGTGGGGTAGAGGACAAAAGGGATCTCGGAGTACAAATAGACAAATCTCTAAAGGTTGCGACATAGGTTAGCAAGGCCATAAAAAACGCAAACCAAGCACTAGGGTTTATTTCTAGAGGTATAGAATTGAAAAGTAGGGAACTTATGCTACACCTGTATCGAACCTTGGTCAGACCACACTTAGGGCTCGATTTTACCAGGCCCGAGGAGGCGGGTTTGGCGGCGTGTGAGTTGTCTAAATTGCAAAAAATGGTGGCCGGGCTCGATCCCACCTCCATCCCGCCTCCACGCAATTTTCCCACATTCGTGTTTTCAGACCCCATTTCCATCCCGCCTCCAAGAGGCAGGATAGGCCCTTAAGGCCTTTAACAACCATTTAATTGCCTCTATAATCCCATTTTGAGAGGCCTTTCTGATTTTTAGACATTTCCCCCATCCTACACGCCTCCTCTGGAACACGCCAGTTAATCCTGGCGGCCTCACAATTGGATTGCTTACTAACAGCTGCAGCTCCACCATTAAGAAAGAGTTTTCACCAATGATCACTTGCAGGTGGCAGAACTTTGTTGTCTCAGGTCTGGGGGAGCTTTTAGCAGGCATACTCATTGTTGTGGAAGTTTGGAGCCTGACACCCATCTCCAGTGTGACCTCCTGGGAAACCCCTCTCCCCACCTTGACTGAGCGCTTCCTCAACTGAGGCATATACCAGAAGCATGGGCACCATTTATTTCCTTTCCTCCTGGACATCAGGTCCGGACGAAGACCAGCCGTGGCAGCAGCAGACCCATGAGCAACAGCAGCTCCAACAGCAGGAGCAACAACAGGTGCGCCAAGCTGCTGCTCATCCACCTGAAGCTGCACAGGCCAGAAGGCGCCAGCGCGCGACCACATTGCTGGCCGGGATGCAAGGGACGCACTCATGTTGGCCTGATTTGCTTAGCCTGCACAATCAAACACTTTTGCCTCGCACCTTCTTACCAGAGCATCGACAATGGACAAGAACCTACGGTTTCCTATTACTCTGACCACCATACTGACACTTGCAAGTCGCCCTACGACCTCAATGTGAAAGTCCCATTTGCGAAATGACACAGGCCACAACTTCAACAGTTTGCCATCAAATCTGTTTATGATACCATGACAAGGATGGCTGGTCAAAAACCAATACCTCACAACACCGAAGTAACGACCCTTGTGACTACTTGTGCATTATCTTCCTCTTACGCGTGCTCCTATGTGGTGCTTCCCCTGTGGCTTCAGCAGATGTGGAGGCCCCTTGCTCACTTTCTTGCTGCTCCTGTCTCGACACCTTTGGCGGCCATCCTCTGGGGTTGCAAACCTGTGATGGCTCGGCAACAGTCTGCTGCTCCTGCGGCTGTGCAGGAGATGAGACGCCCATCTCAGTTGGGCGAGGACTCTGGTGGGGCTCTGACCGAGGGCTTTGCAGTGGCATGGTCGTGTGAGCGCTTGGAAAGGAGCCCCCACTTCCTTGTTGTCTGTCACCAACATCCCTCTCATGGGTCAGCCCCACTTCTGAGCTAGCAAGTGGCTTGACAGCTCCTTGCTGCACTGCAGGGGGGCCATGAGGACTCGTTTCTGCACTGGAAGTCCTACTCCAGAGGACTTCCATGAAGGTCTGGTTTGTATGCTCAATAGCTGACCATCGCTCCTCAAGAGGTGTCAGTCTATTCTGAGCAATGACCATGTTTTCAAGACCCTGGCGACTAATCTCCTCCATGGCCGTAGCCATCGTCTCCTCTACTGTAGCCATCCTCTCCTCTGCCGTAGCCAGCCTTACCATGGAGCTAGCCATCCTTTCCACGGAGGTTGCCCTCCTTTCCACGGTGATGTGTTCATGCGCCAATGCCTCCACAAAGGTTCTGCTCATGGTCGCGATGGACTCCTCCATTCGCTCCACACTCGCAGCGTCCCTGGAGACAAAACCTGCCAGAGACTCCTGCACCTGTTCCTGGAGTTCCAACACCGCTCTCCTTCTGGATGTACCCGGAGGCACAGGGTCTGCATGCAGCTGAGCCGAGCTGGCAGAGTCCTGTGTCCTCCGACGAGGACTCTCCACTGCTGTCCCTGTCTCCACCATCTGCTGATGCTCACTTGTGAGCTGTGATACACCAGGTGCCAACACTCCTCTATCTCGCGAAGGTCCCACCAATGTGTGATTGTCTGCGCTGGTGCTGGGTGCGCTGAATTCTGCTGATGCTGCGCCCTCAGAGCTTGCAGCTTCTTCTGAGGAGTCTGGAGGCTCAGGCTGTTCCTCCTGGACAGTGGGGACGGGGGCTTTCGATGGTCCTGTGGGGGAGTATAGGAAAGAGTTAGAGATGTGAGGCCAAGGTTACATGCACATTGAATAGTGCAGATGATCATAAGTCAATCTGTTAGAGCATCAGAATCATTATCAGTGACTCATGCAATGTCAATGAGAGAGATGCCAAACTATTCTGTCACCAGCTTGCTGAGATGTGCCCGTCTGTCCGTCCCCAACTTGGGAATCGTCCTCGATCCCGGCGATTTCCAGGGCCGCCTCCTCCCAGGCGGTGAGCTGGGTTACTGAGGGTGACCCTCCTCCTGTCATGGCTCTTTCCCTCTTATTGTGGGCTCTCTTTTCCTGCAAAGAGGGACACAAGTGGAGTTTGAGTGAGAATGAAGGAGTGAGTGTAGAGAATCCATAGCATAGATGCTTAGAAGGAGACAACCCTGTGTGTTGTTGTTGCATCACAGTGATAGGGAGTGTGAGGGCTGCATGATCGAATAGTTAAGTGAATGTGACCATACAGAGAGAGGGAATGGACCAGGGTGCAGGGATGTAAGGGTCAAGTGGGATGTGGAGGAAGAGGTTGGCAAAGCAGAGTGCTGGTGAGGAGAGGCGATGGGGATCAGATTGAGGGTGATGGAAAAGTCATACTCACTTTTCCTGTGCGGAGAAGGTCATGAAACCTCTTCCTGCATTGCAGCCAGGTTCTGTGGCTCATCGAGATGGAGTTGACCTCCTGGGCCACTTGCAGCCACACAGTTTTAGTCTGCTGGGGTGGCTTTTTTCTCCCTGAGGAAGGGAAGAGCACCTCCTTATTGGATCTTGCTCCCTCCACCAGAGCTTGGAGGGAGGGCTCATCGAAGCGTGGAGCACACTTTGGCCTACTGGTGGACATAGTCGATCAATGAACTGCTTACTACAATGGCCATAAAGTTTGCAGTCTCCAGAAGAAGCAAGGCTGCTTGCAGGCCTTAAATCCAGCAGCATTGATGGCGTCATCGGAGGCGACTTTCTGGATGAAAAGACTCATTGGGCCAGGGGCTCCCAGACGCTGGAAATCAATTGCCCAATTAGGGGAAAATCGCACTTTTTCCCCACTTCACTTCGGAGTCGGGATCCTGACACGAATGCCACCTGACACGCCCCAGCCCGCCCATAATGGCAAAATCCAGCCCTCAGAGTACTGCATACAGTTCTGGTCGCCATATTATATAAAGGATATAGAGGCACTGGAGAGGGTGCAGAGAAGATTTACAAGGATGATACTAGAAATGTAAGGGTATACATAGCAGGAAAAGATGAACAGGCTGGGTCTCTTTTCTCTTGAAAAAAGAAGGCTGAGGGGTGACCTAATAGAGGTCTTTAAAATTATGAAACCTTTTGATAGAGTAGATACAGAGAGAATGTTTCCACATGTGGGGAAGAGCATAACCAGAGGCCATCAATATAAGATAGTCACCAAGAAATCCAATAGGGAATTCAGAAGAAGCTTCTTTACCCAAAGAATGGTGAGAATGTGGAACTCGCTACCACAGGGAGTGGTTGAAGCGAATAGTATAAGCATTTATGGGGAGGCTAGACAAGCATATGAGGGAGAAGGGAATTGAGGGTTATGCTGATCGATTTAGATGAGGAAAGATGGGAGGAGGCTCGAGTGGAGCATAAACGCCGGCATGGACTGGTTGGGCCGAATGACCTGTTTCTGTGCCATATATCCTATGTAATCCTATGTAAGATTTTTGGATATTAAGCGAATCAAGGGATATGGGGATAGTGCGGGAAAGTGGAGGTGAGGTCGAAGATCAGCCATGATCTTATTGAATGGCGGAGCAGGCTCGAGGGGCCCAATGGCCTACGTCTGCCCCTATTTGTTATATTCTTATGTTCTTATGTTCTTATCTTGCTGCCACCATGAAAAGGTGGAAATCTATCCCAATGACTCTTTATACTGTGCAATTGAAAAACTCAACACTTCTTAGGTTAACACAAACAGCATTTAAGATGTGCATCGTACCTATCTGAGAATCGGATTGTATTTTAATAAGGAACCTGCATATCACCTCTGGGTTCGGAAACGTGATTTCACATACAAAATGATTATAAAAGAAGCAGCCAAAAGAATTATCATGGAAGTCTCCCAGGGAAGCTGTGATGAGCAGGCTATGTTTATCTCAAAAGCACAGCTGTGGACAGTGCAATGCTCCTTACAATCTATCAGAATTGATTGGTGATTATGTATTCCCTTTTAAAATGCTGTCATGCTGTTAGTAGTCCCCTGCGACAGGGCAGATAGAACAGTGCAGGGTCAATCTGTTCACCACCTCACTGGAGAGGCCTCATCTAACAATTTTATAGTTACGAAGAAGCCCTTTTAAAGTGGGGATAAGAGCAAATCCCTGATACATGCAACATTTTAGATGAGTCAATCTTTAATTTGTAATCCCTGATAAAAATCAAATTACTGTCAAGTTTATCATTTGCCTTACAAATGGTATTAATCTGCTCGGGGACCCACTACATTGTACTTAGGCTGGAGTCTGTCAGAGGCATCTTAACTTATACTATGGATTTGGACTTGAACCCCCCAGTGTTCTGGCTTCCAAATTAGAAGTTTAGATTTGGACTTGGCTTTCAAAGCACCCGCTGTCTCACTTACTCAGACAGGCAGAAGTGAGGTCTGAACTCTGAGTTAGACAAATTCAGAAAAAACATCCACAGAGTACAGAATTAGCCAAATTTAGATTCAATAGCTATTCAAGCACATCTCTGCTCAGTGTCTTATTTGCTATTGTATCAGCTGTTCTATCTAATTTACACAAGAGGGAAAAAGGGAACATGGGGAAGGTCTCTGAATAAATAAGAAAATATCAGATCTTGGCACAATAAAACTGTGTTTTGAGGCAATGGAATCTTTCGTTGGCACCAACAGGAGTTATTGTATTGAAAATGATGTAGGAACAAATGTACAACCCCACTGCCGGCTATACTCCTAAACAAACCACGGCTTACCATCAATACACCTTCCAAATCTGACAGTTTCAAATAACTACAATTAACTTTAACATCCTTTTGTTTTCCTTTCTATTTCTGTCAATTGTTTTGACAGTGAGAATACAAGGGAGCTGAGCTGGTGTTCACAGCCAAAATAACAACTGTTCAAGCACTATGTTAACTAATTATTGGGCAAATTCAGCAGAGTGAGTTGTTGCTAGAAAGGAATGCAAGTTGGAGGTAGGGGTTTAACACCATAGCCCTGATTCGCTTCCCATGTAGCGACTCCACTCTGGGAGCACAGCCTCACTGCAATTACCCATACCGCTCCTGATAATCCTTAGATTATCCAGGTAATTCTCCTTGCGTGGTCAGCTGTTCTGGATGCAATCTATGATGCTGAAGCAAACCCTAATATTCCAATAATAATGATAGATGTTAGGAGTAGCTCTTTTATTGTAACATTTCCAGGACAAAAATAAACACGTTTAAAATGTTTCTAGTAAGTATCAGAAACTTTACTTCGGCTTTCTCTTTGCCCTTATTTTCTCCATCTTCTCTCCACTCTTTTTATTTTATATTGTTCCTTTTTTCTGGTTTAGCATTTATTTGACCTTATCTCTATTCATTTTAGTTTTAAAATCTTAACTTACCTGTATCTTAGTGCCTTCACAGACCTGACCTCCACTCCGAAGCAGGGACCCACACCAATAGAATTTGGCACCTAATTGGCTAAGAACCAGCTCAAAAGGACCTATTTTTAATGCAATTGAGATTCAGAATATTCAAACTGACTTGCTGACATAGTGATACGAACAAGATTTTTCTTTTTGCTTTCATTTCTGAGGCACCAAATCTTTACTTTGAGCAAACTATTTCAATCAATTTAGCCTGGATTTTCCTCTGGATGAAACAAAAGCCCATATTCTAGATATTCAAGTTTGTCATCAGCAATATGTAAGCAAAGTGCACATTTGGGGAAACAAAATATTTTTAAGTACTCATAACGACATACAAACTGACAGCTGGAGTCCTTACTTCAGCTGTCTATGAAGAGTGAGAGAGATTTAAAGAACACATATTGGCACTACATTAATTCAGACTGCTTCTATTTGCTCCTATCACTACTGTTTATAAAATATTTAAACTGAGGCATAGGGTCCATACTACCACTGCATCCATCCCTGCATCCATCCCTGATTACCCTTTTCTGCCCCCAATGGACAGTAAGCCTCAACCACTCATGTAGGCAACATCAAAAAAATAACTTCACCTGACGAACCTCAAGTAAGACCATCAGATAATTGGACGACCATCTCTACAAAATTATTATCTGCATCTTTAGCTGCAATTCACCGAAGATAACCTTGCACCTTATTGTCCTATTGAGCTGGACAACAGAACAGGTATTTGAGGTGGATGGTGTGGTCGACTGTGTCAAAGGCTGCAGCGAGGTTAAGGAGGGATAATGTACCACGATCACAGTCACAGAAGATGACATTTGTGACTTTGATTAGGGCAGTTTCGGTGCTGTGGCAGGGATGGAACCTTGATTAGAGAGATTCATACATGGAGTTGCGGGAAAGATGTGCACGGATCTGGGAGCCAGCAACATGTTTAAGGATATTGAAGAAGAATGGGAAGTTGGAGATGGGGTGGTAGTTTACAAGGACAGAGAGGTTGAGGGTGGGTTTTTTGAGAAGGGATGTGGTGATGACAGCAGTTTTGAAAGGGAAAGGGAAAGTACCTGAGGAGATGGAACCATTTACAATGTCAGCTAATATGGGGGCCAGGAAGGGAAATTGGGTGGTAAGCAGTTTAGTGGGAAAGGGGTCAAGGAAACAGATGGTGGACAAGATGATCTTGAAGAGGGCATGAGGGGAGGTGGGATGGAAACTAGAGAAAGACACGGGATCAGGGTTTGGGTGGGGGAGCTTGAGGAAGGGTTGGCTTGGTGGACAACGGGATGGGGGGAGGGAAGCAGCAGAGGCAAGTGAATGGATGGTCTCTTACTGTCAAAGAAGTCCATGAGCTTCTCACACTTGTTGTTGAAGATGATGGTGGAGGGGTCGGGGAGACAGGTATAAGGAAACAGTTGGTAGTGGAGAAAATAAGCTGGGGGTTATCTTTGTAAGTAAGTATCACAATGAATGAAGAAAGAAAGAAGTTGAATTTATTTATTACTTTATCACATCTTGCAGAACATCCTAAAGCAATCCATGTACAGTGAATTAGTTTGAACTGCAATCACCATTGTTATGTAGCCAAACGTGGCAGGTATTTCGTGCACAGCAAGATACAACAAACAACAATCAGATGGATAAGCAATTAATCTATTTTCAGTGGAGTTGGGTGAAGGAATAGTGACAGCCATGACTCCTTTCTTATTTGAATAGCACACTGGGATCTTTAATGCTCTCCTGAACAGGCAGACAGCGCGTTGATAATACATTTACAATGCTGAGTTAGCACCAACAGCAGCTCCAAAGTCATCACCAAAGCAACAATGTAAATAAGTCGCCGATCTTGAGCCCCGGTTTTAACCGGAAGCGAGAATCGGGTAGGCAACGGCGAGGCGACTGCGTAGCCGCCCAATGACCTCAGCAGCGTCACAGGGGGGAGGGGGGTTCAGAATGGTCTCATGGGAGGGTGGGGAGGGGAGCCCAGGACAGGGAAGACCTAAATATTCCTTGTGGGGCAATATTTGACAGGACATTTTTTGAAAAAGTAGCCTTCCCTTGGTACATAACGACATCAACTGCATCCATGTGTCCATTGAAGTGCTTGTGCAACATCTCATAGCATTCATCAACAGAAAAAGATATCATGGTGCATGGCCAAATGGTCTTCCACCACCATAAAAGAATTGTGCATGTCAGTGCATCGTTTTCCTATACATTAAGAGAATGGTGGATTCCCAACTTAGTCTGGGTAAAGACAAATTGGAAAGTTGACTCCACAGAGACATTGGTTACCCACACAAAATGTAGCTCATGAAACCACTACACCATTTCCTTATTCCCAGGAAAGAGCATCCAACGCTGTCCATTTGAGAGGGAAGAGCATAATCAAGAAGAAATTTGGCATACTCAAAGATTCCCAGACTATGACAGGGATGTTCCACAAAATGCCTTTGAGAGAGCTAAAAATATGGCACTGTTGTATAGCTGTCGAAAGAGACATACAAATAGCTATTTGTGGAAGATAAGCAGCAACAAGTCATAGTGCAGGCAAAGAATAATGTTGAGGTGCTAGCTAAAGCTCATCAGCCACCGGAGGAAGCAGCCCAGGTTTTTCAGACTCTTTGGAGGCGATTTTGCCAGCCCTGGGGAGGTGGGTTTGGAGGTGGGACTGCCGGGAAAATGGCAGAATCTGGGGGCAGGTACCCATCCCGCCCCCAACCCGCCTCCGTGCCATCTTCCCAGGAGGCAGGTACCCGACCCGCACGGGGTCCCATCTCCTCGAGGCGGGAAGGGGATTACAGCCACTTAACAGGTAGTTAACAGGCAGGTAAGAGGATTATCCCCATTTTTCCATTAGAAGTGTGGGCTTCCCGACGTCGGGAAACCCCGCCAGGGTCAGCGAGGCGAGCAGTGGGTCTGCAGGAGTCAGAGGGGTCCAAAAGTGCGCAGTGAAGGTGAGTGATGGGTGCAAGTGTGGAGAGGTAAGTATGTGCGGTGAGTGAATAGTGATAGAAAAAGTTTCCTTACCTTTGTTTCTTCCTGCAGACTTCAAACGTTGGGGATCCGGAGGCTCCGGCATTTCAACGACAGAGATGGCAGAATGGCTGCTGCATTCTCCGATGCAACAGCCATCTGCTTTCTGCTCACAAAATAGGTTTGGTGAGCCTTGAGTACAAAAACTCACCAAACAACAGAGAATGTCAATGTTTGACAGCTTCTCAAAGCTGTCAAATGATGACAATTCATCTGTCAAAATTTTTTGACAGATGAAACGTCATACGCTGACGTTCTCTGTAACCGGCTTCCCCTTAATTGGCCTGCTAAGCCTGCTGGGTGGGCTTAATAAGGTCA
Source organism: Squalus acanthias (assembly GCA_030390025.1). Taxonomy (NCBI): domain Eukaryota; kingdom Metazoa; phylum Chordata; class Chondrichthyes; order Squaliformes; family Squalidae; genus Squalus; species Squalus acanthias. The sequence continues at coordinate 148,987,535 of CM059427.1, forward strand.
ATCAAGGGAAAATAGCGTGGGTTGGCCACAAGTCGATGGAGGCAGGACTAATACCCGACAAGCAGCAGGCTCGCCTCCAACTGTAGAGGGTGGTGTGGTAGGGTCAGTTTCACCTCTGACTTCAGTGAGCGGTTCGAATCGCTCCCACGCCCCTGGTTCTAGACCTTGGATTTATTTGGGGGTCGTGAACAAAAATGCAGTAGACAACAGGTTTTGATAAAAGAACTTTAACTTTTATTCCAGAAAAGGTAAATACAGCACAAACAATCTTAAAACACACTTAATACTTAAACACAGGTTGGGGAACACACGGTACAGGCGAGGGAGAATTACAGTATACAAATCCCCTTATCCCTCCCAATCCCACTGCCCAGCTAGGTTTGATTCCAGAGGACCAGGGATAATGCTCACCACTCCTTGACAGTTCTTGACAGTTGAGGTATTTTGCGATTTCAGGGTTCACTGGGGTTTTTGGTTGTTGGGGCCTGCCATACCCCGGACGTGGTAGAAGATTTCAGCTGCACTCCAGGTCAGTTTGGGTCTGTCCGCTGATGCGGTAAGGTGCGTATTGGATTGTATCAGGTGAGAACCCAGTTTTCTTCGTTAGAGGTAGGGTTTAGAGTTTTTTTAAGGGAAAAATCTTACCCAGGGGTAAGTCAGGAATAGTTTGTAGTGTGGAAATTTGCGTGTCTTCGGTTTTTCCTGGTGTTGGTCTTTCGGTGGTCGCAACAGCCTGGTTCGCACCTGGTTGGTCGGTGCCGTTGTGTTGGTTGGTTCGTGGGGCCTCGGTTGCTGCGAGGTGTTCGGGAACCTTTTTCCCAGTCGGGTCCGTCGATGACCCCCCCTTTGCTGTGGCGTGTTGTCCTTGCGTGCCTCGATACTGTTACTAACTTTAAACTGCCTCTCTGGACAGCCTTAAATAACTTTAAGTATAGTGTTGTAACACGGATTGAACAGACACCACCACAGTGTCTCTCGGGTTCCTCGTGTCTTCTTGCCCGTGGCTTTAGACTTGCCTGTCTTCCAAAGGTTCTTCTTGCGACTCGTTCCTTGTTGCTTGGCTCTGGTGTTGAACCTGTGTGGCTCTCTTTCTTCGCTTGCTTCGCTTCTTCTTGGGGGAATAGGCCCCCAATTATACTGTACAGGTCTATTGTGTTTTTCGCGCCAAAACTGCTTTACTAATCGATTTCGCGTTAAAGTGATTTAGGTTTCAGTTGAGGCCTGCTTATCTTCGCGCCAAATCTCGTTTCTTTTGTCTTAGGTTTTGGCGGGCTCGTTAAGTCTGATGACTTTAACTTTGTGTTAACTTGTCCTAATGGCTACCGATGTCTTCCATTGAGACAGGGCCTCTATCTACCCGCCAAATCTCGCTTCTTTTGTCTTAGCTTTTTGGCGGGCTTGTTAAACTGTTCCTGTCGATACTTGGCTAATCGATTTTTGATGGGATGATGGGCTATGAAACTGTGTACTGGCAGTTTTATTGTTTTCAGACTTCCAGTATCCTGTCTGGACCTGGGGATTTCAAAAGGGGTCTTGGTTTATTCATTTTTGAATGTGTTTGTGATGTTTTGGATGAGGCTCTTCCTCCTTGATTGGATTGCAGTGCAAACATCTCCCAGACAGCTTGACTTGGTCCCAAAAATCAAAAGCTGTCCACTGCCTCACCACACCCCTTCCCGCAGCCTGTGTTTCTGTGACTGCAGGTTTACCCAATGGCCCTTTTAAAAAGGTATCTTATCATCCAAAGTCATTTTCCTCAGGTTTTTTCCTTCCTTGATTCTTTTCAAAATATCTTCAAAACTGAGGCTTTGACCTCAAATTCCTTCATTTTGGTCCCACCATTCCAAATTCGTGTTAAGATCCAAAAATCACCTCCTTTAGGGTTCTATTCGAGTTTCTGGGGGATTTTGCGAAGCCTACACAACGCGCCCCCATTGGCAAAATCACCCCCTTTATTAGCAGTTCTTTTCTTGACATCTGCCTTTATGCATCATTTGGGTATTCTTTTTGAAAACAAAATAAGCATTCCTCAGTAGTGCTCCTTACGTGTAAGCCATTCATTTTCAAAGTAAACAATGACTGTAAAGTTCCAAGTGATGTGGTGTCTCCTTATTGAAAATAGTGGAATTGCCACACATGTTTACAACAATGTGCTCCTGTGCCTGCACCTTGCATTACATCAACTAGTGCACCATGTACCTCTCCACTACTGCTCCAACCTGATTTGCTACTGGATGCAGTTACTGTCAGCTGCAGATTCAGCTGGCCACTTAGCCTGCCATGTGACAGACTCAGTTGATCCTGCCTGCATGCCAGAAAGAACCTGTCCTGATCCAACTGCAGGGGCTTCCTTAGTTTCAGGGATTTATTCTATCACTGGTCCAAAGGCAGCTGCAGGCAAGAGACTGCTAATGACTTGAGAGCCATCCATCTGTTCCTGTTCTTTGAGCTGCATTTCCCAGCTGGAGGCTGAGCCCTTATATAAGCAATTGCTCCGTTCAATTACAGAGTACTGCACTGTCATTAGGTCTCTGAATCCCTCACTCTCTGTTCTCTAAAAAGTCTAAAAATCAGTTGCACTTTCACTGGAAATAGTGAGCAAAGGATATTTTTTTTCTATTCATTCATGGGATGTGGGCGTCGCTGGCAAGACCAGCATTTATTGCCCATCCTTAATTGCCCTTGAGAAGGTGGTGGTGAGCCGCCTATTTGAACCGCTGCAGTCCGTGTGATGAAAGTACTCCCACAGTGCCCTCGGAGCGTATTCCTCTTCTCTAGCTTGCATCTTATCCACTTCAGGTACAGTTTCACAACCAATGTGCTCCTCACAATGTCAGTGAAGGTTAACCTGTTGAATCACTCCACCCATCTGCATTCTGAGCAGGATAGGAGAAGTACATGGGGCACTAGTTGATGTACTGCAAGGAGCAGGCACAGGAGCACATTGTTGCAGCATGTGCAACTTGTTCAATATTATTTTCAACACATCCCATGAAACTTTACAGTCATTGTTCACTTTCAAAATGAATGGCTTCCATATAAACAGCACCACTGAGGAATGATTGGGTATTTTTTTTCAAATGAACCATAAAGGCAGGCCTTAAGAAAGAACTGCTTAATCAGAGCTTGGCAAACAGGGGAGTTCTCCTGGTGTCCTGGCCAAAATTTATCTCTCATCCAATATTATTGTAATGTATTATCACATGGTTTGTCACATGGTTTAGTATGAGCATGCTCAGTTCGCTCTGGTCTAATAAAGCAAGCAGATGGACTAGCAACTCATTGGGCTCAATTTTCACTGGCCCGTGGAGGCAGGTTTGGAGGCGGGAGTGGTGTAAAAATAGCAGATTCGGGGGTCCTGAACCCATCCCGCCCCCAACCCGCCTCCATGCCAGTTTCCCAGGAGGCGGGTACCAGACCTGTGCTGGGACCCGTCTCCCCGAGGCAGGAAGGGGATTAGTGCCAATAAACTGCCTGTTAACAGGTAGTTAACAGGCAGTTTTTTGCCTAATCCCTATTTTTAGCCCTGAAGTGTGGGCTTCCCGACAGGTCCGAACCACGCCGATTTAGCGAGGCGGACCGTCGGTCTGGAGGGCTTGGAGGGGTCGAGATGTCCGGTGTGCAGGTGAGTGATGGGTGCATGAGTGCAGAGGTAAGTGTGTTTGGTGTGTGTAAAGTGTTTTAAGAACTTTTACTTACCTTAACTTTGTCCTGCAGGCTAGCTTCCTTAAGGTGTCGGGAGTCCCTCACATCCACGGCACAGAAAGCAGAATAGCCACGGAGCTGTCAAAAGCTGCAGTCTCTGCTTTCTGTGCTGGATTGATTTCTATCTGAGTCTAAGTACAGGGACTCAAGTTAGAAATCATATTGTCAGTGTTTGACAGCTTCACAGAGCTGTCAAACGCTGAAATTTCATCTGTCAAAAGCTCTTGACAGATGAAATTTCAATGGCTGACGTTACCTGTATCCAAGGGACCCTTGATTGGCCTGCTAAGCCCGCTGGGCGGGCTTAACAAGGTCAATCAAGAGAAAATACAGTGGGTTGGCCACAAGTCGATGGAGGCGGGACTACAACCCAAAAAGTGGGAGTCCCGCCTCCATCACGTCCCCATTGACAAAATCCAGCCCATTGTGTTTCTGCCCTTCATTTGTTCTACCCACATATATTACATTTTGGTGGTGAGGTTGGGATCCCAAAATCATTTTTAGGGATCATGGAAGGACACAGTGTTCAACCTTCGAGTGGACAATTTTAAGGTGAATTTGTGACACCTAAACTGAATTTTTGCGAGGTTTTACCGTTAATGCTCATGCAGAATCATCTGTGCTTCGCCTTCACATGTATGTATACACAGCAACAGCAGCATTGATTCTCACAGGTACACAGGTAACGTGCTGAGTCACTGTTCAATGGTATCGGGACAATCATGGCCGCACCTACGGGATTCATCGGAAGCCTCGGCATGTATGACCGAGCTTGCGAACCATTCAGTTCTTACATTGAGTGGATGGAGATGTTTATTTAAGGCCAATAACATTATTGAGACCGAAGGTGCAGATGAGAATGTTCAAGCTCAAAATAAAGTAATTTGTGAAAGGAAGAAAGCAATTTTTCTAACGGAGATTGGGCCAGATGTCTATGGAACATTGACAAACCTACTCCCGCCAGGGAAAGCGAAGGATGAGTCGTTTGAAGACCTCGAGGACCATTTTGACCCAAAGCCATTAGAAATAGCAAAGAGCTGTAAGTTTGGTAACAGAAACCAAAAACAAAGTGAAACCATCAGTGAGTACATTGTAGCTCTTAAGAACCTGTCTTTCCATTGTACCTTCGGCACATTTTTGGATTGTGCATTGCGAGATAAGTTTGTGTGTGGATTGTTGGATGAGCTCACACAATCCAAGTTACTAAACACTCCGAACCTAATGTTTGACATAGCATGCAAAATTGCCCTATCTATGGAGATGGCGTCTAAGAATGCTAGGGAGCTCCATCCAACTCAAGTGACTAGTGCAGCTGAGGTCTACAGTCACAAAGCCACCGCCAAACCTAAAGCTGTGAAACCAAGTCAAAAGCCTGTCAGTGAGAGCAGTTCAGTGAATTGTTATCGCTGCAATGGAAATCACTCACCACAGTCCTGCCAATACAGAAATGCGAAGTATTTTCACTGCCAGAAGCAAGGCCATATTTCAACAGCTTGCAGAGCTAGATCGAAAGTAAGAAGTAAGAACCATTCTAGTGGCAATGCAAAGCAGTAACAACAAAAGGGAGGAGTTCACAATATTGAAGCAAACGCACCTGATGTTGAAGAACTAGGCATCTACAATATCTATGCCACTAGCGGCAACGCTAGCAGTCGTGAGAAAGACTTCCATACAAAACTTTTGCTCAACGAGCAATATATCGATATGTGTATCGACACGGCAACTGAGATTGCAGATGAGACTCAAAAGGACTCAGTACTGAAAAGAGTGTATGGATGGACTGATCAGCGTATGGACACAGAATTGAAACCATTCCATAACCGTCATACTGAATTGTCTTGTGAGCAAGGTTGTATGAAGTGGGGAAACAGAGTGGTAGTACCTACTTCTTTGAGCGATAGAATTCTGGCTGAACTTCATACTGAACATCTAGAGATCGTCAGTATGAAATCAATTGCAAGAAGCTTTGTTTACTGGCCTGGATTGGACAGTGATTTTGAACCACTTGATCATGCACACATACATGAGTTTGACTCAGTTCAGACTTCAGTAACTGATGTACCAGGTTCAAACAAGTCTGAGATAGAAACAGGATCATCTTTGAGTTCGGAACCAAAACAAAACAGCCCGAAAATTGGTTCAACACCAAAACCTTCTGTAAGGAGATCAGGAAGGCTCCGCAAACCTGTTGTTAAACTGGATTTGTAGTTCATTTAAAAGAAAAAAAGCCAGGAGTTTTTGTTATGTGGTACATGTAATGCTGGGAAAGGTGGGACCATAGTTTTGTTGTATTTGAGAGGGGAATACATACATTTAATTAAGGGGAAAGCAGTGACTGAAAATGGTCGTCTACTTTGTTTCTCCGAGGGTTCCTCCAGTTTCCTGCTGAAGTTACAGTGTCTACTTGAATTTCAGGCTGTACGTCTACATTGCTGGCACTGGGATTCAGCAGTGTAAATACTGAGGATCAGCTCAGGAATGCTAAGTTCTTGTGATCTAAACTAAACATGTGCCAATGTAAAAGCACTTTAAGATACTCAAGTATCTGAAAGCTATAAGTTATTTTGGTTGGTATCAATGACCACCTCCAGCTGTGTTTATTCACACTCATTTTCATTTTGCACCTTGGCACTTTACTTCAATTCTAACACCTTCTTCTTGATATCCTTCCAGTGTCTCTTGGTCCATAACCCCACACTAACCTCCTATGAAATTGCCTCCTACATCTGTTTCACCATCTGGGAAATGGTTCTTTGCCCAGTCAGTATAAAAAGAACACTTTGCAGTGCCCTCACACTGTCTAAGATCTACAAACTTATTTAATGCATTCTGCACTCTCCCTCTATTTCTCACAGTAATTGCACATTTCATAGCTAGATTGGTTCACAGTGCAGAGTTTAGACCGGCTAAGTGGCTGTTTAGCTAATTGAGCACCAGTCGTGTAGGTGCTTTGGCCACTCAGTTGTGTGTTGCTTTTAGAGAACTCTAATGTATTGGAGCTCCCAGAGAGCACACAGAATAAAATGACACATTCCGGCTAGTGTGTAAAAAACGGGCAATAGTTTTCATCCACATTTTTAGAATGAATGGGGTGATAGTTAGGCAGCAGCCTGTTTTACGTCTCTCCCGATTTTTATTTCTATTGACTTCAATAAAAATTGGGAGCGATGTAAAGCGATTTACACTATCGCACAAAGTTAAGATCTCCCCCAATGTGTGAAAGAGCCTGTTCTGGACAACAGATTTCTTTAATTACTATACTAAATCTAAATCATATACCTCTAATCTATTTCGTCTTTTCCACACAAAGGAATAAAATCATCAACTGAACTTGTTAGTAATTTGAGAATGAATTGAGTTCAACGAGACCAATAGCCTTCCATCTCCAATCGTTCTTTCTGTCAAGGAAGCAGGCAAAGTTGTCAGCTACAAAGCTGTCTTATTCCTGATCCTGTTAGGTGATTTATCAGCTTATGTTCTGTGTGTGGGGGTTTTCAGAAATGAGATGAAAAATTTTGAAGCCTAAAGCTTTGTTATCCTTATCAGCAGAGAAAAAAACGGCCCAGCATTTCACGCCTGTCAGAGAAGTTATTGTTCGTTCACATTGATCTTCCTGACACCTCTGCCTTGCATGGGTCCTGCTGATTTGTTCACTGATGAATTTTGTCACAAGCACGTTGTTAATAGGGAAGACTTCAGAATTCGTAACAAACCTTAGGTCAGCCAAGTCTGATAACATGACAGCTCCTTTGGGCATAGAGATGCTGAAGAGTATATATATTTTTATCCAGGATGTTTTTCACCCCATTTCTTTTTCTAATTGTATCTCTCAAATGTCCCACATTTGTGTGGCAGGACACATTCAGGTTTTCTGCTGAGACAAGGAGCTTGTAGGTGAGTGAAATTCCTGCTGTCAATAATTTTGGTATGAATATAAAATAGGATTTCCTGTCTTTCAGTAAATTTATGTACAAAGGGAATTTCACCATTCTAGTGTTTTGATTCTACTTCCCCAGAGATTAATAAGGACCATCAGGTTCCACTTTCAGCTTTTCGTCTTCAACCACCTAAAGTCCATGCTCTGAAATTCCGTGCCCACGCCCCTCTGCCTCTCCACCTCCCTCTCCTCCTTTTATGACTCTCCTTAAAACCCACCTCTGACCAAGCTTTTGGTCACCCCTCCCAATACCTCATTCTTTGGCTCAGCATCATTTATTACAGATTACACCTCTGCAGAACTGTCAGCTGTGGCTCAGTGGGTAGCACACTCGCCTCTGAGTCAGAAGGTTGTGGGTTCAAGTCCCACTCCAGGGAGTTGAGCACATAAAGCTAGGCTGACATTCCAGTGCAGTGCTGAGGGAGTGCTGCACTGTCAGAGGTGCCGTCTTTTGGATGAGACGTTAAACTGAGGCCCCATCCGCCCTCTCAGGTGGACGTAAAAGATCCCATGGCACTATTTCGAAGAAGAGTTAGGGGAGTTATCCCTGGTGTCCTGGCCAATAGTTATCCCTCAACCAACATAACAAAAACAGTTTTTCTGGTCATTATCACATTGCTGTTTGTGGGACCTTGCTGTGCGCAAATTGGCTGCCGCGTTTCCTACATTACAACAGTGACTCCACTTCAAAAAAATACTTCATTGGCTGTAAAGAGCTTTGAGATGTCCGGTGGTCGTGAAAGGCACTATATAAATGCAAGTCTGTCTTTCTTTCTTTGGGATAGTTTTTCTATGTTAAAGACTCAATGTAAATGCATGTTGTTGTTGTTGTTTTGCCAGACTGTCACCGTGCCAAGGGAAACTGCTTCCTGCAGCAGAGATTGTGGTTGGGACACAGAAGCAGGGACAGTATGCAACCAGCCAACACCGCTGTGATATATAACAATGCTGTTATAGAGTGAACTTAGTCTCTGTCGACAACAGCCTCCAGTAAGTATTATTTTCTATGTCTAGCATTCCAGTTCAGTTAAAGAACATGTCCCAAGTCTCAAAAGATCAGCAGGACATTAAGCCGAGTTGAATGTCCTAGAATGGTGAATTAATTTTGGGAGTGGATTGTTTAATTGCTCCTTGGATGATAAGTACCATTTCCCCTCTTCCCCATGCCACTGACTGTTGTGCAGCTGCTTCTCTAACTCCTCCAGATGTTTCTTCACCTCGGTCATCGTCATCCTCAACACTGTCATTATTACCCCAGTGCTGATGTATCAGTCAGTGAGGTGCTGCGAACTCTTGAGAAGCTGACAATTGAGGGAACTAAGGGACTACATTTTTCATCCAATTTCTGCCCTTTTGCCTCCTTTCCTGAAGGTGATGCTCCATGCAGGAGTACAGGTCCATGATTACTGACAGCTCTATGGTATCTCACCCAAATAGCCATTGTGAGAATCTTGACATTAAAGCCAGGGTTTTTGTTCCATTACACCCTGTAAACAGATGCAATCAGAACATAGACCGGTTAAGTGATAGGCAAGAAGGTGGCAGATGGAGTATAATGTGGAGAAGTGTAAATCCACTTTGGTAGGAAGAATGGAAAAGCAGAATATTTTTTAAAAGGTGAGAGACTAGAAAATGTTGGTATTCAGAGGGATCTGGGTGTCCTTTTACACGAATCACAGAAAGTTAATACACAGGTACAGCAAGCAATTAGGAAGCTAAATGGTATGTTAGCCTTTATTGCAAGGGGATTGCAATATAAGAGTAAGGAAGTCTTGCTGCAATTATATAGGGCTTTGGTGAGACCACACCTGGAGTACTGTGTGCAGTTTTGGTCTCCTTACCTAAGGAAGGATATACAAAGGGTCATCGACCCTTCCGACGAAGGGTCATCAACCTGAAACGTTAACTCTGTTTCTCTCTCCACAGATGCTGCCTGACCTGCTGAGTATTTCCAGTATTTTCTGTTTTTATTTCAGATTTCCAGCGTCCGCAATATTTTGCTTTTGTAGAAGGATATACTTGCCTTAGAGAGGGTACAATGAAGGTTTACTAGATTGATTTCTGGGATGAGAGGGCTGTCCTATGAGAAGAGATTGAGTGGAATGGGCCTATATTCTCTGGAGTTTAGAAGAATCAGAGGTGATTTCATTGAAACATATAAAAATCTTAGAGGGCTTGACAGGGTAGATGCTGAAAGGTTGTTTCCCCTGGCTGGAGAGTCTGGAACTAGGGGGCATAGGCTCAGGATAAGGGGTCGGCCATTTAGGACTGAAATTAGGAGAAATTTTGTCACTCGGAGGGTTGTGAATCTTTGGAATTTGCTACCCCAGAGTACCGTGGATGCTCAGTCATTGAGTATATTCAAGACTGAGATTGATAGATTCTTGGGAACTAAGGGAATCAAGGGGTATGGGGATAGTGCTGGAAAGTGGAATTGATGTAGAAGTTCAGCCATGATCTTATTGAATGACGGAGCAAGTTCGAGGGGCCAAATGGCCTACTCCTGCTCCTATTTCTTATGTTGTTATATTCTTATGATGGGGTGTAAAAATGGATCTCTGCCCACAATGTATATAAAGGGGGCAAGGTGAACATTGCAGGGAGTTCCCTCCAGAAAGAGGTATGAGCTTCATTACAATATTAAAACGAAGGTTAAATTATGTCACATAGACATCCCAACAATTTATTGTCTATTACACCCAATTTTGAGTCATGCATTAATACATCCCATTTACTATGCCAGATCTGGAGTCATCCATTAATATGTCCAAGTCACTTGGCAGACATTGAATGCAGAAGTGAGTGTTTAAAGGCCCAGAGGAAGACAAACTACTGGTTTTGAAGATACCTTTTTACAATTATTTTTGTTTGCCCAATTAGATGTGGAGAAGACTTTATGCCACTGGTTCTGGTGTTGCTATATTCAAGTCCTCAAAATATGGAAAATGGGTTTCCCTATGGGAAGTTCAATTTTTTTCTGTTTGTGGGGGGCAACTATAACAGAGCAATGCCATGCAGGTAAACTAGCAGCGCAAGAAGACTTGTAGGGGGTAGTGGTTTGTGTCAGCTTCACCTCTGACTTCTGAGCGGTTCGAATCGCTCCCACTCCCTTGGTTCTAGACCTTGGACTTATTTGGGGGTTGTGACAAAAAGTGCAGCAGACAACTGGTTTTGATGCAAGAACTTTGATCTTTATTCAAGAAAGTAAAACACAACACAAACACTCTTAACACTCTAAAGGTGGGGAACACTTCGGTACAAGCGAGGGAAATAACATTAGGAGAATACTTCACCCTCCCAATCCCACTTCACTAGCTAGGTTGGACTCCAGAGGACCAGGGATGATACTCACCAGAATCCTTGACAGTTAGGTTAGTTCGCGGTTTTGGGGTTCACTCTATATGTCGGTTGGTGTCTGCCGTACCCCGTACGCGGTAGAGGACTTCAACTACGTATCTGGTCAGTCTTCGCGAGTCCGCTGATGCGGTAGGGTGCGTATTGGATCTATCAGGTGAGTACCCACTTTTCTTTGGTTTAGAAGTAGGGTTTAGAGTTTTTTAAGGGAAAATCTTACCCAGGGGTAAGTCAGGAGTAGATTGTAGAGTGGAAACTTTGCGGTTCTTTGGTTTTTCTTCGAGTTGGTTTTCTTTGGTTGCGGTGGCCCAAATATTGATACTTGGTGTTTGGTTGGTTGTTTCGTGAGGGCCTTGTTGCTGCGAGGTGTCCGATGGTCACTGAGGCGGTCGTTCTGGTTTTTTCTCATGTCAGCCTACTTTGTTGGATGGTCTGGCCTTCGAGCTGTCGACCTCCTGGCTGGGCACGGAACGCTGAATGGTGTTGGTTTTAGAACTGTGTTGCAGAGAATGCCTCCGTCGATGTCTTCCTGTTCTTCCTTCCTCTTCTTCTTTTTCAGGTTGAGAACGGGCCTTCAATTATACCCATTGAAGCTCCCTTATCTGCGCGCCAAATCAGGTCTTTGTTAGTTTTGGCAGGCTCGTTAACGGTAACTGGTTTGTTAAGGTATGAAGTGGTTCTGGGATGGCCCCCATCCTGTCGATTTGCCACTTAATCGGAGTTTGATTGTTCTTATGTTTTGGGTTTTCTTGGCTGGGCTTATGATTTCTATGGAGTAGGCCAAAGTAATCTGTTTTATGCATGTCTTTAATGGGCTCTGTAAACTTGGGGTGGAGACTGTTTTTCCTCGGGTTTATTGTTAGGATGCTAATGTCTGATAGGGGCCGATTTAAACTCCAAGCGAGGTCATGCGGTTCCCCAGACAGTTCCCATTAGCTCCAATACCCAAACTGTCTTTACAGAGGTTGATCCCACCTTCCTTTACAGCCTTTTCTCCCTTACAAGTCCAGACATGTCTTTTAAAGTACCAAATCTCGGTTTTTGCACTAAAATGTCCTTCGGTTAAGCCCAATGCATTTCACCACCTGTAATAGTTAGAAAAAGAGTCCAAAGTCTTTTTCCTCAGGGTCTTTCTTCGAGTTTTAGGGATCTGTGAATTTTGAGAATCTTACAGACTGTACCCACTGGCTGTCACCCTACCATCTACAAATAGTCAGAGGTGAACTTACCTAAATTTGCCCACAGAGTGCTGTGTGAGTAGTGCTTTGATTTACCATCCTGCCAGCAATAGAGCTGTACCACAGGCTGTAATCTGAGCTGCAGCCAAACTCCACCCAAGCCGTGCTGTGAAAATCACTTCAGCCCTTATCTTTTATGTCTTCGGCTTACTGCAGGCATGCTACACTGCTACCCTTGGAAAGAGTGCACTGCAGTGCCAAATAGTGCAGCCCTTCTCACATAAGCAGCATAGCATCCACTTCACCAGCCAGGCTAAGGGTCGGGTGCTGTGCTACTCCATAACTTGGCCCTGGATTCCAGGTGCTCCATCAAGTTCCAGAGCGCAGCTGCGCCCACTGTGCACTCGAACAGTGCCACCCAGGAAAATTGGCCCTAAACTGTCTCTCTGGTGGATGTCAGCTAAATTAGCACAGGTGAGGGATTAAACTTAGGACCCTCCAGGCTCGGGACGCACCAGGTGCTGCATTTACCAACTTATCAATTGTGGAGCTAACTATATAGATTTTTAGATAAAATATGACTTCACTTTTTCAACCCAGCCCCAAAAAGCAAACTGACTTCGAAACTAAAGCCCCGATTTTAACTCAGGGCAGCAGTGGTGCAGGAGGGGCCAAGCCAGGTGGCCTCAGCAGCATGAGGCCAGGGAGATATTAACTCCAGGTTCCCGCCCAAAACCAGCAGCTGGCTGGCGGGCAGGAGCGGATTGTTGTGCGGCAGGAGACCACACAGAGAAGGTAATAGGAGGTTTGAGAGGACTTCGCAATCAGGGCGGGGGAAAGCCCGAGAGCAGGGGAGGCCTGATGTTTCCTTGTGCCTCCTGGAGGAGCACTTCTGTTGACCCTACAAGGAAAGTTAAAAATAGTTAAAAAAAAAACGTTTTTTGGCCTCTTCCGGCCCGACTCCTCTTCCCACTAGGTTGGCCTGGCGGCAAAGCTACAATGGCTTCCTCATGCAGGCCTCTGGTTAAAATAGCAGTCAAGCACCAATGATATCATTGGAGCCTGATCTGCATACTTAAAGAAGGACCCTGCCAGTTTCCGGTGGGCGTCTTTCCCACCTGCTCAGAAGAATTTAAAGTCGGAACCCGCGGAAAGGGAGCAGGACCTCAGCGGGTAAGTCCCACGGGTAATTTTCACTGCCCACCCACTTGGTTTCCATCTCTTTATTGTCTGCTATGCTTTGTTTAGCAGTAGTGTGTTACACAAATTTAGACCCCAAGAATCAAGCTCTGGGGTATGTGTTTATAAAAGCAATACCATGGACACAGAAGTTTGGCACGATTACAGACTAAACACCATAGGCACAGCTGTTTTCTGACTTTACCATGCATTGTTTTCGAATTATGAGTGATTGAATTTGAGTGCTTTGTACTGAAGCTTCCAAAAATCCTTACCATGGAGAGAAGGAAAAACAATGATGCTTTCAAGAACATTATGAATCAGGACCCTAAGGAACTAATAACTGAGGGTACTGTATTTTGTCTCAATTTGCTCCACTTACGCCTCCATTCCTGAAGGCAGTGATTCATGCAGGAGTATAGTTGAACATCTACATAAAGGACTGCACAATAGCTGTAGAAAGTGCAATAATCATTTGGAGGATTTTTTTTCAGCATCTCTTGTGCTTCTTAATCTTTTTCAATTTATTAAACTGGCTTGTAAGTCTGGAATACACTTCTGGTATGAGACGTTGAATTAGCTTTGAAGTAGCTGCATTGATTCCTTGATTTACATGTTCTGGTCCTCTGATTGTGTCAGCAATATATAACTTTTTATTATATTGTCACAACATATAGCTCCACTGTGTGCTAAATACAAAAAGCTCACTGAATGATGTATGCTTGACTGATTGAGAACCTCCCTTTGTGCCTTGTAGAGAAGCAAAAATGTCTTAGTTATGGAGAGTAATCAAGGAAATTGTCTACATATTTGTAATTATTTTTCTTCTTTTCAGACCCAGATTATTTCTGTTCTTTGGAACATATCACCATCGGCAACTGTTTTTTTGGTTCTACTCACCAGCAAAAAGCAACACTTTGCGTCATTGTAATGTGACAACCCTCTGAGCAGCAGCATCTCGAGATCAGGACCAGATTAGGTCAAATAATAGATGGAGCTGGATGCAGCAATTAGAAACATGCACAGTTTATTTATTTACAGACAATGACTCCCTGCCCTACTGAGTACCCTACCCTACCAGGCGCCCAACACCACACAACGTCACTCATCCCGTACTTCATTCTTTCATTTTTTCTTTGGCATATCCCAGCATGTTTCTTGAGTAAATTTACTTCCCGTGAGCCTATTGCAAGATGAAATATCGACCATTATTCTCTCCTGCTGCTACACCATGCTAACTTCATTTTGCTGTCTCAGACTCCGCTTTTAAACATCTGGTTGTGAAATTACATTGTGGGATAGTAACATAGAAATAGCTCAGTCAACAACAACAACTTGCATTGTGCTCCTCCCGGCTCCACTGCGGTGTTGAAGATCATTGCCGACCCCAGCTTGGCCCCCTCCTGATCGCAGGCCGGCACAAACAAGTTTCTAGGCCAATCTATCCACATTATGTTTGAGCAATATTTCTCCAATATAAACTGACTATCTTTCATGTCAGTTGAGACTTTGCTATGAAGGTGGGAAATGGAGAGATTGGGGCAGATTTTGCGGCGGGTGTGACGCCGTACTCTGAGAGTACACCATCATGCCACCTTTGAAATTGACTGCAAGTTCGGGATTTGCGCTAAATCCCGAACTTGCGAGCTGTCAAGTTACGACTTGACAGATGATGCGCACCAACGGGGAAATGTTCATTGCTGGCACAGAGTTGGGCTAATTGCCCACCAACTGCCCAGCAATTACGGACAAAAATGTTACAGTTAGTGAGAGCAAGCGCAGGAGCCTGTTTCACTGCGAAAGGAACCACCTTTCTGTTCTTTTGCAGGTTAAGCCGCATTAATGGTGAAAATAAATAAGAGCTTGCATCCAGCCAGGGTGGTTCAGCAATAGCTAAAATGATTTAAGGAGTGTATTATTTTAACTTATCAAAATTAAAATAATTTTAGACGGCAGTAATATAATTAGAAATCTTCAATAAATATGGTACAATTTACTGTAATACAGTTTAATTAATGAAAAGAAAACATCTAATATCAATTTGCATCTGTGTGTGAGAGAGAGCGGTTCATTTTGGAACTATTTATTCTCCTAGTCCTTAGAATTATTTTGAAAATACATCCAATTGCAGATAATTCCGTAAAAATATAACGTTGGGTGAAATGCAAGTAAGAACGTTACCAGTATTGGAGGCAGACACTTTCTCTTCGGTGTACTGATTGGAGCACCAGGCCCACGTGGTCCCAGGTACGCTTCCGCACACGCTGCGCCCCTGGAATCCGTGGGCCATTACGCTGCCCTCGAGTACGCAGCATCAGACAGCAAGTTCACGAAGGAGGGTCCACATCAGGTAGGTTTGTATTCTATTCAAATGTCGGCGGCATCCTCCGTAGGTACACCGCCGACCCAAAATCTGCCCCATTAATAGACAGCAGTCGATAGCCTAACAAGTTGGGCCTATTCCTTCTGACGAAGGGTCACAGACCTGAAACGTTAACTCTGTTTCTCTCTCCACGGATGCTGAGTGTTTCCAGCATTTTCTGTTGTTATTTAAGTTGGGCCTATTCCTTTGTCAACAAGAGCCAAGCATGCCAGGAGAAAATTCTTGTAAAGGCTTAACTTAGATTTTTCTTTCAGAGGCTTATCAACCTGTTGCACTCCCAAACATTTTCGGCATTTATTTCTGATTTCCAAAATTTGCATTAATTTTAACCTCTGAAACTAATAAAATCGGCTTGTCACTGCCAGGGCACTGCACTCATTCAACCGCCACCCCATCAAAAGAGGTGTTGCATGGTAAACTGAGGGAGTAAAATTGTTTTTTTTATTTGTCTCAAGCTAAAGTATGCTTACTTAGTGGTTACTAGGAGCGGCATAAATTAATGATTGCTTCAAAACAAGTGCAACAGAATTCAATCCAAGTTATATGGTTGAAACAAAAATAGCTATTTGGCTAATATTTAGTAAATAAAGTTTAGTTGAACTGTAGAGGAAGAATAGGTTCAATAATCGATGGAAAAATTAACTTCTTAAACCTTTTTTAAGCTGGAGCTTGCCAAGAAGCTAATAATTTAGCTGTTTTATCTATTAGAGGGTTATTATTGTCAAAGCCACCTTAGCCTCATTTAAAATTACAAGTAGACTAAAAGAATGGTTATTATTGTGGACACTTTGAACATTAACAGGCAAGAACGAGTGAGTTAGGATCAGGTGCCTAGTTAAACTCGGCAAAAAATTAATCGCGACCGCAACCCAGCTCCAATGCGTCGACTTCTGGGTTTCACTGAGGCGCGCTTGGCTGCGTGCGAGCAACCTGAGTCGCCGGAGTCAGCGCAATCATTAGCACAGACGGGTGGGCAATGAAGGCATCATTTAAGCTGATAATTGGATGCAAATGAGGGACTTTTCACAGGATTTCAGATTTAATAGCTCCAACACAGGTTTCCCGGGGCTTGGCAAACTGACCAGTAAAAAGGAGGCGAGTTACAGGTGCATTTCATGGGGGTCTATCAGCTTCAGATAGCCCGAACTTAATAAATGGTAAGTTCTTGCAGCTGCTTTGTCAGTTCCCTCTGGCAAACATTTAGCAGAGTTCTTGTCACCATACAGATATTGGAGAACGTTGGAGGCTTTCAAGCAGACATCAGTAGGGTAGGAGGCGTATTGGATGTGTTTGACAGCACATCAGAAGAGGAAGACCATCACCATCAACGGCAGTGATGACGTGCTGTGGTGGAATCAGCAGGTGCACAGGAGAGAGATGCACAGGAGAGAAGTGCACAGGAGAGAGGTGCACAGGAGAGGAGCCAAGGTCGCAGGAGGCACTACCCATGTAATAGGGTTTACACACAGGGGCTCAGCTTCCTTGACCTCTCGGAAGAGCAGTGCTTCCACAGGCTGTGGTTGTCACGTCAGGTGGTGGCAGATATCTGCAGAAGAAGACCTGGTCCCTGCTAGACCTGGCAGCCATGCATTACCAGTGGCTGTGAAAGTAACCATGGCCCTCAATTTTTTTGCCTCTCGTTCCTTTCAGGGCGCTACCGGAGACATATCGAAGGTCTCACAGTCAGCTGCACACAAATGCATAAGGCAGTTGAAGGATGGATTATTTGCCAGTGCTGGGAGTTATTTAAACTTCCCCTGTGATGACAACAGCCAGAGTGAGCGGGTACTCACATTCACCTCTCTGGCTGGCTTCCCATTAGTGTAGGGTGCCATTGACTGCACGCATGTGGCAATCCAAGCACCACCACATTACCCAGGAATTTTTAGCAACCACAAAGGATATTTTTTTTATTTGTTCATGGGATGTGGGCGTCACTGGCAAGGCCAGCATTTATTGCCCATCCCTAATTGTCCTTGCGAAGGGGGTGGTGAGCCGCCTTCTTGAACCGCTGCAGTCCGTGCGGTGAAGATACTCCCACATTCATCATGAAACAAGTGAAAGGACGAGTTGACACTGGGGACGCAATACTGGGGACACAATAATGGGCAAGATGTGGTGCTAAGCAATAAATGTTATGTGTCGTTACAAGAAAAGGAAACTTGATAACATAGCATTTTGTGAAACACGCAAACCCTTGGTAAATTACAATTACTTGAACTTACGCTTCCTACCGCTTCTACGTGATGAATCCCGTGTGGCTTCAGTCGAGGTAGAGAATGCTGTTCAGATCTCTGGCCTGACTGTTGAGATGCTTTTTGCCTACGTGCTCTGGGATTCAGAGCCCCTGAGGGCCCACCAAAGACTGCTCCACCTGCACCTGTGCAGGGGCAGACTCGGCCATTGGGAGATAACATAACATGTAGGGTACTGGCTGAGGGGGGTGGACAACAGGTGAGAAGCGGGAGCGCTTTAAGTAGAGTTCCCACTTCCATGTTCCCTTTTGCCATCATCCCTCACCTGGGCCAGCACCACATCACTCCTACCACTTGGCTGCAGACCAGCTTGGTGAAGATCAGTGATGCAGTCTAAGGCCATGGATAAGGTATCTGTCATCCTGTTTAAGGCGGCAGACATGTTGGCATCCAAAGTCTGCATGGCCGCGCTAATGGCCTGCATGGACTCATTTGAGAGCCGCGCTTGACGCTCCATGGAGATGGGCACTCTCTCCATGGCAGACATTCTCGCAATTACTTGCACCACCAATTCACTAGTGATCGAGTTGGACTCCTCCATCCTCCCCGCTATTGGGGCGAGTGTGCATGGCACGTCTGTCAGTATCTGGTTAAGTTGCTGATGCACCTCTAGCATTCTCCTTCTCAGTGATAGCCCCCAGGGTTCAGCATCTGTATCCTGCTGAGCGGAGCTTGGAAAAGATTGCACCCCCCGACGTGGACTCTCCACAGCTTTCCCTGCCACCCAACCACCTCTCTAACTGGACCACCCAAGTGCGAGTATTTGCGCTGGTGCATGGCTGTACGCCCTGTGATGGCGCACCCTCAGAAGGAAAGAGGTCCTCTGAGGAATCATCCTCATGCATGTCCAGCAACACTCGCTGTATGCGTGAAGGCTCTGGAAGACAATATAAAGGGATATGAATTAGTCATGGCAAAGTAACGATCTTAGCAAACACCATAATCAGTCTTCTCATAGTTCAGTCAACAAATGTATGCCAGATATTTGTAATTTTGTCACCAGCTATCTGTGAGTTCCCAGTCTCTTCATCTCCAATTGAGAGGGTCACAGATGTGCCACTTATCTACCTGGCATCCTCCTCTGCATCAGTGAGCTGGACTATTTGTGCCGGCCCACCTCCAATCCTGCCCCTCTCCCTCTACCTCACACTCTCTTCTAAAAGGGGCAAAAAAACAGACCTGTGAGTGAGTGAAGGTCGGGTATTCACCCAATGGATGCAGTGCATTTGGTGAGAGTGACAGATGCATCACATTGCATAAGGATCGGGGTGAGTGGCAGCGGTGGATGGATAAATGGGGAAGCGATGAAGTGCTGGGTGGGTGCTGCTGAAAGTTGAGTGGGTGTGAGTCGTGATGTGAAGGGGAACAATTGGCAAGACAGAGTGAAAGAGTGGGGGCCTTAAACCACAAGATGTAGGTGCATCAGCAAATGTACTCACTTTTCCTGACCTGGTTAGGCCATTAAATCACTTCCTGCACTGCATCCAAGACCAGGACACAATGCTCCTGCTGCTCACCTCCTCAGCCACCTCCAACCACGCCTTCTTGGTGAGAGCCACAGGTTTCTTCCTCCCATTGCTGGAGAAAAGTTTGTAAGTTTGTCCCTCCTGCTCCTAAAAGTAGTGACAATTGCCAAAAAAAAGCAAACTAAGCACTGGGGTTCTTTTCTAGAGGTATAGAATTGAAAAGCAGAAAAGTCATGTTAAACTTGTATAGAACCTTGGTTAGACCACACTTAGAGTACTGTGAACAGTTCTGGTCTCGATATTATAAAAAGGATATATAGGCATTGGAAAAGGTGCAAAAAAATTTCACAAGGATGATACCAGAACTGAAAGGATATACTTATCAGGAAAGGCTAAACAGGCTCGAAAAGAGAAGGCTGAGGGGTGACCTGATAGAGGTCTTTAAGATAATGAAGGGGTTTGATAGGGTAGACATAGAGAAAATGTTTCCACTTGTGGGAGAGTCCAGAACTAGAGGTCATAAATATAGGATAGTCACTAATTAATCCAATAGGAAATTCGGGAGAAACTTCTTTACCCAGAGAGTGGTGAGAATGCGGAACTCGTCACCACAGGGAGTATTTGAGGCAAATAGCATAGATGCATTTAAGGGGTAGCTAGATAAGCACATGAGGGAGAAAGGAACAAAAGGATATGCAGATAGGGTTAGATGAAGAGGGGTGGCAGGAAGCTTGTGTGGAGCATAAACACTGGCATAGACCAGATGGGCCAAATGGCCTGTTTCTGTGCTGTAGCCTCGATGTAACTCCTTACTGCATCCAGCATTAATTCCAGCGAAGCATCATTAAATCTGGGTGCTGCCCTTGCTCTCTGTGCATCTATCGTAAACACCTTCTGGCTCCTCCAAATTCCATTTCTGCATTGTCCCTTTAAATAGAGTTGAGATCGCATCATGCGGATGTGCAATACACCCACTACGCAGCTTGGAGATGCAAAACCTGGAAATCATAATTTATTGCCTCAATCAAGCTGAAATCAGAGAATCCAATGCGCTGACTTGACTTCCAGGTCTCACCAATGCAATTCCACCAACCCCCACCGCCCCACTCCTCTGCTCGGAAGCAGCCTTCATGAACATCGTGGCCTTTGTTACTGTTCAGCTGCACATCATGCCCAAAACCATCTGAGGAAAGGAACTTTTCCATTCTGGCATTTTGGTCAAACAGCATGCAATGAAAATGTATTCATATTGCGATTATGATCTGCATTTTCAGAGCAGTTCCTGCCCTGGGCAAAGCACATAAGAGCTTTCGGAAAAGAGCATTTGCTGCGCCATAATTCAATGGTGAACATCTCTATTTGTAAAATAGAACAGTGTGATTACAACAGTGATGACACTTCAAAAGTACTTCACTGGCTGTAAAGCGCTTTGGGACATCCTGAGGTCATGATAGGCTCTATATAAATGCAAGTCTTTCTTTTTTATCTTTTTAAAAATCTGTTAAATATAACCTATTTTAACAAAAATTTGCCCATTCATCCTGTTGCCTATGCACATATTTACATATAGTGGTGCCTGC
Source organism: Squalus acanthias (assembly GCA_030390025.1). Taxonomy (NCBI): domain Eukaryota; kingdom Metazoa; phylum Chordata; class Chondrichthyes; order Squaliformes; family Squalidae; genus Squalus; species Squalus acanthias. The sequence continues at coordinate 149,008,572 of CM059427.1, forward strand.
TTCTGTTCATCATTAATTTTAATTTATTGCTTATTCCTGCAGGGGGTTAAGAGATAAGTATATGCTTTCACACTCTGACTCTCACAGGATCCTTCATAGGACTCTCTGGTATTAGCAGTCCTGCATAAAATAGTCTATCTGGAAAAAATGTGGGCACACTGTTTAATGAGGTGAAGTCTTAATGACATTAAAGAAGAACTAGACAATGCCTTCAAGGAAGTGATGTTTCTGTTTCTGTATAATGACTGATTGAATGGTACCTCAGAGGTACTTGCTTCTATTTGTTACTTGAAGAAAGAAAAAGGAGAAAACCAAAAGGTGAGATCTGAAAGTTTATTTCTTTAAGCAATTTAATGCTGAAGTCTGGAGTGTAGTGTAACACGTTCTGCATTGTTCCAGTGGGTGATCTCTGGAGGCTCTATTTCATTGTCACTACTTGGATGTGGGTTGAATGACCTGCCACCAAACCTATTAACCTATGCTCAGAAGTCTTAGCTGTACCACGACAGTCTATTGCACTTGCTTAGCTTTACTTTTCAAGTAGCCTCTTTGTTTCCACAACTTCAGTGATAAATTATTTCCAGGTTGACATACTGTGTAAATAATTACCTTATACTTGACCTGATCCAGATACAAGTACTATATTCCTAAATACTAATAGTTTATTGAGTATATTACATTTTCATTGTAGAATATAGGCTACCTGACAACAGTTTCCCGTGACTTGCCAGTGTCCATTCAATAGCTTTTCACTGTCCTCTGCCAACAGCAAGTCTACACTGTTCCCGATGGTCGGAGAGTCCAGAACCAGGGGTCATAAGCTAAGGATAAGGGGTAAGCCATTTGGGACAGAAATGAGGAAGAATTTCTTCACCCAGAGAGTGGTGAACCTGTGGAATTCTCTACCACAGAAGGTAGTTGAGGCCAAGTCATTAAATATATTCAAGAATGAGTTAGATATATTTCTTAAAGCTAAAGGTATCAAGGAATATGGGGAGAAGGCAGGTACAGGGTACTGAGTTTGGATGATCAGCCATGATCTCATCGAATGGCGGAGCAGGCTCGAGGGGCCGAATGGCCTACTCCTGCTCCTATCTTCTATGTTTCTTTGTTAAATATTATTGCATCCATTGAAATTATTAACAAGGTATAATGCACATACATACAGACACATAACATTGAAATAGAGAATAGGAATTACGAATGATGAATGTGACGGCACAGACGGTCTCTTAATATAATCAAATTTGGACTGAGCAAAGTATTCATGGTTCAATGGAGTAATGGGAAAACTGGTTTAAAGTAAGAATAAGATTTGCAGAACAGGTCATGCATCATTGACCTACATAAGGAAAAAGATTCAAACGGGTATGTTCACATATCTGCCTAAACAGTGATGGAAAATTGCGAAGCAAGTTCAATTTCACAGCAAATCTACCGTAAATCCAAACATAGGTTGTCACATATCTGTGGTAAAAATGTTGATCCACACAAAACAGCAACCTCGAAGATTACAGAGGTTAGACTGTTACCAGATTATTGAATCACTTGGAGCTATCTGTTTTTATCTTCTTTCATCATTGAATGGAAAGTTAAAGTAATAGTATACAAGGAGTCATATAACTTTGTTTTACAAAAGTGGAACTTTAAAATGATTTGAATTTAAATGTAAATGTAAAAGGTCGCTTGATTTTCCCATATGGAATATGTGGTTTTATTCACAGCTACCACACAACATTACTACCTAGAAACCCACAAATTATCAGCATGTATTGTCTGTATTAAGCAAAGTCACGCCGCAGACAGCAATGTAGTAATGAATGTAAAATGACACATTTAATTCCGCTTCAGAGAAATAAACTAGACTATCTTAACAGTGAAATGAATAATTTCAAACAACTCGGTTTCAAGAAGAAGAATAAAATATACAAGACTTTTGGTAAAAATTTTATGTCCTTTCGATAATGCTAGACTTGTTCCAAAATTTACAAATTAAACTTTGGCCAGAATTTTTGCCTTGGAGTCAGGTCAGGTGCGTGCGGGCCATGTAGCGGGTCAGGAACGTGATATTTTGCTCAGCGCATTGTTCAGTGCAACTTTAACTTAATGGCCCCACTTAAAGCAGTCATGGGCGTCGCCCAGCCCAATTAAATGGAGTGGGTCTGATGATGTCATCGATGACTCGTTTCCAGCGCCAATATTTAAAACAGGCTTGCACACAACTCATTTGAAGGTTGCTAAAGGAGAGTGCAAGGTCAATTACAAACGTCTGCGTACTGTCCCAAACGTTAAAAGATGGATACACAAAGGCAGAGGCTGCTCCCAGATTCAGTGATGCATCCCTGCATACTCTGGTGGAGGCAGTGAGAGCATGCAGGGTGGTTCTCTTCCCTGTAGGTAGGCGCAAGAGACCTCCCAAAGACACCAAAAAGGCCTGGCTGGAGATAGCAGAGGAGGTCAGCAGTAGGGATGTCGTGAGGAGGACATGGATCCAGTGCAGGAAATGATTCAGTGAACTCATGAGGTCAGGAAAGGTGAGTGCAAAGCCACACTCACCTTCATCCTGCTGTGCCTGTCACCACATCCCCATCACTCTGCCTTCCCAAGCTTACTCCTGCACATCACTCCTCACACCAACATACCTTCCAGGTCCACCCATCCCTCTCTCTCTCTATGTACATACTTACATCCCCAGCTGACTAATCACCCCTGACACTCACCATCATCCTAATGCAATCATAGCAAGTAACACCACAGAAGGAGGCCATTTGGCATTGTCACCCCACTCCCTCATAGTCACCCTCTACAGATGTAACCCATCCATTTCTTACACTCATTCCATCACTCTCACTCAAAGTTCTCTTTTTTCCCTCCTTGCAGGAGAAAAGAGCCCAGAATAGGGAGAGGCAGGGAACTGGTGGTGGCCCTCCAGTATTGACACAACTGACTCCAGCAGAGGAGGAGACCCTGGAGATATCGTGACTTGCAGAGTTGCTGGCGGTGGGAGACGGAGAGAGGGGGACCTCCCAGCAACCTGGTGACAGAATTAAATCTCATACAGCCACATGGCATACAGCAGTCACTCAGATGGTGACTGATGTCAGCAGCCAGTGAATTTTCATCATGTGCATAATGTTAACGTTACCCATTCTTATTGGCCTAGAAATTGCGGTCGGAGGCTTGCCGCTCGCGTACGCCTCTGAACTGAAAGGAAACTATGTACTTGCCTTGTGTCACCGGAGCTTCGGACTCTTACGGTCCTGGGCCTGCAGGCGTACGCCTGTGTAAAGGCCCACGGATCCCAGGGGCGCACGCAATTCACAAGCGTCCCTGGGATCACGTGGGTCAGGCCAACCAATGACAAAGGGGGATTCCTATGATGCTTATGGGGAATCCATTTACGTACGGAATCCCCATAAGCATGAATCGGAATCACCTAATAAATACAATTTCACAAAACTGAAATTAAAATAAATGATCACAGGTTCAAAATTAATTAAAATACCCTTTAATTAAACATTTAAAATAAAAATATAATTTTTTGAAAAATAAATGTAAACATTTTTAATCAGGTCAAAATTTAGCTAAACTAATTTTAAATGTAAGTGAATGTTTAAATCATTTAAAAAATGTTATTTTAACATTTATTTTAACCTTTACGCTGGTAAAAGAAGGCGTTACGCCTGCTTTTACCAGGCGTAAGGGTTTTGTGGGTATTCGCTGGGCAGTAGTTGGGCAAATAGCCCAACTCTACGCCAGTGAAAGTGAATTTACAGTGGATGCGGTGGATCTGTCCAAGTGAAACTTGGCAAGTTCCGGGTTTTCGCGCATGCGCATCGCATGTGGAAACCCGGAACTTGCGGGGCCATTCATATCACTTACGACGGCGTACGTCATCATAGGACCCGTAAATTTTGGGCCAATATAACGCTTCTACATCATCTCTTTACTCTCCCACAGGTCCATCAAGTGCCCCCCCCACCGCCCCCCCCCCCCCACTATCTAGCCAGAGGAGGAAGACGACCCCTCAGAGGAAGCTCCAGTCTCTGAAGGTGCAACGCCAGCAGACCTAAGCGAAGCCAGCACCAGTGCAGATACGCACACCTCGGTGGGTCCTGTAAGAGATAGAGTAGTGCTGTCACCTGGAGTCTCACACTGAATAAGTGAGCAAGAGCAGGTGGTGTTGACAGGGACAGCAGTGGAGACTCCTTGCCGGAGGGTGTAGGACGCTCCCAGCTTTGCTGAGCTGCATGCAGATGCTGAGCCTCAGGGGCCATCCAGAAAGAGGGTGATCTTGGAGGGGCAGCAACAATTGCATGAGGCTCTGGCAGCTTTTGCAGCCGCGATGTCTGCAAATGTACAGAGAATGGAGGAGTCCGTCTCCAACATGAGCACCACCATCTCGTAGGCGATGGCGATGATGTGCTGTTCCATGGAAAGGATGGCCACCTGCATGGATCAAATGCGGCAGTCACACGAGAACATGCTTGCTGTGGACAACAGATGGCAAACGCTCATAGACCTCATCTCTAGGAGGGATATAAACATAGACTTGGGTGTTCATCGCCCCACTGATGTGCAGCAAGGTGCTCTCTAGCTCCTTGCTAGCAGGGAAGTACAGGTAGCCCATGAGAGGGATGATGTTGAGAGGGGACATGGAAGTGGGGGCTCCTCTCAAAGCGCTCCCACTTCTCCCCCGTTGCCTTCCCCTCAGTCAGAGCCCCACATGCTTCCTCAGATCTCGATGGCCGAGTCTGCCCTGTACTGTTGCAGAGGAGTAGTCTTTTGTGGGGCCCTCACAGGCTCCAAAACCCAGAGGATGTCCGGCAAAAGTGTCTAACCAGCCGCAGCAGGGAAGTGAGCAGCCTGCCTCTACCTCTGCTAAAGCCACAGGGGGTGCCCCTCATAGAAGCACTCGGGAAAGAAAAAAGATACAATAGTAGATACACAAAGGTATGCACATGGGTGTATGAAAAAATGTTAGTAATAAGTTTCAATTACTTTAATGACACAGATAAATGTATTTCTTTGCACCGCATTCCGGTCTTGTCCATTTTTGCCTGCTACCTGGGAAGTGTTTTTGTCACTTGGAGTTAATGGTGAGACAGTAGTTAACCTCAAGCACTGGGGGTTTGGGGGAGTGGAATGGCTTGGTCATTGTAGAGATGATTTATGGTGTTGTTGGGGGTGGTCGGGGGGGGGAAACTTAGTACAGTATGTGGGTGCATTGGAGCAAGTTAAGTAAATCTGGCCATGATGCGGCCATTCCTGGCCTCCCGGGCAGCAATGCGTGCTGCTGCTCATGACATCTCCACCTCATGTTCCTCCTCCTCCTCGTGTTGGAACTGCTCCTCATCCTCCTCCTCCTCTGAAGAGGCTGTGCGCTCTGTGCCTGGCTCCTCCTGCAGCTCCAATCCTCACTGCTGCACTATGTTGTGCAGCACGCAGCAGACAACAATGATTCTGGAGACCCTGGCTGGTGCGTACTGAAGGGCTCCTCCAGATCTGTCAAGGCATCTGAAGCGCATCTTCAGCATGCCTATTGCATGCTCTATGACATGTCTGGTGGACATGTGGCTCTCATTATAACGCTCCTCTGCCTCAGTACTTGACCTCCTCAAGGGTGTCTTGAGCCATGTCTTCAGTGGATAGCCCTTGTCTCCAAGCAGCCAGCCGGAAATTCTGTTTGGAGGAGAGAAGAGCTGAGGAAGGGTGGACTTGCACAGTACGAAAGACTCATGACAGCTGCCAGGGAATCTGGAGCACACAAGCATGATGATCTTTTTATGGTTGCAGACGAGCTGCACATTGAGGGAGTGGAAGCCCTTCTGGTTCACAAACACTCCTGGGTGATGATGGGGTGCCTTCATGGCCACATGTGTGCAGTCGATGGCGCCCTGCACCTGTGGGAAGCCAGCCAGAGCCACAAAGCTGAGCGCCCGCTCAGTAACACTGGCTTCATCAGTGGCAAAGTTGACATAATTGGCTGACTTCTGAAACATGGCATCAGTCACCTGGGTGATGCATCTGTGTGCAGCCGACTGCGAGATCCTGCAGATGTCTGCTGCAGATCCCTGGAAGGAGCCTAAGGCAAAGAAGTTGAGGGCGGTGGTGGCTTTGACAGTCACTGATAAGGCATGTCCACCAGGTCCTCTTGGCAGTGGGTCTTGTTCCAGCAAGCTACTAATGTCTGTAATGACCTGGCGCGATAGCCTGAGCCTCCTGAAGCACTGCTGCTCAGTCATGTCCAGGAAGCTCATCCTCTGCCTGTATACCCTGTGTTGGGGGTATCGCCTCCGTCACGCTGCACCCCTGTGCCCCCTCTCTCCTGTGGAGCATCAGGTCACTGAGGAGAAGGCTGCTGTTGTGGTTGCTGCTGCTGCTGGTGGTGGTGGGGCTCATCTTGGTCCGATTCTAAGGTGAAACAGTATAAGCGGCACCCATGCTGATGTAGTAGATGGCAGGTAAAGTGGAGATCAGAGGGCCAATTCCTCAATGTTTTGATACTGAGTAGGTTTCAGAAATGATCTGCAAACAGCTGACACCTAAATCTGTGGACAAAATGGAGTCAGCAAGAGCCTTTCCATTAGGCAAGTAATGAGGTGTGGGAGTATTTATGTGCTTTTCCCAGCTCTCAATGAATGGACTCGCACAATGGCCACTGAGCCTCCGCCTCCCTTTCACAGACGCAGTTCCCAAGCTGCGTGAATCCCGTGCTCCTGCAGTTAAAGTCAAAAGCTGCTGTTAAATACACTCTTAAGGGTCGCTCAACAAGCAGGTAATTACTTGAATGAGGTCGCCGGCCTCTGCCGATCGGGTCCGTGGCGTGCCTTCAAAGGCACCTGAGTTAAATGCGCGAGGCAGCGGGATGAAGGCGGGTTCCCGACGCGCTCGTAATTTCGGGGATTTTTACTGCCAACCCGCTCCCAAACCTGCACGCTCGGCAACGGGAAAATTCCGGCCTTTATCTCACATGGTCCACATTCAGTGACCCTGACACAGGTCAACACCATTAATGGTACATCAGAGATCTGACAGTACAGAGCAGGAATTTAAAACAAGGGAGACTGGGTTCTCGAGAGCGATGCTGCAGCAGGCTTGATCCGGCTCTCTAGTTATGGCCCATGGGTTATAAGTACGTCCCAATGCACAATTCCACCCTGTGGTATTGGTACTCGTCTATCCCTGAAAAGCACCTATCACTTTGTAATTTTTGTTGTTTTAATTAAACATTCCTGTGAAGCAAAATTACTTACAGTTTTGTTGAAAAGTTGTTCTTTGCTTGTGGAAAAGATCTTTTCCCCCATTGGTTGATATTAAGAAATGTTTTTATTTCCGGTGGGGGGGGGGGGGGGGGGGCATTTTTATTTCACATCTGTAATATCTCATTCACTAACAATATGCAAAATAGTAACCCATTGTAATATCACATAGCAAGGGAATATAGAGAAGTGACAGAGAGGGTAAATAGTGAAAGATTATTTATGCTAGTTGGAGAATTAGTGAAAGAGAGCATAAATTAGTAATAAAAAAATAAATAGGGAGATTAGAAAAATATTTTTCCTGCAAAGGGTTATTAGAATATAGATTGCGTTACCACTAGTACTTATTAGATTTGAGTCAATCATAAAACTTAAGAGGCAATTCGATAAACACTTGAAGAAAAATTAAAGGGTATAGGGAAAGAGCATGAAAAATGGGATTAGATTACTCTGATGAGGAGCTACTCCCAACACGGGTATGATGAGCGAAATAGCCTCTACGCCGATTCTATAAAAATATATATACATCATAATTGTAAGACACCGCAGTGACAAAGGGCTTACGACTACCCAAAGGACAGCAATGTGAAGAGCAAGAATATTAATTATGAAAGATATCTTCAGCCTTGTGGTAAATTTGTACAATGTTGCAAGAACCTTTCTCCCCTGGTAGAAATTTGTAGAAGTTATTTCCTGCCCTGCCATGCGATGCCAACAGAGTTCCTGAAACATATTCAAATTAGCACGTTAATATTAATTCCACTGCATGAATTTGCACATCGCACCACAGAATGGGGTTGATTTTTCGGGCCACAGAACTAGGAATTGCTCTTAATGTTGCTACTGCTACTAGCAGGCAATCACAAAAATACTATTCAGCGCTCATTTAAACCATAACTTATACATTACTACATCTGCACACCTTGGTGTTAACACCTGGGAGACATAAATGTTTACAGCTTTCTCCAAATGTGCAAAGAATCCAAAATCTCCCTAAAGTTAGAGCACTAGTCACTTATTTTCTGATGTTATTGCAGAACGGTTGATTTTGAATGTTTCTCTGGGGTAAATTATGTCATATAGAGGCTGTCAGTCACTTTTTTCTGACCAAGAAAATGAAAGAGACAATAACAAGAATCCACTCTGCTTGAAAGCTCTAATCTCTCTGCATGTCTTGAGGGAATAGTCCATATCAAACAGAATTCAAATAAAGTGCAGTTTACTCTGCAGAAAAATAAATATTTATATGTTTATGATCTGTAACATGATGGGCACCAACAAAGGCTCATTAAGACTGAACGACCCTCTTATGGGATTGGTGCGTGAAACATTTTTAAATTTCTATTTCAGTTCAATCTCATAACAGACATTAGTATTGAACCATATTAGTGTTACAGTGAGACTCATGTTATGATGAATGACCAGTATAATGGGCTTTGACAAACCAGTAGGCTTGCAACAGAATATAGCCCATGTATTCTGAAGACAATGTGGCCTTGCAATTACATTGCGGGCCACGGGCATCCAAACTCTTAACATGTTCAGATCAAAACTCCTTCCTTCGCTATTTTAACAAAAGGGTTAAACTAGGCCTCAAATGGAGAGCGGCTCTTTTTGGGGGACAGTGGGAATCAACACCCCCAACACCCACCAGCGTGCCGAGAAGTTTCTAACTGGATGAATGCTACGTCTCAGCCACTTGCACTGTGGATGAAGACAGAAAGAAGTTCTACAACTGATGCAAAAGCATTCAAAGTAAGGCAAGTTGGAGACAAAGCACTGATATGGATTGGGAGGCCATAACAACATGAGCCAAATATGGTGTAACAGTTAAATATGGTGTGAATGTGTAAGTGGCTACATATGAGTAAAACTCAACCTGGCTGCTATTGTAAATTCATAGTTTTAAACAAATCATAGGCTGTCCAATGAAGCAGATGATTCTGCTGAGATGCAGAGGGAGGTATTATCTGAAGAAATAATACACTTCTGATCAAGCAGGTCCTGCATTTGCAAATGGTAAATATCATCCCGAGATTGGAAATTAATGCTCTGACTCACACATGCAAATAAAAGAGTTACATTGATGTACCTTCAAAACAGTGCAACTTGTTAAAAGTGTACACTTTGCCCCTTCTAGGCCAAAGTGCCAGAGCTAGAAGTGGTAGAGGAAGGGGAAGGCTCTGGGATACAAAGTATCACAGCACAGAAACAAACCATTCGGCCCAACAGGTCCATACCGGTGTTTATGCTCCACACGAGCCTCCTCCCACCCTTCTTCATCTAACCCCATCAACATATCCTTCTGTTCCTTTCTCCCTCATGGATAGAAGCATGCTGCTGTAGGCGGCCTTCTATTTGAGTTTATTGGCCACAGGATTCCTTGAGGAGTAGATGCCCCTAAAGATGAGGATGTCTGCAAATCCCACAGGGAAATGTGCATGTCTATGTACATGCCGTGTTGTGACAAATTCCACAGTTCTGTCACTGTACATAGGTAGGCAGAAGTGCAACAAGCTTTGTGTCTAAATATAAATTAACACACTGTGCTCTGTATAAAGGTAAAGCTAAGGCTGGGAAAGATCTAAGATGGCTGTCTGGTTCTAGTGTGTCTGAGCTCAGTAAACCAGACAGGCCTCATTTAGATGATGTAAGCAACACCTATCTGTGGATCATTGAACCTGGAAATGAGATGGTCAGAGGAAACATTAAGCCATTATTATACATTCCAAGCTGTTCAAAGCCCAATGAATCATTTAAGCTGTGGCCTGTGAGAGAGAGGGGGTCATTTTCAACTTCAAGGACAGAAAGGTGGCATTACAGGATCTGCTGCCCATTATATACCCCTTTCGTATGTGAAACGAGTACCAGCTGGTGGGTGGGGTGGGTGGGGCGGGTGGGTCGGATGGGTGGGGTGGGTGGGTCGGATGGGAGGGGGAATGGGGGTGGGAGGCAGCAGCCAAAGGCTGGAGAATTCCTGCTGTTCTCGACTCCGCAAGAATAAATAAAAAGTAACCTTCTGAGCTGCTCTTTTTCTGGACCGCCAGTTGAAACTGCGCAGAGCGTGAACGGCACACACTCTGTCTATTTCAATCCTAAACAAACCTGCAGCAGGTGGTGAGAGAATCAACAGGAGGGAAAAAAAACAACTTGACCTCGTCCTCACCAATCTACCTGTCACAGATACTATTGATAGCAGTGACCACCGCACAGTCCTTGTGGAGACGAAGTCCCGTCTTCACACTGAGGACACCCTCCATCGTGATGTGTGGCACTACCACCGTGCTAAATGGGATAGATTCAGGACAGATCTAGCAGCTCAAAACTGCGTATCATGAGGCGCTGTGATCATCAGCAGCAGCAGAATTGTATTCCACCACAATCTGTAACCTCATGGCCCGGCATATCCCTCACTCTACCATTACCATCAAGCTAGGGGACGAACCCTGGTTCAATGAAGAGTGCAGAAGAACATGCCAGGAGCAGCACCAGGCGTACCTAAAAATGAAGTGCCAACCTGGGGAAGCTGCAACAGAGAACTACATGCATGCTAAACAGCGGAAACAGCATGCTATAGACAGAGCTAAGCGATCCCAGAATCAATGGATCAGATCAAAGCTCTGCAGTCCTGCCACATCCAGTCGTGAATGGTGGTGAACAACTAAACAACTAACAGGAGGAGGAGGCTCTATGAATATCCCCATCCACAAAAGACAAGGCTGAAGCGTTTGCAACCATCTTCAGCCAGATGTGCCGAGTGGATGATCCATATCGGCCTCCTCCTGAGGTCCCCACCATCACAGAAGCCAGTCTTCAGCCAATTCAATTCATTCCACGTAATATCAAGAAATGGCTAAGCGCACTGGATACAGCAAAGGCTATGGGCCCTGACAACATCCTGGCTGTCGTGCTGAAGACTTGTGCTCCAGAACTAGCCACGCCTCTAGCCAAGCTATTCCAGTACAGCTATAACATAAGTATCTATCCGACAATGTGGAAAACTGCCCAGGTATGTCCTGTCCACAAAAAGCAGGACAAATCCAATCCGGCCAATTACCGCCCCATCAGTCTACTCTCAATCATCAGCAAAGTGATGGAAGGTGTCGTCAACAGTGCTATCAAGCAGCACTTACTCGCCAATAACCTGCTCACTGATGCCCAGTTTGGGTTCTGCCAGGACCACGCTGCTCCAGACCACATTACAGCCTTGGTCCAAACATGGAAAAAGAGGTGAATTCCAGAGATGAGGTGAGAGTGACTGCCCTTGACACCAAGGCAGCATTTGACCGAGTATGGCATCAAAGAGCCCCAGTAAAACTGAAGTCAATGGGAATCAGGGGGAAAACTCTCCACTGGCTGGAGTCATACCTAGCACAGAGGAAGATAGTTGTGGTGGTTCGAGGTCAATCATCACAACCCCAGGACATCGCAGCAGGAGTTCGTCAGGACAGTGTCCTAGGCCCAACCATCTTCAGCTGCTTCATCAATGACCTTCCTTCCATCATAAAGTCAGAAGTGGAGATGTTCACTGATGACTGCATAGTGTTCAGTGCCATTCACAACTCCTCAGATAATGAAGCAGTCCATGCCCACATGCAGCAAGACATGGACGACATTCAGGCTTGGGCTGATAAGTGGCAGGTAACATTCATGCCACACAAGTGCCAGGCAATGACTATCTCCAACAAGTGAGCATCTAACCATCGCCCCTTGACATCCAACGGCATTACCATCGTCGAATCCCCCACCATCAATATCCTAGGGGTCACCATTGACCAGAAACTTAACTGGACCAGCCACATAAATACTGTGCCAACAAGAGCAGGCCAGAGGCTGGGTATTCTGCAGTGAGTGTCTCACCTCCTAACTCCCCAAAGCCTTTCCACCATCTACAAGGCATGAGTCAGGAGTGTGATGGAATACTCTCCACTTGCCTGGATGAGTGCAACTCCAAAAACACTCAAGAAGCTCGACACCATCCAAGACAAAGCAGCCCGCTTGATTGGCACCCCATCCACCACCTTAAACATTCACTCCCTCACCCACCGGTGTACCGTTGCTGCAGTATGTACCATCTACAAGATGCACTGCAGCAACTTGCCAAGTCTTCTTCGGCAGCACCTCCCAAACCCGCGATCTCTACCACCTAGAAGGACAAGGGCAGCAGCTGCATGGGAACACCACCATCTCCAAGTTCCCCTCCAAGTCACACACCATCCTGACTTGGAAATATATCGCCGATCCTTCATCGTCGCTGGGTCAAAATCCTGGAACTCCCTACCTAACAGCACTGTGGGACTACCTTCACCACACGGACTGCAGCGGTTCAAGAAGGCAGCTCACCACCACCTTCTCAAGGGCAATTAGGGATGGGCAATAAATGTTGGCCTTGCCAGTGACACCAACATCACATGAATGAATAATAATAAAATGGCAGTCAGTGTTCTATGTACATCATAGGATCCCGATTTGCATGTTAATAGGCCTACCGCCAGACTTAGACAGATGCTCCAGTCGTCCAGCGGTAGACCCCTGTGATGATAGAGTCAGCCACACTGTCGGCAGTAACGGGGCGATAAGTCACAATGCACCATTTCCGAGGCACTACCGCCCTGTTCCTGCTGGGTAGGAATCATCGAATTCTCCTCCGTATGTCTGTGAGAAGCATCACATTTCCAGGCCTTGCAAAAAAAAACACATTGGCCCAAAAATTCGGCCTAATACGGGAGAGTACGCACTGTGTACTCACCCGTATTAGATCCCGAAGTGCCGGTTTCCTGCATGCACTGCGCATGCGCGGGAAACCGGCACTTCCGGTATGGTGAAGGGGGCGGTTCCTAGGTGAACCGCGTGCGCACTACAGGCTGTGCGCACGCAGCGCACTTAGGTTTTTTTTCAGGTTTCAACGCGAGGGTAAGTATTGAATCTTCTACACATGTAAAAAGGAGGCGTAAGACCCCTTTTGAACAAGGTAAGTAGTTAATTAAGTATAATTTTTAATTTTTTTCAACAGGTTTATCTTTTTTAGAGACTTTAAAGAAAGGTAAGTTTATTTTTATAACTTTAAAAAAAAAATTTAATTTTTTTAAAAATTTACATTTTTGTTTAAAGTGGTTAATTTATTTAACTATAGTTATTTTATTAATGTAATGGTTTTTTTAAAAATTTATTTGAGGTTTAGCTGTTCTTTTGGGGTCTCTTTCAATTCACAGATTTGACAAGTCTCCTGTCAAATCTATGAATGAAAGATAGTCTGCTGCCATTGGCTCTCCATGGCCCACTTGATCCCAGAGGTCGCATCGCACTAACTGCGCCCCTGGGACACGCACACACTGCGCGCCGGCACTAGGGAGAGGCCCGGTACCTGAAGTTCCTGTGGGCCCAAAACACAACGGCCGGCGCAGAGTGTGATACGCGATCCTTACCCCCGCGGCAAGCCTCCGAGTCAAATTTCTGGGCCATTAGCGCCATGACTGCACAAGAAAAATAACATGATCTTCATTATCCTAAGTGCTGTCTTCATAACTGAAGGGTCCACAAGTTCAGTCACTTTGGTCTGGATTTTGCCGGCGCTCAGAGTGCGGGTTTGGAGGCGGGTCTGCAATCAAAATAGCAAAGATTGAAGCGCGTAGGAAACCCGCTGTCAACTCGCCTCCACACGAGTCTCCCAGATGTCGGGCCTGTCTGCGCAGAACTGACCCGACACCAAGCGGCGGGGGAGACAATTTAGATCATTAAATGGCTTGTTAACAGCCAATTTAATGCTATTTTGAGCCTACCTTGTAATTATACGTGCTCCTCCACGGGTTACCCACTGCTCGGGGAACGCGCCAGCTCACCCTGGCGTGAGTTGGTTCTGCTTTGATTTATCTGATAACCTGACAGCTGCAGAAGTGGCATAAAGGATACTATGTTGCAGCTGTTCAGTTTCAGAGCTCAGAAACTGTTGTTTATTGCATTTGTAAGACATATAGCATGGCGGAGAAGCACTACTGGCACGAATTCATGAACTCATTTCTCTTATATGGAAGGAGGAGAGCATGCCAGGGGATCTCAGAGACGCCGTAATTGTGACCATCTTCAAGAAAGGTGACAAGTCTGATTGCAGTAATTAGAGGACTCTCCCTGCTGTCTGCCACAGGGAAAGTCATCACAAGAATCCTCCTCAGTCGCCTTCTCCCAGTGGCTGAAGAGCTCCTCCCAGAGTCGCAATGCGGATTCCGCCCACTAAGGGGCACAATGGACATGATCTTCACCGCACGTCAATTACAAGAGAAATGCAGGGAACAGCACCAACCGCTGTACATGGCCTTCTTTGATCTCACAAAGGCCTTCGACACTATCAACCGTGAGGGATTATGGAGTGTCCTCCTCAAATTTGGCTGCCCTCAAAAGTTTGTCACTATCCTCGCCTGCTTCATGACAACATGCAAGCCGTGATCCTGACCAACGGTTCCACCACAGACCCAATTCACGTACGAACCGGGGTCAAGCAAGGTTGTGTCATCGCACCAACGCTCTTCTCGATCTTCCTTGCTGCAATGCTCCATCTCACCCTCAGTAAGCTCCCCGCTGGAGTGGAGCTAATTTACAGAACAAACGGGAAACTGTTCAACCTCCGTCACCTCCAATCCAGATCCAAGGTCGTCCCATCCTCTGTCGTCGAATTACAGTATGCAGACGACGCTTGCGTCTGCGCTCACTCGGAGGTCGAACTCCAAACCATCGTCAACACCTTCACCGAAGCGTACGAGAGCATGGGCCTTACACTAAACATCCATAAGACAAAGGTCCTCTACCAACCTGCCCCCGCCACACAGTACTGCCCCCCCGATTATCAAAATGCACGACTAGGCCTTGGACAACGTGGACCACTTTCCATACCTCGGGAGCCTACTGTCAACAAGGGCAGACGTCGACGACGAAGTCCAACACCGCCTTCAGTGTGCCAGTGCAGCCTTCGGTCACCTGAGGAAGAGAGTGTTTGAAGACCAGGACCTCAAACCCGACACTAAGCTCATGGTCTACAGAGCAGCAGTGATACCCGCCCTGCTGTATGCCTCAGAGACATGGACCATGTACAGCAGGCAACTCAAAGCACTGGAGAGGTACCACCAACGCTGCCTCCGCAAGATCCTGCAAATCCATTGGCAGGATAGGCGCACCAACGTCAATGTTCTTGCTCAGGCCAACATCCCCAGCATCGAAGCTTTGACCACGCTCGATCAGCTCTGATGGACGGGTCACATTGTCCGCATGCCCGATACGAGACTCCCAAAACAAGCGCTCTACTCGGAGCTCCGGCATGGCAAGAGAGCCCCAGGTGGGCAGAGGAAATGCTTCAAGGACACCCTCAAAGCCTCCTTGAAAAAGTGTAACATCTCCACCGACACCTGGGAATCCCTGGCCCAAAACCACACAAAGTAGAGGAGAAGCATCCGGGAAGGCACCGAATACCTCGAGTCTCTTCGCCGAGAGCAAGCGGAAGCCAAGCGCAGGCAGCGCAAGGAGCGCACGTCAACCCAAGCACCCCACCCACCTGCCCCTTCAACCACCGTCTGCCCCACCTATGACAGAGACTGTAGGTCCCGCATTGGACTCATCAGTCACCTGCAAACTCATTTTTAATGTGGAAGCAAGTCATCCTCGGTTCCGAGGGACTGCTGAAGAAGAAGAAGACATATAGAGATTTCTTTTGCTTGCAAGTGTTTAGAGCCAACTCTATATCTAGTCGCCCCTCATTGGAACAACCTCTCTCACCATTGACAGATCGCTTCTGTCATCTCACCTGCAGCTGCCATCTATTCCAGCAACATCAGTGCCCTTGAAAAAATCACACCTTGGTCCTCTGAATCCTTCCATGATCAGCCCCAACACCAACATCACCAGGCACACCAACATTACCAACAACATCACCAACCTTCTCCGCTATCACCTGATACTGCACAGGACACAGGGCATCAGCACCTGACAACATTGCTGCCCGGGAGGCCAGCGATGGCATTACCATGGCCAGATTTACTTCACTTGACGCTGTACACCCTGACTGACACATGATGTACCAAGTTGACACCACCCCACACCAGCACCATAAAGCATTCCTACAATGACCAAGCCATTCTTTTCACACTCATCACCATTGCGGGGGATACCGTTATGTCTCACCATTCACTGCAACTCACTAAGACACGTCTCAAGGTAATCACAGATCTGTACAATTACGCAAAGTGTTGAAAATATTGGTTTCAATGTTTGACAACACAGTATCAGAAACTTCACATGAACATTGGCTGAACCTTTCAAGTGCCTACCCTTGTGTGTTGTTAGTTGGTATGCTTGCAGTAGGATGCGGATGGGCGTGAGGGGTGACTAGTGAGATGGGGAAGTGATAATGTAGATAGAGAGGGATGGGTGGAGGTACAAGGTAAGTTGGTGTGAGTAAGGACGTGCAGGAGTAGGGTATGGAAGGCAGAGTGATGGGGATGTGATGAGTGGCACAGCAGGATGAGGTTGAGTGTGGCTTTGCAGTAACGTTTCGTGATCTACTGAGATCATTGAAAGGTTGGCGCCACTGCAGCCTGGTCCTCCTGACCACATCCCTGCTTGTGTCCTCCTGTGCAATGTTCAACCAGATTGCGTTGATCTCCTGGGGCGGTCTCTTCCGCCCATGGGAAGGGAAGAGAATATGGAGGGAGTCATGCGTGAGCCTGGGTACAGCCATGCACCTTTGTACAGTGCTTGTCAGTTTTTGCAGCACCTCAATGCTACAGAACACTAACAGCACAACTCTCAAAATCAATGTGGCCATGGTCCCTTTAAGGAAACCGGCTGATGACGTGTCATCAAATAACGACATCAGACCTGCTTCCTGTTAATTGGCCAGGAACCCCACAAGGCCAATCTGTGGAAAATCCTTTTCAGAGAGCGGCTGCAGACAGGGGCGGGACCGGAACCTGCCATCCCGCCTCCATCGGGAAAATCATGTCCTTAGTATGGGTAAGACAATTTCCTACCCGAGTTCTGATGTGAAGCAAGTACCAGCCATTGTGGCACATCCTCATTAGCCTCAGTGAGTGAAACCAGCTGTATAGCAACATGCAAGAAGCTGTGAAGACTGGTTGTGACTCATTAGTAGGAAGAGTGCAGATCTTCTTGTGGGAAGGATTGCAGCAGTTCATAGAAGTGCCTTATGCAGTGCTCCGAAAGACCAGTGCACCTCATGGGGATATCCTGTCCTGCAGTGTGAGGCAAGATAATGTACTGGGTTTGCCACTTGGATTTCTTGATGCTTTCAGTCCTGTTCAAACACCAAGCGTAGCACCAGTGTTAATAGAACACACCTCTGACACCTTAGATGTACGGATGACAACTTCTCAATAAGCTCCTGGTACTCATCCTATTGCTTCAGCGCTGCTCATGGCTAGAGGCAGAGAACCTTCTGGCACCCCAACAGGGGCATTTTACAGCCACCAACTCCTGGTACATCTAAGCACATAGATGTAAATTAGGACCCAGAAATCTGAGAAGGAGCAGGAAGATGACAAGAGCGCACTGGTATGCATACACACATTAAATTCATCTCATCCATTTCCCATGACATTACACATAAATCCTTAAAAATAAATATACCTTCTCACACAACATTGTTCCTCGCACACACTTCATTAGTGACAGAGAGACACTTATGACATGCAAAAGGATCTGCACAATATGAACCTAATGTTGGCATTAATTAAAATATCAGGTGGCTGTAAGCACCAAGAAATACTAGCGCATTCTCATGCCAATGAGTTATTGATAGTGGACAGAATGGAAGCAAAAGCATCGTAGAAAACCCACTGACCACCCTGCCAACTATTCCTAGGGCCTTGTGTACAGGCCAAGAAACAGCGGTAGTATTGAAGGAATGCTTCAATGTCAGAGGTTCTGTCTGTGCAGAAAGCAGAGGTATTTTCCTGCATTAAATAAGGACTATTTCAGTATATGAAACAGTACACATTGCAGCTGGTAACACCAGCAAGTTCACGTTTCCTGACAATAGAACAACTCTGACTCAAGTGGGGAGCATGGGTCACCATTGGACAATGTACTGTACCCAACAGAAAACAATGCCACTGCCAACACTTAATCAGTGGGGAATAAAATAACGCCAGAACATTTATGCTAATAAATTCTGTTTTCTTAAGGTAGAAAACCGAGTTTAAGGCATCTGACGATACAATTTCTTTCCCCTATATCCCGTCCATTTAACACCAAACCCATGGGTGCCAGCAGCAGAAAGTATCATCCTGTATTACCAGGCCTGCAATGGTAACGGTTGATGCTGCTTTCAAATTATTATTGATAATTCAGAGTATAATTGAGATACAGAAAAGCAGGTTGTTACTTAGTGCAACCCAACCCACATGCTATGCCGGAAGACAGCACAATGCACCGTGCAGGGAGAAAGCAATCTTGACGATACACAAAATCAATTCTGTTCGACAGGCTTCTCCCCACACACAATTAAATGAGCCAATTTCATAAATAAATTCTCCACTATAGAAGCTATGCAAGGGCTCGAGATTGTAGTTACTCATTCTCCCTTTACCCCACATGCAGGGGACAGATTCAAAGCATGGGTCACAGCAAATCAAAGCAGCAAAATCCTGGCCTGTCCCCTAGCTGTAACAGAAGGCCGAAGCTGAGTTGGGATTTGAATCCACAATGATACTCAGGTTTTTTCCTACAAAACTGTGCTAGATGTCAGAGGTGTTATCTTCATGGACTGCATTAGTGCATACCATCGAGGCTGAACACTTTTGCTAGTATTCAGCAGCGAGTGCAGTGAGTGCACCAAGGCCTGCCCACCTGATCCTGTGGGCCTCGTGTGCCACCAGCAAGGAGCTGCTCTCAGAGGTCTACGCTGGGAACTCAGCCCTGTAAAGTATAGGACTTAATACCTTATTCTTTAGCACTAGCTCTGAGATCAGGTTACAAAATTCAGTTTTTACTTTAAATCAAAAATACTATATTCCAAACCGAATGCATACATTTATATTAATATAGAGCCATAGTCCTGGTTACATATTTGTACTACACTGTACATGTAGTTAGTGAGAGAGAGATAGGGTTATAACTGAGGATTATAATGAGCTTGAGGTGAGCTTATAACACATTCTTATTACAGGAAATTCTCTTTTAACCGGCACCCAAATAACCGGAAATCTCTCTTAACCGGCAAAATTCTTGAGTAGGTAACCGGGGTTTTCCTTCATCTCTCCTTTAAAAATAACTTTTAAAAAAACCCCGAGGCGTTTGCCTTGTATCGGAGCGTGTAGATTGGGTGGGGAATGTGCAGCCCGGGTAGGCAGCGGACACGACAGATGGTCAGCTGGCGGTCCCCGGGGAGACAGAGCTCCGAATGCAGGCGCATGTCAGTGTGTACGGGGCTCTCGTACGTTGGGAGATATAACTCTCCGTTATCCGGACTTTTTGATTAACCGGCACCACGCCGGTCCCGTCGGTGCCGGTTAATAAAGAGTTTCCTGTACATCCAAAATGCTTCAAAAGTCAATTAAGCTCATTTATTACCAAAGCTAAGTTTACAATTAGCTTCAATGAGTTCTTGTTGAGCTCTTTATTAAGCACGGGGGAGGGGGGAAATCATTTTGTCTGAATGCAGGCTTGCAAATTCTTGAAGGCAAAAATACTGATAGAAGACAATTGAAAAATGGTCATTACTGAGAAGGGAGCTTTAAAATTATAAAAGTAGAAACAAAAGCATTTTTTTAATTTAAAAGGCCGTTAATGTATTCAAATCTATGAGAACCAGGAAAAGCTGGGTTCAAATCCCAGGTATGCCATTAAAGTTTTTTAAAGATAAACGGGGCGATTTTCCCACTGGAGGCGGGTTTCAGTTTGGGTGGGTTTGAAACTCGCCTCCACTGATAGGTTTAAAAAATTTGAGATTTCCCCATGATTGTCCACTTGATTTCAGAGGTGTGGGATGCCCTTGCTCAATTAGTGTTTTGGGACTGAAACTCGCCTCTGTTGACAGGACTTTTCCAGTCTGATTTTATGCCATCTTGCTCCCTTGGCTCATTCCACAGCATTTCTGCTTCTCCTGCACCACTTCCAACATCTTTTGAGAAACCTATGTCCAATTCCAAGGCAAGGGCCTACCCGAGGCTCTCGGATGAGGCGCTGCAAATATTGTTTGAGGGGGTGAGAGCTAGCATGGAGGTGCTGTTCCACTCATCTCGGAGGAAGAGGCCTGCCAAAGAAACCAAGGCTGTGAGGGTACAGCTGGCAAGGAATATAACCTCCAGATCTGTGTGCAGATTGGGAGACTGTTTCTGTGTATTGATGAAATTCCATCCCTGTTGGAAAGCATTAAAATGATTTGATGCCAAAATGTTGGTGTTTTGCCATCTGTTCTTTCGCCTTAGGCAGCTCCACATTGCGGGCACTGCCACACTTGCGTTGTCTGGTTGGTGGCCTGAGTGAAAGGAGGTCAGAGAGTCATGTCCATTGTCAATGATGTCTTAGGATGGAGCCAAGGACATGTGCCAACTTGGGCAACCAATGCAAATCTGGCCAGGATAAGTTCATCCCTTGCATCCCGGGCAGCCTTGTGCTTGCGTGCTGCCACTGCCGCTGGTCAATACACTGGTGCTCAGACCTCCTCCTGCTCCTCCTCCTCCTCCTGCTCCTCCTCCTACTCAGCCTCCTCCTCCTCTTCCTCCTCCTCATCTTCATCTGAGGAGGGCTGGAACTGAGCCTCTTGCTCATCAGGAAACTGCAAGCCATGACGCTGTGCAATGTTGTGCAGTGTACAGCAGACCACGACCATTCTGGAGACCCTGAATGGTGTATACTGCAGGGCTCCACCTGATGGGTCAAGGCAACGGAAGCGCATCTTCAACAACCCAATGGTCTGCTCTATGATGGACCTGGTCGAAGTGTGGCTGGCATTGTAGCGCTCTTGAGCCTCGTTAGCTGGCCTCCTGATTGGCGTCATTAGCCACTTCTTCAGGGGATAGCCTTTGTCACCAAGGAGCCATCCATTAAGTTAGTTTGGTGGATTAAAAAGCGGAGGAACGTTAGAGTGCCGCAGGATGAAAGAGTCATGGCAACTACCACAGAACTTGGGACAAACATGCAAGAACTCCTTCTTGTGGTTACACACCAGCTGAACATTGAGGGAGTGGAAGCCCTTTCAGTTGACAAAGATAGCTGGGTTGTGATGGGGCTCCTTAAGGGCCACATGTGTGCAGTCTATGACGCCCTGCACCATTGACATGCCTGCCATATTTGCGAATCCAACCGAACGGGCGGTTATACTTGCTTGATCCCTTGTGAACTGGATGTAATTGTGGGCCTTAGCAAAAAGGGCATCGGTAACCTGAGTGATGCACCTGTGGGCGGCTGACTGGGAGATGCCGCTGATGTCTGCTGATGATCCCTGGAAGGAGCCTGAGGCAAAGAAGTTGAGTGCGGTGGTGACTTTGACAGCTACTGGTAAGGGGTGTCCACCCGTTCCTCTGGGCACCAGGTCTTGCTGCAGCAGGCCGCAGATCTCTCGGACAACCTCTCGCGAAAGTCTCAGCCTCCTTTGGCACTGCTGCTCACTCATGTTGAGGTAGCTCATCCTCTGTCTGTAAACCCTCTGTGGGGGGTATCTCCTGCGGCGAGGTGCCTCGATGCGCTGGCGCCTTCTGTCCTGCGCAGCATCAGGTGGCTGAGCAGGAGGTTGGGGCTCCTGCTGATGTTGCTGCTGAGCTGCCTGGTTCTGCTGCTGCCCTGGATGGTCCTCATCCTCATCTGAGGTCCATGGTGAAAGAAAATGAATGGTTCCCATGCTGCTTGTAGATGCCTCCTTTGGGGAAGCGCTCATTGCAAGCGGGGAGAGGGTCTTCCAAGGAGGTCTCACAGTTGATGGAGTCAAGCTGCAGCACCTCCGACTTCGGAAGGCCTTTTAAAAGTGCTCAGAGACCTTTTAAAGCCAAGGTCTGGCACCTGCAAGTAATCCTTGCTGCAGTAAACGATGTCTTGTTAGACCTGCAGCAGTGAGGAGGCCACCCACGATTCAACCCGCCAGGTTTACCTGGCGTGGTTCAGGAGGTGCGTGGAGCACGCCAAAATGCTGGAAAAATCACGAGGGCCTCTCAAAATAGGCTTAGAGAGGCCCTTAACAAGCATTTAAGGAAGTGAATTAGCGCAATGGCCAGCTGGAGGCGGGAGCGTTTCCCGACCTCCAAAACCGGCACCGGCAAAATCCCACGGAGGCGGGTTGGAGGCGGGTTCCGAACCCGACCTTTTTGAATCTAATTTTCCCGCCTTTCCCGCCTCCTCCGATGTCAGAAAATCACCCCCAAAGGAAGAAGGTAAAGTGTACATCATGGCATAATTTAAATCATCTTTTTACATCAATTATCTTATTTTTTGGAGATGAATGATGCTTAAAATTATTACAAGCATACAATAATGGGGCAAATGCAATTCAACAAAGATAAATGTGAAGTTGTACATTCAGAAAAAAATTAAAATGTACCTTTTAAATGTAAAATTCTCAAAGGAACAGAAGAACATAGATCTTGGGGTGGAGATGGACAGATCTTAAAAGGCAGGATTACAGATGGAAAAATCTATGAAAAGGACAGCTGGGTTCTGAACTTTATGGGCCCGATTTTGCCAGGCCCGAGGAGGCGGGATTGTAGGCGTGTGAGTTGTTAAAATTGCCAAAAATGGTGGGCGGGCCTGATCCCACCTCCATCCCGCCTCCAAGTGGCGGAATAGGCCCTTAAGGCCCTTAACAACCACTTAATAGCCTCTATAATCCCATTTTGAGAGGCCTTTTCGATTTTTACACATTCCCCCCATCCTACACGCCTCCTCTGGAACACGCCAGGTAATGCTGGCAGCCTCACAAGTGGATTGCTTACTCACAGCTGCAGCTCCACCATTACAAAGGAGTTTTCACCAATGATCATTTGCAGGTGGCAGAACTTTGTTGTTTCAGGTCTGGGGGAACTTTTAGCAGGCATACTCAGTGTTGTGGAAGTTTGGAGCCTGACACCCATCTGCAGTGTGACCTCCTGGGAAACCCCTCTCCCCACCTTGACTGAGCGTTTCCTCAACTGAGGCATATACCAGAAGCATGGCGAACATTTCATTCCTTTCCTCCTAGACATCAGATTCAGACGCAGACCAGCCACGGCAGCAGCAGAACCATGAGCAACAGCAGCACTAACAGCAGCAGCAACAACAGGAGCGCCAAGCTGCTGCTCACCCACCTGAAGATGCACAGGCCAGAAGGTGCCAGCGTGCGACAACATTGCTGCCCGGGATGGCAGGGACGCACTCATCCTGGCCAGATTTGCTTAGCCTGCACAATCAAACACTTTAGTCTCGCTCCTTCTTACCAGAGCATCGACAATGGAGAAGAACCTACGGAATCCTATGACTCTGACCACCATTCTGACAATCGCAAGGCGCCCTAAGCCCTCAATGTGAAAGTCCCATTTGCGAAATGACACAGGCCACAACTTCAACAGTTTGCCATCAAAACACTTTATAATACAATCACAATGATGGCTGGTCCAAAAACAAAACAACACAGCACCCAAGTGACTACCCTTGTGACTACTTGTGCTTTATATTCCGTTGACGCGTGCTCCTACGTGGTGCTTCCCCTGTGGTTTCAGCAGATATGGAGGCCCCTTGCTCACTCTCTTGCTGCTCCTGTCTCGACGCCTTTGGCGGGCGTCTCTGGGGTTGCGAACCTGTGCGGGCTCGCCAACAGTCTGCTGCTCCTACGGCTGTGCAGGGGCTGAGACACCCATCTCAGTTGGGTGAGGATTCTGGTGGGGCTCTGACCGAGGGCTTTGCAGTGGCATGGTCATGTGAGCGCTTGGAGAGGAGCCCCCACTTCCTTGTTGTCTGCCATCAACATCCCTCTCATGGGTCAGCCCCACTTCAGAGCTAGCAAGTGGCTTGACAGCACCTTGCTGCACTGCAGGGGGTCCATGAGGACCCGTTTCTGCACTGGAAGTCCTACTCCAGGGGACTTCCATGAAGGTCTGGTTTCTATGCTCAATAGCTGACCATCGCTCCTCAAGAGATGTCATTCTATTCTGAACAATGACCATGTTTTCAATACCCTGGCGACTAAGCTCCTCCATGGACGTAGCCATCCTCTCCTCTACGGTAGCCAGCCTTACCATGGAGGTAGCCATCCTTTCCACGTAGGTTGCCATCCTTTCCGTGGTGATGCGTTCATGCGCCAATGCCTCCACAAAGGCTCTGCTCATGTTAGCGTTGGACTCCTCCATTCTCTCCACACTCGCAGTGACCCTGGAGACAAAACCTGTCAGAGACTCCTGCACCTGCTCCTGGAGTTCCAGCACCGCTCTCGTTTTGGATGGACCCAGAGGCACAGGGTTGACATGCAGCTGAGCCGAGCTGGCAGAGTCCTGCGCCCTCCGACGAGGACTCTCCACTGCTGTCCCTGTCTCCACCATCTGCTGATGCTCACTTGTGAGCTGTGATACACCAGGTGACAACACTACTCTATCTCGCGAAGGTCCCACCGAGGTGTGAGTGTCTGCGCTGGTGCTGGGTGCGCTGAATTCAGCTGACGCTGCGCCCTCAGAGGTTGCAGCTTCCTCTGAGGAGTCTGGAGGCTCAGGCTGTTCCTCCTGTATAGTCGGGACGGGGGCTTTCGATGGTCCTGTGGGGGAGTAAAGGAAAGAGTTAGAGATGTGAGACCAAGGTTACATGAACATTGAATATTGCAGATGATCATAAGTCAATCTGTTAGAGCATCAGAATCATTATCAGTGACTCATGCTATGTCAATGAGAGAGATTCCAAATTATTCTGTCACCAGCTACTGTGATGCGCCCGTCTGTCCGTCCCCCACTTGGGAATCCTCCTTGATCCTGGCGATTTCCAGGGCCTCCTCCTCCCAGGGTTGAGCTGGGCTACTGAGGGTGGCCCTCCTCCTGTCAAGGCTCTTTCCCTCTTATTGTGGGCTCTCTTTTCCTGCAATGAGGGACACAAGTGGAGTTTGAGTGAGAATGAAGGAGTGAGTGTAGAGAATCCATAGCATAGATGCTTAGAAGGATACAAATGACCCTCCCTGTGTGTTGAAAGTTGTTGTTGTCATGGCATCACAGTGATAGGGAGTGTGAGGGCTGCATGGTCGAATAGTTAAGTGAATGTGACCATAGAGAGAGAGAGAGGGAATGGGTAAGGGTGCAGGAATGTAAGTGTCAAGTGGCATGTGGAGGAAGAGGTTGGCAAAGCAGACTGCTGGTGAGGAGAGGCGATGGGGATCAGATTGAGGGTGATGGGAAAGTCATACTCACTTTTCCTGTGCGGAGAAGGTTATGAAACCTCTTCTTGCATTGCAGCCAGGTTCTGCTGCTCAGCGAAATGGAGTTGACCTCCTGGGCCACTTGTAGCCACACAGCTTTTGTCTGCTGGGGTGGTTTTTTTCTCTCTGAAGAAGGGAAAAGCACCTCCTTATTAGATCTTGCTCCCTCCACCAGAGCTTGGAGGGAGGACTCATCAAATCGAGGAGCACACTTTTGCTTGATTGTTGACATTTTCCACAATTCAACTCCTTCATATAAATTGCAGAGCCTTTGCAGTCTCCAGAAGAATCAAGGCTGCTTGCAGGCCTTAAATTCAGCAGCATTGATGACGTCGTCGGGGGCGACTTTCTGTATGAAAAGACTTATTGGGCCAGGTGTTCCCACACGCAGGAAATCAATTGACCAATTAGGGGAAAATCCCACTTTTTCAACACATCACTTAGGAGTCGGGGTCCTGACACGATTTCCACCTGACACGCCCCAGCCCGCCCACACTGACAAAATCCAACCCTATATGTAAGGGGATTGAATATAAAAGCAAGGAGGTGATGATTAATCTGTACAAGATATTAGTTAGCCCAAATCTGGAGTACTGTGTGCAGTTTTGTACACCCTGTTATAGAAAGGATACTGGACCCATGTAAAAAGTGCAGCGTAGATTCACTGGGATGATACCTGGGATGAGAAGTATTAGTTATAATGAGAGACTTGAGAAAACAGGGCTGTAATCACTTGAAGCAGAAGGTTAAGGGAAGCATTCGGAATCATGAAAAGATTTGAGAGGGTGACTAGTGAAAAGTTATCTCCACTGGCCAGTGAATAGGTAACAAGTGTGCAAGTATCAATGGGGAGGTTAGAAGATTTTGTCCATGCTAAGAGTTATGACATTTATCACCTCTAGTGGCTATTGAAGCTGATTCAATCACAATCACAAAGTTTTAATGATGGTTAGACAATCACTTGAAGAAAAAAAATTAAAGGTTACAGGGAATGAGCAGACAAATGGGACTAAAGTAGTTAGGTGGATCTCACAGTAGTGCAGGCACAATGGACCAAAATGGCTTCCCTCCATGTTTAAATTTGTGTGAATTTGTGATACAAAAATATCTATGATACTTTCTCTCCGAGTTCCTTGAGCTGAACGACCCAGCTGATCGGTCTGTGCCAGACGTTCCAGCACATCCTTCGATACCTCGGCACTGGTCTTCATCTCAGGCTGCTGACTAGTCTTCACTCCCTGAGAGGCGCTGGTATCTTCCTGATACAAAAAGAAGATAAATTCAGGCCCATTAATGCTCACTTCTACCAATACACTATAAAACATCATGCATTGCTCTTTCTAACCACAAGCAATGCTCAGGCCTTGGTGAAGGCAACAGAGTCTGTTGCAATTTTCAGGAATAATTCTGGGAACTTCTTCTCCAACTCAATAATGTAACTAAGCAAGTTCAAGGAGGCCATGGTTACCCATGAACCTTCATTAGATGATCTAAACTAACCAACACAGCCCCTAAATGCCCCATTGGCCTGTTCCTCCCTCAGGAACTTTTCAAGCCCCTTCTTAAAGGATGGTAGTATATTGTACATAACGCCAACATTTCATGTTTATAAAATTAGCCCAAATCACTCACCACTTTACCAGTCACCATTAAAATTATAAAACATTATTCATTCCCAAATATGATAATTACTGGGAAGGGAAGTTTAAAATTAGGAAATTGGAAATACTGGAATACAGGGTAACATCTTATTTCTTTATGTTAAATAAAAATATATTAATGGCAGATTTGGAAATCAACCCAAGTTAGTGATGGGTTCCAATAGGTGTGAACCAACTGTCTGCCATTAGGAGTTTATCTTGCAAAATTTTAATCACAAATTACTATTTTATAATCATAAATTATAATTTCCCATGAATTACTTTATTTTGGGGAATTTTTTAAATAATAATTCTCCAAAACAGGGACTCAAATCTTGACTACAATTCACTAATTTATGCAAAAATAATGACTAAACTGCAATGAGACTAAAATATTAATAATTTGCTTTATGTGCTTGGCGATTAAATGGTAAAAAGAAACATTTCCGATTTTACTGCATTCATGTGCAACTCTTAGTTTGGATCCAGAACATTTTTGGATGATGTAGCCAATGTTGCCAGGGGCAACGAATATTAAGGTAAAGCAAGTGCTATTAAATGAATTGTAAGTATTAAACAGGCTAATGTTTACTGAGTTAGAGCTGGCTGTGTTGGTATCTGCACTTGGATTTCCAGGGCATGCCAGTCACTTTGCTACTCGTTATGCATACAATAGATGACTGGAAAATCACTCTTAAGTTATTGATAGAAAACTGCTTGTTACAGAAAATACATGTTACAAAAACTGCAGAAATAAAACAAACAAATAATCTCTTGCTCCTAGGCCTATTATAATTCAAAAGCAACGAGACCCTTTGGCTGGTTGAGCATGCCCCACTCGTGCCAGAGTCTGTACAGCATTGGACACATTTGGCTGGGTGCCACCGCTCTTTAAGAAAATAAGTAGCGTCACATGAGCTGCTAGTGCTTGAGGTAGCCTGCCATGTGATGCCAGAGACACAAGAGCTACTGTAGCTGCAGCTGCATCTCAACATCTGTATTAATCCGAGAAGCCTACACAGAATATCAGCTAAAGGAAATTCATCCCAGGCAATCCCATTCCCTAGGACTCTGAAAAAGCTCAAATTCAGAATGAACTGTTTGTTTGCTGAACCAAGTCTTTTGGAGTGCCGACCAAGGCTTGAAAAAACAATTATTTTCCCAACCTCCTCTAAGTACAGGTTCTATAGCAGTTCTTGTACTATGAGCTGATTCCAGGGTCAGTTACAAGATTTAACAGTTGCCTCCAGCTGTAACCTATTATGACACCTAATATATAAAACGTAAAAGTACAAATAAGAGCTAAATAGCAGCAGTCATGGCATTCTGTAGTATGTCTTCTGAATATTTCTGGCTGACTGCAGCGCTATATACTTTACTGGCAGGATTTCTTGTTAAAATGAGAGGTAGGCTGGTAAAACGCTGAAAATCATCTAATGTGCATGTTATTAACAGAATACAAAGCTTGCTAACTTTGAAAAATAATATGACACTTTATATTTAATTCTGCTTTTCTATTCATATAATTATTCATGACTTTTTCTATTTAATTTTTTCCCTCCGTTTCAGTCCCTGTTGCACCGAAAATCCATTCGCCTCTCCAAGAAGTCTCCTACAGCTGTTGTGATGGGTGAAAAGGAAGATCCAATGTCAATGGTGCTCAGTTGGCAGGATATGATCTTTTCACAGAGCAGATGGGCCTATTATCAGGGGTAGCATCAGCTTAGTGGTTGAGAGATTTTTTTTCCCACCACAATTCTCGATCCCCTCAGCCAGTTGAATACCTAGAGTTTACCTCATTAAGAAATCTAATTTTTGCAAACATACCAAGGGAAGACCTGCTCCCAGAGCTTTAATGAGGTGTGAGCAGAGTCCCAAGTGAAGCTGAAACCATAGCTTTCTAGCTTGGTGCTAATTACCAGGAAAGCAGATGTCACTAGATTATAGTCAGTCACAATAACGAAAAAAATAAATTGCTTAATGTCTTCTTAGCATGGAGTAAAGTTATTCCTTCCTGGCTCCACTAACAATAGACAAAGATTTTTTTTGTTCCAAAATGTCATGCAAACGTTTTGCAGTGCAATCTCATTATCAGTCAGAAATGATGCTGCGGCTGAATCGTAGCCCTCGGCGAGTGCTATGTAAGTAGTATGTCAGGAGTAAGGATGTCACGTAAGCTGCAGATTTCCTCTATTCCCCCACTCTTGCAAATGATCCATTTGAAATGATAAGATTTTTTTCTGTGTGTAAGTTTAGTTGCTATATGAAGAATGACAATGTTGAATTATGTTTGAGATTTTATTCCAAATTATTCTAATGGTAATTGTCTGATGTAAAGATTCTCTGGCTTCATTAGAAGGCTACGCAAAATATCATACAACACACCCTCCTACTCTAAAACTGCTATTCTTTGACAGTAACCATGTGGGAGGCAAGGAGAAGTCATTGCTCTTTGTCTTGAAGCAAGCTTAAAAAAAGTACAGAAAAGAACTTAAAATAATTTGTGTGTCTAAAACAAATTGGCAAAAATGTTAGGACCTTGAGTATCGAGTCCTGTATACCACCAACATTTGTTGATTGAAAATCTATACACAGATGGAATTAAGTGGCATCTCTTGGAGTGGAAGTTATAAGGTCAATGTCCTGATTATGGGGGTAGTCTCTCAATTTGTCAGCCACTCTAAACTGTTAAGTAAATGTGCACCCTTCTGAACACCGAGAACTCAAAAGACTGAATTGGGAAGGCTAGTAGACTTGGTGAGACAGAAAACATAAAATGGTGGCCTATATTATTGCTCTTTCTAGCAGCTAATCTGATTAGTGAGTTGAAGTTTCTCATTGGGAAATGCTTCTAAGCTGTTGTGCTCATCCAGTCTGAAAAATTAAGTGGCCCCTTGTGACTGCTATTCTATAGCTTTCTTGTTCGTTGACTCAGTGCAGGCAGTAACGTAAACCATTTCCAGATTGTAATATTACAAAATAGGGAGCATCCTCTTTTATTCATGACTTGAGAAGTTTTGTTCAAAATCAGGAGCATCCTGAATAAATCTGAATGGGTTATCAGGCATGTTTTACTTTGGAGGAAAGACTGACCAGACAGTAAGAATTCATTAGACTGTCAATACAGGATTCCTTCTACCAAGAAAATTCAGTGAATTTATCACCAGTCTAAACAGAATTCATCCAGTTTTAGAAGCTGAACAGTAACTAACTGGTAACCTCTCGTGGCTTGTTAGCATTGAACACTAATGACCTCACTGGGGATTGGCTGAAGGAGATACTGAGCCAGTCAGCATATGGGAGCTGAATTATGGTGCGCGTTGAAGCTGCTGCACCCTGGCTGGAATTCCCCCTCCAATTCATAGTCAATTATTGAGAGAAATTATCTCCTATATATCTACTGATATTAAAGGGGAACGGCAATAATGTTATTAGAATATCGTAACTCATTAATTATCAATTTACTTCCCATTATGATTGCAAATGAAACAGTGAAAAATGATAAGCAATGGTGGCAGGTGTTTTTCTTTTAAATTTCCCAATTCCCAGTATGTATGAGCGGTTAATGAAAGGAATTACCCAACCTGCTGCTTCAGAGAGGTATGTATGTTGGAGTGGGAGACAAGAAGTAATAAAGCACTATAGGAGAGTAAGAAAGGCTGTTGTTTGACTCAGCTCATGATGATATTACAATGTAAGTCACGTGCCAACTCAAAGAATACACAAAATGACAATTGCTTGCGGAGATGAAAAATGATACATTTCTGTTATATTTTTATTTTACGCTCCGAATGCCAGAGGATTGCAAATTTATACTTTAATCTATGGGCCTAGAAATTATTGTTTGTTATAAACAGTTTAGTGCCAATATTAAAGACATTTGTATGCTAATATCACACACAGTACTTGCTAGACTAGACGTCTTAACTTCTTTTCTAGGACTTTCCCATATTCAGCTTCCTTGCTTTATCATACTGTACTTTGTAGCAGCTCCTGCCCCCCTCCTCCAATAATGCCATTATCTGGTAAAACAAGTTTTTAAAAAAACAAAACTGAACAAAATGGCAGAAGCAAGCTAAAGAGCAGTAGGCTGGACCTGTGCATTGGAGCATTGGTTCCTAAACTGGTATCAGAAAAGCAATAAAAACAAAATTAAGCAGGTATCTTGTAACATCATTAACCAGATGAGCCAACGATGACAGTGATCCTTAAATACAAGTCATCCAGTGCTGGAACAGGGCATCGAGATTAAGCACATTAACCAAATGCTGAAAATAATACAAGGTGGTTCGAAATAAGAGTTGTTCATTCAGAAAATCTAATTCACTTAATTAAAGCCAATGAATGTAATTTGCCCGAGGACAGCGCACCAGCGTCTGTTTCGTTTCTATTCTGGACACTGTGGCAATATTAAGTAGCTTCCAGTAGTTTCTGTAGGTGGAGAGCTTCTGATTGCATGGTTCACCAAACCACACAGATTTGTTCAAGGCAGACTGTCGGCAACTGTCAAGAGTGTACTCAATCTGTAGAAAGATTAGCACATTGAATATAGCACATAGCACATTTCTACCCAAGAATGGAGCAGACATTATGTGAAACATCAATCGGTTGGTTAGATCAAAAGCAGCAGCTCGCCTGGATTAGAATCAGTGTGATGAAGTGAAACAATACTGAAAAAGTAGGTTAATGTTTATAGTGGAAGCAAATTAAAATATTCCTACAATTTCTGGTAGTGGGAACAAGAGAAATTCAGTATTTGGTGATTAGATATTATAAGTTTCCTTCAGTTCTTTACATCATTCTTTACATCCACTAGCTGGAGTCATACCTTGCACAAAAGAACATCCTGGGGGTCACCATTGACCAGAACCTTAACTGGACCAGCCACACAAATACTGTGGCAACAAGAGCAGGTCAGAGGCTAGGTATTCTGCAGCGAGTGTCTCACCTCCTGACTCCCCAAAGCCTTTCCACCATCTACAAGGCACAAGTAAGGAGTGTGATGGAATACTCTCCACTTGCCTGGATGAGTGCAGCTCCAACAACACTCAAGAAGTTCGACACCATCCAGGACAAAGCAGCCCGCTTGATTGGCACCCCATCCACCACCTTAAACATTTACTCCCTCCACCACCGGTATACCGTGGCTGCAGTGTGTACCATCTCCAAGATGCACTGCAGCAACTCGCCAAGGCTTCTTCGACAGCACCTCCCAAACCCGCGACCTCTTCCACCTAGAAGGACAAGGGCAGCAGGCGCATGGGAACACCACCACCTGCAGCCGGGAAAAAGATTTCAAAAATGGTAATCAGGTCCTGCTGTTAATTTCGACAGGACCTGAGGGAAACCTGTGCTTCCGGGGTTCCCGAATGCAAAACCGACGCCCTGCCAACACCCCCCCCACCCCCCACACCACCCGGCTCCTGCTCCCTCCTCATCTCCACGTGCATATTGGTGCCGTTGTCTCACTAGAACTGATTCCAGAGAAAAAGTTACATCCCAGGAAGCCACACCTGCCAAGCCGCTGGAGTTAGGTAGAGACTCCTCCAACAAACCAAATATATAATTTAGGGAGACATCCTGCAATGCCTGCACATGGGCTCAATGCTCCAACATCATCTTTTGTCTGAAAGCATGATCTGTGAGATCATAGTCCCTATTCCTAGGTTCCACAGCCAAGGTCACACCATTGTGAGACGTCATCATCCTCCTTCACTATCTCTCGTGAGTTGTGTTTCACCCAGTGCATTAACCTCCGCATCTCTAGTCTTATGTCCCTGGGTGCTAGTATGTGGGCTGGCACTGGGAAGTGAGGGAATGAATTATGGCGTGGGTGAAGGTATTCTGGCAGGACAGCAGCAGGGGTGAAGATTTCTCTTTCTCCATTTCATCGCCCACATCTGAAAGCATCTGTTCTACTAGGAATACAAAATAATAATAATTAAAATGAGGCCTCTGACCAGTAAGTTGCACTTCATAGTGAATAGTGCAATTAATTGTTGTAGTGTCTATGTGTTTATTATGGCAACATAAGACTCAGGAATAGGATTAATTCATCCATATGCAAATCTGATTGTGACAGCTTCCCACCAATCTCTCCATCTCTAAACACCTTTGGCCACCGGAGTCCTATTATACACACGTCACATAATAACTGACACTCAGGGGATTAGCAGATGCAGTTTATGTGAGAAGTGTGCAGAGTAACTATGATCATGCATTATCCAGCTGGGATGTTGACAGAATGCCAACTATACACAGTAGCTTAAGACTGCTGACACCCCCATACAAGCATGAAATTCCACAGAGTGAATGTGCCAAGATGGTAATATAGTAGGTGCTGGTTATATGACCTTTACAGGGAGGATGAGGCACTTACCTTGCCCATTCTGATCAAATTGTTGCACTGTGTTGGTGACCTTGGGGCAGTGGAGGTGGCACTAACAGTTTCAGCTACCTCCCTCCACTGTGCCCTCACCAAGATGCCAAGTTCCCTGTGTGCCAAACAATCCCACCCATCTTGCCCTCATAGCTTATAGTAATGCTTCCATTTCTGCTTTACCAATAATCTCTACTTATCACCACTCATACCTTACAACCATCGCTTCACTTCACCCTCACACCCTTAGCACTGCTGCAATACTCACACCCACATCTCACACCTTGCACACAATGTCAGCTATTCAATCATGACAGGCACATCACCCAAACACATTGCACCACACTCACTGACATACTTCTCTTTCTCTTGCAGGCCAAGGTGGTTCACAACCGCCATGAGCAGCAGCGGACAGGCGGAGGGGCAGGCTGATGTCCACGACCTCAGCCAGCTCTAGGAAAGAGTTCTGGAGATAATTGTACGGCAGATTGTAGAGGCTGTGGCAACCGATGAGGTTGAACCCTTTGGGGACAACAACGGTATGGTCATTCCTAATCTTTCTTCTCACATGCCACTTCCCCCTAATCCCACAATCTCTTCTCACTTTCAAGCTAATGATGCTGTATTCATTAATATCTTGCTTCCCCCGCTCCTCCCCTCACCATAATGCGACTCTTGTGCCTTTCTGCTTTCAGATAAGCAACAAGCACTGGAGCAGCCTGTCCCCGAGGGGGGAGAAGAAGAGGAAGAAGAAGACACTGCGTTACTACATCTGTCACTCGCAGACACCAGCTCAGAAACTAGCACTACGCGTACTTTAGAGGCTAGTGTAGTAACGGGATCGGCACAGGGAGAGGCACCGGGCACGAGTGGGCTGCAGCCAGGCAGGGAGAAAGGGTAGCTCGGGGGCCAGCTCCCCGGAGGACGAGTTCGCGTGCAAGTTCTGCTGCACAGGACTCAGATGAGGGCCTCGATGGGGCGGCCTTCAGAAAAAGGGTGATTGGCATGCACACCGAAATGATGGGTGCAATGGCAAGATGCCAGAGAGCATCTCAGCAATGTCAAGGAGTGTGGAGGAGTCCGCCTCCAACATTGCACGGGGCTCTGCGCAGAGCATGGAGCCCAGGATTTCCAGGACTCCCAAAGAGACTGTGTTGACCCAGATGTGATGGTGCGTCTGATGGGCAATGTCGCAGCTGCCATTGCGGCACAGGCGGAAGCGACCCAATGTCTTAACGTGGCAGCGGAAACGCAGACCGCTCTCGTGCAGTCTCAGCTTGATGCCACCCCAGTTCTGACTGCTGCCATTGTGGTTGGGTTTACTACTGTCGACCGAGGCTTACAGGGTGTCGCAGCAGCCCAGCAGTCTGTGCTCCAACAGATTGCTAGGAATGCTGAGGCGCACCCCAGGGGAAGTAGCAGTGGATCAGTGGAGCAGGACCCTGCTGTCCTCTCTCAGGATGACAGCATTCCTGTTCCCACCACTGGCACTCCACCATTGCCCTTGCCGCTACCTGTCAGCCAGCCAGCCCATACTGCTGCTGCCCATGCCGAGGTGGTGCAGTCTACAGCCGGGCCTTCTAGGGCCAGAGCTGCTCGAGGTCATCCTGCAAGGCCATCTGAAGTCTGCCCCATGGAATCTCAGCAGCCTTTCACCAGCCATGCTGCAGCCACTGGGGGAGCACTTCGTAGGAGCACGAGGACAGGAAAGGGCACCCAAATGACAAGCACTAAGGGATTGCACAAGGGTGATAAAATCATATTGTTGCTGTAAATATCTGTGAAGTGATTTTTGATAAATTTATTAATTTTGTTTGGAATCTTTTGTGCCCAGGAG
Source organism: Squalus acanthias (assembly GCA_030390025.1). Taxonomy (NCBI): domain Eukaryota; kingdom Metazoa; phylum Chordata; class Chondrichthyes; order Squaliformes; family Squalidae; genus Squalus; species Squalus acanthias. Next base: position 149,044,051 of record CM059427.1, read on the forward strand.
AACGCTGTGATATTCCATGACAGAGGGACGGTAGATGGGGATGTAGTGAGCGACGGGGATCTGGGATTTCATTCATTGGAATTGGAGTCTGATGAGCCGTTCATGGACAGCCCATCTGGAAGGGGGAATGGCTGCCTGCCTCCTTCCTCCCTCCTCGTCCACTTCCTCTTCCTCCTCCTCCTCCTCCTCCTCCTCTCCCTCGTCCTCCTCTTGAGGTGGTCCCACAATCCCTGCTGGCCAAGTTGTGAAGCAAACAGCAGACCACCACGAAATGGGACACCCACTCCGATGTGAACTGGAGGCCTCCTCCTAAGCGGTCAAGGCAGCGGAACCGTTGCTTCGGTAGCCTGATGGTCTGCTCAATGATGTTTCTGGTGGAAGCTTAGCTACTGGGTACGAGTGTTGGGGTTGCGGAGGGGAGTTATGAGCCAGGTGTAGAGCGGATAGCCCTTGTCTCCGAGCAGCTACCCTCGAGTTTGCTGTGGTGACTGGCACTGACTCAGGATGAAGGCATCATGACTGCTGCCAGGATAGCGGGCTTCCCCATGGTGCAGGGCGGCATTGACTGCACACACGTTGCTTTGTGGGCACCGTATAACAATCCTGAGATCTTCTGTAACCACGAAGGCTACCACTCACTTAATCTGCAGTTGGTGTGCGACCACGCCCAGCGCTTCCTGATGGTCAATGCCCGCTATCCTGGCAAAGCCACATGTGCGCTCCTCCGGCTTCTCTCTGCTCAGAGAGAAGATAACGTAGTCCCTTCTCCTGGTGTAGAGAGCATCAGTGACCTCCCGGATTCAGCGATGGATGGCAAACTGGGAGATGTTAGCTATGTCTCCTGCTGCAGACTGGAAGGATCCACTGGCAAAGATATTGAGAGCCACGGTGACCTTGACTGCCACTGGGAGAGCCATGGTCACCCTGCTCTCAGGCTGCAGGTCTGGTTGCAGGAGGTGGCGGAGTTCTGTGACCACCTCCTTGTGAAGCATCGCCTCCTAATACACTGCTCCTCACTTAAATGGATATAAGAGAAGTGCTCTTGGAAGATCCTAGGTGAGTAAGGCCTCCTGCTGAGAGCCCTTTTGGCCCTCCTCCTCCTCCCTCTGCACGCATCTTCTCATCTTCTTCGCTCCCTCCACTCCCTCTCCTGAAGATAGTCGAGCGTGAGGGGGACTGCCAGTAGAGCCACCATGACTGTGAGCAAGTGTTGTGAGCAGAAGCCTTGAAATAAGAATGAAGGCGTTCTCCACTTGCAACAACACACCTTAGAACCTTGCAATAAGTTATTAAAGTTGCTGGAGTTGCAGAAAGCTGCACAGAGCCAGTCAAACTGAACAAACATGGCACGTGCAAGTTGTTGCTAATGATCCCTTTAAATACCGCTGCTACAGCCTCCTTCCTGCTTGTCAACGCTTCCTCAGATCGTCGTACATAAGGCCTGCTGGTAAATGGAGTGGCGAAGTCCAAACTCGCAGATCAGGAGTCAAGTGAATGTTGCACACTCACTGGCGTCACGATCTGCTTCATTTCGATGATTTTTGTTATCGTTGCTATCGGCAGCGCTGCCAGCCATCCGAAACTGACAGCCACCGCAGGACCCGCCACCAGTTGGCCGTCGCCATTTTATCGTCCGATTATGGCGGTAACGGGTGGTGATAAACCACCCAATTTCTAGGCCTATGTATTACAAAGCATTTACAGCGCAGAAACTGGCCATTGGGCCCACCGTGCCAGTGTTTATGCTCCACACGAGCCTCCTCCTGGCCCCCCCACTCTTCATCTAACCCCATCAACATATCCTTCTATTGCTTTCTCCCTTATGTGCTTATCTAGCTTCTCCTTGAATGCATCTGTGCTATTCACCTCAACTATTCCCTGCGGTAGTGATTTCCACATTCTAACCACCCTCTGGGTAAATAAGTTTCTCCTGAATTCCCCCTTGGATTTTATGTTACTATATTATATTTATGGCTCCTAGTTCTGGTCTTGCCCGCAAGTGGAAACATCCTCTATACGTCCACCCTATCAAACCCTTTCATAATCTTGAAGACCTCTATCAGTTCACCCCTCAGTCTTCTCTTTTCTAGAGAAAAGAGCCCCCAGCCTGTTCAATCTTTCCTGATGTATAACCTATCAGTTCTGGTATCATTCTAGTACATCTTTTTTGCACCTTCTCCGAGGCCTCTACATCCTTTTTATATTATAGAGACCAGAACTGTTCCCCGTACTCTCAGAGTGATTCCGTGTTCCCAGCTGACAGCCACACGAGAGCAGCATGGGTCGGAGAATCAGGGCTACAGTGTTGTAGCCCTATTTCTGTTCTATGCCCCCTTCAAGCCCGACTTCCAGCTGACATTGTGGGATGACAGAATCGCCCCAGTCAGCTTTCCTTCTCTTTCAGATGCTGACAGGTCTGCTATACTTTCCCAGCAGTTTCTACTTTTTATTTCAGAATTATTTTCCATATTTCCACAGGCACTGCCCATCTTCTAGTGCCTCACCAAACAGCCATTGCTCATGTTTGAACCTAGACAGTGAGTGGTAACAGGTTATTCCACTACGGTAGGTATCAGAGGCCAGCCTGATCCTGTCACCATCCAGCGTGCCCTTGCCAGTAGGTATCACGCCTGGACCTTCATGATCTGTATTGCTCAGTTCCATGTTATAGATTATATTTATCAATTAAGTCATCAGCGTGTATACAGATAGCATAAATGGACAGTATTGTCATACAAAAGAGAAAATATGGCTATTAATTTTTTAAAAGGCAACATATTTTATTTAACAAGAACCTGCAATTCATTAAAGCAGTCCTTAATGCATGTCACAATAATTAGCATAAGGAGTACAGTGTCCACTATATGTGAACAGCAGCCGTATTTGTTTTATTTTTACAACAATTATTTTATGCAAATTTTCTCCCCTTTCCCTCCCTTAAGGTTTTCATTGTTTTTACACAATATAATTAACAGACCCATTGGGCTTAAAACCTATCTCTTTAACCAAGCTTTTGATCATCTGTCCTAATATTCCTAATGTGGCTCGGTGTCAAATTCTGTTTGATAACACTCCTGTGAAGTGCCTTGGGACATTTTATTATGTTTTCCACCATCTACATGGCACAAGTAAGGAGTGTGATGGAGTACTCTCCACTTGCCTGGATAAGTGCAGCTCCAACAACACTCAAGAAGCTCAACACCATCCAGGACAAAGCAGCCCACTTGATTGGCACCCCATCCACCACCTTAAACATTCACTCCCTCCACCACCGGCGTACCGTGGCTGCAATGTGTACCATCTACAAGATGCATGGCAACATCTCGCCAAGGCTTCTTCGGCAGCACCTCCCAAACCCGCGACCTCTTCCACCTAGAAGGACAAGGGCAGCAGGCGTATGGGAACACCACCATCTGCAAGTTCCCCTCCAAGTCACACACCATCCTGACTTAGAAGTATATCGCCAATCCTTCATCGTCGCTGGGTCAAAATCCTGGAACTCCCTCCCTAACAGCACTGTGGGAGTACCTTCACCACACGGACTGCAGCGGTTCAAGAAGGCGGCTCACCACCACCTTCTCAAGGGCAATTAGGCAATAAATGCTGGCCTTGCCAGCGACGCTCACATCCCACGAACGAATAAAAAAAAAGGTGCTATATAAACGCAAGTTGTTGCTGTTGGGAGTGAGCAGCTACTGTTTGGACTGGCAGAATTAGTTACATCTAATGGCTCGGTGGGATATCACCTCATTTTAACATTTTGGCATTGTAGTACTTCAGTCTGAAACAGCTAAAAAAATGTTAAAAATAAAATTTCACACACTTCATATTTTAACCACAATATAACTAAATATCCGCAAAAACTCAAATAGAAACAAGCCATGTACAGAATTGGGATGTACACTAAGCTTTACCAGTGGAACTGAAAAGCTCATGCCTCCAGGCACCCCTGGCAGCCTGCAGCATATCTGTGGGGAAACTGCAGCCATATCCAATAGGTACATTTAAAAGGCTCCATTATGATATCACTATGTAGGCAAAAGGTCATCACTGCCAGGAGTGACTCCGGATTATCATATCTAACTCTGCAATGAGGCTAACTGGTCAGTGGGGGATCCGTACTGTATTTCATTGCTGCACCCTTTCATTTTTCTCTACCGCCCATTTAAATTATACATTTTAAACCAATCATATCTTAAATTACATCACAACTGTGAAAAATATGTCCACAGTTCCCAGACCACATACGTTGCATGCTTTTTAAAAAAAAAAGTCATACTCACTAAACAGTTAAGATTTCCGAACTATAATTAATTAGTCTCAGAATACCGAGTCAAAGACGTAGAGACAAATAAACAAAAAAATACAGAAAAGGAAGGGTCCATTCCCAAAGTATCTGCTCTGTTTTCTCCATGTATGCTGCCTGATCTGCTGAGTGTTTCAAGCATTTTCCATTTATGTGGAGATAAATCCTAGCTCCACAGTGTTTATCAGTACAATGGTGGAATCCCAGTTAACGCCATACAATAGATCTGAAAATATTTCCGAAAAAAATTACATTATCACCCTTAATAGTACTTGAATGTATAGATTATACTTAAGTTTGTTTGAGATGTAACTAATAATATGTTTTTCTGAATATTGACACCCAACTCTAGTATATTTCTACTAAGTTTGTGATCTTGCAGAAAGACAGATATTAAGCTCTTTAAATACAGCTAATTGTACCTTTAATGTTCAGGTAACAGTATTTTTTTCAGGTAGATTGTCACCTTATTTATTTTAAGTATCATTTGCTAAAATTGTCCTGTATGTCAATAGATAGCTGATGTGGAGCTATTTTTATTTTATAGAGTGGGACATTTATCCTTCAATGAATAGCATCCATTCTTGGATTTTCTCTCCATTTTCATCTTGATAAATTCTGCCTTCATGCGGGCAGGTCAGCAGTGTACCACTAGATCTCTGCCAAAATCCTCTTTAGCCGTCTCAGGGACATGCAAGATGGCAGCCTACTGTGGGCACCTCGTCCAATTTACCATTTTCTCTGTAGGGAGGAGCATGGCCTTCCACACAGCACGCATCAGGAACTGAACAAAGTGGGGAATAAAATCTATATCCCCACTCCATGGGATAAATTTTCACATTCACCACCTGGATGGTAATCCAATTTCAATGAAAGTGGTGACAACAAAAATCTAGCCCCATGGCTCTACATGTTGGTGGTCCAGTGCACAGCAGTACCATGCAATCCCCAGTGACAATCAGTGATCTCTCATTTGAAGGTTTTGCATCTGTGCCAATGTAGTGTATTCGGGAACTGAAAACAAATATACTCGCCAGTGGAAAGCAGAGTTCAGTGCTGCTAAATGACAGAATATACTTCCAACAGGATTTGTTGTTGCCACTAGCTTTGTTTATTGTGTGGTAACTTTGACTTTTCTATTTTGGTTTTACAGTGGGTGTGTGAGTGACTGGTGCAGAAGTTGTATGTCGAATCTTTTGCTTTAATGAGATTGCACCCAAATTCTGCCAAATGTGTTTTTGGCGGGGGGGGGGAAAGAAAATGTAACCAAAATCAAGATGGGGGGAAATTGGTCTTCAGCGATAGTGCAAACCAGGGGATAGCAAATCAGCAGGAGTGCAAAAGGGGCCACTGATTCACTATCACTCGTCTCGCACAATCAATGGAGACTGATTTCACCCCGAGAGAGTTACCACGAGGAAAAAGAAAAGTCGACCAACAGCTCAACCATCTTAACATAGTTGGCAATCTCAGTCCCAAGAAATATTCCAAAGATATATGAGAAAATTGGTTTGGAAAAATGTCCACAGCAAATTTAATTCAAAATTCCTAGTGACTGTCATTTTCAGTAAAACTACAGCTAAATATATTGTTGAGGGAGGAAGAGAGTTCAATTTATATGTATAGAGAAATAAAGAAACATGAAAAGATATACAAAAGGAGAAAAACACCACAGTCACAGAAATTAATTCTCATTTGGTTTATTTTCTAGCTCATACATTCTGTAATGGAAGATCAGATTGCGAGATGGAGGAGAGCAGATGGAAAACACTTTAAATTGGGTGTCCAGATCGCCATAAACTATGAAAATATTCTGCAATTAGAAAGTTCTCCAACCATAAATTAGCCTTGTAACAATATTAGAGTTTTAATATACATAAAATATGAATCCAGTCTTTCAAACGTTGTACCTGGGAATCAATAACGAATTGGCAATTTATCTCAACCTCTAAACAATTGTTTACAGCCTCAGGAAGGTATCGGAGTGAAGAAGGTGAACACTTTAATTCAAAAAAATATTCTTCACCGTGCATTCAAATGTAGGGCAGCAATTAAAACTCTGAAGTGTGAGCTAGGTTTCCCCTCCAAAATATACTGCGTGCAAAACAAGGGGATCATTTACCTTAATTGAGATTTTTTAATTCCTATTTTCGAGCTAGATGTTACTTATAAAGTTGTGACAATCAAACACTTTAAAAATTTCCTCCTTAAAGCTATAGTGGAAAAACAACAATATAACCTTTCCCAGCCCTTAGCCAGGATTTGTCATCCTTATTTTTAATGACCTTGATGTTAAAAAGGAAGGTAAAACCGGCTGTAAAAATGTTAGGGGGAATTTGAACTGGGAGTTGAATTTGTGTGTTGACAGCCAAACACGCCTGACCATTTAACTTTAACTCCCGGGCCTCATCTGCATGCTGCCGGTCAGCTGCCGGAGCTTGACAGGTGGGAAGCAGTAGCTGGCCAGCGGGTGGGAGTGCAAGTTTGGCAAGAGGCCGCCAGCTGGCACCAAAGAAAGGCTCACCAGGACGGGCATGGGCAGGGGCACAGCCATCTTCTTCCCCTCTCTCCTCTTCTCTCCTCCTCCTCGGGGTCCATCGGTGAAAAGGAGAATCATTGAGCAGCAGCAGATAATGTGTGATGCACTGATAGGCCTTCCAAGCACACTGACCACGATTGCTGAGAGAATGGAGGAGTCCGCCTCAAGCATGTGTGGGTTGGTGTCGCAGGGCATTGCGATGAGGTGTTCTTCCATGGTCAAACACTCCAATCAAATGAGTCCATGCACGCCTTGACCATGGTCGTGCAGACTCTGGATGCCAACATATCAGCCACCTTAAATAGGATGACAGATACCTTAGCCATGGCCTTACAGGGCTGCACTAATCTGCACCAAAGTGCTCTCCAGCACAATGGTAGCAGTGTAATGCAGCTGGGCCATGAGAGGTATGATGGCGAAAAGGGGACATGGAAGTGGGTCCTCGACTTGACTCAAAGAGCTTCCATTCTCACTCGCTGCCCCCCCCCTCCCCAGTCAGTAGCCCGCATGCTGCTTCATCTCCTGATGGCCGAGCCTGCCCCTGCACAGGTACAGGTGGAGCAATCTTTGGCGGGGATACACGGGCTCCAAAACTCAGAGGACATCAGCCAAGAGCATCTCAGGAGTCAGAGCAGGGATCTGAGCAGCCTGCCTCTACCTCTGCTCGAGCCACAGTGGTTGCACCACATTGGAGTAGCAGGAAAAGGAAGAGTAAGGCTTTGTAGTTGCACAAGGGGATGCAGATGGGTGTGTCACACATTGTTAGAAGAGTGTGTTGTGTTGATAAGTTTCTGTTGTTTATTTAGGTCATATAAATATCATTCTTTTTCACCACTTTCCCGTCTTGTCCATACGTGGGTGCTGTATGGTAAGTCGCTTTTTAACTTGTTTGGTGATGAATGGGAAGACATGAATTGATGGGTCCAATCGGGGAATGTGCAAGGGGTGGTTGGTTGTTTGCAGGACTGCTTTGTGTCACTGATAGTGGGGGGGGGCGGGGGGGCGGCGGGGTGGGAAGAGTGGCCGTTGCATTTCCTTGTGACGTGGATCCACTTCTGCATTAATCGGGCATCCCTGGCATCTCGAGCAGCACTGTGAACAGCTGGGGGTGCATTGCCCTCATCACCCTCCTCCTGCTCCCCCTCCGCATCATCCAAGGAGGATGTGAGCTCTTCATCTTGTTCCTCCTGCAGGTCCGAACCTCACTGCTGCTGCCCTCACGGCTGGACCCCTCTCTGGTGTGCAGCTACAGGTCTGTGACCAGCAGGCTGCTGGTGCTGCTGGTGCTGCTGCTGCTGGTCATGTTGCTCCTCATTTGAGGTCCAATCTAAGGCAACATCAGCAGCACCCATCCTGGTGTGATAGAGCAAACCTCCAAAGTGTGGAAGAAACCTCCAAAGTGTAGAAAGTCAACTCTCAGCAAATGTACGGTGAGCACCCTTTCCCACTAGCAGGTAAGAAAGCAGCTGTGAGTACTGAGTATTTATTGCTGTACTTCCATGAGATTGATTGGCCCCCTCAATTGCCACTGTGTAGTCGCCTTGCTTTCACTGCAAGGTTCAGGCAGCCCGGGAAATCCATGGACCCAACATTAAACTCAAAAGTCAGTTGAAATATCGCTCTAATTGAGCGATTAACAAATATTTATTGGCAATCCGCCATTCCTGAAGGGGGTTGCACGCACGCAGCCTAACGCGCTCGATTTAAATGCGGATGTCGGCGGGTTGTAGCCGGCTTCCCGACGCTCTCTCAATTTCCCCCGGATTTTATGCCCACCCGCACCCAAACCCACGCGCTCCACCATGTTAAAATTCCCCCCAATATATTGGAGAGTGTTATCTGTAGAATTCATTTCGACTGACTCAGGACTAAATTCTGACTGTCAGAAAATGTTATGCTGACTTAACAGCAAGTGGAAAATGTCAATCTTGCATTAGAACTACGTTGGGTAGTATTACGCTATTTCACAAATGCTGATAGCAGTAAATGCTTTATATTGGTGTGCTGAAAACAATTGAGCCAATTATTCGGAAAGGAGAAATACAATTAACTTGAGTAATAAAGCCACACGACAAATTCTGAATCATTCACTCCCCAAGTTAAAAGTCACATTCAGGCCAGGCCTTAATCTACACCAGCTCAATAAAGTCAATAGAATTTAACTTGTTCTTTGGTATCTGTCAGAATGCCTCAAACAACTGAGTGTGGATACTGTACTGATATATGTGGAGGAACCACAACTGGCGAGTCTCACCCACACTGATACAAAGTACAATGCGTGTAAGAAATCCTCCTTGCATTGAATTACACAGAATGCACACATTGCAGGATGGAGAAAACAATTTATTTCCTGACTCAGTCCAAGACAATCTACAACTTGAGAAAAGAGTACCACAGATAGCTGAACATCCCAGCAACCAATAGCTGCATCCAGGAGGACGCATAAGTGACATGCAGAAGGGGTACCTGCATATGAAAGACAGAAAGCAGAGAATAGGGGTAAAGGGTAGCTATTCAAAGTGGCAGAAGGTGGGAAGTGGAGTCCCACAAGGATCAGTGCTGGGACCACTGTAGTTCACAATTTATATTAACGATTTAGACTTCGGAGTCGAAAACACAATTTCTAAATCTGCGGACAACACCAAATTGTGAGGGATAGTCAACACTGAGGAGGATTGCAACAAATTACAAGAAGACATTAATAAACTTGAAGATTGGGCATATAATTGGCAAATGAATTTCAATCTAGATAAGTGTGAGGTATTACATTTTGGTAAGAAAAATAAGGAGGTCACGTATTACTTGGAAAATAAGAAATTAAATGGGGTAGAAGAGCAAAGGATCTGGGAGCACAAATACACAAATCACTAAAAGTTGCAACGCAGGTTAATAACGCCATAACAAAAGCAAACCAAGCACTAGGGTTTATTTCTAGAGGGATAGAATAAAAAAATAGAGAAGTTATGCTAAATTTGTATCGAACCTTGGTTAGACCACACTTGGAGTACTGTGTGCAGTTCTGGTCGTCATATTATAAAAAGGATATAGAGGCATTGGAGAGGCTGCAAAAGAGATTTATATTGATGATACCAGAATTGCAAGGTTATACCCATCAGGAAAGGATGAACAAGCTCAGTCTCTTTTCTCTTGAAAAGAGAAGGCTGTGGAGTGACCTAATAGAGGTCTTTAAAATTATAAAAGGTTTTGATAGAGTAGACACACAGAGAATTTTTTTATTAATTTGTTCATAAGAACATAAGAAATAGGAGCAGGAGTAGGCCATTTGGCCCTTCGAGCCTGCTCCACCATTCAATAAGATCATGGCTGATCTTCTACCTCATCTCCACTTTCCTGCACTATCCCCATATCCCTTGATTCCCTTAATACTCAAAAATCTATCGATCTCTGTCTTGAATATACTCAATGACTGAGCCTCATCTCAGTCCTAAATGGCCGACCCCTTATTCTGAGACTGTGACCCCTGGTTCTAGACTCCCCAGCAAGGGTAAACATCCTCCCTGCATCTACCCTGTCAAGCCCTGTAAGAATTTTGTATGTTTCAATGAGATCACCTCTCATTCTTCTAAACTCTCAAGAATATAGGCCTAGTCTACTCAATCTCTCCTCATAGGACAATCCCCCCATCCCAGGAACCAGTCTGGTGAACCTTCGTTGCACTCCCTCTATGGCAAGTATATCCTTCCTTAGGTAAGGAGACCAAAACTGTACACAATACTCCAGGTGTGGTCTCACCAGGGCCCTATATAATTGCAGCAAGACATCTTTACTCTTATACTCAAATCCTCTTGTAATAAAAGCCAAAATACCATTTGCTTTCCTAATTGGGTGCTATACCTGCATGCTAACTTTCAGTGATTCGTGTACAAGGACACCCAGGTCCCTCTGAACACCAACATTTCCAAATCTCTCACCATTCAAAAAATACTATGTTTTTCTATTTTTCCTACCAAAGTGGAAAATTTCACATTTCTCCACTTTATATTCCATTTGCCATAGGCGTCGCTGGCAAGGCCAACATTTATTGCCCATCCCTAATTGCCCTTGAGAAGATGGTGGTGAGCCATCTTCTTGAACCGCTGCAGTCCGTGTGGTGAAGGTACTCCCAGAGTGCTGTTAGGGAGGGAGTTCCAGGATTTTGACCCAGCGATGATGAAGGAACGGCGATATATTTCCAAGTCAGGATGGTGTGTGACTTGGAGGGGAACTTGGAGGTGGTGGTGTTCCCATGCGCCTGCTGCCCTTGTCCTTCTAGGTCATGGGTTTGGGAGGTGCTGCCAAAGAAGCCTTGGTGAGTTGCTGCAGTGCATCTTGTAGATGGTACACACTGCAGCAACGGTACGCTGGTGGTGGAGGGAGTGAATGTTTAAAGTGGTGGATGGGGTGCCAATCAAGCGGGCTGCTTTGTCTTGCATGGTGTCGAGCTTCTTGAGTGTCGTTGGAGCTGCACTCATTCAGGCAAGTGGACAGTATTCCATCACACTCCTGACTTGTGCCTTTTAGAAAGGCTTTGGGGAGTCAGGAGCTGAGACACTTGCCGCAGCCTACCTAGCCTCTGACCTGCTCTTGTTGCCACAGTATTTATGTAGCTGGTCCAGTTAAGTTTCTGGTCAATGGTCAACCCAGGATATTGATGGTGGCGGATTCAGCGATGGTAATGCTGTTGAATGTCAAGGGGTGGTGATTAGATGCTCGCTTTTTGGAGATAGTCATTGCCTGGTACTTCTGTGGCATGAATGTTACCTGCCACTTATCAGCCCAAGCCTGAATGTCGTCCAGGTTTTGTTGCATGCAGGCATGGACTGCTTCATTATCTGAAGAGTTGCGAATGGCACTGAACACTGTGCAGTCATCAGCGATCATCCCTACTTCTGATGGAGTGAAGGTCATTGATGAAGCAACCGAAGATGGTTGGGCCTAGGACACTGCCCTGAGGAACTCCTGCAGCTGTGATGATTGACCTCCACCCACCACAACCATCTTCCGTTTGTGTTAGGTATAACTCCAGCCAGTGGAGAGTTTTCCCCCTGAGTCCCATTGACTTCAGTTTTACTAGGGCTCCTTGATGCCACACTCGGTCAAATGTTGCCTTGATGTCAAGGGCAGTTACTCTCACCTCACCTCTGGAATTCACCTCTTTTGTCCGAGTGGTCCTGGCAGAACCTAAACTGGGCATCAGTGAGTAAGTGCTGCTTGAAAGCACTGTCAATGACACCTTCCATCACTTTGCTGATGATTGAGAGTAAACTGATGGGGTGGTAATTGGCTGAATTGGATTTGTCCTGCTTTTTGTGAGCAGGACATACCTGGGCAGTTTTCCACATTGGTTGCAAACGCTTCAGCCTTGTCTTTTGATGTTACCTGCTGGGCTCCACCATCATTGATTATGGGGATATTCATGGAGCCTCCTCCTCCCGTTAGTTGTTTAATGGTCCACCACTATTCACGACTGGATGTGGCAGGACTGCAGAGCTTTGATCTCATCCGTTGTTTGTGGGATCGCTTAGCTCTGTCTATAGCATGCTGCTTCTGCTTTTTAGCATGCATGTAGTCCTGTGTTGCAGCTTCCCCAGGTTGGCACGTGCTGAGGGTCTGGAGTAACATATAGGCCAGACGAGATGGCAGATTTCCTTCCCTAAAGGGCATTAGTGAACCAGATGGGTTTTTACGACAATCCGATAGTTTCATGGTCACCATTACTGATACTAGCTTTTTATTCCAGAATTATTTAATTAACTGAATTTAAATTCCCCAGCTGCTGTGGTGGGATTTGAACTCACGTCTCCAGATCATTAGTCCAGGCCTCTGCATTACTAGTCCAGTAACATAACCAGTATGCTACTGTTCCTGTTCCCACTTGTGGGGGAAGAGCAAAACTAGAGGCCATCAATAGAAGATAGTCACCAAGAAATCAAATAGGGAATTCAGAAGAAACTTCTTTAACCAGAGAGTGGCGAGAATGTGGAACTTGTTACCATATGGAGTGGTTGAGGTGAATGGTATAGATGCATTTAAGGGGAGGCTAGATAAGCATATGAGGGAGAAGGGAGTGGAGGATTATGCTGAGTTAGATGAGGAAGGATGGGAGGAGGCTCGAGTGGAGCATAAATGCTAGCATGGACTGGTTGGGCCGAATGGCCTGTTTCTGTGCCGTATATTCTATGTAATTCTATGAAACCAGACTGAAAACCTGTGACGAAGTGGGGAAGAGAGGACACTTGAGAAAAAGTAAATATTTGACTTCAAGAACCATAAAATTATTGCAGGAAACGTGATACATCAGTGCAGTTGCATTCACTATAATCTGAGGTGTTGATTGCAAATAAATTTTTAAAAAGCAACAAAATATCCAAGTGTTTATGTGCAATATCTCCAAACTGCATCATTCTGTCCATGAGCAATATTTGCAATAATAAAATTGTATTAAAAAAATATAGATTAATCAATGCATGATATCATATCATAAATTGCCTACTAAAATGTCACTTTGCTCAATTCATATATTTACAACGCGCTGGTTTTCAAGATTTTGAAAGGCCCTGGAATTCAAAGGGTACTCTGCTGGGTGACACTCAAGGGCCACCTCAGTCACCAAAAGTCTGAATGCTCAACTCAGAATTTATGTAGGACCTTTCATGTCATCAGGACATCCAAAAGCACTTCATCAATAAGTTACTATTTTTGAAGTGCAGACACTGTTGTAATGTAGGGATATGAAGCAACAATTTTCACACAAAAATATCCCACAAACAGCAATGCAATAAATAAGCAGATAATCAGTTATTTACTGACATTAGTTGAGGGATAAGTGTTGGCCACGACATCAGGAGAACTCAACTCACCGGGAGAACTTCAAATAGAACCATGGGGGGGAATTTTGCCGGTGCTCAGGGGGTGGGTTTGGAGGCGGGACTGCTGGCAAAATTGCAAAGATTGACAGCGGGTCCCGAACCCGCTGTCAACCCGCCTCCATACAATCTTCCCAAGTGTTGGGTCCCCGATTTGCGCAGGGACCCGACACCTAGAGGCGGGAAGAGGATTATAGGCACTTAACTGCCTGTTAACTGGTAGTTAACAGGAAGTTAAGAGGCTTTTTTCAATTTTGACAGGTCGACTGCGGGCTTCCCAACATCTGTACACCACGCCAGGGTAAGTGTGGCGTGCTGTGGGTCTACTGTAAGGTTTGTGCTTTGATGACAGCTGCAGAAGTGGTGTGAAGGATCCAATGGTACACTGGTGAGTTTCAGAGGTAAGAAAATGTTAGGAAAATCATTTTTAATGTATTTAGACTTTTCTATAGGTGACAAGTTTTGAAGTGTTTGTGTAATCCCACCTCATTGGGAGAACTTCTCTCACCAGTGACAGATTGCTTCTGTAACCTCACCTGCAGCTGCCATCTGTTTTATCCTAAGGAGAGAGTCACTGGAGAGCCTGGGTTCAAGGGCACACCTTTGTACAGTGATTGGCAGTGTTTGCAGCACCTCAATGCTGTCAAACACTGAAAAATCATCTGTCAAAAAACAATGTGCATGTCCCCTTTAAGAAAACCAGCAGATGACGCGTCATCAACTGACATCATCTGACACTGGCTTTCTCTTAATTGGCCGGCAAGCCCACAGGGCGGGTTTAACAAGGCCAATTGATGTAAAATTACGGCTGTGCATCGGGCGTCGTTGGGGGCGGGATCGGAACCTGGAATCCAGCTGACCCGTTCCCAACTCGCACCGAAAGGTAAGATCGCGGCCATAGTATCTTATACATCCAGATGGGTCCTTGGTTTAACATCTCATCCAAAAATAGGGAGCAAGTACGAAATTGTAATGAGGTGGAATTCTATGCTTCATAAAAAAGAGTTAAACATTTTCATGTGTCTGTGAGACCAAGTCGGAGAGCAGGGCTTCCATTATCTCTATAATAGAGGTTTAAAGGCACAAAATGAAGAGAGAACATTAATGGCAATTCATGGCATTACACAACAGATTAGCAACGGCTCCCAATGGCCTTCTTATAGAACTCCCACAGAAAGGTCTTCAAAGTACTTGCGTGCTCTGAATAACAATATCCCAGAACAGCTAGAAGGAGCATTGCTGATTTCACAACAATGCAGTGAGCAGATTGACCAGGGACGTGCTCAGCCCAGTCCAGTTGTGTAATATTATGCAGTGTTTTTATTTAAACAGGCTTATTAAAGTAGTCACACAGAGGAGTTGTATATGATCGTATTTACTGGTGGGCTCAGTGGAATTGTAACCCCCATCTTCAGTAATTCTAGCAAAGTATAGATGAGTAAAATACCACTTTTGATTGTCGATGTTTTTTCTAAAAATTGGTGGATAGAGGAATTACTACCTTTGTTGAGTGAAACTGCTTTTTTTCTGTCCACAGTACACCAGTGTGACATTTTCTAATTGCTATATAAACTATCCTCATGACCATTCTGAGCTTATCAAGTCGTTAACAAATAAGAACCCGTTTTGGGCTATTGGGCTCACACCCATTAGGTGCTGGGCTAAACCTGCCCAAACTCATTTCATATAGGATCCTTATAACCAGCAGAGAGAGAGTAATAGTGTTCAGTGATTAATCTCAACAACACCAACAACTTGTATTTATAAAGCGCCTTTAACGTAGTAAAATGTGCCAAGGTGCTTCACAGGAGCGTTATCAAACAAAATTTGACACCAAGCCACATAAGGAGACGTTAGGGCAGATGAGAGGTAGGTTTTAAGGAGCGTCTTAAAGGAGGAAAGAGAGGTAGAGAGGCGGAGAGGTTTAGGGAGGGAATTCCAGAGCTTAGGGCCTTCGCAGTTGAAGGCACAGCCACCAATGGTGGAGCGATTAAAATCAGAGATGCTCAAAAGGGCAGAATTAGAGGAGCGCAGATATCTCGGAGGGATGTGGGGCTGGAGGAGATTACAGAGATAGGGAGGGGCGAGGCCATGGAGGGATTTGAAAACACGGATGAGAATTTATGAAATCGAGGTGTTGCTCAACCAGGAGCCAATGTAGGTCAGCGAGCACTGGGCTGATGGGTGAACGGGACTTGGTGCGAGTTAGGACACGGGCAGCAGAGTTTTGGATGACCTCAAGTTTACGGAGGGTAGAACGTGAGAGGCCGGCCAGGAGTGCGTTGGAATAGTCAAGTCTAGAGGTAACAAAGGCATGGATGAGGGTTTCAGCAGCAGATGAGATGAGGCAGGGTCGGAGTCAGGCAATGTTCCAGAGGTGGAAATAGGCAGTCTAACTGATGGGACAGATATTTGGTCAAAAACTAATTTCAGGAGGAGGAGGCTCCATGAATATCCCTATCCTCAATGATGGCGGAGCCCAGCATATGAGTGCGAATGACAAGGCCGAAGCATTTGCAACAATCTTCAGCCAGAAGTGCTCAGTGGATTATCCATATCGGCTTCCTCCTGACGTCCCCACCATCGCAAAAGCCAGTCTTCAGCCAATTCGATTCACTCCACGTGATATCAAGAAAAAGCTGAACGCACTGGATACAGAAAAGGCTATGGGCCCCGACAACATCCCGGCTGTCGCGCTGAAGACTTGTGCTCCAGAACTAGCTGCGCCTCTAGCCAAGCTGTTCCAGTACAGCTACAACACTGGCATCTATCCGACAATGTGGAAAACTGCTCAGGTATGTCCTGTCCACAAAAAGCAGGACAAATCCAATCTGGCCAATTACCACTCCATCAGTCTACTCTCAATCATCAACAAAGTTATGGAAGATGTCATCAAGAGTGCTATCAAGTGGCACTTACTCACCAATAACTGGCTCACCGATGCTCAGTTTGGTTTCCGCCAGGACCACTCGGCTCCAGACCTCATTACTGCCTTGGTCAAAATATGGACAAAAGAGCTGAATTCCAGAGGTGAGGTGAGAGTGACTGCCCTTGACATCAAGGCAGCATTTGACTGAGTGTGGCAACAAGGAGTCCTAGTAAAACTGAAGTCAATGGGAATCGGGGGGAAAACTCTCCACTGGCTGGAGTCATACCTAGCACAAAGGAAGATGGTTGTGGTTGTTGGAGAGTAATCATCTCAGCCCCAGGACATCGCTGCAGGAATTCCTCAGGGCAGAGTCCTAAGCCCAAACATCGTCAGCTGCTTCATCAATAACCTACCCTCCATCATAAGGTCAGAAGTGGGGATGTTCGCTGATGATTGCACAGTGTTCAGTGCCATTCACAACTCCTCAGATAATGAAGCAGACCATGCCCGCGTGCAACAAGACCTGGACAACATTCAGGCTTGGGCTGATAAGTGGCAGGTAACATTCACGCCACACAATTGCCAGGCAATGACTATCTCCAAAAAGCGAGCGTCTAACCACCGCCCCTTGACCTTCATCGCCGAATCCCTCACCATCAACATCCTGGGGCCATGATGCGGAGATGCCAGTGTTGGACTGGGGTGGACAAAAGTGAGAAGTCGCGCAACACCAGGTTATAGTCCAACAGTTTTATTTGAAATCACAAGCTTTCGGAGCTGCTGCCCCTTCATCACCTGACGAAGGGGCAGCAGCTCCGAAAGCTTGTGATTTCAAATAAAACTGTTGGACTATAACCTGGTGTTGTGCGACTTCTCACTTTTGAACATCCTGGGGGTCATCATTGACCAGAAACTTAACTGAGCCAGCCACATAAATACTGTGGCTAGTAGAGCATGTCAGAGACTGGGTATTCTGCGATGAGTGTCTCACCTCCTGACTCACCAAAGCCTTTCCACCATCTACAAGGCACAAGTCAGGAGTGTGATGGAATACTCTCCACTTGCCTGGATGAGTGCAGCTCCAACAACACTCAAGAAGTTCGACACCATCCAGGACAAAGCAGCCCGCTTGATCAGCATCCCATTGACCACCTTAAACATTCACTCCCTCCACCACCGGCGTACTGTGGCTGCAATGTGTACCATCTATAAGATGCACTGCAGCAACTCGCCAAGGCTTCTTCGACAGCACCTCCCAAACCCGTAACCTTTACCACCTAGAAGAATAAGGGCAGCAGGCGCATGGGAACACCAGCACCTACAAGTTCCTCTCCAAGTCACACAATATCCTGACTTGGAAATATATCACCGTTACTTCATTGTCACTTGGTCAAAATCCTGGAACTCCCCCCTTAAGAGCACTGTGGGAGTACCTTCACCACACGGACTGCAGCGGTTCAAGAAGGCGGCTTAACACCACCTTCTCAAGGGCAACTAGGGATGGGCAATAAATGCTGGCCTTGCCAGCGACACCCACATCCCAGGAACAAATTAAAAAAATATGACACCAAAGTTGCGAACCATCTGGTTCAGCCTCAGACAGTTGCCAGGGAGAGGGATGGAGTCGGTGTCTATGGAGCAGAGTTTGTGGTGGGGACTGAAGATGATGGCTTTGGTCTTCCCAATATTTAGTTGGAGGAAATTTCTGCTCATCCAGTACTGGATGTCGGACAAGCAGTCTGACAATTTAGAGACAGTGGAGGGCTCAAGAGAGGGGGTGGTGTGGTAGAGCTGTGTGTCATCAGCCTACATGTGGAACTGACGCTGTGTTTTCAGATGATGTCACCAAGGGGCAGCATGTAAATGAGAAATAGGAGGGGGCCAAGGATAGATCCTGGGGGAAACCAGAGGTAACAGTGCGAGAGTGAGAAGAGGAGCCATTGCAGGTGATTCTCTGGCTCAAACTAGAGAGAACCCATTTTGCTATATGTGAAATCCATAAAGCAAGACTATAATCTACTAAAACAAGTGGAAAGAGCCAAGAGGTAAAAGTATAGCAATCTTTAACACCTAACAATGAAACCTTCTCACTGGAAAAGAGAAGGTTCAGAGGGGATATGATTGCTGTTTTTAGGATTCTGAAGGGATTAGATAATATAGATCACAACAAGCCGGTTTCACTGTGTCCAGAACAGTAGAGCCAGGATGACACGGCCTGCACGTGAAGGGGGTAAATTTAAAACTAATCTGAGGAAACATATTCCAGTGAGCAAATGGTAAATCTATGGAACAGGCTCCCTAGGGAGACAATGGAAGCATATAGTATGGATTTATTCAAAAGCAAGTTAGATAGATTTATTTCAGAAAATAATAATAATAAAATAAGTGTAGCATGCTAAGGAGGAACAGGTGACTTTGGACCTGTGGTTCCCAAAGCTCTCCACCACTGGGATTTCCTCACCTCATGACTGGGTCTGTTGTAGATTAATTGATATAAATTGATTGCTATGATTAGTCAACAACTCCTATTATCGTTGTATTATGCGACTACCAGGATAGAAGGCGAACTAGATGATTTTTTCAACTAGCAATTTCTATGTTGCACTGTATGTTGAAAGTTATCCAAGTTGATTTTTTGTGTCCCATTTTGGCTTTATTCAACTTTTGACCAATTAAAATGAAAACTAAAATACAGTACATGTTTTATTATATTGTTACATTTAATGGTGATGTTATATTCCTCTATTACTAAGTCTTTGTGTCACATATGGTCAATCTACCTCAGGTCATTGGTCATCGCTGCTTCTGCATCCCAACAACTTGTTCCCTGACCCAACAACCATCACCAATTGAGATGATTAACATGGTACTCACGACATCCAGGTGGACTTTACAGAACCATTACCAGCAGCAAGTACATAGTAAACCTGAAAACAAGAGTTGAGCTGAAGTCAATTATGAAGTATAAAGCCAGATTACATTGTTCCTGCAATGTATGATGTCACCTGAATGCCCTCAATCGTGTTAAAACCTAGTGCCACACCAGCCTAATGTACAGCTACATGTAGTTCTGATTTGTTGAAGCTATTTTACTTCAGCAATATATGATGCCAGTTCAGCAAGTTGCAGCTTGACATGGAGGACAGCTCATACTACTGAGCAATGGAGAGTAAAAACAAGCATCAGGTTAATGATTCTTTAAATGAACAGATAGAAAAATCGCTGGAGGGTATTAAAGGAGCAGAAAATCATTTTTCTTGTTCAGCTGAGTGAGTCAACTGATAGGCCACTTCTGATACAAGCGTTATTTGAAGTTCCTTTGTGTGTGAGGGAGTTGATGCTAACCCTGATGCATGTTTTTTCTTATGATCTCTTAATGAGATTCTCTCACATGCAGCTCTGCAGAGAGGACACCACATCCCTACCAGAATGCTTCCCATAATAAATCAAGCTTGCTCCATTAGACCCTAATATATTACATCATTCTAAGCAAAATACATTAGCTGTCCTGAGTCAAATGTATTTTTTTTCTTCCAATCTCCAGGCAATTTCCTGTGAAGTATTCAGCTAGAACGAAAGGCAGCACATCTATTCCATAGTACTAAACTGGACATGCAAATCCCATTAACTCCAGAAAATGATGAATGTACTTGAAAAGAGCTTTTTTAGCATTCAAAATTATAACTCATTTTAATATTCACCATCCACTTTATCTTTCATTTGCCAAATAGGCTTTGTAAATCAGCTGATATATAGGATGCATTTCATTTTGTACATATTTGGCTATAACAAATATTTAATTTTCTTTTTAGTACTCTTGTGGGTCACAAAGTTTGAAAGTGAAAAACTTGGGGGAAGATTTTTAATTTCTGCTTGGTGTAAACAGGGTGGTAGCAGAGTTAAAATGGAGGAGGTGGACTTACTGCCCCATTCCTGCTCCGCCGACATTTTTCACAGGGCCTTCCATTGGCCAATTGGGGCACCTGCCTGAATTAAGTAGGAGACTCATTAATCTACGCCTTATTTTAACTACCTGCCGGGCGAATCATGTGCCATGGACACTCTACTCAATAAAACCTGGTAGTACAACAGAAGAGACCCAGAAAGATAAGTGCTAAAATTATTTTTGTGGGTCCAGGAGAGTTAATGAGGCCCGGCCTGGCCCTTAGAATGCGCTGGGCCTCCCATCGGCACCTGGTGAAGTGTCTTGCACATCAATTTACCAGGCTTGTTATCAAAGATACACAATGTTATTAACAATGATGTAACTTATTAGAAACAGCTTTGAAAATGAAAGCATCTCTGTGGAACCCAGTTCCTGGTAATTGTGAAACAGAATGTTCAGATCAGATTGCTCCTGGCTATTCCAGGGACTATGGTTGCCTGGAAACCAGAAGTGCAATGATGTACCTGTGACAAACATAGGAAATTCTGTCCCAGGTTTATAGAGTATCAAGTAGCTGAGGTTTAAAACAGAGGGTGCTCGTTTCACTATGTACAAAATGGTGAACTCGAGACACTCAATCTACGTCAATCAGATAACTGATAAAGGGTTGCCTTTGATGACAAGATAGTTTAAAATGTTAATGTATATAGTCAGTTCGGAGATGTAATTTCTAGTTGTGGTCAATGTGGAAACAGTCTGGGGATGGTTGGTGGGGGGAGGGGAACCTAAAACAAGCACACTTGATGCAAGCCATTATCCCATTGGTTACCAGGGTCTGAAGTTGCTAACACCTTGTTCTCTTGATTACTTCAAAAGAAACCAAGAGGTTCCACAAGATAAATATTCCAGTTCTATTCTGGTGAAGGCACATTAGATTTCAAGGGCGTTTGTGGCTCATATATTGTACATGTAACCTCTTATCCTGAAATTTTGAGATTGCAGACAGCATGCTGGGTAAGAGAAGGCTCAGCTGATTCATCCAAAAGGAAATATTCAATTTTTTTGAATATAAAAAGGGTACTATATTAACCCCCTGTGGACTGATTCCACTTCTCTCAAGTATTATGCAGTTTAGTATTTAAGCTTTTTCTTTTTGCTTCTAAACCTGGAACAGCAGTTTAGTCATAAACTAGTCCAACTGCGTGATATTTGTTATACACTCAGTCCATCCCCTCAAACCTGTTCAGCCATTCTATTAGATCATGGCTGATCTGCACCTCAACTCTATTTACCCGCCTTTGCTACATATCTCTTGATACCCTTACCTAACAAAAGTCTATCGATCTCAGGCTTGAAAATTTCAATTGACGCAGCATCCACAGCCTTTGGGGGTGGAAGAGAGTTCTAGATTTCCAATACTCTGGAAAAAATGCTTGCTGATTTTATTCCTACTGGCTCAGCTCAAATTTTAAGATTGTACCATTCTGTTCTGGATTCCTCCACCAGAGGAAATGGTTTCTCTGTATCTACCCTATCTATTATCATTTTAAACACCTTGATTTGATCACCCCCTCAACCTTCTACGGTCAAGGGAATACAAACCAAGTTTATGCAAACTGTCCTCAAAATTTAACCCTTTAAGTCCAATAAGAGTATTTTTGTGATAGCAAAATACTGCGGATGCTGGAAATCCGAAATAACAACAGAAAACGCTGGAAAAACTCAGCAGGCCAGGCAGCATCCGTGGAGAGAGAAAAAGAGTTAACGTTTCAGGTCGATGACCTTTCATAAGAGTATTTTTGTGCTGGGGCTCTTCCAAGTTTAAATGAAATGACTCTCCAGTAAATGCTGTTGGATTTGGCTTGAATGCATAATTTCGGCAAACATCTCAATACAGTACTGAGGAAGGTGATGATAAGCTGAGGTCCTGTCTACCTGCTTAGGTGAATGCAACAGGTCCCATGGCACTATATGAAGAAATGCAAGAGTTTCCTGGTCAACAGTTATCCCTCAACCTACAACACCAAAAGCAGATTAACTGGTTAATATCTCACTGGCATCATCCGAAAACACGCCAGGTTCCACCTGTATGCTAACGACACCCAGCTCTATTTCACTGCCATTTCTCTTGATCCCTCCACTGCCTTTGATTTGTCACACTGCTTGTCCGACATCGATAATTAGATGAGCAAAAATTTCCACCAATTAAATATTGGGAAGCTCAAAACCATTGTCTTCGATCCCTGCCACAAACTCTGTTCCCTAGCCACCGACTCCGTCCCTCTCCCTGGCCTCTGCCTTGAGGCTGAACCAGACTGCTCGCAAACTTGGCATCCTATTTGACTCTGAGATGAGCTTCCGACCACATATCCTCTCTATCACCAACCCTGTCTACTTCCACTTCTGTATCATCGCCCATCTCCACCCCTCCCTCAGCTCATCTACTGCTGAAATCCTCATCAATGCCTTTGTTACCTCTAGACATGGCTATTCCAATGCTCTCCTGGCCACCCTCCCAACTTGCACCCTCCATAAACTTGAGCTCATCCAAAACTCAAACCAAGTCCTAGACTCTCAAACCAGAAATATCATGAAGGTTATGGGATGATTTGATCAAAGTTTAAGATATTAAGGGGAACAGAAAGGATAGATAGAGAGAAACTATTTCTGCTAGTTGGAGTGTCCAGGATTGGGAGCATAGTCTTTAAAATTAGAGCTAGACCTTTCAGGAGTGAAGTTAGGAAACACTTCTACATGCAAAGGGTGGTAGAAGTTTGGAACTCTCTTCCGCAAACTGCAATTGATGCTAGGTCAACCGTTAATTTTAAGCCTGAGATTGATAGAATTTTGTTAACCAAAGATATTAAGGGATATGGAGCAAAGGTGGGTTAAGCAATGCCTTGATTTCAAAATTCTCATCCTTGTTTTCAAATCGCTCCATGGCCTCACCCCTCCCTATCTCTGCAGTCTCCTTCAGCCCCACAACCCTCCGAGATATCTGTGCTCCTCAAATTCTGCCCTCTTGAGCATCCCTGATTATAATCACTCAACCATCGGTGGCTGTGCCTTCAGCTGCCTAGGCCCTAAGCTCTAGAACTCCCTCCCTAAACCATTCCGCCTCACTGCCTCTCTCTCCTCCTTTAAGATGCTCCTTAAAACCTACATCTTTGACCAAGCTTTTTGGTCATCTGCCCTAATTTCTCATTTGGCTCGGAGTCAATTTTTTGTCTTATAACACTCCTGTAAAGCGCCTTGGGATGTTTTACTATGTTAAAGGCGCTATATAAATACAAGTTGTTGTTGTAGGTCACAATCAGCCATGATCTCATTGAATGGCGGAACAGGCTCGAGGGGCTAATTGGCCTACTCCCCTTCCTATCTTCCTAGAATATATCAAATCTGCAGAATTTTGGCCGTAGTTTAGTAGAAGATTTTGTAAATTACACAAATGATGTTTCACTCACAGCAGTTCGAGAGTTCTAAATTGCTGATTGCTTTCTTCTTGTGTTTGGAATTTTCTTGTCTATTTTAACTCCACTGACAAGTGCAGCTGCTGTCCTTCTACAAGGGGAAAGTGAGCTGAGTAAGGAAACATTTGAAGTCAGAGTACTTCACACTTTACAGGTTGCATCATTTAGGTGATTAGGAGGCAACAATCTCATTAGAAAGTTAAAGTCTAAAAGATACAAGAGCCCCATTCTCACCCTTCAGCAGTGTATAAAATGTTAAATGTCCTATGACTCATGTGTACCTGTCACAGCTGTGATTGAAAACTAACTGTTGTCTATATTAGATCCAGGTCTGGTGATGAATCAACCAACAGTACCTCAGTGAGCACAGCTGCATGCAGTAATGAGCCAAAGTACATGAACGTGTATATTTTTGAAAATTTGCAAATGGCACATCAATCTGGTTGAATATTGAAGTTCAGATCATAAATGTAATAAGTATTTTTAGTAGTTAATAATATGCAAAAATGGACAAGATACTGTTTAACACCATTCAAGGACAAGAAGAACAAAACCTGTTGTTAGTCTACTGCTCATAAATCAAATTGCCACCAGGTTCCCTGTGTAGTCTTTCTTCAGATAGTTTGTTACTTTAGAGTGATGATACATTTTCAAAATGTCAGGTGCTTGCCTCAAATAAATGACCTTTCTGATTCTAAATGTAGTGATATTGCAAGAAACTGCTAAGAATAGTACTGACATATTTAGCTAATATACTGCAATACTGTTATACTCGAACATATTATGCCATTCTTTGAAGAACTTTTGCATAACTCCCACTATTAACTTTTGGGGAACTTACTTACACATGTTGTAATCACAGTTCTATTTTTTTCATGCTGATGGCTTTGCAGTCCTTTACCAATGTTACCACGGTTCCAGCATGTCCAAGTGAAATGTCATTCACAGGTCTGATTTCAGCAAGCAATTAACACTGTCATGAAGAATTGTATTTAAAATTATTTATGCTAGGTAAGTATATTGCATCCCCCTGTTAAGCCTAAGTAGTTTATATAACTACATATTACCTGCCCTCTAATAATTCATTTCCTTCCAACTGCTGTAAAATTAACTTACTTAAATCACAAGATCAAGAGATAAATACAGATGAGGAAGGTCAAGAGTGAGCCCGCCAGTGCGAAGAGCAGAATATGGACAGTTCTGCATTAGGGAAGCCACTTCAGTACCAGAAGAGCTAGCAAGGGACAATAAAGAGTCAGAAGCACTCATAGATCAGAGGTGATGCACCACTGGTCTCACCCATGACCAGGTACGTGTTGGGGGCCAGACTGGGGGGGATAGGAGGCCGCTACAAGGCCCTCTCCCTCTACTAGGGCACCTCATGACCGTTACCACCACTTCCCACAGTAAACTGCCACCTTCCTCATGGTGGTGCCGGGAAGCAACGGTAACACTGGTGGATTGGAAGGAAATCTGTGAGGGACTCAGACCACACCTCCCTGTCACCACTTACAATTTGGGCAGAGAAGTAGAGGCTGGTAGTGGTCCCAGTGGGAGTGAGGGGGGAGTGGGGGGGAGGTAAATATAGGTCAGATGGTGATGCAGTGGTAGACCTCACTACCTGAATTTTTCTTTATTTTCCTTTATTTTCCACGGCTATCCAAGATCCTGGAATTACCCTGTTAATTACATTATTGTTCATAAAATGTTGGATTTTAATTTATTTAAATAGCTTTAAATGTAAACCTTGGCAAACAATGTTGTAGAACAGCATGGAAAACGTTTAAAACAGTGTACAACAGAGTCCAAGAAAAATATATTCCGCTAAAAAACAAGCTAAACACTAATGAGACACCATAGATGAATAAAGACATAAGGGGAAAATTGAGGGTAAGGAAAGAGGCAGACACTAAGTACATAGACAGCAGGGGAGAGCATGTCAAAGGAGAATATGAAGAGATTAGGAGAGGAGTCAAAAAAACAATTAGGAAGGCAAAGAGGAACTATGAAATTAAATTATCAAGGAACATAAAACAAAATAGTAAAATATTCTACAGGCACATCAATAAAAAAAGGAAAGTTGGGATGGGGATAGGGCCACTAAGGGATGGACAGGATAAAATCACATGAAGTTAAAAGCCCATGGGATCCAAGGCAAAGTGTCAAGTTGGATTCAAAACTGGCTCGGAGACAGGAAGCAGAGGGTAATGGTTGATGGGTGTTTTTGTGACTGGAAGGCTGTTTCCAGTGGGGTTCCACAGAGCTCAGTACTAGGTCCCTTGCTTTTTGTGGTATATATCAATGATCTAGACTTGAATATAGGGGGTATGATTAAGAAGTTTGCAGATGATACTAAAATCGGCTGTGTGGTTGATACTGAAGAAGGAAGCTGTAGACTGCAGGAAGATATCAATAAATTGGTCAGGTGGGCAGAACAGTGGCAAATGGAATTCAATCCGGAGAAGTGTGAGGTAATGCATTTGGGGAGGGCTAACAAGGAAAGGGAATACACATTAAATGGTAGGACACTGAGTAGTGTAGAGGAACAAAGGGACCTTGGAGTGCATGTCCACAGATCCCTGAAGGTAGCAGGCCAGGTAGATAAGGTGGTTAAGGAGGCATACAGAATGCTTGCCTTTATTAGCCATGGCATAGAATACATATAAAACACTAGTTAGGCCTCAGCTAGAGTACTGCGTACAGTTCTGGTCACCACATTACAGGAAATATGTGATTGCACTAGAGAGGGTACAGAGGAGATTTACAAGGATGTTGCCGGGAGTAGAGAATCTTAGTTATGAGGAAAGACTGGATAGGCTGGGTTTGTTTTCCTTGGAACAGAGGAGGCTGAGGGGAGACCTTATTGAGGTGTATAAAATTATGAGTGGCCGAGATAAAGTGGATAGAAAGGACCTATTTCCCTTAGCAGAGGGGTCAAAAACCAGGGGGCACAGATTGAAAGTAATTGGTAGAAGGTTTAGAGGGGATTTGAGGGGAAATTTCTTCACCCAGAGGGTTGTGAGGGTCTGGAACTCAGTGCCTGAAAGGGTGGTAGAGGCAGAAACCCTAACCACATTTAAAAAGTACTTGGATGTGCACTTGGAATGCTGTAACCTGCAGGGCTACAGACCAAGAGCTGGGAAGTGGGATTAGGCTGGATAGCTCTTTGTTGGCCGGCGCGGACACGATGGGCCAAAATGGCCTCCTTCCGTGCTGTAACTTTCTATGATTCTATGATTCTATGAGATGTAATTTATCTAGATTTCCAAAAGACCTTTGATAAGGTACCACATAATAGACTAATGAATAAGGATAAGTACCAGAATGGATAGCTAGCTGGCTTCAAGATAGAAAGCAGAGAGATGGGGTAATGGGTAGCTATTCAGAGTGGCAGAAGGTGGAAAGTGGAGTCCCACAAGGATCAGTGCTGGGACCAATGTTGTTCACAATTTATATTAATGATTTAGACTTTGGAATCAAAAACATAATTTCTAATGACACCAAATTGGGGGGGAGGGGGGGGGCGGGGTAGTCAATACTGAGGAGGACTGCAACAAACTACAAGAAGACATTAATAAACTTGCAGAATGGGCATATAATTGGCAAATTAATTTTAACACAGATAAATGTGAGGTATTACATTTTGGTAAGAAAAATAAGGAGGTCACTTATTACTTGAAGAGCAAAACTAGAGGCCATCAAAATAAGATAGTCACCAAGAAATCAAATAGGGAATTCAGAAGAAACTTCTTTACCCAAAGAGGGTGAGAATGTGGAACTTACTACCACAGGGAGTGGTTGAAGTGAATAGTATAGTTGCACTTAAGGGGAGGCTAGATAAGCATATGAGGGAGAAGGGAATAGAGGGTTATGCTGATAGAGTTAGATGAGGAAAGACGGGAGGAGTCTTGAGTGGAACATAAACGCTAGCACGGATTGGTTGGGCCGAATGGCCTGTTTCTGTGCCGTATATCCTACGTAATCCTATGTTAATAATGACAAGTTACTACCTGAAGGTCAGGCTGGGTGTTAATCAATCAGACAGGTAATTACTGATGGTATTTAAGCAACCTTTATCCTGATGAATGGTACCACTGTATATTCCTGAAGACGGGAGAGACATGACCTCAAAAGTTTGATCAGCGAGTCAGTACACTCGAGCAAAAAACAAAAAAGTCACCTGTAGTTAAATTATCAGTGCCTCACCAATCATCATTTTGTTTGTATATAACAACAAACTTTCTGAAAATGATGCTGACCATTTTCACTTATGAAGTATTTTAGAGTGTAGGGTTGTATTTTGTTTGATCATATGTAAATCTGTTGATAGTATTGCATTCAGAGGCGTTAAATTGAGAGCCGTGTAGCAGACATCTGGAAAAGAGATCACTGAACAATAACTACAGTGATCGGTTGTGGCTTTTTAATAGAACGCTTTTCTTTTCAAAGCCTGTTTTGGTGAGATCTCGAAGGGCTCACTACTAAGTTATCACTTTCCATCTGTCTGCACATTGCTGGGTTTGTAATAGTATCAAATAATTTGTGCGTAAACCATTGACTTGAAGAATCATCAACATAGACAATCCACAATACAATTATGGCATTGCTTTTTGGGTAGTTCCCAGTCATTTCTAACATAGCTAAAATAAAATAACATAATATAAAATATAATGTAAAATAGCATGCTGTGTTAAAAATTGGGAAAGTTATGCTAGTTTATTTTAATGGTTTAAAACCCCCCACACCATTCAGTAGATTGTTTGTTTCTTTGTAATTCAAAGGAGACCAAAAACTCCATTCTGAATTAGCATAATTAGTTAGCCATCTTTGAAAGGCACCAAATTGTCCTCAGCAAGTGACATTTTATTTCGATCTAATAGAAGCCGAAAATGTATCTTCCTATTGCTGTGTGTTAAAGACATGTGGTCGAGATGTGTGAATTGAAGACAGCAGAACTGAAGGTCCCAGGCAATCATTCCCATTGTTTACTGAGATGTTAGAAGTAAAGATTCTTTTTGCTAGGGAAATCTTCAAATAAATTGCTTTTAATTTCAAATGGGAAATTACCCTTTCAACACATCTTTCAGTGGTCAGTAGTCCAGTCATTGTGACATTACATTTTTGGGATGAATAGAACTCGATAAGCAGTTGTCCTCATGGGGTAGCAAGGAGGGTTGATGAGGGTAGTGCGTTTGATGTAGTCTACATGGATTTTAGCAAGGCTTTTGACAAGGTCCCACATGGCAGACTGGTCAGAAAAGTAAAAGCCCATGGGATCCAAGGGAAAGTGACAAGTTGGATCCAAAATTGGCTCAGTGGCAGGAAGCAAAGGATAATGGTCGACGGGTGTTTTTGTGACTGGAAGGCTGTTTCCAGTGGGTTTCCACAGGGCTCAGTACAAGGTCCCTTGCTTTTTGTGGTATATATCAATGATTTAGCTTCAATGTTGGGGATATGATTAAGAAGTTTGCAGATGATACAAAATTTGGCCGTGTGGTTGATACTGAAGAAGAAAGCTGTAGAGTGCAGGAAGATATCAATGCACTGGTCAAGTGGGCAGAAAAGTGGCAAATGGAATTCAATCTGGAGAAGTGTGAGGTAATGCATTTGGGGAGGGCAAACAAGTCAAGGGAATACACAATGAATGGTAGAATACTGAGAAGTGTAGAGGAATAGAGGGACCTTGGAGTGCATGTCCACAGATCCCTGAATGTAGCTGGACAGGTAGATAAGGTGGTTAAGAAGGTATATGGGATACTTTCTTTTATTAGCCGAAGCATAGAATATAAGAGCAGGGAGGTTATGCTTGAACTGTATAAAACACTAGCTAGGCCACAGCTAGAGTACTGTATACAGTTCTGGTCAACACATTACAGGAAGGAAGTGATTGCACTAGAGAAGGTACAGAGCAGATTTACGAGAATGTTGCCAGGACTGGAGAATTTTAGCTATGAGGAAAGATTGGATAGGCTGAGGTTGTTTTCTTTGGAACAGAGGATCTACCTGTCCTGCTACCTTCAGGAAGACTTGATTGAGGTGTATAAAATTATGAGGAGCCTAGACAAAGTAGATAGGAAGCACCTATTTCCCTTAGCAGAGCGATCAATAACCAAGGGGCATAGATTTAAAGTAATTGGTAGAAGGATTAGAGGGGAGTTGAGGAGAAATGTTTTCACCCAGAGGGTGGTGGTGGTCTGGAACTCACTGCCTGAAAGGGTGGTAGAGGCACGAACCCTCATCACATTTATGCACTTAAAGAGCTACAACCTACAGGGCTACGGACCAAGAACTGGAAAGTGGGATTCGGCTGGATAGCTCATTTTTAGCCGGCACAAACACGATGGGCCAAATGACCTCCTTCTGTGCCGTAAATTTCTATGCTTCTATGATTCTGTGAGTTGCTTATGTATTACTACCACAGCATGTACCATTTGAAAGACTTTGCCAGAAGGAACTCAGAGAACCATGGACTCTTAAATAGTCATCTTAGTTGTACGTATTATAAATTACCACATCTGTTGTATGGCATTTGACCTATACTTTTGCCTTTGTGAACCATTCATTGTAAATGAATCTGATTTTAATCTGTATAAAATAGTCGAGCATTATGATATTTCTACTTTCTCATTGACAGGAGATGCAGTGGGAATCCTACATGATTTCCAGAGAGCAAATTGCTATCATCAGGATAAACTGTGAGACCCATCTATGCTAATTAAGTTCTGCAAAGTAAAAACCATAGTGGGGATTTAATCCGACCTATTAGCTGCCTCGTACCGTCACTGGTGGGAAACTAACTGAAACCAGTGATTTTCTGCTGGACACCCATTGGCAGTTAAATCCATTCACCCCACCCCCACCCACCCTCACCCCACCCACCCCCACCACCCCATCCCATCCCACCCCCCATCCCACCTCACCCCACCACCCACCCCATCCACCCACCACCCACCCCACCCCCACCCCACCACCCCACCCCACCCCCCCACCCATCCCACCCCACCCCCACCCCACCACCCACCCCACCCCCACCCCACCACCCCATCCCACCCCACCCCCCATCCCACCTCACCCCACCACCCACCCCATCCACCCACCACCCACCCCACCCCCACCCCACCCCCCCACCCCACCCCCCCCACCCATCCCACCCCACCCCCACCCCACCACCCATCCCCCACCACACCCCCCACCCCACCCACCCCCACCACACCCCACCCAACCCCCAACCCCCACTCACCCCACCCCCCACCCCACCCAACGCCTCCACCCCCTCCCCACCCCACCGCACCCCCACCCCCACCCAACCCCACCCCACCCCACCCCCACCCCCACACCCCCCAATCTGTCAGCGCTGAGCAGACCCGACAGGCAGCGGCGGGCGATCCAATTCAGGTAATTAGTGGCTTGTTTAGAGCCACTTAAGAATGAATTTCAGTTCACCTTCTGCATTTGACAGCTCGCCCACGGGGTCCACGCTGGTCGTGGACCACGTCTGTCAAGCTGAGGTGGGAGTTCAGTGGCCATTGAATGAGCTGTTGAGTTGACAACTTCAAATGTAAAGTTAAAGCTCCCACCTTACAGATATATCTTCCCTCAGCCACAAGCTCTTCCTCACTGCATTTCCACAACAGATTCACCATGCTGCAAGTATTTGCACAAGTCTCCATCCAGTCTGACCTCATTACCTCTCTCACCATTCACAGATCGCTTCTGTCATCTCTACTTCACCTGCCATCTATTCCATCAGCATGGGTGCTCTTTACACTGTCTCACCTTGGTCCTCAGAATCCCACCACAATCAGTCCAGCAGCATCAACAACAACACCAACCTCCTCCGCAATCAACTGATGCTGCACAGGACAGAGGACATCAGCACCCGAACATATTGCTGCCCGGGAGGCCAGGGATGGCCTCACCATGGCCAGATTTACTTCACTTGACATTGTACACACTGGCTGCCACATGATGCGCCAGGTTGGTACCACCCCACACCAACAGCATAAAGCATCCCTACAATGCCCAAGCCATGCCGTTATGTCTCACCATTCACTGCAACTCACTAAGCCACTTCCAAAGGTGCACACAAATCTGTCCAAGAACGCAAAATGTTGAAAATAAAGGTTTGAATGTTTGACACCACATTACATGAACATTGCATAAAACACCCAAGTGCCTACCCTTGTGTGTTGTTAGTTGGTATGATTGCACTAGGATGAGGGTGAGTGTGAGGGGTGGCTAGTGAGATGGGGATATGATAATGTAAATAGAGAGAGAGGGATGGGTGGAGATCCAAGGTAAGTTCGTGTAAGGATGTGCAGGAGTAGGGTATGGAAGGCAGAGTGATGGGGATGTGATGAGAGGCACAGCAGGATGAGGTTGAGTGTGGCTTTGTACTAACGTTTTGTAATCTACTGAGATCATTGAAACGTTTGCAGCACTGCACCCAGGTCCTCCTGACCACATCCCTGCTTGTGCCCTTCTTTGCAATGTGCAACCAGGCTGTGTTGATCTCCTGGGGGAGATCATATGGAGGGATTCATGGGAGAGCCTGGGTGCAGCCCTGTGCCTTTGTGCAGTTATTATCAGTGTTTGCACAAATGTCAAAATTAAGTTGCCCATGGTCCTGTAAACCGGCTGATGACACGTCATCAAATGACATCACCAGACCCACTTCCTCTTGGCCGGGAGACGCACTTAACAAGCCCCATCAAGGGAAATCATTTAACAGAGCGGGATGGTGCCAGCAGCAGGGTTGGGACCCGCCATAGTCGTCGCCTGCCACAGACACGCCGAGGTCAGCAAAACCGCAGCCTGTGAGTTTAAATCCCACCACGGCAGTTTGAAAAAATCTTTAAATATTAGTACAATTAACACTTGATTAAAAACCTAACTGGTTCACTAATGTTCTTCAGGGAAGGAAACCTGCTATCATTACCCCGTCTGGCCTATATGTGACTCCAGTCCCACACCAATGTGCTTGACACTTAACTGTCCTGTGAAATGGCCTAGCAAGCCATTCAGTTGTATCAAACCTTTCTGGGGCACCTAGTAATGGGTAATAAATGCTGGCCTTGCCAGTGGCAAAATGATCTTCAAATAGTGTCATGGGATTTCTTATATCCACCTCAGCAAACAAATGGGGCCTTAAATAGCCACCAATGGTGGGTTGAAGGGATGGCAGAGTTGAAGGAAGAGTTCTGGGGGCTGTATGGTTTGAGGAGGTTACAGCGATAGGGAGGGGCAAAGATATGAAGGGATTCAAACACAAAAGGATGAGAATTTTCTATTTGAAGCATTGGGTGACCAGGAGCCAATGGAGGTCAGCGAGCACAGGGGTGATGGATGAGCAGGACTTGGTGCTGGACAGGATGCGGGCAGCGGAACTTTGGATGGGTTGAAGTTTATGGAGAGTAGTGGAAGGGAAGTCAGCCTGGAAACCATTGGAATAGTCATGTCTGGAGCTGACAGAGGCATGATGAAGGTATCAGCAGAAGATGAGCAGAGGCAGTTGATGTTAAGAGGTGGAAGTAGGCAGTCTTTGTGATGGAAAGGAAATGTTGTCAGAAGCTCAGCTTGGAGTCGAATCAGATGCCAAAGTTGTGAACAGTCTGGTTCAACCTGAGACCCAGGCTCACTCTGTGTAGCAAGACATATGGCTACAACATTGTAACCCTAATTCTGTGACCTGCAACCGCTTAAAGTATGGAAGTGTAGAATTCTCTACTTCCCTTCTTAGGCAGTCCCTCGGAACCGAGGATGACTTGCTTCCACACTAAAAATGAGTTCTCAGGTGACTGATGAGTCCAATGCGGGACCTACAGTCTCTGTCACAGGTGGGGCAGACGGTGGTTGAAGGGGCGGGTGGGTGGGGTGTTTGGGTTAACGTGCGCTCCTTCCGCTGTTTGCGCTTGGCTTCCGCTTGTTCCCGGCGAAGAGACTCGAGGTGTTCGGTGCCTTCCCAGATGCTTCTCCTCCACTTTGTGCGGTCTTGGGCCAGGGATTCACAGGTGTCGGTGGGGATGTTGCACTTTTTCAAGGAGGCTTTGAGGGTGTCCTTGAAGCATTTCCTCTGCCCACCTGGGGCTCTCTTGCTGTGTCGGAGCTCCGAGTAGAGCGCTTGTTTTGGGAGTTCCATATTGGGCATGCGGACTGTAGAATTCGCAATTATCGCGATTTCATTTTAATAAGGAGAAAACACAAGTTTCGTTCAAAACAGCTTTTATTTCAGCGGAATGCTGTCAGGTTTAAATTGGACACAAGCAGCCTGTAAAATGGCCGCCGCACCGCGTGACAGAACATTCGAGACTTTTCGGCAGGCAGACAAGATGGCGTTCCAATAAACATTTTGCAGGATCGATAACGATTCAGCACAGTGAAGACAATACACAGGACATTATGGGTTTACAGTATAAACATCGATACTGGGATCGGTCTCCCAGGTACAAAGGAAAGCCATCAAGGGCCCATCCAAAGGACATTAATATGTAAACTCCCAACGGCTCTACGATGAGAGAGCCGTTAGCAGGTAGTTATACAGGACACTTGGAAGCCCCAAACCCCTCCAGGGGGAACACCGACCGATTTAACAATGGGAGAAATATTAACAGGTACTCAAACATTCAGGAGTAGCCCCGAAACCCATTAAGGACAGAGATCACCCATACAGGACATTTTTGGGCGCCAAACCTTAAACAAAAGAATGGACATTGTAGTTGGGCGGGAAACGGAAGAACTGTGCACTATAATTGCAGGCCCAAACCGTCCATTCGCTCTCTTGCCTCGTGTTCGTGACTCTTGCTCTTTTGCTCTTGACTCTTGCCGCTTGCTGCTGTTATCATCGTGGCTGCTCCTGTGTTTTATCCGGTCGATTCGTAACCTCGTGGCTGCTCCTGGGTAAAAGACTGTTGCAAAGACCTATGTTGGTAGCTGGCAGCGGAACCGAAGGCCCGGGATGAGATGAGATGAGATGAGATGAGATGAGAGGAGAAGAGAAGAAGACCTTATCCATCGCCACGGTCAGTAAATCCCGACCGCGCCTGTAGGTCGATCAGCCAAGTCTTCTCGACAGGAAGTTTTCTTCTTTAACAAGACATATTGCATCGACGATAACTGGACTGTGCAAACACATCGTATCAGTGATATTGACAACGGTGCTCCTCGACTAAACTGTAAAGTCCACCAACAGAGGTCTTCACTACAGCGGACGGTCCAGCCGACTGACCGAGCAGCAGAAGCAGTAAACAAGTGGGACCAGGAGATCTCCTGACCAACACGTGGGTGCTGCGGTGAGAAACATCCGATCAGCTATTCGGGATTTCTCCGAGTTATTACGAGTGGTGAGCATGAGTCTCGGGATCCTACGAAGCTAGTTTTAGGATAGTTATTGATAGGGGAGGGTTGAAAGTTTAAGGATATTTGTAATGTGTGCCCTATTTACGTTGTGCTGGTCGTTCCTCGTTTCCCTAAGAGTGATTATAACTGTTTGTAAGATTGTACTGTCATTAATCTGTGCATATGACATGTATTTCATAATTTTAAGTATCATGCAATAAAGATTTTCCATTTCGTACCGTTCAAACCAAGTCTACATGAGTTTTATCTCCATTGCTGCTCTCGCATCTAAGTCCAGTGTCTAGAACCGTAAGGGAGAGTGATTCGAACCACTCACAGGGGTGTCTAGTGTTCCCAGACTGGCTGGAGACCAGGCCTAGACCCGCACTGACATACAGGCTGCACAGAGCCGCGTGAACCTCACAGGCCACGAGACACGCAGGGTCAGGAGAGTATCCCTTACAGAAAATGGCGACCGCGGCAGGACACTGGCAGCGAGAGGGTAGTGTGTTAGATTTTGGAATGACTGTACGAAATGTGATGCAGGAAAAGATAGCGGATTACGTATTTGGAAAGGTTAATCTAACGAAAAAGTGGATAAGCGAACTGTTAGCGGATAAGAGCCCACTAGAGGCAGCTGAAAGGTGGACGGATAGTAAGGAGCATAAAAAGGCAGTTGAGAAAGCAGTCTGGCTTATGTGCTACAAAAGGCAGGTTCAGATTTCAAACCAGACCAATACAGCGCTAACCGCTCGAATCAAGCAGTTAGAGGAGGAAATGGAGGAGAAGGTTTCTGGAGGGGAGGCGCTCATTAAGAGTTTAAATGAGTTACGCCAGGAAAGCCAGGAAGTCTCCAGTTACCTTAAAACAAGGGTAGAGTATCTCGAGTGCCAGATCACTGAAGCAAAATTAAACGAGAGTAGGATGAAGGAAAGATGTAACCGTCAAGCTGCCCAGATAAGAACTCAAGAAGAGAGCTTAATGGGGGTTAGGTCGGCGTATAAGTTGGCCCTTGAGGATAAGTTTCAGGGAGCCGACCATAGCGCCTGCGAAAAAGAGATAGAGAGCCTCAAAAAGGCCGTGAATAATGCGAACGGCATGGTGTGCCTTATTAATCCGTCGGCACGCCAGCCGCTAGTAAATGAGAGATTTAGAAATTCCCCACCAAGTAAAGCAGAAGAAGTAGTAGCCACTGCGCCCTCCGCGCCACCCAGCTATTCAGAAACCTGGGTTAGGGAGGAAGCAACGGAAGAAACAAAAGAGCCCGTTGAAAAGGAAGTAGAAAAGGGATCGTTGTATCCAGTAACGGGGATTAAAAGGGGCCCAAGCAGAAACGGTGGGGAAGAACCGGGGGATCTCCTCGGACAGCTGGTGTTGCCTCACAGTTCACATCAGCTGAGAGCCATGATAAACCACGTAAGGAAGCTGACCGAGATAGACGACCCTTCCGTACATTTTAGGGAAGTTGAGCAAGCCGCAGCCATCAACGGCTGCGATGATGGGGAGACAGCAAAAATGCTGCTGTTCTCTTTAGATAGCTCGGTCCTTCAGTGTCTCTCAGGCGATAGCAAGAGGGGTAATAAAAGTTATGAGGAATTGAAAAATGAGGTCCTAGAAGTAGTGGGAGCGAACGACGGAGGTCCGTTTGCTAGAGTGGGACAGACAGTGCAGATGGAGGGAGAACCCCCGAAGGTTTTTGCCGACAGGCTGTGGCCAGTATATGAGCGCAGCTGTCTAGGTGCGCCCGAGCGCGAAGATGTGGAAGGCGCCGCTTTAATTCATTGGCTTAGGTGCATAATAGCCAACAGTTTACCAGCCGTTAGAGAGCAGGCAAAAGCCTGGTTCGATCCCAAT
Organism: Squalus acanthias; assembly: GCA_030390025.1. Lineage (NCBI taxonomy): Eukaryota > Metazoa > Chordata > Chondrichthyes > Squaliformes > Squalidae > Squalus > Squalus acanthias. The sequence continues at coordinate 149,081,175 of CM059427.1, forward strand.
GACCTCAACCTTACGGAAGAGTCGGTCTTGAATCGACTCACGTTAGGTTACCGTAACATAAGGGGTATGGCAACACGTCCCTTTAAGGGAAGAGTACATGAGGTACGACCCGCAGCCCCGGCTCAAAGAGAGTGGCATCAGGAGGGTAATCGCGCCCCACAGGCAAGTAATGCCTGTTACGGGTGTGGGAAGACAGGGCACTGGCGCAAGCACTGCAGGAACCCTTGGAAGGATTCCAAGGATAAAAATCCCGCGGTCCGAGCCCAGGCGCCTGTCCCGGCTAAGGAAGCAAAGGCACCCACCTCTCCCGAAGACCTCGAGGCAGTGTTAGGAGTCATGCGCAAGATGGTTTTGAATGCGCGTGGACAGGTGGCGGTCGCAACCGGCCCCGTAGGTGCCGCAGGACCGTCTAATAGTGCCCCATGACTAGAACCAGCACAGCCCGTCTACCTGTGTCCGCTCAGCTATGATGCGTGGAGGCGACCTGTGGTGGAGATGGAGGTAGAGAAACAAAAGGGCAGTTATTTGTTGGACACGGGAGCTTCTTGCACCATAATCCATACAGATGACCCTTTTGACTCGCCGCTATCTACCAAGGTCCCATTCACGCTAGCAGGGTTCACAGGGAAAGAACAGGCTGGCACGTTTTCCCTCCCGCTATCCATTCGTTTAGGGACACTTCGCCTTAAGTGGAAGTGTATACTGATGGCATGGCAAAAGGGGGGTGGAAGAGGTATTCTCGGGTCCGATCTGCTAGCGGGACACGGGATCCTCGTGGACCTCAGAAATCACTGTCTCTGGGGGGCTAAAGGGGAAAAAGGCGAGGTAATGGTAATTCAAGGGGAGGAAGAAACAGGGGTCCTGTGTACCGTACAGCCATCCGGAGGCTACGACCTCAGGCTTATGGTCGCAGATGTCCCAACGGACATGCAAACGTACGTGACAGATAATATGCACGCGTTTGCAACCCACAAGCACGATTGTGGGAGGGTGGTCGGGTTTGAGGTCAGCGTAGATGGGGACCCCATGACCCGACCCCAAAAGCAGTATAACTTCCCCAAAGAAGCAGAACCCGATATGGAGGCAGCAATGTCTTCCTTGGTGCAGCAGGGCGTGTTGAGGCCGATAGCCACACACGTGAACTCCCCATTATGGCCGGTTAGGAAGCCGGATAATTCGTGGAGAGCCACGGTGGACTACAGAGTCCTTAACAGTAACATCCCCGCCTGCGCGCCCACAGTAGCAGCAGTTGCTGACCTAATAGGGAGCATCCCAGCGTCCGCAACCACGTTCACGGTGCTGGATATCTCGAACGGTTTTTGGTCCATCCCGCTGCGGCGAGAGGACCAGTACAAGTTTGCCTTTACGTTTAAAGGGCAACAGTACACGTGGAACTGCTTGCCACAAGGTTTCCACAATAGCCCCAGTATTTTTCACCAGTGTATGGCAGGAAGTTTAAAGGAGTTTAGTCAGCCCAATCAGATAGTACAGTATGTGGATGATTTGCTCCTATTTACGGACTCAAGGGAGGAGCACGGACCACTGCTGGACGAGTTATTGGAGCTGTTAGCGAGAAAGGGTTTTAAAGTAAACCCAAAGAAAGCACGTATCGGTCAGCAGGAAGTAAAATTCCTGGGACTGACCCTACGCGCTGGGGAAAGAGCCATAGACAAAGCAAGGAGGGAGTCGGTGCAAGAATTACCGATTCCCAACAACGTAAGGGGTGTGAGGTCCTTCTTGGGACTGACCGGTTACTGCAGGGATTTTATCGAGGATTATGCGGCCACAGCGGCACCGCTCCTCCGACTCCTCCATAAGGGAGTAGAGTGGCTTTGGGACGAGGGCTGCCAAGCAGCCTTCGAGAAGTTAAAAAGGGATCTGCAGACCGCGCCAGCCTTAGGGGCCATAGATGGGGGGAAGGAGTTTTTCCTGGAGGTAGCTGCCAGCGGAGACAGCTTAAGCGCCGTGCTGCTCCAAGAGCGTCACGGCAAGCTGAGGCCGGTTGTCTATTCATCCAGGGTATTAACGGATGTGGAGAGAAGTTTTTCCAATTGCGAAAGGCACCTTTTAGCCACGCATTGGGCTGTGAAAAGATCAGCGATCTTCACAGGGCTCTCTCCCATCACTCTCCTCACACATCACACACCAACTAAGATGCTTCTGGATGGGAGGATTAAAGACGGGACCGTAAGCAGCGCACGCATTGCGCGTTGGACCCTTCTTCTCTCCCAGTTGGACATCAGAGTAAAAGGTCTTTGCGAGCCCAGGCTTGCGGCCAATTTGGTATACCCCGGTACAGCCCACCGGTGTTCGGTGGAGGGGGTGTGGGAAGTCAACATAGGTTTACGGGCCGGGATACATCCCACTGGGCGCGAGATTTATGTTGATGGGTCTAGCACAGTATCTGCTGGCGAGCGACTCACAGGGTGTGGAGTTTATGACCCTGCGGCAGACCTTGCCCTGGCGATCAAGCTCCCTAGCACCATGAGCGCGCAGCAGGCTGAGCTGTCTGCCGTGGTGTACGTGGTAACCCACCCAGACATTTTCCCAACCCCATACACGATTTGCTCGGACAGTATGTTCACCTGCAATTCGTGTACGGAATACCTGGCCATTTGGTCCCGCCGTGGATACACCTCCGCGGACGGGCGACCTTTAACGGTAAAGCCCTTGCTGGAGAAGATCTTAGCGGCAGCAGTAGGGGAGGAAGGGGAGATTTTCATCCATAAGGTGAAAGCTCACTCCTCCACAGAGCCCCGTGGGGAGGGCAACCGGCAGGCGGATGCGCTAGCCAGGGAGGGTGCCCGCGACGGTACTTTCTGGAACCCCTATAGAACCGGACCCATAGCAGCGGTCCGAGGTGGGGACGGGAATACCGGGAACACCAGGGTAGCATTGCCCCTAGACCTTAAGACCGTCCAAGCCCAGGATCCCGCCCTAAAAGCAGTCCTAAAAACGATTGCTGAGGGGAGGCAGGTAGAAGGTCCGTACAGTACGGCAACCCTCTCAGTTAAGGAAGGCATGCTGTTCCGCGAGGAGCAGTGGGTTGTGCCGCAGCAGCACAGGAGGGAATTCCTCCAGTTGGCTCACGAGGGACCAGGGGCAGGGCACCCCGGGCCCGAGGTTACCTGGCAACGGGTAGAGCAAGCGGGATGGTGGCCAGGGCTCAGGGAACAAGTCCGCGAGTTCTGTGCAAACTGTCTTGTGTGCGCTGCAAACAACCCAGACCCCCAGAAAAGGAAGGTGCCCATGGGACACGTAAGAAGGGTAGAGGGACCATGGCAGTCGATACAGATCGACTATATAGGACCCCTGCCCACCACCCAGGGAGGTTATAAGTACTGCCTCGTCCTGGTGGATGTGTTTTCCAAGTGGGTGGAAGCCTTCCCTTGTCGAACAGCTACGGCACTGGGTACAGCAAAAATCTTGGTCCGGGAAGTGTTCTCGCGGTGGGGACTCCCCCGTTTCGTGGAGTCAGACCAAGGGAGTCATTTCACCGGCCAGGTGATGCAGAACACCCTCATGCTTTTGGGCATTGAAGGGAAGTGGCACGTAGCACACAATCCCCAGTCATCCGGGATTGTTGAACGTATGAACCGGACCCTGAAGGAGAAATTGAGGAAAGAGACTAGGAACTCGCCCCAAAAATGGGCGGAAGTTCTGCCTTTAGTCCTCATGGGGGTCCGGGCCAGTCAGTCAAAAAGTACGGGGTACTCCCCGCACGAGGTAATGACCGGCAGGCTCATGCGAACCCCCACCCATGTGCTAGCCCCGGTGCTCACTGAGGGTCAGCTTCAAGAGATCAGCAGGGACAAGTTCGCCCAAACTCTCTTGGAGCGCCTGAAGCAAGTTTATGAGCAGGCGGCTGGGAACATGGGAAGGCAGCACCAGGGCAATCGCTTGTTGCTGGAACCCCGCAAAACGCGGGAGTGGGAAGTAGGAGACCAGGTCATGGTCAGAAACTACGCCAGAGTAGGGAGTCTGGAACCACTGTATATGGGACCCTACAACATTGTAGACAAGGCGAGTCCCATGGTTTACGCCGTAAAAGTACCTCGGCGCACTAAGTGGTTCCACATAAACCAATGTAAACTGTACCAGCCGGGTGCGCAAGGGAAAACTACAGGGGTAAATCCCGCCAATGGGAAAACACAGCCCCAGGTAGGACCACAAGGCACACAGGCAGGCGTAGCAGCTTGCATCAGGGGAAGGGACATCCCGGACGATCATGCAGCGTTTTTCTGGAGTTGGGGGTTAGATGACGAGGACCCCAGGGTACCCTGGTCAGATGAGGATAGTGCAGATGAGCATAGTGATGATGACGGGTGGTTTCAGAGGAACGGTCTGGAGGGATTGGGGCCGCTAGGTAGAGATCCATACGGGGTGGACACACAAGCTGCAGGTCCCGACAGCAGGAGGAAGGAGCTAGAGGAGGCCGGGCCAGCCGCTATGTGGTTCCCAGAGGTGTGGCCGCCCGCTTTGAACGTCCAGTCCTCAGGGGAGGCAGAGTTCGCGAGTGAAGGGCCGCCTGCTGGGCCGAGCAGGGCGGGGCCCCGAACTGCCAGCCCCGAGGTTAGGGAGGCGGAGTCAGCGGAGGCGGGGCTGGCGCCTGTGATGGAACCCCAGGTCATCCCGTTGAAGGTCTCGGGACCCGGTCCGTCCGTCACGGAGCCCCCGCCCATAGCAATTCCCCGTAGGTCAAGCAGAGTACCCCAGCCCAGGAAGACGTGGTCAGGTCCACAGGCTGCCCCAGGGCGTAAGTTTCAGGTTAAGATAACCCGGGTAGAGACAGGCCACATCGAAGCAGTAACAGGCTGCGGCAGATCAGAGGAAAGGGTCAGCGCAGCAACAGGCTGCGGCAGATCAGAGGGAAGGGTCAGTGCCCTCCCACCGTCGGGAAGAGCTCGCAGCAGCCTTCTCAGGATTTAAAGGGGCCGCCCTGAGAACGGGCGGCATTGTAAAGTTATTAGTTTAAAGTTTTAAGTAGTTTTAATAAGGTTAAGTTTGTAGTGTTTTAACAGATAACGATAAAATGATGGGAGTTTTAAGGCTAGGTTTAGAGGAAGTCTATTTAGCAAACGTTGAAGTTTACGTGAGGCGAGGTCAGGGGACCCGCTCACCCTTCACAAAAGCCAGAGACTTTTTGCGAGGCTGGCTACCTCATTCTATCTGATCACAGGAACCAAGGAAGGATGGAACGACTTCTAGTTTTGCTCGTGGCAATCGGATGTGGATTGGCCTATCGGGGCCTCACCAAGGATGTCGTGGTGTTTGGATGTTCCGGGGACACGGCCCCCATCGCGGTGGATGGGACCGGAAGACGGAAGGCAGAAGGGACCAGCACCTACTTCCACAAGGGAAGGTGGCCAGGATGGCTGGGAACGAACTCAACGGAGTATTCCAGCACATCGGGGTTCGCCTACAAAGAGACTTCTTTAATGTGCCCCAAAGTACGGATTATCGCACCCAGGATCAGCGTCACCGTCGGCAAACGGATTTGTTTGACCTGCAGTGGGAATGTCCCATTGAGCCGATGGTGGTGGCTGCGAAAGCTGAGCAAAACTATGAGGAACTCTTCGGTTGAGTGGGAGCGACTGGGTAATAATACCCATCGGACAATTACGGGGACAGATGGACAAGTGAAAGTCTGTTGGGACAAATGGTGGGAACCAGATGAGGGGATTTATGTTTGTATGTGGGGGTCAAAGTACGTTTGCCCCAAAGGCATCTCCATATTCTTTATTAACCAGTGGCAGGATAACGGACAGGGGATGAGGTGGGATGCGAGCACCAGGGGGTGCGGAGCCCCATACTCTCCGATCCCAGTAAATGCCACTGAGCTCATTACGCGCCCACGCAAAGCCCCGCCCACGATTCCGGTAGTTCTAACTGAGGAAGAAGGGTGCCCTAAAACTAGTAAGGGACCCGGGAACGGTTTGGTACTGGTCCCCACAGACCAGATACTATTTCAGGGGGTACATTACGCGGTGGCCTCGGTGATTTTAAATCTCACTGAGGTACGGTTACCAGAGTGGTGCCCCAAAAAGACGGAACAGTTGTACCAGATCCTGTTGACCAAGATGTTCAGGCAATTTTACGAGTTTGATTTTGCAGAAATCGATAAGACAAGTTTATACACCGCACCGCAGGAAGTTTTGGGCCAAGTAGGGAGGCAAAGAAGGGGTTTGGTGAACGATGCGTTCACTGCTTTTAACACAGGGACATCTGTGGTCAACGCTCTAGACAGTGTGGAGCTGCAGACCCAGATTAATGGTTTAAAAACACAGTTAAAGGATATTCTTACAGATGAGAATAAAGTGGTAGGGTCGGGTCTGCACGAGGACCAAGCCATGACACTACACTTAAAAGAGATTATAGCAGAGCTGGAGAAACATGCGCGTACGGTAAATGCCCTGATTAGGGAAGATCGGAATGCATCCGATCAAGCTGCGCAGAACGAGGTGTGCGTGCTTTACGGGGCGTGGTTACTGGGCGAGGGCCGCAGTAATTTGGAGGATTTAAAACAAGGTTTGGTCCCGTCCTGGATAAGTAACAAACACCTGCGGGCGCTCCACCCTTTTCAGAATGCATTAAGTCCGTGCCAGCTCAGGCTAGCTTCAGAAGCTTACCCAGTCCCCGTGGACTGCGGACGTTCAAACCATACTATTATGGGAATAGTATTACGCATGCCGGTTTTGGGCAACACAGCAAAGCCCGCCCCGGTGTATCGGGTAGAGAACATTGGTGTCATTCAGGGGGGAGCCCACATTCGTTATGCAGCGGTTCCACCTTACGTCATCCGCTGGGAGCAAACGATGACAGGTACAGATCTCTCTGGTTGTCGTGGCAGGGGAGCACACATAATACTGTGCCCCCAGCACTTGAATGCCTTTTTAACACCACAGTGCGGGTTCAGAACGGCTGGCGCCAAGTCCATGAATTGCACCATGGAGGCAATGGCACAAGATCATGTGCCTCCGCAGGTAGCATACATCGGGGGTGGAACATATTGTGTTACCACTGCAGCGCAACACTACCAGCATGGAAACCGTAGCCGGTGTCCGGTGAGTGACAGCAGTTTCTGTTTTAAACCCAGGGCTGAAGTTCAAGTAGCACAACAGCGAATTATCCCAATCCCTGAACCATCCACTGTTCATCTCACAGTAAAAGAGAATTTCACCGACTTGCAGCGATTTGTCGCACATTTTGGGTACCTCATTCCCCCTCTCCCTGAGCATTTAACCAAACTTCTAAAAGCCGTCGCGGTGTCACAAAAGCATTTCTATACATTAGAACAGAAAACCGTCGAGATAGGTACAGACATTTTGGACATAGTGGTTCCACCGTGGTGGAATCTGTTCACGAATATTGAAGTGCCCTCATGGGTCAGAATAGCCTCCCACATTTTAGTCGTCTGTCAAGTGTTTATTGTAGTATACCTTTTGTTCATACATTGTAAAAGAGACAAGCGCCTCACCAAGCATGAGAACACGGGAGAGTGGCGAGAACGTTACGTGCGCGTGCACGATGAGAGCGCAGTGTAATGGGAAAACGGCGTCACTCCCGCTCGCCACGTGCGCCGCGGAAGTTTGTACTCAGTGTAAATACGTTGGAAACTCGACATGTTTAAGAGTCGGGATTTGTTTATTTTGGTGATGGTGTTGATTGTTTGGTTTTTTGGGTTTTGTTTTTCCTTCCCTTGAATAAAAGATAAATATACAGGTGATGCGTGAGGTATCGGCCTGGTTACGCCGGGAAGGAAAACAAGTGGTGTAAGTTTAAGGGCAAATGATGCCTATGGTGATATAAAGTGTGATTTTCTTGGGAAATAAGGACGACACAGAGACCCTAGTGAAGTTAAAATTTTATGGGATTAATTTACTGGATTCGGAGTGAAATCGAGATAAGATTGCTCACCACTGAGATTTTTGATACGATAAGCGGAGTTATTCGCATCAACAGGAGGGACTGTAGAATTCGCAATTATCGCGATTTCATTTTAATAAGGAGAAAACACAAGTTTCGTTCAAAACAGCTTTTATTTCAGCGGAATGCTGTCAGGTTTAAATTGGACACAAGCAGCCTGTAAAATGGCCGCCGCACCGCGTGACAGAACATTCGAGACTTTTCGGCAGGCAGACAAGATGGCGTTCCAATAAACATTTTGCAGGATCGATAACGATTCAGCACAGTGAAGACAATACACAGGACATTATGGGTTTACAGTATAAACATCGATACTGGGATCGGTCTCCCAGGTACAAAGGAAAGCCATCAAGGGCCCATCCAAAGGACATTAATATGTAAACTCCCAACGGCTCTACGATGAGAGAGCCGTTAGCAGGTAGTTATACAGGACACTTGGAAGCCCCAAACCCCTCCAGGGGGAACACCGACCGATTTAACAATGGGAGAAATATTAACAGGTACTCAAACATTCAGGAGTAGCCCCGAAACCCATTAAGGACAGAGATCACCCATACAGGACATTTTTGGGCGCCAAACCTTAAACAAAAGAATGGACATTGTAGTTGGGCGGGAAACGGAAGAACTGTGCACTATAATTGCAGGCCCAAACCGTCCATTCGCTCTCTTGCCTCGTGTTCGTGACTCTTGCTCTTTTGCTCTTGACTCTTGCCGCTTGCTGCTGTTATCATCGTGGCTGCTCCTGTGTTTTATCCGGTCGATTCGTAACCTCGTGGCTGCTCCTGGGTAAAAGACTGTTGCAAAGACCTATGTTGGTAGCTGGCAGCGGAACCGAAGGCCCGGGATGAGATGAGATGAGATGAGATGAGATGAGAGGAGAAGAGAAGAAGACCTTATCCATCGCCACGGTCAGTAAATCCCGACCGCGCCTGTAGGTCGATCAGCCAAGTCTTCTCGACAGGAAGTTTTCTTCTTTAACAAGACATATTGCATCGACGATAACTGGACTGTGCAAACACATCGTATCAGTGATATTGACAACGGTGCTCCTCGACTAAACTGTAAAGTCCACCAACAGAGGTCTTCACTACAGCGGACGGTCCAGCCGACTGACCGAGCAGCAGAAGCAGTAAACAAGTGGGACCAGGAGATCTCCTGACCAACACGTGGGTGCTGCGGTGAGAAACATCCGATCAGCTATTCGGGATTTCTCCGAGTTATTACGAGTGGTGAGCATGAGTCTCGGGATCCTACGAAGCTAGTTTTAGGATAGTTATTGATAGGGGAGGGTTGAAAGTTTAAGGATATTTGTAATGTGTGCCCTATTTACGTTGTGCTGGTCGTTCCTCGTTTCCCTAAGAGTGATTATAACTGTTTGTAAGATTGTACTGTCATTAATCTGTGCATATGACATGTATTTCATAATTTTAAGTATCATGCAATAAAGATTTTCCATTTCGTACCGTTCAAACCAAGTCTACATGAGTTTTATCTCCATTGCTGCTCTCGCATCTAAGTCCAGTGTCTAGAACCGTAAGGGAGAGTGATTCGAACCACTCACAGGGGTGTCTAGTGTTCCCAGACTGGCTGGAGACCAGGCCTAGACCCGCACTGACATACAGGCTGCACAGAGCCGCGTGAACCTCACAGGCCACGAGACACGCAGGGTCAGGAGAGTATCCCTTACAGGACGATGTGGCCCATCCATCGGAGCTGATCGAGCATGGTCAAAGCTTCGATGCTGGGGATGTTGGCCTGAGCGAGAACACTGACGTTGGTGCGCCTATCCTGCCAATGGATTTACAGGATCTTGCGGAGGCAGCGTTGGTGGTACCTCTCCAGTGCTTTGAGGTGCCTGCTGTACATGGTCCATGTCTCTGAAGCATACAGGAGGGCGGGTATCACTACTGCTCTGTAGACCATGAGCTTGGTGCTGAGTTTGAGGTCCTGGTCTTCAAACACTCTTTTCCTCAGGCGACCGAAGGCTGCACTGGCACACTGAAGGCGGTGTTGGACTTCGTCATCGACGTCTGCCCTTGTTGACAGTAGGCTCCCGAGGTATGGAAAGTGGTCCACGTTGTCCAAGGCCTCGTCATGGATTTTGATAATCGGGGAGCAGTAATGTGTGGCGGGGGCAGGTTGGTAGAGGACCTTTATCTTACGGATGTTTAGTATAAGGCCCTTGCTCTTGTACGCTTCGGTGAAGGTGTTGACGATGGTTTGGAGTTCGGCCTCAGAGTGTGTGCAGAAGCAAGCGTCGTCTGCATACTGTAATTTGATGATAGAGGATGGGACGACCTTGGATCTGGACTGGAGGCAATGGAGGTTGAACAGTTTCCTGTTTGTTCTGTAGATTAGCTCCACTCCAGCGGGGAGCTTACTAAGGGTGAGATGGAGCATTGCAGCCAGGAAGATCGAGAAGAGCGTTGGTGCGATGACACAGCCTTGCTTGACCCCGGTCCGTACGTGCATTGGGTCTGTGGTGGATCCATTGGTCAGGATCACGGCTTGCATGTCGTCGTGAAGCAGGTGGAGGATGGTGACAAACTTTTGAGGGCAACCGAATTTGAGGAGGACACTCCATAATCCCTCATGGTTGACGGTGTCGAAGGACTTTGTGAGGTCAAAGAAGGCCATGTACAGTGGTTGGTGCTGTTCCCTGCATTTCTCTTGTAGTTGACGCGCGGTGAAGATCATGTCCATTGTGCCCCTTAGTGGGTGGAATCTGCATTGCGACTCTGGGAGGAGCTCTTCAGCCACTGGGAGAATGCGATGGAGGAGGATTCTTGCGATGACTTTCCCTGTGGCAGACAGCAGGGAGACTCCTCTAATTACTGCAATCAGACTTGTCACCTTTCTTGAAGATGATCACGATTACAGCGTCTCTGAGATCCCCTGGCATGCTCTCCTCCTTCCAAATAAGAGAAATGAGTGCATGTATTCGCGCCAATAGTGCTTCTCCGCCATGTTTTAGCGCCTCTTCGGTGATTCCATCTGCTCCTGAGGCCTTGTTGTTCTTCAGTTGTGGGATGGCCTTTTCAACCTTATGCTGGGCTGGGGTTGTGCTGAGGTGGTGGCGGGTAAGCGGGATGGAGTTAAGGACACTCGCATCGAAGACAGAGTCTTGGTTAAGGAGATTTTTGAAGTGCTCCTTCCAGCGGGCATTGACTGCCTCTCTGTCCTTGATGAGTACCTCTCCGTTCTTGGCCCGCAGTGGGGTATGACCTTGGGTGCTTGGGCCGTAGGTGGTCTTGACTGCGCTAAAGAATTCACGCACGTCGTGGTTGTCGGCTAGCTGCTGGATCTCCTGCGCTTTCTCCACCCACCATCTGTTCTTTAGGTCGCAAGTTTTTTGTTGGACCTCGGCCTTCAGGCGTCTGTAGAGCTGCTTTCTTGCCCTCGAGTTCTGTTGCTGTTTCCAGATCAGGAATGCCTTGCGCTTGCGACTTATTAGCTCCTGGATCTCCTGGTCGTTCTCGTCGAACCAGTCTTGGTGTTTCCTGGTCGAGTGACCGAGCGTCTCTTCACAGGTGCTGATTATGGAGGCCTTGAGTGCAGACCAGGCGCTGTGGACACTCTGTGTCTCTGAATCACTGGGAGTCATCAGGTTGGTTGTGAGGCGCAGGCTGAATAGAGCTTTCTTAGCAGGGTCTTTGAGTGCTCCAGCATTGATTTTCCTGCGGCATTGCTTCTGTTGCCGCCGCTGTTTTGGGACTACGTTGATGGAGATGACAGAGCAGATTAGGTGGTGGTCTGTCCAGCAGTCATCAGCTCCTGTCATGGCGCGGGTGATGCAGACGTCCTTGCAGTCCCTTGCTCGGACGATGATGTAATCCAGCAGATGCCAGTGCTTGGAGCGAGGGTGTTGCCATGAAGCCTTGTACTTGTCTCTCTGACAGAACAAGGTGTTGGGTGTTGGTTATGACAAGGCCATGTTCTAAGCATTTTGTCAGGAGGAGGGTACCATTGGAGTTGGCTTTCCCTACCCCCTCTCTGCCGATCACACCTCCCCAGAGATCTGTGTCCTTTCCAACTCTGGCATTGAAGTCGCCAAGGAGGATCAGCTTGTCGCCCGTTGGGACTCGGGACAGGGATTATTCGAGGCTGGAGTAGAATTCCTCTTTGGTCTTGTCTGTGGCTTCCAGTGCTGGGGCGTACGCACTGATGACCGTAGCGCACTGGTTCCGGGCTAGGGTGAGCCGTAGAGTCATGAGGCGTTTGTTTATTCCACAAGGGGAGTCTCTGAGACGTTCAACTAGCTCATTTTTATGACGAAGCCTACCCCATGGAGGCGGCATTCTTCTTCAGGTTTGCCTTTCCAGAAGAAGGTGTAGCCACCGCCTTGCTCCTTGAGCTGACCTTCCCCTGCCCGCCGGGTCTCACCTAGGGCGGCGATGTCAATGTCGAAACGTCTGAGCTCCCGGGCAACGATAGCAGTACGGCGTTGCAGTCTGTCACTGTTGGGGTTGTTGTCCATGAGGGTCCTGATGTTCCAGGTCCCGAACTTCATTTTAAAGGGTGGAAGATGCCTGTGCGTGAATTATTTTAACGTGGGGTGGCCATTGCACACCAGCTACCACATGGGCTTGACAGAGCAAGGTCTTGGTCCAATGGCAAGGGGATCCAAGACGATTGGAGACCAGGCTCTGCTACATCAGCCTAGCACACACACACAAACATACTCCTACTGTCCTCCTCCCTCCTTCCCGCAGGTCCTCTCTGCCTGGGTTTCATAGGAAGCAGTGTGGTCCTCCCGACCTCGCTGTTGGCCCGTGCCGCACCTTCCCTGGGCCCCACTGCTGGTCCACGCTGCGCCACTCCTGGGCCTTGACCTCGCTGCTGGGCTCGTCCTCGCTCCTGGGCCCCGTCCTCGCTCCTGGGCCCTGTCCTCGCTCCTGGGCCTCGACCTCGCTCCTGGGCCGTGTCCTCGCTCCTGGGCCTTGTCCTTGCTCCTGGGTCCCAACCTCGCTCCTGGGCGTTGACCTCACCCCTGGGCCTCATCCTCGCTCCTGGGCCTCGACCTCGCTCCTGGGTCCCAACCTCGCTCCTGGGCCTCGCCCTCACTCCTGGGTCCTGACCTCCTTATAGTGTGTCGCCTTCCAGTGAGTGTGTCCCGTGGTGTCTCCTTCCAGTGAGTGTGTCCCGCGGTGTCTCCTTCCAGTGAGTGTGTCCCGCGGTGTCTCCTTCCAGTGAGTGTGTCCCGCGGTGTCTCCTTCCAGTGAGTGTGTCCCACGGTGTCTCCTTCCAGTGAGTGTGTCCCGCGGTGTCTCCTTCCAGTGAATGTGTCCCGCGGTGTCTCCTTCCAGTGAGTGTGTCCCGCGGTGTGTCTCCTTCCAGTGAGTGTGTCCCGCGGTGTGTCTCCTTCCAGTGAGTGTGTCCCGCGGTGTCTCCTTCCAGTGAGTGTGTCCCGCGGTGTCTCCTTCCAGTGAGTGTGTCCCGCGGTGTCTCCTTCCAGTGAGTGTGTCCCGCGGTGTGTCGCCAGTGAGTGTGTCCCGCAGTGTGTCTCCAGTGAGTGTGTCCCGCGGTGTCTCCTTCCAGTGAGTGTGTCCCGCGGTGTGTCTCCTTCCAGTGAGTGTGTCCTGCAGTGTGTCTCCAGTGAGTGTGTCCCGCGGTGTCTCCTTCCAGTGACTGTGTCCTGCGGTGTGTCTCCTTCCAGTGAGTGTGTCCCGCGGTATCTCCTTCCAGTGAGTGTGTCCCGCGGTGTCTCCTTCCAGTGAGTGTGTCCCGCGGTGTCTCCTTCCAGTGACTGTGTCCCGCGGTGTCTCTCCTTCCAGTGACTGTGTCCCCGCGGTGTCTCTCCTTCCAGTGAGTGTGTCACCGTGTCTCCTTCCAGTAAGTGTGTCCCGCGGTGTCTCCTTCCAGTGAGTGTGTCCCGCGGTGTCTCTCCTTCCAGTGACTGTGTCCCGCGGTGTCTCTCCTTCCAGTGAGTGTGTCACCGTGTCTCCTTCCAGTAAGTGTGTCCCGCGGTGTCTCCTTCCAGTGACTGTGTCCCGCGGTGTCTCTCCTTCCAGTGAGTGTGTCCCGCGGTGTCTCTCCTTCCAGTGACTGTGTCCCGCGGTGTCTCTCCTTCCAGTGAGTGTGTCCCGCGGTGTCTCCTTCCAGTGAGTGTGTCCCGCGGTGTCTCCTTCCAGTGAGTGTGTCCCGCGGTGTCTCTCCTTCCAGTGAGTGTGTCCCGCGGTGTCTCCTTCCAGTGACTGTGTCCCGCGGTGTCTCCTTCCAGTGAGTGTGTCCCGCGGTGTGTCTCCTTCCATTGAGAATTATACAATTGCTTGCTGCTATTTACAGGTTGTCCCAAGAGCTTACAGGATTTTGGCTACTTGCTTGTCTTTTATTGATTTACTCGTTAGCTTATTTGGCATAAATCCAAATAAAATCTGCTATATATTGGTGTTAAAGTCTAAGGTAGGAACCTCAATAACTAAGCAGCACAATTTTAAAACTCGTTTACATGAAATTTCATTATACAGAAAAGTAAAAGCCAATCCTGCTCTGGTGTAAAAACTCAATCATGTAAACAGTTCAAAGTTGCTGACACAGATCCACCTCCAGGAGTCAGGGATCCTCGAGTCCCAGTCTCCAACTATTTCTTGGCAGTCAATGCTATGGGAAGAGAGGTTATAATTTACTGGTGTAAATCAGGTTGGCTGGCATCAGTTCAGCGGGTCCTCTATAATGAGTAAAGAAAACTAGCCTTTCTGCTCATGTGTGCAATGTAGTTGGCGGGGGTCGGGGGGCAGGTGGAGGAAGTTGTGAGAATGGACAGCCAAGTTAAAGTGGAGCGGAATCAAGAAGGATCATTCCAATGAGCTACATTTTGATCTTTGTGACTTTTGCTATGTAAATTAAGCATTAATAAATATGTGTAAACTGCCTTTCCAAGCAAGGATGGGCTAGATAATTGAAGAATGAAATACAAAGGTCAGGTCCAACCGTCTCCCAGCCTATCCTCAAACTGGCATTATAAAAGGTCTGATTCACAATAGAGTCACAGTGATGTGCAGCTTCTGCAGTTTATTATGTGCTGACTCCCTAGTTTCAGCTATTTTGTGTTGCTTTCTAAATTGGCAGCACCATGCTCCTCATTAATATTATGGCAAAATGAAAAGGGCAGGAAATGTACATAAGACACATTTTACTCATTACCTCAAGCTGCAGCTTGCTGACTCTGATATGTTATTGATGTATAACTTGGTGCTGGATCACTGGCAGGGCTGTATAATTGTGTGTTTAATCAAATTTGTTACAATAAGAATGAAGTACTTTAAAATTGCAATGTTTTGCTCCTGTGCTGTTTTGCCACCTTGTCTGGGAACCACTGTAGAGCTTAATTGACTTTAAAAGCACAAAGCACAAAACATGGAACAAGACAAAGCCATTGGCCTCCCAAGCCAGTTCCTAGATGATGTACAATCTAATTCACTTTATTAAACACCCAAGAAAAACTTCTGCAAAATTTCTTCAGCACCCCAAAAATAACAGGGCAGAACTCCAGACTATGCATGTACCTTAACACCTCATTACTCATAGGAACATAGTAACAGGAATAGTCCATGCAGCCCGTCGAGCCTGTTCCACCATTCTATGAAATCATGGCTGATCTGTACCTTAACTCTATCCACCGCCTTGGCTCCAAATCTTTTTAAAGCCTTGTCTAGCAAAAATCTATCGATCTCAGATTTAAAATTATTACTTGATCTAGCCTCAACTGCTTTTGTGCGAGAGAGTTCCACCCAACTACCATCCTTTGGGTGAAGAAGTGTTTCCTAACTTCTCTCCTGAATGGCCTGGCTCTGATTTGAAGGTTATGTCCCCTTGTCCTAGCCTCCCCCAACAGCGGAAAAAGTTTCTCTGTCCACCCTATCAATTCTTTTCAAAATCTTAAAAACGTCAATCATATCATCCCTTAATCTTCTATATTCCAGGGAATGCAAGCCTAGTTAATGCAATCTCTCCTCATAATCTAACCCTTGGAGCCCTGGTAACATTCTGGTGAATCTGCGCTGCACTCCCTCCAAGGCCAATATATCTTTTCTAAGGTGCGGTGCCCAGAACTGTACACAGTACTCCAGATGTGATCTAACTAGGGCTTTGTATAGCTGTAGCAAAACTTCCTCCCCTTTATATTCTAGCCCTCTAGTTATAAATGTTAACATTCCATTAGCCTTTTCGATTATTTTTTGTAACTGACCACTATATTTTAGTGATCTGGTATACATGGACCTAAATCTCTTTGGACCTCCACTGTTCCTAGCTATTCACCATTTAAAAACACTCAGATCTATCCCTTTTATGGTCCAAAATGCATGACCTCATACTTACCTGCATTGAAATCCATCACAGTTTTGGCCACTCACTTAATCTATCGATGTCGCTTTGTAATTTTATGCTCCTGTCTACACTACTTACTATACCACCAATCTTTGTGTTATCAACAAACTTGGATATTTTTTTTAATTTGTTTATGGGATCTGGGCGTCGCCCAGCATTTATTGCCCGCCCTAATTGCCCTTGAGAAGGTGGTGGTGAGCCGCCTTCTTGAACCGCTGCAGTCCATGTGGTGAAGGTACTCCCACAGTGCTGTTAGGTAGGGAGTTCCAGGATTTTGACCCAGCAACGATGAAGGATCGGCGATATACTTCTAAGTCAGAATGGTGTGTGACTTGGAGGGAAACTTGGAGGTGGTGGTGTTCCCATGCGCCTGCTGCCCTTGTCCTTCTATGTGTAAGAGGTCTTGGCTTTGGGAGGTGCTGCCGAAGAAGCCTTGGCGAGTTGCTGCAGTGCATCTTGTAGATGGTACACACTGCAGCCACGGTACACCGGTGGTGGAGGGAGTGAATGTTTAAGGTGTTGGATGGGGTGCCAATCAAGCGGGCTGCTTTGTCCTGGATGGTGTCGAGCTTTTTGAGTGTTGTTGGAGCTGCACTCATCCAGGCAAGTGGAGAGTATTCCATTACACTCCTTACTTGTACCTTGTAGATGGTGGAAAGGCATTGGGGAGTCATATGTCAGCTGTGGCTCAGTTGGTAGCACACTTGCCTCTGAGTCAGAAGGTTGTGGGTTCACGTCCCACTCCAGGGACTTAAGAACATAAAGCTAGGCTGACATTCCAGTGCAGTGCTGAGGGCGTGCTGCACTGTCAGAGGTGCCGTCTTTCGGATAAGATGTTAAACCAAGGCCCCGTCTGCTCTCTCAGGTGGACGTAAAAGATCCCATGGTACTATTTTGAAGAAGAGCAGGGGAGTTATCCCTAGTGTCCTGGCCAATATTTATCCCTCAACCAACATAACAAAAACAAATTATCTGGTCATTATCACATTGCTGTTTGTGGGACCTTGCTGTGCGCAAATTAGCTGCCGCATTTCCCTACTTTACAACAGTGACTATAAAAGTACTTCATTGGCTGTAAATCGCTTTGAGATGTCCGGTGGTCATGAAAGGCGCTGTATAAATGCAAGTGTTTCTTTCAGGAGGTGAGACACTCGCCGCAGAATACCCAGCCTCTGGCCTGCTCTTGTTGCCACAGTATTTATGTGGCTGGTCCAGTTAAGTTTCTGGTCAATGGTGACCCCCAGGATGGTGATGGTGGGGGATTCGGCAATGGTAATGTCATGGGGCGGTGGTTAGACTCTCGCCTATTGGAGATAGTCATTGCCTGGCACTTGTGTGCCACGAATGTTATCTGCCACTTATCAGCCCAAGCTTGAATGTAGTCCAGGTCTTGTTGCATGCGGGCATGGACTGCTTCATTATCTGAGGAGTTGTGAATGGCGCTGAACACTGTGCATTCATCAGCGAACATCCCCATTTTTGACCTTATGTTGGAGGGAAGGTCATTGATGAAGCAGCTGAAGATGGTTGGGCCTAGGACACTGCCCTGAGGACCTCTTGCAGTGATGTCCTGGGGCTGTGATGATTGACCTTCAACCACCACAACCATCTTCCTTTGTGCTAGGTATGACTCCAGCCAGTGGAGCGTTTTCCCCCTGATTCCCATTGACTTCAGTTTTACTAGGACTCCTTGATGCCAGACTCGGTCAAATGCTGCCTTGATGTCAAGGGCAGTCACTCTCACCTCACCTCTGGAATTCAGCTCCTTTGTCCATGTTTGGACCAAGTCTGTAATGAGGTCGGGAGCCGAGTGGTCTTGGTGGAACCCAAACTGGGCATCAGTGAGCAGGTCATTGATAGCACTTGGCACTTCTGGCTGAAGATGGTTGCAAACGCTTCAGCCTTGTCTTTTACACTCACATGCTGGGCTCCACCATCATTGAGGATGGGGATATTCAAGCCTCCTCCTCCCGTTAGTTGTTTAATGGTCCACCACCATTCACGACTGGATGTAGCAGGACTGCAGAGCTTTGATCTGATCCGTTGATTGTGGGATCGCTTAGCCCTGTCTATAGCATGCTGCTTCCACTTTTTAGCATGCATGTAGTCCTGTGTTGCAGCTTCCCCAGGTTGGCACCTCATTTTTAGGTATGCCTGGTGCTGCTCCTGGCATGCTCTTCTACACTTCTTATTGAACCAGGGTTGGTTCCCTGACTTGATGGTAATGGTAGAGTGAGGGATATGCCTGGCCATGAGGTTACAGATTGTGGTGGAATACAATTCTGCTGCTGCTGATGGCCCACAGTGCCTCATGGATGCCCAGTTTTGAGCTGCTAGATCTGTTCTGAATCTATCCCATTTAGCACGGTGGTAGTGCCACACAACACGATGGAGGGTGTCCTCAGTGTGAAGACGGGATTTCGTCTCCACAATGACTGTGCGGTGGTCACTGCTACCAATACTGTCATGGACAGATGCATCTGCGACAGGTAGATTGGTGAGGACGAGGTCCATTCGGTTTTTCCCTTGTGTTGGTTCTCTCACCACCTGTCGCAGGCCCAGACTTGCAGCTATGTCCTTCAGGACTCGGCCAGCTCGGTCAGTAGTGGTGCTACCGAGCCACCCTTGGTGATGGACATTGAAGTCCCCCACCCAGAGTACATTCTGTGCCCTTGCTACTCTCAGTGCATCTTCCAAGTGGTGCTCAACATGGAGGATTACTGATTCATCAGCTGAGGGAGGACGGTAGGTGGTAATCAGCAGGAGGTTTCCTTGCCCATGTTTGACCTGAAGCCATGAGACTTCATGGGGTCCGGAGTCAATGTTGAGGACTCCCAGGGCCACTCCTTCCCACGGTGCCACCACCCCAGGAATGGTGATGGAGGAGTTTGGGACATTGGCTGAAAGGTATGATTCTGTGACATGACTATGTGAGGCTTTTGCTTGACTAGTCTGTGAAACAGCTCTCCCAATTTTGGTACAAGTCCCCAGATGTTGCTGAGGAGAACCGTAGCCAGTGCCGAGGTCGATGCCGGGTGGTCCGTCCTGTTTCATTCTTATTATTGTGTTTTGTAGCGGTATGTTACAACTGAGTGGCTTGCTAGGCCATTTCAGAGGGCAGTTAAGAGTCAACCACATTGCTGTGGGTCAGACTAGGTAAGGACGGCAGATTTCATTCCCTGAAGGACATTAGTGAACCAGTTGGGTTTTTAACGACAATCCGGTAGTTTTATGGTCACCATTACTGACACTAGCTTTTTATTCCAGATTTATTTAATTAACTAAATTTAAATTCCCCAGCTGCCATGGTGGGATTTGAACTCATGTCTCTGGATCATTAGTCTAGGCCTCTGGATTACTAGCCTAGTTATTTTATGCTCCTGTCTATACTACTTACTATACCACCAATCTTTGTGTTATCGACAAACTTGGATATATGGCTCTCTATTGTGTTATCGGTCATTAATAAAAGGCAGCAACTGCTGTCAACCAACTTGAAGCAGTTGCGCATGCACAGTCTCTGTTTTTTTTTGGTTGTTCAAACAGCAACGACATTGACCGGGAACAGAGTGAACCTTCGGGACACACGGGCACTGGGGAAACATCAGCGACATTGACCGGGAATAGAGCGGGCCTTCGGGACACACGGGCACTGGAGAAACAGCAGCGACATTGACTGGGAACAGAGTGGGCCTTTGGGACACACGGGCACTGGGGAAACAGCAGCGACATTGACTGGGAACAGAGTGGGCCTTCGGGACACACGGGCACTGGAGAAACAGCAGCGACATTGACTGGGAATAGAGCGGGCCTTTGGGACACACGGGCACTGGGGAAACAGCAGCGACATTGACCGGGAACAGAGCGGGCCTTCGGGACACACGGGCACTGGGGAAACTGCAGCGACATTGACCGGGACAGGGAACAGAGCGGGCCTTTGGGACACACGGGCACTGGGGAAACAGCAGCGACATTGACCGGGACAGGGAATAGAGCGGGCCTTTGGGACACACGGGCACTGGGGAAACAGCAGCGACATTGACCGGGAACAGAGCGGGCCTTCAGGACACACGGGCACTGGGGAAACAGCAGCGACATTGACCGGGAACAGAGCGGGCCTTCGGGACACACAGGCACTGGGGAAACAGCAGCGACATTGACCGGGACAGGGAACAGAGCGGGCCTTTGGGACACACGGGCACTGGGGAAACAGCAGCGACATTGACCGGGACAGGGAACAGAGCGGGCCTTTGGGACACACGGGCACTGGGGAAACAGCAGTGACATTGACCGGGAACAGAGCGGGCCTTCGGGACACACGGGCACTGGGAAAACATGAGCAACATTGACCGGGAATAGAGCGGGCCTTCGGGACACACGGGCACTGGGGAAACAGCAGCGACATTGACTGGGAACAGAGTGGGCCTTTGGGACACACGGGTACTGGGGAAACAGCAGCGACATTGACCGGGACAGGGAACAGAGTGGGCCTTTGGGACACATGGGCACTGGGGAAACAGCAGCGACATTGACCGGGAATAGAGCGGGCCTTTGGGACACACGGGTACTGGGGAAACAGCAGCGACATTGACCGGGACAGGGAACAGAGTGGGCCTTTGGGACACATGGGCACTGGGGAAACAGCAACGACATTGACCGGGAATAGAGTGGGCCTTTGGGACACACGGGCACTGGGGAAACAGCAGTGACATTGACTGGGACAGGGAACAGAGCAGGCCTTCGGGACACATGGGCACTGGGGAAACAGCAGTGACATTGACCGGGACGGGGAACAGAGCAGGCCTTCGGGACACATGGGCACTGGGGAAACAAAGCAGAAACAGCAGCAACAGCAAAACTACAACATTATACATTAATATGTAAACCAGATTTATGCACAGAACGCATCTGCGCAGCTTCTGGTCGTTGGCAGCAGTCACTCTGTTAATAAAAATAGTAAATAGTTGAGGCCCTTGTGGAACACCACTAGCCTAGCTTGTTACTTTCTCCTTTCCATGGTGTCTGAGGCACTGGAGCCATCTTGTTCCATGGATTATCTGTTTATACTTATCCTACAACATTCAGTCACATTCCTAACAAAATACACACCTAGCTTTAATTCTGACAAAGTTTCTGCACCTGAAGCATTAATCTATCATTTCTCTTTTGAGATACTGATGTATTACCTACTATGCATTTCTAACATTTTCTGTTTTTAGTACTTTGCCAGCCTGTTTTTTGAAGCAGTTAACTGAAAAAGCACTAATTAATTTTGTTGGAAGTCCCTTTCACTGCTCTGTGGGAAGAGAAACAAGAGGGAACATGAAGTTTTTGAAGTACAGCTGCCAAGGCTCATACATTTCCGACTGACTGAAAACAGTGCATGGCAGTACTGGAAAAACCCATCACAGCAGATTAAAAAAATGTCCACTTTGGGTGCAATCGGCAATCCAAAATTTCACGAGTTTTCAGAAGTGTTTTTTTCCTCGAGTTTGCGCTCAAACTCATATGTATATTGCCGAACATAAAATCTCCCATGAACCAGCGCAATCAGGCAGTGTTTTAGAAGGTAATTCTAAAATTAAAGGATAAAATCAGGGAAGCTCAAGAGGCCAGAATTGGAGGAGCGCAGATATCTCAGAGGTTTGTAGGGCTGGAGGAGGTTACAGAGATAGGGTGGGGCGAGGCCATGGAGAGATTTGAAAACAAGGATGAGAATTTTAAAATTGAGCTGTTACTCAACGAGTAGCCAATGTAGGTCAGCAAACACAGGGGTGATGGGTGAACAGGACTTGGTGCGAGTTAGGACATGGGCAGCAGAGTTTTGGATGAGCTCAAGTTAATGGAGGGTGGAAGGTGGGAGGTCAGCCAGGAGAGCGTTGGAATAGTCAAGTTGAGAGGTAACAAAGGCATGAATGAGGGTTTCAGCAGCAGATGAACTGAGGCAGGGGCAGTGACAGGCGATGTTATAGAGGTGGAAGTAGGCGGTCTTAGTGATGGTGCAGATATGTGGTCGGAAGCTCATCTCAGGGTCAAATACGACACCAAAGTTGCGAACAGTTTGGTTCAGCCTCAGGCAGTTGCCAGGGAGAGGGATGGAGTCGGTGACTAGGAAATGGAGCTTGTGACGGGGACTTAAGACAATGGGGGAAAAATTTGGTTGCTTTGCGCCTCCCGTTAGCACCCTAAGAGAGGTGTGTAGCGCCTGATTTAGCGCTCCAATCACCTCCAGGGGCGATAGAAGCCAAGTTTGCAGTCGATGCCGATAATTAGCGCCAGGCATTACACTTTGCGCCCGGCCGATAATTGTGCCCCAAACTGGGCGATGTCGAATTTCTCCCCCAGTGGCTTCAGTCTTCCCAATATTTAGTTGGAGGAATAAAAACAGAAAATGCTGGAAATACTCAGCAGATCAGGCAGCATCTGTGGAGAAAGAAAGAGTTAACATTTCAGGTCAATGACCTTTCGTCAGAACTGGAAAAATGGAGATGTAACAGGTTTTAAGCAAGTACAGAGGCAGGGAAAGCGGGGAGGGGAGGAAAGAACAAAGGAAAGGTCTGTGATAGGGCAGAAAGCAAGAGAGATTAAATAATAAAAGGGATGATGGTGCAAGGCAAAAGGAAATGGTAGTGGGACAAGTAAAGAAACAAAAGATGGGTCTAGAGGAGGTGTTAATGGGAATAGCAGAATCATCAGCAACAGCTGCTGTCCAAAAAAATGGGGGCAGGGGTTATGATCTGAAATTGTTGAACTCAATGTTGAGTCTGGTAGGCTGTAAAGTGTCTAATCGATAGATGAGGTGCTGTTCCTCGAGCTTACGTTGAGCTTCATTGGAACAGCATAGGAGGCCGAGGACAGAGAGGTCAGAGTGGGAGTGGAGCGGAGAATTAAAGTGACAGGCGACCGGAAGCTCAGGTTCACACTTACGGACTGAACGGAGGTGTTCCGCAAAGCGGTCACCCAATCTGCGTTTGGTCTCCCCAATGTAGCGGGGACTGCATCGTGAGCAGCGAATACAGTATACTAAATTGCAGGAAGTACAAGTAAATCGCTGTTTCACCTGGAAGGAATGTTTGGGGCCCTGGACGGTGGGAAGGGAGGAGGTAAAAGGGCAGGTGTTGCATCTCCTCCACTTGCACAGGAAGGTGCCGGGCGAAGGGGAAGGGGTGTTGGGGATGATTGAAGAGTGGAGCAGGGTTTCAAGGAGGGAATGGTCCCGTCAGAATGCTGAAAGGGGAGGGGAGGGGAAAATGTGTTTGGTGTTGGTCTCACGCTGCAGGTGTCAAAAATGGAGGACAATGATCCGTTGAATGTGGAGGCTGGTGGGGTGGAAGGTGAGGACAAGAGGAACCCTATTATGGTTCTGAGAGGGAGGGGATGGGGTGAGAGCAGAAATACAGGAAATGGGACGGACACGGTTGAGGGCCCTGTCAATCACGGTGGAGGAGGATGCTCGGTTGAGGAAAAAGGAAGACATACCGGAAGCACTGGTATGAAAGGTGGCTAACATGGGGGCCAGGAAGGGAAGTTGGGTGGTCAGCAGTTTGGTGGGAATAAGAGGGAGCAGAAGGTGGGTTTCATGGACAAGATGAGTGTGGAGAGGTCATGAGGGAAGATAGGAGAGAAACTAGAGAAAGATGTGAGTTCAGGGCTAGAGCAGGGGGGAACCTTAGATGAAGTTTGGCCTGGTGGGCGATGGGAAGGGAGGGAAGTGGCAGAGGCTGCTGAACGGATGGTCTCAATCTTAGTGATGAAGAAGTCATGGGCTCATTGCACTTGGTGTTGGAGGTGAGGGTGGAGGAGGCAGGGGAGAGGAGTTTATGAAGATGGTTTGTAGTAGAGAAAAGAAGCCGAGGGATATTTTGCATTCCAGGATGATCCTGCAATAGTGAGCAGTTTTGACAGAGGAGAACAGGACCCGATAGTGCTTTATGTGGTTCAGCCAGATCTGGCAATGAATGGCTAAACCAGTTGTGTGGCATAAACTTTCAAGTCTGCTTCCCTTGGACTTAAGGGAGCAGAGATCAGGTTCATACCAGGGGGAACGGCCAGGGTGAGAGAGAGTAATGGTTTTCATGGGCATCAATAATAGAGGTGAGGGTGTGGCTGAGCAGATCGGTAGCTACAGAAATGTCGTGGTGAATGGAGGGCCAAAGGCTAGACAGTTGGGATTTTGAAAGTGCAGTTTTAAGTGAATTGGGAGAGGGTTTTTCCAGGGGTGGACACAGAAGGAAGTAGAGTTGGGAGGGTGAAGGGGAATTGTGGGAGGAGAGCGATACGAGGAAGTGATCAAGATGGTCTTATCTGTGATTGACACGATGGAAATAGCGAGGCCATATGAGATGGCAACGACAAGGGGGTGGTCGATGAATATGGGTAGGGGAGTTTATTTGGAGGAAGAGATTAAGGGAGGATAGGAGGGCAGTGAACTCAGAACATGATGAATTAAGATAGAGGTTGAAATCACCGAGGATGAGAAGTTGCTCGGAGCAGAGGCTGAGGGAGGAAAGAAGTGAAGATATCTCGGTGAGAACTTTGCCATGACACTTGGGTGGGCGGTAGAGAACAAATATTTTAAATGAGAGGTGAGCGCGGTGGAACAAGGTGAGATGCTCAAAGGAGGAGAAGGTGCCAGATGAGTAGGGGGACAGACCAAGGTGTGATTTGGTGAGGAGAGTCACATTGCCACCATGGCGGTTTGGGCAGGGCAAGTGGTGGAAGGTATAGCCAGGGGAGACTTCAGTTAAGAGGAAGGTGTCACTTAAGAGTAGTAACTTAGTACAGTTTGATTAATACAGCTGAAAATGGGTTTATCAAAATAAATAAGCATTTTTAATCAGAGTGTTTAGTCCACCGCCTGTGAGTAACCTGAGTTTAAATAACTTAAAAAGGACTTTTAAAAGCTATACTGAATCATTTGCTAGTTATATTGGTGTACAGTGTTCATTTTCTTAGTAACTTACAACAAAATTATATTCAAAAGTTTTTTAAATGTTCCTATTCGTGTCCCTGCACCTAACAAAATGCTTATTTTTTAGAGCCTCTTTGAAGACCAGCAAACAAGTGCAATTAGTGGAAATTCGCCATGGTGATTAATTTAATCTGTGGCCAGTTTTGTGAGCGGGCCGGCTTTGAGCACAATTGGGTAGAAATTAGGTCGCGCCCCATTTGGGGCGCAAATATCGTCCGGACGCAAATATTAGCGCCTGGCGCTAATTATCGGCACTGACAGGAAACTTCACTTTTACCGCCCCGGGAGGTGAGTGGAGCGCTAAAGTAGGCGCTGCACACCTCTCTTAAGGCGCAAAGGCCAAGGAGTGAGGCGCTAACTCAGCGCACGAGCGCAGCGCAGCTGCTGCCAGTTAGCGAGGGAACACAGACACAATGGCGCCGGACACTTCTTAAAGCGGGGGGGGCCACTTGCTCCCCAGCCACACCCTGCTCATTGCAGCCTTGAATCTCAGCCTGGAGAGACCTGTAATCCATTTTGCTGCCAAGCATGGAGAGGGTGAGAGAACGCGCTCATCGCTTCACCGAGCGGGCCTTGGATGCTCTGGTTGACGCAGTGGAGTGCAGACGATGCATGCTGTTCCCGGAGAGTGGCAGGAGGCCTTTGCCACGCGAGTTCAGAAGAGTGTGGAGGGAGGTGGCTCAGAGCGTCTCCTCCAGGAGCATGGTGCCCAGGACCCATGTTCAATGCCGCAAAAAGTTCAACGACCTCACTCGGGTTGTCAGGGTGAGTGGCTTTTTCTCAATACCTCTCCATCCCTCCATCTCAACCTCACTCTATGGCCAGAGGGTCTTAAAACCCCAATGCACAACACTCATCCAACACCTATGGCCCTTTCATCAAACACACACACACATTCCACACTTTGCATACAGTAAGGGCTATTCACCTATGGGAGGCACATCAGGCAAGACCATGGCTGCATACAGTAAGGGCTATTCACCTATGGGAGGCACATCAGGCAAGACCATGGCTGCATACAGTAAGGGCTATTCACCTATGGGAGGCACATCAGGCAAGACCATGGCTGTATATTTACTCAGATGCTGTCCTTTTTCTTGCAGGCTAAGCTGGCTCATAATCGGAGACAGCAGCAACGGACGGGTGGAGGGCGGCTTCAGCTGCAACCCCTCAGCGATCTGGAGGAGCGCGTCCACATAATTGTGGCAAGCCGGGTGATCGGTCCCGTCGCCACTGGAGACCCCGTTGTGGACAGCAATGGTAAGGTCATCACCTTTTTGTCCTCTGTCCTTCCACTTGTCCCTCACAATACCAGCCTTTGACACTTTCAATCCAACTTGCTAACTCGCTGCACTTATTCCTCCCTTACTGCCACCCTGTCCTCACGCTAAAGCCACTCTTGTACCTCCCTGCTTTCAGATGGTGATTCACCAGCTGAGGAGACGGGCCCTGAAGCTGCCACTGGGAGTGATGCTGCAGCTGAGGAGGAAGAGGAAGCCGGAGCATCAGTGCCACCCTCTCCCGAGGAAGCCCATGCCCACACTGGGAACACGCCTTCCCCGGAGGGGAGCAGGGGGGAAGGGGCTGATGATGGTGAAGCTCCAGGACCCAGCGGGCTGCAGCAACGCCATGGGGGGGGTAGGGAAGAACGGGGGCCTTCTCCCCAGAGGGAGAGTATGCCAGACACTCCTACTGCAATGGACGCAGAGGAGGAGCGGCTGATTGCAGAAATGAACACCCAGGCGGTGGGCATGCACACTGAGCTCATGGGTGCAGTGGGAAGGGTGCCCGATTGCATTGAGTCACTGGCAAGGAGTGTGGAGCACTTCGCTGGAGCACAGGCGGATGCCACACTAACGCTTAGTGCTGCAATTCAGTCAATGGCTGCCGTGATCCCACCTCTGACTGCTCTCATACAGACTCAGATGGAGGCCACGCGAGCACAGACTGCTGCCAACCTCGATGGTTCGTGCACATGTCCCCGGGGCTGTCACCGCGCCGCAGCAGGCCAGCAATCTGTTCTCCGGCAAATTGCTCCGGATGCTGAAGTGCTGCCCCGTGGGAGTGCCAGTGTGTCGGGCGAGCAGGGAGTTGCTGGCCTCTCTCACGATGACAGCATTCCTGCTGCCAACACTGTCACTTCTCCACTGCACTTGCCACCGCCTGTAGGACAGACTGCTGCCGCCCATGCAGAGTTGGTGCAGTCTGCAGCCGGGCCCTCCAGGCCCAGAAGCGGTCGAGGCCGTCCTTCAGGGGCATCTGCAGTGTCAGGGTCTGACGAGCAGCAGCCTTCCACCAGCCTTGCTGCAGCCACTGAGGTCCCATTACGGAGGAGCAGTAGGGTTAGAAGGGGGGAAGTGCGCAAGGGAAGGAGATCACCCTCGAAGGGCAAAAAGTAGGAGGTGTGCCAAAATGCTGGTCATTTTTTTATTAAAGGCCGAGGTTCATGGTCCAACATTTGTTTAGTGTTTTGGACATTATCTCCAGGTTGTGAGAACCAGTTATGTTATTGACTGTTTTTTTGTGTTTATTTCTATGAGTTTGTCATGAGGAATTGACACACACAGAGTTTGTAAAATAAATAAGTTTCTGTATTCAAAATATTAATGGCTGGTGGTTGGAATTATTGGTGCCTTGGCCGGCTTAGGGGTTGCGTGCTGGGTTGATTAGTGTTTGTAGCAATGGCAGGGGCCCTAGAAGCGGCTTGCTATTAGTCGTTGACGGACGGCCCTTGCAGTTTGACCATTGTGGGCCGCCCTCCTGCCTTGGTGCTGCTGATGATCATCGTCCTCGTCCTGTTCCTCCTCTTCCTCCTCCTCCTCTGGTGGTGCTACAAGGCCTGGTGACATTGGCTGGGTCCTGAGGATTGCCATGTTGTGCAACATGCAGCACACGACTACGAAGTTCGAAACTTGCTCAGGCGAGTACTGCAGGGCTCCTCCGGAATGGTCCAGACAGCGGAACCGTTGTTTCAGCACGCCGATTGTGCGCTCAATAATGTTCCTGGTTGCTTGATGGCTTTCATTGTACCGCAGCTCAGCAGGGGTGTTTGGCGTACGGAGCGGTGTCATCAGCCAGGTGCTCAATGCGTACCCCTTGTCCCCCAGAAGCCAACCAACTGGCTGATGCGGTGCCTCGAAAACTTCTGCCACAGTAGTCTGGCGCAGGATGAAAGCATCGTGGCAGCTGCCCGGATAGTGGGCATTGACAGCGAGTATCACCTGTCTGTGGTCACAGACCAACTGCACATTCAAGGAATGGAACCCCTTTCTGTTCCTGAATTCCTCTGCATTCTCTCGCGGAGCACGCAAAGCCACATGCGTGCAGTCAATGGCGCCCTGCACCATGGGGAAGCCCGCTACCCTCGCAAAGCCCAGAGCACGGTCACGCTGCTTGTCAGGGGTCATAGGGAAAGAGATGAAGTCTCGTCTCCTTCTGAAGAGGGCATTGGTGACCTGCCGGATGCAGCGATGCACCGCAAACTGGGAGATATTGGCGAGGTCTCCAACAGCAGCTTGGAATGAGCCAGTGGCGTAGAAGTTCAAAGCCACTGTGACCTTCACTGCCACCGACAGAGACGTCCTGGACCTCAGCTGAGGCTGCAGATCTGGCTGCAGCAGGTGGCAGAGCTCAGTGACCACCTCCTTGCTGAATCGCAGCCTTCGCAAACACAGCTCCTCGGACATATGGATGTAGGAGAGCTGTTCACGATATACCCTGGGAGGGTAAGCTCTCCTGTACATGCGCCTGATGGCCCTCCTCCGTCTGGCCATCATTGCCACTCTCTGTCTGCGTCTCAGTATCCTCCGATTCAGCTGGAGCAGGACGACGCCCCCAATCATTGCAGCCCCCATATTCTCTTTGCCAGAAAAGTAATGAGGTACAGCAACTAAAGTAGCAACAAAGTTAGGATGAATAGGCAAAACTACCTCACAAAGCGTTGACTCAATGCAGAAGTCTCTCTCTCTCTCTCTCCGAATCTCTCTCTCTCTCTCAGAACGAGTGGTGCATAAATGTCGACCACAGAAAAAGACAGGAAGAGGCCCCCTTTAAATAGCGCCCCCCCCAGCCCCACACCGATTGATAACGTTCCAGTCTTCCGGTCGTTGGAAGCGGCAGGCGGTAAGGCAGGGGGCGCCACTCAATTTCCGCTCCGGGGCGCCCCAAGGGCGTTGCACCATGGAATGACGTCACAATCTGCGCGCGCAGGTGGTCGCAGCGGTAAGTTTTAGCGCCGCCGCACAATCTCAAGTTAAGTTCTCAAGCGGCGCAAACAGCGCTGCGCCCGGGCGTTAGCGGCTTAACGCCCCATTAGCGCCCTCTTAAGGCGCTAACGGGAGGCGCAACCAAGTGAATTTTTACCCCAATGTTTTTCAAACTAGCGCTAAAGTTCACGGAAACTCAAGTTGCGTTAAACGTAATTTGCGTTTAAAATTCCACGATCTTTTGCGCTGGTTCTGCCGATCTCAGGCAAATTGCGTCGAAAAAACCAGCACAACCAAACGGAAACTCCAGGGGCTACTGTAGTAAACATCTTGGAAAGCAATACATTTCTGCTTTCCTCATGCCACATACCCCTCACATCCCTGCTGTTTACCAGATTGATTGTGAAGCCTCATTGTGTGTAGAGAGGACCATGGAGACAAATGAACACATTTCTCCAGAGAAAAGGCAAACATTTAAGGAACCAATTTAATTTTGAAAATGAAATGTCTTCAGCCTGCAGGTCAAGGGAAGTGATAGTTGTGGTAATTAAGTGTTCTGGTGAAGACCAGGTTGCATGGTTGCCATGACCTTTTTGTATCCATTGTTTATGAACTAAATGCTACTCAACAGCAGAGCTTAAAATGTCATAGTTATATTTTAACTCTATGCCCTTTTCAATTGGGATAGTGCTTTATCAGCCATCAATTATAAGTAATATATTAGCATGTGACCAGAAGTGCATTGTATCTATTTGTATTGAATTTTCTACTTTAGACTAAAATCAAACATTGAGATAAGAAATAAATAAATGGCAGCTGTTTTAAGTAACTGAATGGATAGATTCGTTTTGACAATCTGTGATAAATAAGCTTACAAAATGAAAATAGAAAATCCTGAAAATACAGATCCATTAGTGTCAGATGTAGAAAAAAATAGGCTAAAGTTTCAGGTGGGATTGAGTTCTGGTGAAGGGTCATATCTGTCACATTAACTTATCTTTTTAATTCATTTCCAGCATTTTCTGTTTTTTTGTTTCCAATTCCCAGCATTCATTGCTATTCTTTATACCTGAATTTGTACTCCTAAATTCTAAGTTGCTAAGTAATCTGGCACATTTTATTCTCACAAAGTACTATCTTGAAAAATAAAATTAGGTGTTCTCAAACATGAAGTCATATTGGGGATAATATTGCTCTTCACCAGTCGCACAAAATGGGATCATAGTGAATCAGCAGCCTGATTTCCTTTTCCACTGAATTGTATTAAACAGGATCTGTAATTTAATTTAATTTTTTATTCCATCACAAAGAGTGAGTTCATCTGAATAATTATTCGCATGCACAGTTACAAGCAAAAATTAGTTCACATAAAAATCAATGGCGAATTTAACATTTTTTTGTTTCTTCATGGTCAAGGATCACCAGCACATTAGCTTTTGTGGCAATTTGTTTTAGCAGAGAGCGTTTTATTTTGTGCTTAATTTTAAAGTGCCTCAATACAGATAAACATGAGCTGGAACAAAAGGTAATGGTTTTTACGTACTTTCCATGAACTAGCTGACAGCATGAGCCAAGAATCAAAGCTCCATTAATTCACTCACCCATGGTTTACTGCTAGCTCAGCTATGAAAGGTTACTGCAACCGCAACAAAGGAGCTGAAGGATTGGTCTCAGCATCATCTGCAGAACTGGGAGGTGCCTCTCACACTGTAATCTGACTGCTGATAGAACTATAAATGACACTAAAGTACCAATCTGCTAGTGTTGAAGAAAGAACAACTTCAGAATATGATCATTTAGCATCCTTAATACAATCTCCAAAGTAGTTACGTAAATAGAAAGGTTTCAAATAGTTCCTTATAATGAGGCTGAGGGTTTAATTTGCTTAGTGCACTAGGTGTTAAATTCAAGTTATTTTTTTTCTCACGTTACTGTTAGTGCAATCACAGGAACACATGGGTTTACTCAGACTGTTCCAGCTGACACTGCGGAGCAGCCAGTTGGAAAAAACTGTAATCATGGTTCTGAAGCACCTATTAACCCCTTAATAGTCACAAACAATGGCCCGAAAATTAGACCTAATACGCGAGAGTACGCACTGTGTACTCTCGCGTATTAGGTCCCGAATTGCCGGTTTCCTGCATGCACTGCGCATGCACGGGAAACCGGCACTTCGTGTATTGCAAAGGGGGCGGTTCCTAAGTGAACCGCGTGCGCACTACAGGTTGTGCGCACGCAGTGCACTTAGTTTTTTTTTCAGGTTTGAACGCGCAGGTAAGTGGTGAAGATTTTACACATAAAGAAAGCAGGCGTAGGACCCCCTTTTAACAAGGTAAGTAGTTAATTAAGTGTTATTTAAAAAAATTTTCAACAGGTTTATCTTTATTAGAGACTTTAAAGAAAGGTAAGTTTATTTTTATAACTTTTAAAAAGAATTTAAATTTTTTCAAAAATTTAATTTTTTGTTTAAAGTGGTTAATTTATTTAACTATAGTTATTTTATTAATGTGATGGCTTTTTTTTTAATTTAATTGAGGTTTAGCTGTTCTTTTGGGGGCTTGTAGTATTCATAGCTTTGACAGCCCTTGCTGTCAAAACTATGAATGAAAGATGGTGTGCTGCCATTGGCTCTAACTGTCCCACGTGATCCCAGAGCTCGCACAAACTAATTGCGCCTCTGGGACACGCAAGCACTGCACGCCGGCAACAGGGAGAGGCCCTCAAACTGAAGTTCGTGTGGGCCCGAAACAAAAAGGTAGGCGCGAAGTGCGATATCGCGGGGAATCCTTACCCCCGCGGCAACCATCGATGTTTAATTTCTGGGCCAACACAAAGAATGCTCAGTGCATCAATCCGGATATGAAGACTGCAAATTTGGGTTCTGATGTAGGGAGTAAGGCATAGAAAAGCCCACTGTACCAATGATTCCCCTCATATTTTTGTGGGTGACAGGAGGGAATGGAGCAGCAAGTTGAATGTCAACGCACCAACAAGCAAAGGGTCCAGGAACATGGGAGACAATCACGAGGGAGATCAATGTGGTCTCCATAACCTATCACTTTTGGGAGGGGGGAAAATGTGAGGAAGAAGGTGTCTGATTTGAAGAAAAGTGTGAAAGTAAGCAATGAGAGTCACTCAGTTATGTCACATTTATATATGGGTATGACTGTTAATTGATTACCTTGCATTGTGATATAGGAATATGGGGTACTAACTATTTTGGTGGAAATACCTATTGAAAGAGCAGACATTAGCCATATATGACTGAATAGTTTCATGCAAGACTATTGTTAACCTGAATTTAGAAATAACTTTCTAGAAACAAAGCAAAAAAAAATGTCATGAGGATATTTCTGAACTATTACAACAGGCTGGAAAAGGTAGACACCTTAATACCAGCTGAGAAAGATTGTTCACTAGCTATCCTTATTCACAGAAAGAACTGA
Organism: Squalus acanthias; assembly: GCA_030390025.1. NCBI lineage: Eukaryota > Metazoa > Chordata > Chondrichthyes > Squaliformes > Squalidae > Squalus > Squalus acanthias. Next base: position 149,114,051 of record CM059427.1, read on the forward strand.
TTACACAAAAATACATTGCTTTTCCATCTTATCAAAAGTATTTCACATTTCATTCTACTAGACCAAGTGATATATGCATAGTTGTGCAGCCTTTATTTCTATCTGCAAAATTACATCTCAACCAATTCATATTGTTCTTTTCATTTCAGAAGAAGGCAGCCTTCAACAGATGCTATCAATTCTAGGACTAGCATTTTACAGATAAAACCCCCTGTCTAGTACAAGCATGTAACGTAAGCAAAATCCTGACAAGATTGTCTCTGATTGCGAGCCGGTCTGTTGGTGGGTGGCAAATGAGATAGATACTCCTGCAGCAACTCAAAGAGGGCAAGCATGGTGATTTGCAGGTTTGAAAGTCAGCAAGCTTCTTTAGAAAAATAATATCTGGAATGAGTGCAGTAGGACAGAGAGCAGCCTGTTTCTTGGATAGGACCATTTAAAATTCTTCTGGAGGAAATGAGACAGACGAGAGGCCCTCTTCAGTGGTGTGGGGCACAAAACCGGAAGAAAAGCAGCCCAGGGAGAATGCGAGGAGGTGGAAACTAATATAAATGCTACCTCCACCAGAAAACACACTTAGATACAGTGTCAAAAGAAACTTTACCTTGCCAGATCAGCCAAGGTAGGACAATGCCACCCCCCACCCCCATTAGCTTCCATTAACACAGTGTACTAAGCATGTATGGCACTGACAATTATCTCCACTTCACGCTGCCATATAGTACCTTCAGATCTTACCATGAATGCCAATTATGCAGCAGTGTGCACTTTGTACCCCCAGCCTTCACCTAGAAGACTTGACTTAGATGTATCCTAAATCCCACATGCAAGACATCAGGGGCGATTTTCCCAGGGCCCATGCTGGTGAGTGCAACAGGTGGGCAGCATACCAGAAGCGTACCGCACTCAAAGGGAATCAGGAGCACCACAACATCCTGTTAAGGCACATTATCACGTAGTGGTTGGTGTTCTGTGAGCGAGTGTGGAGGTTTTTGATCATGAGGATACTGTAAGTTGCAGTGCGACTGTAGGCTTTAAAGGCTATGTTTACAGGGGCTATGGAAGAACTTATGGAGTAAACACTGGTGACTGAGAAAGATTTCATAGGAACAGGAGTAGGCTATTCAGCCCCTCGTGCCTGTTCTGTCAGTCAATTAGATTACCTTAATTCTGCCCAAAAGGTCCATGCCAGTGTTTATGCTCCACACGAGCCTCCTCCCACTTTTGTCCATCTAACTGCATCAACATAGCCTTCTATTCCTTTCTCCTTCCTGTGTTTATCTAGCTTCCCCTTAAATTGATCTATGCTAGTCACCTCAACTACTCCCTGTGGTAATGAGTTCAACATTCTAACCACTCTTGGGTAAAGAAGTTTCTCCTGAATTTCCAATTGGATTTATTCGTAACTATCTTATATTTATGGCCCCTAGTTCTGGTCTCCTCTGCAAGTGATGAAGGTAGTAGTAGTATTAGGTCTGAAAGTCGCCTCTGATGCTGCTGCATTGAATGACTGCCTGGTTTTGCTGTGAGAGGACCTGGATGGAAAAAAATTCTCTTTCTCTTTCTCTTTCTCTTTCTCTTTCTCTCTCTGCTGCTGATCATTTTGCATCCAGGTCCACTCACACTTTTCAGGGTTAAATTGACCTGTAATGATGACATCATCAGAGGCGACTTTCCCACTGAAACCACTAATTGGTTCATGGGTTCCCACATGCTGGAACTCAATTGCCCAATTAAGTGAAAATTGCATCATTCATCCACATTAATCTGGAGTTGGGGGGACAACACGAAATGCGGGTAACACGACCCCAACCCGACCCCAAGACAAAATCCAGCCCATTATGTCTACTACATTACCCATGTCTACCCTTTCTGTTACTTCTTCAAAGAATTCAATAAGGTTGGTCAAGCATGTCCTTCCCTTTTGAGAACCATGCTGACTACTCTTTATTATAAGAACATAAGACGTAGGAGCAGGAGACAAAGGGAGGAGATTGCAGGGGCTCTGACACAAATTTTCAGAACCTCTCTGGCCACAGAGGAGGTGCCAGAGGACTGGAGAACAGCTAACATAGTACCATTGTTCAAGAAGGGTAGTAGGGATAAACCAGGGAATTACAGGCCAGTGAGCCTAACATCATTGGTGGGGAAATTATTGGAAAAAATTCTGAGGGACAGAATTAGTCTCCACTTGGAGAGGCAGGGATTAATGAGGGATAGTCAGCATGGCTTTGTCAGGGGGAGATCATGTCTAGCCAATTTGATTGAATTTTTCGAGGGGGTGACTAGGTGTGTGGATGAGGGTGGTGCAGTTAATGTAGTCTGCATGGACTTCAGTACTTTTGACAAAGTCCCATATGGGAGACTGGTCTATGTTTCTATGTAAGAGCCCATGGGATCCAGGGCAATTTGGCACATTGGATCCAAAATTGGCTTAGTGGCAGGAGGCAGAGGGTGATGGTCGAAGGTTGTTTTTGTGACTGGAAGCCTGTGTCCAGTGGTGTACCGCAGGGATTGGTGCTGGGTCCTTTGCTGTTTGTAGTGTACATTAATGATTTAGATATGAATGTAGGAGGTATGATCAGTAAGTTCGCAGATGACACAAAAATTGGTGGAGTGGTAAATAGCAAGGAGGGAAGCCTCAGGCTACAGGACGATATAGACGGGATGGTTAGATGGGCAGAACAGTGGCAAATGGAATTTAACCCTGAAAAGTGTGAGGTGATGCATTTTGGGAGGACAAACAAGGCATGGGAATATACAATGAATGGTAGGACCCTAGGAAGGACAGAGGATCAGAGGGACCTTGGTGTGCATGTACATAGATCCCTGAAGGCAGCAGGACAGGTAGATAAGGTGGTTAAAAAGGCATATGGGATACTTGCCTTCATTAGCCGAGGCATAGAATATAAGAGCAGGGAGGCTATGATGGAGCTGTACAAAACGCTAGTTAGGCCACAGCTGGAATACTGTGTACAGTTCTAGTCGTCACACTATAGGAGGGATGTGATTGCATTAGAGAGGGTGCAGAGGAGATTCACCAGGATGTTACCTGGGCTGGAGCGCTTCAACTATGAAGAGAGACTGGACAGGCTGGGGTTGTTTTCCTTAGAGCAGAGAAGGCTGAGGGGGGACCTGACTGAGGTGTACAAAATTATGAGGGACATAGATAGGGTAGACAGAAAGGAACTTTTCCCCTTAGAAGAGGGGTCAATAACCAGGGGGCATAGTTTCAAGGTAAGGGGCAGGAGGTTTAGCGGGGATTTGAGGAAAAACTTTTTCACCCAGAGGGTGGTTGGAATCTGGAACTCACTGCCTGAAAGGGTGGTAGAGGCAGGAACCCTCACAACATTCAAGAAGCATTTAGATGAGCACTTGAAACACCATAGCATACAAGGCTACGGACTAAGTGCTGGAAAAAACGATTAGAATAGACAGGGCTTGTTGGCCGCCGCGGACACGATGGGCCGAAGGGCCTCTTTCTGTGCTGTATAACTCTATGACTCTATGACTAGGTTATTTGGCCCCTCGAGCCTGCTCCTCCATTCAATAAGATCATGGCTGATCTGATCTTGGCCTCAACTCCACTTCCCTGCCCGCTCCCCATAACCCTTGACTCCCTTACCTTTCAAAAATCTGTCTATCTCCACCTTAAATATATTCAATGACCCAGCCTCCACAGCTCTCTGGGGAAGAGAATTCCAAAGATTCACGACCCTCTGAGAGAAGAAATTCCTCCTCATTTCCGATTTAAATTGGTGCCCCCTTATTCTGAAATTATGCCCCCTAGTTCTAGATACCCCCACGAGGGGAAACATCCTCTCTGCATCTACTCCGTCGAGCCCTTTCAGAATCTCATATGTTTCAATAAGATCCCCCCTCATTCTTCTAAACTCCAATGAGTATAGGCCCACCCTGCTTAACCTCATAAGACAACCCCATCATCTCCGGAATCAACCTCGTGATTCATCTCTGAACTGCCTCCAATGCAACTATATCCTTCCTTAAATAAGGAGAGCAAAACTGTATGCAGTACTCCAGGTGTGGTCTCACCAATGCCTTGTACAGTTGCAACAGGACTTCCCTACTTTTATACTCCATTCCCTTTTCAATAAAGGCCAACACTCCATTTGGCTTCCTAATTACTTGCTGTACCCGCATGCTAACTTTTTGTGATTCATGTACAAGGACCCTCAGATCCCTCTGTACCTCAGCATTTTGTAATCTCTCCCCATTTAAATAATAATTTGCTTTTTTATTTTTCCTACCAAAGTGGATAACCTCGCATTTTCCCACATTAAACTCCATCTGCCAGATTTTTGCCCACTCACTTAGCCTATCTATATCCCTTTGGAGATTCTTTGCATCCTCCACACAATTTGCTTTCCCACCTATCTTTGTATCATCAGCAAATTTGGCTACATTACATTCGATCCCTTCATCCAAGTCATTAATATAGATTGTAAATAGTTGAGGCCCAAGCACTGATCCCTGTGGCACCCCACTAGTTACAGTTTGCCTACCTGAAACTTACCCATTTATCCCGGCTGTCTGTTTTCTGTTAGTTAGCCAATCCTCTATCCATGCTAATATATTACCCCCAACCCCGTGAGCTTTTATCTTGTGTAGTAACCTTTTATGTGGCACCTTATCGAATGCCTTCTGGAAATCCAAATACACGACATCTACTGGTTCCCCTTTATCCACCCTGCTCATTACATCCTCAAAGAACTCTAGCAAATTTGTCAAACATTATTTCATAAAACCATGCTGACTCTGCTTGACTATATTATGATTTTCTAAATGTCCTGCTATCACTTCCTTAATGATGGATTCCAGCATTTTCCCAATGACAGATATTAAGCTAACTGGTCGATAGTTGCCTGCCTTCTGTCTCCCTCCTTTCTTAAATAGGGGCATTACATTTGCGGTTTTCCAGTCCGCTGGGACCTCTCCAGAATCCAGGGAATTTTGGTAAATTACAACCAATGCATCCACTATCTCTGCAGCCACCTCTTTTAAGACTCTAGGACGCAGGCCATTGCGTCCAGGGGACTTGTCCACCTTTAGTCCCATTAGTTTGCCTAGTACTTTTTCTCTAGTGATAGTGATTGTTTTAAGTTTCCCCCCACACCCCAATAGCCCCTTGATTATCCATTATTGGATGCTTTTAGTGTCTTCTACCGTGAAGACCGATACAAAATATGTGTTCAAAGTCTCCGCCATTTCCCTGTTTCCCATTATTAATTCCCCAGACTCATCCTCTAGGGGACCAACGTTTACTTTAGCTACTCTCTTCCTTTTTATATACCTGTAGAAGCTCTTACTGTCTGTTTTTATATTTCTTGCTAGCTTACTCTCATAAGCTATCTTCTCTCTCTATCATTTTTTTAGTTGTCCTTTGCTGGTTTTTAAAAATTTCCCAATCCTCTGGCCTTCCACTATTCTTCGTAATATTGTATGCTTTTGTTTTCAATTTGATAACATCCTTTACTTCCTTAGTTTGCCATGGATGGTTCATCCTTCTCTTAGAGTCTTTCTTTCTCACTGGAATATATCTTTGCTGAGAGTTATGAAATATCTCCTTAAATGTTATCCACTGCTTTTCTACAGTCTTACCTTGTAATATATTTTCCCAGTCCACTTTAACCAAGTCTGCCTTCATACCTTTGTAATTACCTTTGTTTTAAGTTCAAGACATTTGTTTGAGACCTAGCTTTCTCACCCTCAAACTAAATTTGAAATTTTACCATGCTATGATCACTTTTCCCAAGAGGATCCTTCACTTCGAGATCATTAATTAATCCAGCCTCGTTACACATTACCAGATCTAAAATAGTCTTCTCCCTGGTTGGTTCCACAACATATTGTTCCAGGAAACCATCCCGTATACACTCTAAGAACTCTTCCTCAAGTCCTTTGCCAATTTGCTTTGTCCAATCAATATGGAGATTAAAATCTCCCATGATTATAGCCATACTTTTCTTACAAGCCTCTATTATTTCTTGATTTATACTCTGTCCTACAGTGTGGCTACTGTTTGGGGGCCTGTAGACCACTCCCACCAGTGACTTCTTACCCTTATTATTTCTTATCTCCACCCAAACTGATTCTACGGGCTGGATTTTGATACTGGGGACGTGATGGAGTCGGGACTCCCACTTTTTGGGTTGTAGTCCCGCCTCCATTGACTTGTGGCCAACCCACTGCATTTTCACTTGATTGACCTTGTTGAGCCCGCCCAGCGAGCTCAGCAGGCCAATTACGGGCCACCCGGCAACAGGTGACGTCACAGATTGACATTTCATCTGTCAAGAGCTTTTGATAGATGAAATTTCAGGGTTTGACAGCTCTGTGAAGTTGTCAAACACTGACAATCTGTCTTCTAACTTGAGTCCTTCCTCTCAGGCTGAGTTAGAAATCATTCCAGCACAGAAAACAGAGGCTGAAACTTTTGACAGCACCACGGCCTTTCTGCTTTCTGTGCCTGTGAGATTTCTGACTCCCGAGAACTGAAGGGCTGACACCTGCAGAGGAAGTTAAGGTAAGTAAAACTTTTTCCCACACTTTGCACTTACCTTACACACTTACCTCGGCACACATGCACCCATCACTCACCTGCCCACCGGACATATCGACCCCTCCAACCCCTGCAGACCCACGGTCCGCCTCGCTAACTTGGCGTGGTTGGGACCTGTCGGGAAGCCCACATTTCAGCTTTCAAAATAGGGATTAGGCAAAAAACTTCCTGTTAACTACCTGTTAACAGGCAGTTAATTGTCACTAATCCCCTTCCCTGCCTCTGGGAGGCCGGGTCCCAGCACAGGTCGGGTACCCGCCTCCAGCGAAACTGGCATGGAGGCAGGTTGGGGGCGGGATGGGGTCGGGACCCCCAAATCTGCAACTTTAACCCCCCACATGCCTCCAAACCCGCCTCCACGGGTCAATGAAAATCCAGCCCTTGGTCTTGATCTTCTAGGCCAATATCATTTCTCATTACTGCACTGATCTCATCCCTTATTATATTTTCAGTTTCTATATTTTTTTCTATTTTTGACTTCTTCCTCACATTTTCATTTTCTCTTTTGTCATCCTCTCCTTTATTGTCTATGTACTTAGTGAATGCCTTTTTCTTTAGTTTCAATTTGCTCTTATTTCTTTATTCATCCATGGTATCTCATTACTGGCTAGATTGTTCTGGCTTTTTAGTGGGATATATTTCTCCTGGACTCTAATACATACACACCAGAAGACTGGATTGGGAGATACCATTTATGTCTAGGATTTATAAATTGCCTAAATTAGCTCACTTTTGGACTGTCCCACATCCACCAGTTCAAATTATATTGATGGCTAACTTACCCAAATCAATCACAGCAGAACTGCAGCACAACACAGAATGAAGTGTGATTAACTCCTGTTGCCAGAGTCATCAAAGAGGAAGTAGACATAAAGATGCATTAACTAATACTGCTTTAGTTAAGAGCATCTGTGATAACATCATCACAAGTTTAAGTATTAACAATATCAATGAGAAGAACCCAATTCATCCAAAGTTCAACAATAATTTAAATGTGTCACAATATTGAGGCATCATCTGGATTTTGTTTACTGACAGCATTCAAAGTCCAAAGTTAAGTACAGTTAAGTTTACAGTATATTCATGCACCACTGGCAAGCTCCAGTAGCAAGGCTTTCCCTCAGAGTATGTTGGTTGTTTTGGCATTGAGCAGCATTACCTTCTACCACGATGCTTGGGTTTCACCTCTTCGGATGCCTGTGGTGTCCAGTTGTCCACAATCATTGTCGTCTTTTTTCAGCAATCTTTCACCCTAGCTTAAATAAACTTGCATGTATGTTAATTCCCTGTACTATAACTGTAGTTTTCGCTCTATGTTCAGAGACTTAAAGCATTAAACTAACAGCAATACTACACTTTATATAGGGGTAGAAATTCATTATAGCCTCGTTTAGGGCGCTAACTTTTAAAAGTTGAGAAAATTAACACCAGGCGCTAATCTTTCTAAACTTTTAAAAATTTCGGTTTTGCACTCCAGGAAGGAAGTAGAGCATTAAGCCAAGCACTCCACTTCCTTCTTGGAGCACAATCGGCAGCAGGCGGGGCGGAGACCTCAGCAGCGCTACACACTGGGCCATGCAGCGCTGCCGCGTTCAAAGGCTCCTTCCCTCCCTTAAAGGGAAGGGCCATCGCTGCAGGCTCTGCAATAGAAAAATAAGGCCTGCTTTTACCAGCATAAGAGTTTAAGAAAGTAAAAAAAAATGTTTTCACTCATTTATAATTTAAAAATACTTTTTAAAAAGTGTTAAGTGTATTTTTAGCCCCGTAAAAACTTTAATTATTTTTTTCAAAAAATTAAATTTTTGTTTAAAATATTTAATTTAATGTAATTTTAACTCAGTTTAAAAACGTGATTTAAAAAAAAATGTATTTAATGTTTTAGTGGCCCGTAATTTCCGATAGGAGGCTTCCTGCGTGCCGATGCCTCCTACCGGAAAAAAATCTACGCACTTACCTGAGGGCTCCCGAGGTGTGGACACTTCTGATGCTGGGCCTCTCCACAGTTGAAATGCGCAGGGTCCATGTATCCCAGGGGAGCATATGGTTCGCAAGCGTCCCTGGGATTATGTGGGCCAGGCGAGCCAATGAAAGAAGGGAATCCCCCTTCATACTTCTGACAGATAGACCTGTATGAATGGGGAGCACTGAAAAAAGACACTGGCCCATATTTTCCGATGTCTATGGGTGTGTACGAGCTGTGTACACACCCGTAGGGACATCGGAAATGCCGGTTTCAGGCATGCGAAGCGCATGCGCTGAAAACCGGCACTTCCGATCTGTCAAGAGTTCCCGCGATCATTTGCATTAGTTTAAAAAACATTGCGCTGGAAGCCGGCCCAGCCCACAAAACTGGCCACATCCCCAGATTGAATTAATCATCATTGCGAGTTTCCGCTAATTGCGCTCATTTGCGGATCTTCGAGGATGCTCTAAAAATTAAGTTGGCCTTTTTGGCTGCAGGGACACTAATAGGCATGTTTTAAAAGCTTTTGAATATATTATTTTTAATTTAATAAGAAACTGATGACTGTAGACTTATATAACTAACAAATGGTTCTGTATAGTTTTTTCAAAGTCATTTTCAGTTATTTAAAATTGGATTACTCACAGGTGGTGGACTAGACACTGATTAAAATGCTTATTTTTTGTGATAAACCCATTTTCAGCTGTATTAATAAAGCTGCACCAGGTTACCACTCATAACTACATCAAGGAATATTTTTTAAAGCAAAATTTCTTTTTAAAATTATGTTCTAAAATGCTGCCCGATTGCGCTGGCTCATGGCAGGTTTTACTATCTGGGATATGCAAATGAGTTTCAGCGGAAATTTGAGAATTTTCTCAAAACTAGCGCAATTTTGGGAGCAATTTGTGCCCAGATCACCGATTGCGCCCAAAGTGGAAACTCTACCTGGGAGTTGTTACTGTTTTTGTTGTTGGTATAGAATTCAAAAGCAGTGAAGTTATGTTAAAAGTGTTATGTTAAAAGGACCCTGGTCAGGCTGTACTTAGAGTACTGAGCACAGTTCTGGTCTCCATACTATAAAATGGGCATAGAAACACTGGAGAATCATAGAATCATAGAAATTTATGGCACAGAAGGAGGCCATTCAGCCCATTGTGTCTGTGCCGGTTGAAAAAGAGCGATCCAGCCTAATCCCACTTGCCAGCTCTTGGTCCGTAGCCTTGCACATCACAGCAAGTGCATATCCAAGTACTTTTTAAATGTGATGAGGGTTTCTGCCTCTACCACCCTTTCAGGCAGTGAGTTCCAGTCCCACCGCCCTCTGGGAGAAAAACTTTCTCCTCAACTCCCCTCTAATCCTTTTACCAATTACTTTAAATCTATGCCCCCTGGTTATTGACCTCACTGCTAATGGAAATAAGTGGTCCTATCCACTCTATCTAGGCCCCTCATAATTTTATACAACTCAATTAAGTCTCCCCTCAGCCTCCTCTGTTCCAAAGAAAACAACCCCAGCCTATCCAATCTTTCCTCAGAGCTAAAATTCTCCAGTCCTGGCAACATCCTTGTAAATCTCCTCTGTACCCTCTCTAGTGCAATCACATCTTTCCTGTAATGTGGTGACCAGAATAGTACGCAGTACTCTAGCTGTGGCCTAACTAGTGTTTTATACAGTTCAAGCATAACCTCCCTGCTCTTATATTCTATGCCACGGCTAATAAAGGAAAGTATCCCGTATGCCTTCTTAACCACCTTATCTACCTGTCCTGCTACCTTCAGGGATCTGTGGACATGCACTCCAAGGTCCCTCTGTTCCTCTACATTTCTCAGTATCATACCATTTATTTTGTATTTCCTTGCCTTGTTACCCCTCCCCAAATACATTACCTCACACTTCTACAGATTGAATTCTAGTTGCCACTTTTCTGCCCACCTGACCAGTCCATTGATATCTCCCTGCAGTCTGCAGCTTTCTTCCTCACTATCAACCACACAGGCCAATTTTTGTATCATCTGTAAACTTCTTAATCATGCCCCCTACATCAAGTTTAAATCATTGATGTATACCACAAAAAGCAAGGGATCTAGTACTGAGCCCTGTGGAACCCCAAAAGTGCATTAAAGATTTACAAGGATTGTACCAGAACTGAGGGATTACAGCTATCAGGAAAGATTGAACAGGTTGGAGCTTTTTTCTTTAGAAAAGGGAAGACTTAAAGGTGACCTGATAGAGGTATTTAAAATTATGAATGGGTTGAACCAAGCAGATGTGAAGAGATTGTTTCCACATGTGGGAAAATCCAAAACTAGGGGCCATAAATACAAGATAGTTAATAATAAATCCAATAGGGAAATAAGGAGAAATTTCTTTACTCAGAGAGTGGTTAGAACGTGGAACTCGCTACTCCAGGAAGTGGTTGAAGAAAATAGCTTAGATGCTTTCAAAAGGAAACTAGATTAGTGCATGAGAGAAAAAGGAATCGAAAGATATGCTGAAAGGCTAAGATGAGGTAGATAGAATGGGAGGAGTCTCGTATGGAGTATAAACACCAACACAGAATAGTTGGGCTGAATGGCCTGTTTCTGTGCTGTATATTCTATGTAATTCTGTGTAATTCTACATAAATCCCATTGGTTGGGCATAACTATTAATGACCAATAAGAAATGATCAACTCAATCAGAATGTAAGGTATAACTTTTAAAAAGTCATGTGCGAGAAATTATGATTGCCAGATCTTAATTAGTTTGACCATGAACAGATATGTTTCCTTTGTGTTTTGGTTGGCCACTCAGGGTTCTCTAGGTGATACTGAGGTCATGTACTTGCAGACGATAGCACATTAATCAATCTATTGGTCTGATTCTTTGTCAGGTCTAGATCACCCTGGCACCAATATCTTAATTGAAAACATTTACTGCACAGCATGTGTGAAGCGTCCTTTGTGGGCAGATGTCCCAGCATGCACGGATTAACCCTTTTAGTTTACTCACAATGCCTGCAGTGGGTCCAGGATGACCAGCTTTCCTAGACACCTTTGCATCTATTCAACCCAACGAATTTAATGTATGTCACCACATCCATTATGTACACTTGGATTTTACTGTATGTCATCTTGACATTTAGAACTTCTCATATGTACTCTGCAAACGACGGCTCATAAAACAGAGAGAGAGCATTTACAAGAGAAGTACCTCTGACTTTCATCCATAACATCATATGAAGAGGAAATTTTATAAATCCTGGGAAAGGAAGCCATAGAGGTGCTTGACGCAGCAAAGTAGGAGGATTTCCACGAGCCCAGGGTTTGTAACTTTCTACTGCTTTTCCTTCTTATCCTTATCATTCATTTACTGGGAATAAAGCATATACTGAGACACATTACCAGTCACTCTTTTTACTAAAAACTACATGTAAAGGCTGTTCATAAGGGCACCATCGTATCTGTCTATCTCTTCTCTTTCTCTAGGTGTGGCTTTGACAGGTCATAAGAATGTAAGAACATAAGAAATAGGAACAGGAGTAGGCCATACAGCCTCTTGAGACTGCTCCACCATTCAATAAGATAATGATTGATCTTCTACCTCAACTCCACTTTCCCGCCTTATCGCTATATCCCTTGATTCCCTTAATGTCCAAAAATCTATTGATCTCAGTCTTGAATATACTCAATGACTGACCATCCACAGCCCTCTGGGGTAGAGAATTCCAAAGATTCACAACCCTTTGAGTGAAGAAATTTCTCCTCATCTCAGTCCTAAATGGCCGACCCCTTAACCTGAGACTATGACCCCAAGGTCAGCTTAGAGTATGCGGCACAGCTCTGTCATGGCATCCGTTGTAAAGCAAACATGCTGCACACACTGTTTCTCTGACAAATGAAAGTATATGCACCTCGGTCAGTAGGGGTAGCAGCAGCTGGATGCAGAGTACCTCTGGTGCAGCTTGATATGTCTGACATTCCCTCGATTGACTCTTCTCTTTTTTTTCCATAAAGTACAAGTAAAGAAGGAAATCCCACAGAAAACCAACTTTGCTATTGTTGTGCAGGGGTTGACGATTGACATTTAAACATTGAGAAGACCAAAACTATTGTCTTCGGCCCCCACCACAAACTCCGCACCCTTATCACTGATTCCATCCCCCTTTCACAACCATGGTGTCCTATTTTGACTCCAAGTTGAACTTCTGACCCCATATCCTCTCCATCACAAAGACTGCTTACTTTCACCTCTGTAACATCATCTGCCTCTGCCCATCTTCTGCTGAAACCATTATCCCTTATGCCTTTTTCATCTCCAGACTCAACTATCCCAGTGCTCCCCTGGCTAACCTTCCATTCTCCACTCTCCATAAACTTCAGCTCATCCTATTGCATCTATTGCCCATACCCTAACCTACAGTAAGTCCTGCTCACCCATTACCTCTGTGCTCCCAGTCCCACAATGCCACCAATTTAAAATTCTCATCCTTGTATATAAATCCTTCATGGCCTCGCCCCTCCCTCTGTTAGCTCCTCCAGCCCTACAACCACCCCACCCCGCGCCCCCCCCCCCCCCCCACACCCCGAGAACTCTGCATTCCTCCAACTTTGGGATCTTGCTTATTCCCCTCCCCTTCACCCCTACCCCTCCCCCTCCCCCCCCCCCCCCCCTTCGCCCCAGCCATTGGCATCTGTGCCTCCAGCCGTCAAGGACCTATGCTCTGGAATTCCCTCCCTAAACCTTTCCACTTCTCCACCTTCATCTCCTCCTTAAAGACCCTCCTTAAAACCCACCTCTCTGACCAATTTGTTAGTCACCTCTCCTTCTTTGGTGCTGTATCTATTATTGTCTGATAATGCTTCTGTGAAGCGCCTTGGGATGTTTTTCACTGTTAAAGGCATTATATAAAAGCAACTTTTTGCAGGATTGGGATGTATCCTAGGTTGCTGAGGGAAGTAAGGGCGGAGATAGCAGAGGCTCTGGCCACAGTCTTCCAATCCTCCTTAGATATGGGAGCAGTGCCAGGGGACTGGAGGATCACAAATATTGCAGCCCTGTTCAAAAAAGGGGAGAGGGATGAACCCGGCAACTACAGGACAGTCAGTCAGCCTAACGCCGATGGTGGGAAAACTATTAGAGAAAATAATCCGAGACAAGATCAATTGTCACTTGGAAAACTATGGGTTAATAAATGACAGCCAGCACGGATTTGTTAAAGGCAAATCGTGTTTGACTAACTTAATTGAGTTCTTTGATGAAGTAACGGAGAGGGTGGATGAAGGTAGTGCTGTTGATGTTGTCTGTATAGACTTTCAAAAGGTATTTGATAAAGTACCACATAATAGACTTGTTAGTAAAATTGAAGCCCATGGGATTAAAGAGGCAGTGGCAGCATGGATACAAAATTGGCCAAGAAACAGAAAGTCGAGAGTAATGGTGAACGATTGTTTTTTAGACTGGAGGGAAGCATACAGTGGTGTCCCCCAGGGGTCCGTATAAGGATCATTGTTCTTTTTGATGTATATTAACGACCTGGACTTGGGTATACAGGGCAAAATTTCAAAGTTTTCAGATGACACAAAACTCGGAAATGCAGTGAACAGTGAGGAGGATAGTAACAGACTTCAGGGGGGACATAGGCAGACTGGTTAAATGGGCAGACACATGCAGATGAAATTTAATGCAGAGAAGTGTGAATTTTGGTCGGAATAATGAGAAGAGGCAATATAAACTTGGGTACAATTTTAAACAGGATGCAGGAACAGTGAGACCTGATGATAAACGTACACAAATTTTTGAAAGTGGCGGGGCAAGTTAAGGAGGCTGTTAAAAAAGTACAAAATCAGGGAATTTATGCTGAACCTTTATAAATCACTGGTTAGGCCCCAGCTGGAGTATTGTGTCCAATTCTGGGCACCACACTTTAGGAAGGATGTCAAGGCCTTAGAGAGGGTGCAGAGGACATTTACTAGAATGGTACCAGTGATGTGGGCATTCCGTTACGTGGAGAGACTAGAGAAGCTGGGATTGTTCTCCTTAGAGCATAGAAGGTTAAGGGAAGACTTAATAGAGGTGTTCAAAATCATGAAGGGTTTTGACAGAGTAAATAAGGAGAAACTGTTTCGAGTGGCAGAAGGGTTGGTAACCAGAGGACATAGATTTAAGGTATTTAGGGATATAGATATGAATATAATGTAGTTATAGATAGGGATTGTAGGTGTAGATATCAATAGTTAAATGGACGTTGATTTATTTGATAGGCAGGTAGAGCCATTTCACTGTCCCTAAACTACCTCACGTGTGAAGTAATACTGTTACTGAGTAACAGCATGTAATGTTTCAGAATACAGCCGACTCCTCTTAATTCAAAGATGCTTAATTCAAATTATCTGAGAAGTCAAATTTTTTAGCAATAAATTCCCACTTTGCTATGATATTTATGTTGTTTCATTCACATTTTTGGATCATTCAAATTTATTTAGTGCAGAAGTTGACTTTTAATGATCAGGAGTAGACTGATGGATATTTTACGGCATTTACTCACTCGGGTAATTCATATCTCCAGTACTCTCATGTTATGGGCTGTTGCCTGCTCTCAGTGATAAGAACCCGTCTATAAGTATTATAGTTTTTACTGTAGATGAGCTGGTTGTCAGAATTTACATCGCTTCATTGGAATAACAAGGTTGGTACATTCCGTCTTAAATTTAGATACTAATGTTGGTGCTTTTTTGTGAATTCAAAAGAATGCCTTCAATTTTTTTTAAATCGTGTTATCGGTATGTAGCACTGTGATCGCATCAATGTGCCAAATGTCATGTTGTCAAATTAAAAAGGGCAAACAAAAATGCAACCAGCAGCATGGCTGGTTGCTATGGCGATGGCTCAAAAATGTCTGCCTAAATCCATTTAAAAACTCTATTTGCTCCACATAACCTCAAAAGAACTTTTAATAATTAATTCTAAATTCATATATGTGTGTCCTCAACTTTGCATTTTCTCATCTAAGACACTTTCCGTTTGCACAGCAAGCCAACCACCCTGACTGCTAGGCATCGTTCAAAATCACTTACCGAAAAGTAGGCCACTGTTACCTTAGTTCCAGATGAATGGCAAAATCTCCAGGGGTTCCGTTTTGCTTTTTATTCTGATATTAAAAAAACCACCTATAAGGCCATCCAAGTTACTGCACCAACACTGTCCCCAGATGATCAGCGATTTTGTGATGGGTCAAAATGTACTTCTCTTCTTAACAAACAGTTGGAGATGTTATCCGCTGCAGAAAACAAATTGCATTCTTTCCCTAAAGCAACTGTCAATGTCAAGTCAGACTGAACCCTTGTGAAACCTAAAACTGGTTTCAATAAGTTTTCAATTAAAGTAAAGCTAAACACAATAAATCCTAGTTAACGTATGCATGTTACAGTTTTATATATGTAAGCAAATCTGATGAAAATAATGGTAATTATTGCCATTGGGCAGTATTGAGAGAAACACTTTTTATGTCTGTATAGTATTAATAAGGTTCAGAATTAGATCATTAATAAAGCAATGACTTTATTATTAGACTGGTTCGTTACAAACACTAATTACTCAGACAGTTCAGATTTGATATGTATGGGCTCTTATCTTCCCCATTTTTAAATTTATTTAGTACTATCACACCTTGGAATTTTTGACCATTTATCAACAACAACAACTTGCATTTATATAGCACCTTTAACGTATTAAAACGTCCCAAAGCACTTCACAGAAGCGTTATCAAACATAAGGAGATATTAGGGCAGATAACCAACAGCTTGGTCAAAGAGGTAGGTTATAAGGAGTGTCTTAAAGAAGGAGAGCGAGGTAGAGAGATGGAGGGGTTTAGGAAGGGAACTCCAGAGTTTAGGGCCAAGGCAGCTGAAAGCAAAGTCGCCAATGGTGGAGTAATTAAAATAGGGGATGCGCAAGAGGTCAGAATTGGAGGAGTGTAGAGATCTCGGAGGTTTGTAGGGCTGGAGGAGTTACAGAAATATTGAGGGGCGAGGCCATGGAGGAATTTGAAAACAAGAATGAGAATTTTTAAATTGAGACGTTGCTGAAGCAGGAGCCAATGTAGGTTAGCGAGCACAACGGTAATGGGTAAACAGGACTCGGTGCGAGTTAGGATACGGGCAGCAGAGTTTTGGATAAGCTCAAGTTTACAGAGGGTGGAAGATGGGAGGCCAGCCAGGAGAGCATTGGAATAGTCAAGTCTAGAGGTAACAAAGGCATGGATGAGGGTTTCAGCTGCAGAGAGCTGAGGCAGGGGTGGAATCGGACGATGCTACGGAGGTGGAAATAGGCGTTCTTGGTAATGGCGTGGATATGTGATCAGAAGCTCATCTCAGGGTCAAATACGACACCAAGGTTGCAAACTGCTTGGTTCAGTCTCAGACAGTTGGCAGGGAGAGGGATGGAGTCAGTGGCTAGGGAATGGAGGTTGTGGTGGGGATCGAAGGCAATGGCTTCGGTCTTCTGAATATTTAGTTGGAGGAAATTTCTGCACATCCAGCATTGGATGTCGGACAAGCAGTCTGACAATTTAGAGACAGAAAGGATTTGGAAATGAGTTACATTTAAGTGGTAAATTGAAGTGAGTTTGCACTTTGGGACGTTTTAGTACATTAAAGGTGAATATATAAACGCAAGTTGTTGTTGTTGCACAGGTTTAAAATTATTCTTACAGCCATATTAAACGCACGACACATTCAGGGGGAAATTCGACTTCCACCTGAAACAGGCATCCTGAGGTGGGTGGGGTGTGGGGAGGGCCTTCCACAGGCCAGCAGCAGGCCAGAATTTGTTTATGGCTCCAGGAAGAGGAGTGCTGTTCCTCCTGGCCCCACAAAAATAAAAAGTAAAAAATCCTTTGGCCTTTTTTTTGAGCAGTCTGCAGCGGTCCCTTTAAGGACCATTGGTTCAGCCATTCAATATTTGGGACAAATAGGGAGAGCATGCACAGGGTATGCATTCATCCCATTTGAACCACACACAACTGGTGTGGGATCCTGATTTGCATATTTAAGCAGCCTTAGTCACAGGATTACCAATTTACAGGCCCGCTTAAAAATTGCATCAGACAGGCCTTGGGTGTCACAGAGGTGGCCGAAGTGGCCCCTGTCCCCCACCACCCCCAACCCCTGATTTTCAACTGCCAACCACCTGTTTTTCAGGCGAGAAACGGGCAGCCAACAGTTGAAACTCTATTATATCTATGTATCAGAGGCATACAGAGAAACGGGGATACACACAACAACTTGCATTTATATAGCACCTTTAACATAGAAAAACATCTCGAGGTGCTTCACAGAGGAAAGAGGAAAATGGATGCTGAGCCAAAGGAGGAGAAATGAAGAGTGATAACCAAAAGCCTGGTCAAAAAGGGGTCAAAGAGTTGAATCTTCAAAGGAGAAGGAGGTGGTGAAGTGGAGGAAAGTGAAATTTGCAAGAGGAGCGAGAAAACGTGAAAAAGTGGCAAATGGAGAGATGCAGAAACAGCAATGAAAGACAGTATACAAAAGACTGAAATAGAATGACAGACAGACTGAGACATACAGACACTCAAGAAGACAGAGACAAACACACACAGAGCGGGAAAGGGACAAAGACACAGGGCTGGATTTTGTCTTCGGGTCGGGTTGGGGTCGTGTAATCCGCATTTCGTGTTTTTTCCCCGACTCCAGATTAATGTGGATGCCTGATGCAATTTTCACTTAATTGGGCAATTGAGTTGGAGCATGTGGGAACCCATGAACCAATTAGTGGTTTCAGTCTGAAAGTCGCCTCTGATGATGTCATCATTGCTGACTGCCTAGTCTCAGAGACTGTTGGTGAGAGAGGACCTGCCTGGCTTTTGATGTGAGTGGACCTGGATGGGGGGGGGTAGAGGAGAGAGAGAGAGAGAGAGAGAGAGAGAGACAGCAAGATAGGAGATAAAGAGACACTCAGACAGACAGACAGACGAAGAGGGAGAAAGAGACACAAACAAAGAGGGAGAGACAGAAAGAAAGAGACAAAGAGAGAAAGGGAGAGAGAGGAAGAGGGACAAGAGATAGTGAGACACACTCAAAAGACAGATAGACACACACATAGGGAGAGATACAAAGAGAGAGAGAGAGAGACAGCACAAGAGAAACACACACAGCAAGACAGAGCGAGAGACATACAGTGACAGAGAGACAAAAACAAAGAAAGACCCACAAAGAGAAAGGGAGAGGTGACATAACAGTGTGTTATTCCACTGTACTGCAAATTCCCCAGTAGAAGCACACACACACTCACATGAACACACAATCATCGATCCCACTTGTCTTACCTCATCAGAAGGTATACAGAATGTAACACCCCCAGACATTCCATCCTGGTCAGCTGTCGGCAACAGAAAACAAATTGTGTGTTTGTCCAATCATAGATTCTAATATCATAAATTGTAATGCAGAAGGGAGTGATAAATTCTCGGTGCTGCTCAGCCCGACGTCAGGATGGCTATGTCGTTTGACAATTAGCAGCTGCTTTCTACACAAGAATCATTAAAAAATTGCATTACAGAAAAATGTGTGGCCTCCACACTAACCTTTCATATCCTACTGATGTTATTGCCTCTGATAGTGTTGGCGTACTATTTAGGAACATAGGAACAAGAGTAGGCCATTAAGCCCCGTGAGCCTGTTCTGCCATTCAATGAAATCATGGATGAACTGTGACCTAACTCCATATACCCGCCTTTGCCCCATATCCCTTAATACCTTTGGTTAATAAAAATCTGTCAATCTCAGATTTAAAATTAACAATTGATCTCGCATCAATTGCCATTTGCAGAAGAGAGTTCCAAACTTCTACCATCCTTTGAGTGTAGAAGTGTTTCCTAACTTCACTCCTGAAAGGTCTGTCTCTAATGTTTAGACTATACCCCCAGTCCTAAACTCCCAACCAGCGGAAATAGTTTCTCTCAATCTGCCCTATCAGTTCCCCTTAATATCTTGAAAACTTCAATCAAATCACCCCTTAACATTCTAAATTCTAGGGAATACAACCCTAGTTTGTGTAATCTCTCCTCGTAATTTAACCCTTGGAGTCCGGGTATCATTCTGGTAAACCTACGCTGCACTCCGTCCAAGGCCAATATATCCTTCCTAAGGTGTGGTGCCCAGAACTGCTCAGAGTACTCCAGGTGTGGTCTAACCAGGGCTGTGTATAGCTGCTGCATAACTTCTACCCCCTTGTATTCTAGTCCTCTAGATAAAAAGGCAAGCATTCCATTAGCCTTTTTGATTATTTTCTGTACCTGTCCATGACATTTTAATGATCTGTGTACATGGACCCCCCAAGTCTCTTTGGACCTCCACTGTTTTTAGCTTTTCACCAGAAAATACTCTGATCTATCCTTTTTAGGTCCAAAGTGGGTGACCTCACATTTGCCAAAATTGAAATCCATTTGCCACAGTTTTGCCCATTCGCTTAATCTATTAATATCTCTTTGTAATTTTATGCTTCCATCTACACTGCTTACAATGCCGCCTACCTTTGTGTCATCGGCAAACTTGGATATGTGGCTTTCTATCCCATCATCTAAGTCATTAATAATTATGGTGAATAGTTGCGGCCCCAACACAGATTCTTGCGGGACACCACTAGTCACATCCTGCCAATTAGAGTACCTGCCCATTATCCCTACTCTCTGTCTCCGCCACTCAGTCAATTTCCTAGCCAGGTCAATAATTTGAAAATAATTACTGAGTCCAGGTGGTGAATGAGGATTTATCTACCCTTCTTCCATGTTATCTGAATGGCACAACATCATTCTAGGTACCCACAGTGGACATCACAGTTGCCAGTCATTTTTCTGTGTGCAGTTCCATTAATGAGGTAACTGTAGCTTTGCTTTACCACATACTCAGCTACAGCAGCCACTAGTATCTAGAATTATATCCCTAGTGTACAAAAATGCAAGCATAAGTTGGCTGGAACATAGATTATTCCATGGATAAGCTGTGCTGGCTCATTGGTACTTCCACATGGACTCTGTGGAACATTTCCGCTCTCAGCTAAACTATTCTCAATTTCATGAGACATCTGCCCTTATTACAATTGCCTTCAGCTACACCCATCCCTGTGCTATCAAAGATACTGCAGTGTTGACTAGCAGAATACATTAGTGCTGTTGGGGAGGATTTAAACTAGCTTGGCAGGGGGATGGGCACCAACATATAGGAGTAGAAAAGAGGAATAAGGTGCATAAAAGAGTGATTGTGTTGGACAGTACTAGAGAAGATAGTACTAGAGGCGGTCGTAGTACCATATTAGATAGGAGCAGACTAAGAAAGACTACGAAAAATTCAAAAATGGATTTAGAATGCATGTACGTAAACACACGGGGAAAAATTCAGTTGGTTGCGCCTCCCATTAGCGCCTTAAGAGGGCGCTAATGGGGCGCAAAGCAACTAGCGCCCGGGCGCAGCGATGTTTGCACCGCTCGCTGAAATTAACTAGACATTTTGCGGCGGCGCTAAACACTACCGCCACGATCTCCTGCGCCGGCAGATCATGACGGCAGTCGAGTGCGCAACGCCCCGGTAGCGCCCCGGAGCGGATATTGAGTGGCGCCCCCTGCCTTACCGCCTGCCGTTAGCAACGACAGGTTGAGGGGAGCGTTTTGCAGTCAGGAAGGGACTGGTGGAACGCTATTTAAAGGCGACCGCTTCCTGCCTTTTTTTGTTGGTGACATTTTTGCACCACGCATTCTGAGAGAGAGAGAGAGAGAGAGAGAGACTTCTGGAGAGATTCAACGCTGTGTGAAGGAGTTTTGGGTACTGAGCAGCAATTTGCAGGTTCATTTTGATTTGCCCTTCCTTGTATCGATTTAGAAGAGAATGTGGGGGCTGCACTCTGAGCTCTTTCCTTGGGCCTCTCCATTGTTCTTTCCAGCAGATTTGATGTACAGGTCTCTCCAGGCCGAGATTCAAGGCTGCAATGAGCAGGATGTGGATGGAAAGCAAGATCAACCCTCCCCTTTAAGAATGGGCCGGCGCCATTTTTTCTGTGTTCCATTGCTGACTGACATCACATGAGCTTTGCCAGTGCTCTGAGGTAGCGCCTCGCTCCTCGGCCTTTGCGCCTTAAGACAGATGTGTAGCGCTTGATTTAGCGCTCCAATCACCTACAGGGGCGATAAAAGTCAAGTTTGCAGTCGGAGGCGATAATTAGCGCCAGGTGCTAATCTTTGCGCCCGGCCGATAATTGCGCCCCAAATGGGGCGATACTGAATTTCTCCCCCACAGTGTGGTGAATAAGGTTGGTGAGCTACAAGCACAATTAACCATGTGGCAATATGATGTTGTGGCAGTAACAGAAATGTGGCTTAAAAACGGTGAGGTCTGGGCAATTAATATTCAAGGGTACAAGGTGTTCAGAAAAGATAGGGAAGGAAAAAAGGGAGGTGGAGTAGCAGTGCTGATTAAGGAAGACATTGTAGTGTTGGAAATAAAGGATGTTCTTGAGGGGACAAGGACAGAATCCATTTGGTTAGAGTTGAGGAGCAATAAGGGTATGATCACGCTATTGGGGGTATTCTATAGGCCTCCAAATAGTGAGAGGGAGGTAGAGGAGCAAATCTGCAGGGAAATCACAGAGATATGCAAGAGCTATAGAGTTGTGATATTAGGGGACTTTAATTACCCAAATATCGATTGGGATAATGCTAGGGTAAAGGGAAAGGAGGGGGAGGAATTTCTGAAATGTGTTCAGGAGAATTTCCTTGAACAATATGTTCTTGGCCCAACTAGGAAAGAGGCATTGGTGGATCTGGTGCTGGGGAATGAGGTGGGCCAGGTCGACCAAGTGTCTGTGGGAGAACACTTGGGTACGAGTGATCATCGTATCATAAGATTTAGATTAGCAATGGAGAGGAGCAAGGAACAATCTAGAGTGGAACTTCTAAACTGGAATAGGGCTAACTTCAATGGGATGTGAAAGGATCTAGCCAGGGTAAAATGGAACCAAAGACTGACAGGAAAAACTGTAACGGAACAGTGGGTGATCTTTAAGGAGGAGATGTTCCAAGTACAGGCTACGTACATTCCAACAAGAGGGAAGGGTAAAGGAACCAAAGCAAGAGCTCCTTGGATGACGAGGGAGATAGAGAAGATGATGAAACAAAAAAAGAGGGTGTCTGATGCATGTCAGGTGAATTCTTCAGGGGAGAACCAGACCAAATACAATAAGTTGAGAGGGGATGTGAAGATGAAAATAAGATTGGCAAAGAGAGAATATGAGAGTAGAATGGCGGTTAACATAAAAGGGAACCCAAAAATCTTCTACTGGCATGTAAACAGTAAGCGGGTAGTAAGAGGTGGGGTGGGGCCTATTAGAGACAAAGGAGGGGATATATGCTTAGAGGCGCAGGGCAAGGCTAGAAAACTCAATGAGTACTTTGTATCGGTGTTTACTAAGGAGGTGGATGCTGTGGAAGTGTATTTTTAGTTGGATATAAAATGGTTTCTCGGATACAATAAAATGGCTTCCTAAGACACAGAATATAAAATCTAAAATGGCCTACACAATGTCTGTTAGAAAGATTAGCCAATTGTTTATAGTTTCAACCTAATGAAGGAATTTCAGTTTGTAAACTGTTTTAATTGCCCCCAATAAATAATTTAGGATTGTAGATCAAAGAGGTTGACAAAGCTATGGTGTGAGTACTATCTCCCTTGAATTCTAGATGGTGTGGTGGCAGAAGTCACACGTCCCCTTTGGAGGGATTCCTGCTGTTTTAAATCTTTATGACCTCTAGAAAGACCTTTCATGTACAGTATACACAAATATTCTTTTAACTTGTTTTATAGGCACTATGTTGTCAATTAATGATTTATTACCATGTCATGTGATATAGGAAGCTTGTATTGTTTCTGTGTATAAATTTCAAGCAGTTTTTGTATTTGCAGAGTGTCATCATAGCCTAGTTTTGACTATGGTTGCATTCTCCTTGCAGCAAGTAAAATAATAAAGCTTCCTTTGACGATAACTTATGTTTTGAGTCTTACTCGGAAGTCGAAACTTCGACAGTATTACTTGGAGGTTCCACCGAGATCGCTTGCTACCTTTCGGTAAGTCACGGACAAAGGACACCACAAATTTCTAGTGACAAATCCTGAATGGCCACAAGTGATGTTTTATCACATAAAAAGGATTTCTCATTAGATACTAAATTGGTGCTGTCTGTTTCTTCCGACAGGGACACAGCGATCTGTAGGACTCGAGTTTTGGATTTGAGTTGAATCCTGTAACTTTTGCTTCTTTTATTTCTAATGTTAAGAGGAGGGGGAGGATTTTGGTGGCTCAAGTTTCAAAACTATCGGGCAGAGGAGGTAAAAAAAAAAAAGTCGGCAGGGTTGTGTCCCGGACTAAAAGGTACCAGGTTATGAGAAAGCGCTAAAAGATTAAAACTGCAGTATCAAGGGTGGGTCCCTTGAGCCGGAGAAAAGAGTCTCGCGGCAGAAAGGTTTAGATAAGAAACCTTCATATATAGAGTATAAGTTAAATGTTAAGGACCCAGTTTGTAGTGGCGAACAACGCAAACTGGGAATTGACTATTTGTTTAGCTTAAAGTATAAGGTTAAATGTTTGATTACTTGATTTGTTTGCCTGTTTGGGCTTTTGCGTTACTTATCATTGTCTTTATTGTTGTTAATTCTTGTTATTGTTTGTCACTTGTGGAGCTCCGAAGGGTTAATAATAATCGTAAAGGGGTAAAGGGTGAAATTTGAAATTCAGAAGACGAAGTGCCTAGTATAACTAAAACTTTACTAAGATGGGAGCTTCACAGAGCAAGATCCCAGAAAAAGGAACTCCAGCCTTTTACATCTTCCAGAACTGTGGTTGGATGTCCACAAGGGATTTGCCTGATTGGTCTAAATGGACCAAGAATGGCAGACACCCGTTCCCCATTGACGGAACCTTTAATGTGGATAGAATTACATGTCTGGAGGACTGTCTCATAAGTAGAGACCCACAAAGAAAAGGTAAAAAGTCAGTAAATTGGTCAGCCTTTTCAGACTGGAAAAAGGAAGCAGAAAGGCGTAAGGACCGTAGTATGCAAGCCAGTAGATCTGAAATTAAAAATAAGAGAAAAGAGCAAGAGCCCAGTGGTAAATTGGCTAAACAAGATGAAGTTAGACAAATTCCTTTAATCAATGCCCTTGTAAATGGTCTCAGAGCGGAACTTAAAGAACCATTGACTCTATTCTGCTTAGATTGGAGACATAAATCAACTCCTGAACTAACACAAATTCTAAAAGGAATTCAGGAGAGAAATAGAGACCAAAAGAACAAGGTTTCCCTCTTAATGGAACAAGCAGCTTTTGCAGCCCCGACTGCCCAGACAACCATTTATTATCAGGGTCAATACAGAGGACAAGGCAGAGGGAATAACAGAGGTAGATTTAGAGGAAGAGGTAGAGGAGGGACAGGCAGAGGCCAGTGGAACGGAGGAGGTGCAAGCTCTCCATGTTTTAACTGTGGTTAGATCGGACACTGGAAGGCTAACTGCCCATTCCCTAAGCAGCAAAGTCAAGGCTGAGGAGGTGCACCAAACGATGTAGATACCCAAGCCCAGGTTTACACTCGTCCGCAGGCAGGTTTTACAACAGGGAACCCTTGGGGAGGTCAAAATATGGAAGGACAATTTGGATCCCCATGGCAAAATTATTCAAAATGACGCAGAGAAACAGCCCCGAATGTTACCCACATTCTTCAGTTACCTTCAGTATCAGTAAATTCTAAAGATGAGCCATACTTATCCATAAAAATGCAGGGCAAGAAAGTTCCTTTTCTTGTTGACACAGGAGCCACAAGCTCACTATTAACAAAGCAATATTCTAGAGGAGCCCCATGTACAGAAAAGAATGTCACATGTGTAGGACTCTCTGGCGTCTCACAGACTATGACGTGGTCACAACCACTTTCAATACAAACAGACAATTTTTCTGGTCAGCACATCTTTCTCCTATCAGACGACGCCCCTATGAACCTTTTAGGGAGAGATTTGCTATGCAAAATGCAAGCAACAATAATATGTTCCGAAAAAGGACTACAGGTGTACATC
Source organism: Squalus acanthias (assembly GCA_030390025.1). Classification (NCBI taxonomy): domain Eukaryota; kingdom Metazoa; phylum Chordata; class Chondrichthyes; order Squaliformes; family Squalidae; genus Squalus; species Squalus acanthias. The sequence continues at coordinate 149,139,702 of CM059427.1, forward strand.
CCTACTGATAGATGCACTATGTGTCCTTTACAAGAATGCTCCCCTCCAGTTATTTCACGAGAAACGGAGCAACTGCTGGATCAAATTCCGCCACAAGTATGGTCTAGCCATTCAAACGAGGTTGGCAAAATGCTAACTGCTCAGCCATACAAAGTTACGTTAAGACCATCCGTCCGATTGCCCCGTAGACCTCAGTACCCGCTTTCAACAGCAGCCGAACAAGGAATTCAGCCTGTCATTAACTCTTTGTAACAGCAAGGAATAATCATTCCAACCCAGAGCCCATGCAACACTCCAATTTTGCCAGTCGAAAAGAAGGAAAGTGGGAAGTGGAGACTAGTGCAAGATCTCAGAGCAGTTAACGAATCAGTACTCAATTAGATCCTGTTGCACGCGGCCTGCCTGGATGCCTGCCAATTCTAGCCGCCGCCTATTATGCTGTACAACAGGCTCAAAGTATCACGCTCAATCACCGGACTATTTTATTTGTGCCACATTCAGTCGAAGTACTGTTGACAAAATGCGCCACTCAACATCTGACATCAGCTCGCAGCAGTAAATATGAGGTTGAATTATTGTCCAACCCTAATCTCCTAATTCAAAGATGTTCGGTTTTGAATCCAGCCACACTGCTGCCCACGGAAGAAGATGGAATCCCACATTGCTGCGAGACGGTCACCCAATTGGTGACCAAGCCTCGAATAGATCTATCTGAAACTCCTATTTCTAATAGTGACTTAATATACTACGTAGACGGGTCAGCTCTTAGGGATGACAAAGGATCACCCAGAGCTGGCTATGCCATATCAGATGATCATTCAGTTGTAGAAGCGTTCTCATTACCTCAATCTTTTTCAGCGCAACAAGCAGAACTTTTCGCTCTTACAAGGGCTTGTATACTGGCTACTGATAAATCTGTTAACATTTATACCGACTCCCGGTACGCTTTTGGGGTCGCCCATGATTACGGACAGATCTGGAAACTAAGGGGATTTCTAACTTCTTCAGGATCGACTATTAAAAATGCCGAACAAATTGACAATCTTTTAAAGGCTCTATTGTGTCCCGCTAGAATTTCAGTTATCAAATGTCAGGCTCATACAGGCAGTCAGGATCAAATAGCACTGGGTAACGAACGGTCAGATAAAGCTGCCAAATCAGCCGCTCTGTCTGATACAGGGCCACAAGTTTCAGCCTTTGTTTTGCGTCAACAAAAATTGGACAATGACCCGCCTTCTATTAATGATGTTTTAGCCTTTCAGTCACAGGCTAACTCGGACGAAGTGTTAAGTTGGGCAAGGGATTCTTGTTTTAAAACGCCTGAAGGGATATGGGTTCACCATGACGGCCGCATGGTGGCTCCGAAATCTTTACTCCCGTGGATTTCCCGCTGCGTTCATGTTTTCACGCATGCGGGCAAAGGGGGGATGGCAGACTATATTAATCAAACATGGTATGCACCAGGTATTTCGGCAATTGCAAAACAAATCAGTGAAAGGTGCACCATTTGCCAGGAAATGAATCCAGGCAAGACAGAGAAAGTACAGTCTGCCTCCCACCCAAATCCATCAGGCCCTTTTGTAAATTTGCAAATGGATTTTATTGAATTACCTGTATGTTTAGGATTCAAATATGTGTTAGTAATTATAGATATGTTTTCAAGATGGATTGAAGCCTTTCCATGTAAAAAAAAATGATGCTGTAACAGTTGCAAAGTGTTTGCTAAAAGAAGTCATACCAAGGTTTGGAATACCTATGCAGCTTTCATGCGACAATGGATCGCACTTTACTGGAGTGATCGTAAAGGAACTATGTAAAGCTTTGCAGATTAATCAGCATTTTCACTGCAGTTATCATCCACAGTTCGCGGGACTGGTAGAAAGATATAACGGAGTACTGAAGAATAAACTTTCTAAACTTTGCAATGAAACCGGACTTAAATGGGTCGAACTATTACCCTTAACATTAATGATAATGCGAGCAGCAACTAACAGGACAAAGACTGCCATTCTCTTTACGGTCAAACAAATGGACATTCATAAAATGGATGAAAATATGCTAAACTATTGCATTGCACTAACTAGATGTATTTCCAGCTTTCACCGACAGGTAAAGGAAGCTCAAACGGAACCAGCAGAAGGAAAGTGCCATAACTTGGAACCAGGAGACGACGTTTATGTAAAAGTCTTCAAAAGAAAGAATGGTCTGCAGCCACGCTTTGAAGGGCCATATCAAGTACTCTTGGCAACAAATACAGCTGTAAAGGTCAAGGAAAGACCTACCTGGATCCACGCATCCCACTGCAAGAAAGCACCGAACAAGGACAATTGAATCTTAAAGGACTTAAACAATGAAGCTGTTACTTATACTTTGCATATCAATCGGACTAATACTCATGACGTGCCAAAGAGGTGGGGAAGGATCCCGAAAGAAACGAGAATTACATGTTAACACTTTCTTGTATATGACTTATGAACATGCTAAAACTAGTGACAGAACTAGTTGTTGGGTTTGTGCCCATATACCTACTCACACCAAGGGGGGATCCCTCTAAGATCAATTCCCTTTAATACTTCCGAAACAGCAGAATGGGTAATAAGGCGAAACAGTTCAAGGGACCCGGATAAGACCTCGGATGTAACACAGTGGAGATCAGCAGGGTATAACCTAACCACCTTTCAGGGGTGGTATCAGCCTAATTATAATCATACTCGAACACCCCTGTTTCTTGTATTAACCAATACCTCAGGAGCTGGTAGGCCACAGGGGGCATTATGTTTTAAAAAGCAGGCTGAAGTAAGCAGGATGCAGGATGAAAAGGACGTCGGAGAGAGTTCTTGTAATCAAACAGTCGTGTGGCAACCACCAATTCCTGGCCTGTTTGACCAGGGATTTTTTTCAGTTTGACTGGACTAAGGTAAATAATAAAACCAGCAGGTCCCCCTGGACCGGCGAACCTATCCGAATATGGATGGGAGGAGAGGGTAATCTGACAGCCTATAACTGTACCTATTTTATATGCGGGAACAAGGCTTACCTATGGTTGCCACATAACTGGCTAGGATCCTGCTATTTAGGTTATGTAGTACCTTATATCCATATTTTAGATGAGATAGGAAAACATTATGAATTCCAAAGAACTAAAAGAGAGGTAGAAACTTATGAAAGAGTCTTTGGAGTATTAATAGCCCCATACGGAGTAGGGAAGTTAATGGGAGAAGTAACCGAGCTAGCGGACCTGATAGAAAAAGTAGCAAATGAAACTGAGGAAGGATTGTCCGAAATGAGTGCGGAAATGGTAGCTATGAGAGTAATGACATTACAGAATCGAATGGCATTAGATTATCTGTTGGCAGATAAAGGAGGAACTTGTGCTCTGATAGGGAGTGAATGTTGTACCTATATCCCAGACAGCTCAGAAAATATAACTAACATTGTTAAACACATAAGAGATGCAGTGAGTCAGTATAAGAATCCAAAGAGCCAAGGATGGTTTGACTGGATGCTGGGAGGAAGGCTGGGATCAATGGGACAAATATTATTGCATGGACTTGTAATAGTAGTAGCAGTATTTGTATGTATCAGTCTGTTTGTCAAAATGGCCAAGTGTTGTTGTGATAGGCTAGGTAAGGCAGTTTTACCCGAAGGAAGTATGATGGTGCAGAGGGAACTAAAGGAAGAAGAGGACGACCCTCTAGGAAAAGAACTAAGACGATTGAATAAGATAAATTTTTAAGGATTAGATGGCCAAGATGATACCGGTCACAGTGGGTTCGGGGACCGAGAAGAAGGATAAGGGACTGAAAGGGTCAATTTCAGCTAGATATTGTCCTAGTAAGGACAAAAAGGGGGGAATGTGGAAGTGTATTTTTAGTTGGATATAAAATGGTTTCTCGGATACAATAAAATGGCTTCCTAAGACACAGAATATAAAATCTAAAATGGCCTACACAATGTCTGTTAGAAAGATTAGCCAATTGTTTATAGTTTCAACCTAATGAAGGAATTTCAGTTTGTAAACTGTTTTAATTGCCCCCAATAAATAATTTAGGATTGTAGATCAAAGAGGTTGACAAAGCTATGGTGTGAGTACTATCTCCCTTGAATTCTAGATGGTGTGGTGGCAGAAGTCACACGTCCCCTTTGGAGGGATTCCTGCTGTTTTAAATCTTTATGACCTCTAGAAAGACCTTTCATGTACAGTATACACAAATATTCTTTTAACTTGTTTTATAGGCACTATGTTGTCAATTAATGATTTATTACCATGTCATGTGATATAGGAAGCTTGTATTGTTTCTGTGTATAAATTTCAAGCAGTTTTTGTATTTGCAGAGTGTCATCATAGCCTAGTTTTGACTATGGTTGCATTCTCCTTGCAGCAAGTAAAATAATAAAGCTTCCTTTGACGATAACTTATGTTTTGAGTCTTACTCGGAAGTCGAAACTTCGACAATGCTGACAAAATATCGGTAGAAGTAGAAAAGGTAGAAGCAATGGAAGGGGTGAAGATTGATAGACAGGATGTACTAGAAAGGCTGGGTATGCTTTGAGTGGACAAGTCGCCTGGTCCAGATGGCTTGCATCCCAGATTGCGAAGGGAATTGGGGGAAGAGATAGCGGAAGGGCTTGCCATAATTTTCCAATCTTCCCTTGATGCGGGGGAGGTGCCTGAGGATTGGAAAGTGGCAAATGTGACACCATTGTTCAAGAAAGGGTGTAAGGACAATCCTAGTAACTACAGGTCGGTCAGTTTAACATCAGTGGTGAGTAAAGTTTTAGAAACAATAATCAAGGAAAAAATTAATGGGCACTTGGAGAGGTTTAAGCTAATTAAGGAGAGCCAACACGGATTTGTAAAAGGCAGATCGTGTTTGACTAATCTAATTGAATTTTTTGATGAAGTAACAGAGAGGATTGAAGAAGGGAATGCAATGGATGTTGTCTGCATGGATTTTCAGAAGGCGTTTGACAAAGTACCACATAGAAGACTGGTTAACAAAATTGAGGCTCATGGAATAGGTGGGTCAGTGGTAGCTTGGATAAGGAATTGGCTTAAGGACAGAAAACAGCAAGTTGTGGTAAATGGCTGTTTTTCAGACTGGAGGATGGTAGACAGTGGTGTTCCCCAAGGGTCAGTGCTAGGGCCACTGCTTTTTTTGATATATATATAAATTACCTGGATATTGGAATAGAGAGTAGAATTTCTAAATTTGCCGATGACACCAAACTTGGGGGTGTGGTAAACAGTGATGATGATACCAATCGACTGCAACAGGACATAGAAAGGCTAGCAGAATGGGCAGACAAGTGGCAGATGGAATTTAATACAGAGAAGTGTGAGGTGATGCATTTTGGCAGAAGGAACAAGGAGAGGCAATATACACTTAATGGCACAGTTTTAAAGAGTGTGCAGGGACAGAGGGACCTGGGAGTTAATGTGCATAGGTCACTGAAGATGGCAGGACATATTGAGAGAGTGGTTCACAAAGCATATGGGATCTTGGGCTTCATAAATAGAGGTATTGAGTACAAAAGTAGAGAAGTTATGCTGAACCTTTATAAAGCGCTGGTTAGGCCACAACTGGAGTATTGCATCCAGTTCTGGTCACCACACTTTAGGAAGGATGTGAAGGCCCTTGAGAGGGTGGAGAGGAGATTTACCAGAATGGTTCCGGGGATGGGGGATCTTAGCTACAAGGACAGATTGGAGAAGCTGGATTTGTTTTCATTAGAGCAAAGGAGGTTGAGGGGTGATTTGATCAAGGTGTACAAGATTATGACGGGTTTGAATAGGCTAGATAGGGAAAGGCTGTTCCCACTAGTTGATGGTACAAGGACTAGGGGACACAGATTTAAGGTTTTGGGCAAGAGATACAGGGGGGATGTGAGGGAAAACTTTTTTACGCAGCGAGTGGTGATGACCTGGAATTCGCTGCCGACGGAAGTGGTGGAAGCGGAGACACGCAATGTTTTCAAGGGGAGACTGGATAGGCACTTGAGGGAAATAAACGTGCAGGGCTATGGGGATAGAACAGGGGAATGGGACTGACTGGATTGCTCTACAGAGAGCCGGCATGGACTCTATGGGCCAAATGGCCTCCTTCTGTTATGACTCTATGACTGCATGACTATTAGCAAAACATTAAATTGTTTTCAGTGCTCCACTGTTTTTGTACAGCATGCAGAGTACCACATTTCCTCAATGCCTTTTAAATATGACCTTTAGAAATGGTGTGCATAGAGACTTTAATATAGTCGGCCAGTCAAGCTTCTTGCCTCTCAACTTTTAAAATTAAATCACAGAAATACTACTTCCACAATGCAATTATTGAATGACAATAATTACTTTTGCTTTTGAGCATGGTGCATTTTTTTTTAAAAAGCAAATTACCACATACCGTAAACCTTGCTTTGGGCTGTATTTTCCTCCACTCAATCATTTTTATGATAAATTAGACAAGGGTAAATACCAGTAGAGCGGGCTAATCGACTATTGGAATGCTATGCGGATTGCTCAGTCCAAACATGGGCCAATAAAATTAGTGAAATGTTTAAAAGAAGCGGCTTGTTGTTTGCTAAGGCCTTGTTAAGGGTAAATCATGAGCAATTCATGAATAAAAACAACAGCCGACAAACAAAAGGTGATCATTAGACACGTGTGTAGCAAAGGCAGATTGGTTTTAATGGGGGATTTTAACTTTCATATAGATTGGGATAAGCAGACTAGCACCTGTCAGAAAGGTAGTGAATGCCTTGAGTGTGTCCAGGATAGTTTTCTACAACAATATGTCCTAGAAGGGGCATGCCATATTAGATTTAGTAATGAGTAATGAGCTAGATTTAGTTAACAGCCTAAAGGTGCATGAACAGTTATCCAATAACAATCATAACATTTAGATTTCGGTAAGGCCAACTTCAATGGGATGAGACAGAGACTGTCCACAGTAAACTGGGCAAATCTGTTAATGGGTAAAATGACAGAAGATCGGTGGGAGATGTACAAAAAAGAATTTAACGTGATACAGAACCAGTTTATACCTCTGAGGGGCAAGAGCCCCTACTTGCCAAAAAAAACAGCCAATGGATGACTAAAGAGGTAAGGGACAACATAAAACTAAAAGAAAAAGCATACAAAAATGCAAAAAATAGCACAGATCCTGGCGAATGGGAAAGATACAAAAAACAGCAAAGGATCACAACACAGATAGTAAGAGCAACAAAAAGGGAGCATGAAAAGAAACTTGCAAGGGATATCAAAATCAACACAAAGAACTTTTACAATTATATTAGAAAAAGAGGGTGGTCAGGAGCAATGTTGGCCCCTTAAAAACTGAAAGCGGTAATATTGTCAAAGATAATAAGGAAATGGCGGACATGTTGAATAATTACTTTGCGTCAGTATTTACAGTAGAGGAAGAGGATAGCATACCAGAAATCCCAAGGAAACTAATACTGAATCGGGGACAGGGACTCAATAAAATTAACGTAGGTAAAATAACAGTAATAAAGACAATAATGGCACTAAAGAGTGACAAATCCCCAGGACTAGATGGTTTCTATCCCACGGTTTTAAAGGAAGTAGGTGAGCACATTGCAGATGCCCTAACTATAATCTTCCAAAGTTCTCTCAATTCAGGAACCGTTCCTTTAGATTGGAAAATTGTGCATGTCACTCCACTATTTAAGAATGGTGAGAGAGGGAAACCTGGGAATTATAGACCAGTTATAGACCAGTTCCCAACCATCTATTGTTGGGAAATTATGTAGAATTCGCAATATATCGCGATTTTATTAATAAGGAGAAAACACAGAGTTTCGTTCAAACAGCTTTTATTTCAGCAGAATGCTGTCAGGTTTCTCAAAGTGGACACAAGCAGCCTGTAAAATGGCCGCCGCACCTCGTGACAGAACATTCTAGACTTTCCGACAGGCAGACAAGATGGCGTTCCAATAAACATTTGTGCAAGATCGATTAAGATTCAGCACATTGAAGATAATACACGAGACATTATGGGTTTACAGTATACACATAAATACTGAAATCGGTCTCCCAAGGTACGAATGAAAGCTATTGTACCAAGTAATCAAGGGCCCATCCAAAGACATTAATATGTAAAATCCCAACGACTCTACGATGAGAGAGCCGTTAGCGGGTAGTTATACAAAACACTTGGAAGCCCCAAAACCCCTCCAGGGAGAACACCGACCGATTTAACAATGGGAGAAATATTAACAGGTACTCAGGCATTTACGAGTAGCCCCGAAACCCATTAAGAACGGAGATCACCCATACAAGACATTTGAGCGCCAAACCCTAACAAAAGAAAGGACATTAAGGTTGGGCGGGAAACGGAAGATTTTGTACTATAATTACAAGCTCCAACCGTCCATCTTTCTCTTATTCTCTTATCCGATCGACTCGTAACCTCGTGGCTGCTCCTGTGTTTTGACTCGTAGTCTTGTGCCTGCTTGCCTGGTGCCTCTTTGAAAAAGACTGTTGAACTTTCTGATCCGTTCAGGATCTACCTCGTGTCGCGTAACGAAGACCTATGTTGGTAACTGGCATCGGAACCAAAGGCCCGAGATGAGATGAGATGAGATGAGATGAGATGAGATGAGATGAGATGAGATGAGAAGAGAGGAAGACCATACTCATCGCCACGGTCAGTAAATCCCGACCGTGCCTGTAGGTCGAACAGCCAAGTTTTCCTTGCCAGGAAGACTTCTTTGAACTTGCAAGAACGGATCGTCAAAGATGATATTGACTGGTCTGTATTCGGAAAGTACCTGTTAAACCAACCAACACAGATCTTCATCACAGCAGACGGTCCAGCCTGCTAGCCGGAGCAGAAGCAAGTAAACAAGTGGGACCAGGAGATCTCCTGATCGACACGTGGGTGCTGCGGTGAAAAACATCCGATCAGCTATTCGGAATTTCTCCGAGTTATCACGAGTGGTGAGCATGAGTCTCGAAATCCTACGAATCTAGCTAGGACAGATATTGATAGGGGAGGGTTTAAGTATTAAGGATACTTGTAATGTGTGCCCCTATTTACGGTGTGTCGTTCGTTCCTCGTTTCCCTAGGATTAGCTATATAACTGCTTGTAAGATTGTACTGTCATTAATCTGTGCTTATGACATGTATTTCATAATCTTAAATATCATGCAATAAAGATTTTCCATTTCGTACCATTCAACCGAGTCTACATGAGTTTCATCTCCATTACTGCTCTCGCATCTAAGTCCAGTGTCTAGAACCGTAAGGGCGAGTGATTCGAACCACTCACAGGTGTGTCTAGTGCTCCCAGACTGGCTGGAGACCAGAACAGGCAACAAGGCCTAAACCTGCACTGACACACAGGCTGCACAGAGCCGCGTGAATCTCACAGGCTGCGAGACACGCACGGTCAAAACCCTTACAATTACTCGTGCCTATAATTAAGGATAGGGTGACTGAACACCTCAAAAATTTTCAGTTGATCAGAGAGAGGCAGCATGGATTTGTGAAAGGTCAGTCATGCCTGACAAACCTGATTGAGGAGGTGACTAAAGTAGTGGACAGGGGAATGTCTATGGATGTTATTTATATGGACTTCCAGAAGGCATGTGATAAAGTCCCACATAAGAGACTGTTAACTAAGGTAGAATCCCATGGAAATAAAGGCAAATTTTTGACCTGGTTAGGAAATTGGCTGAGCGGCAGGCGACAGAGAGTAGGGATAATGGGTCGGTAATTTAATTGGCAGATGTGACTAGTGGTGTCCCGCAGGGATCTGTGTTGGGGCCTCAACTATTCACAGTATTTATCAACAACTTTAATGATGGCATAGAAAGCCATATTTCCAAATTTGCTGATGTCCCAAAGATAGGCGGCATTGTAGGCAGTATAGAGGAAAGGATAAAATTAAAAAGGGATATCGATAGAGTAAGTGAATGGGCAAAACTGTGGCAAATGGATTTCAATGTAGGCAAATGTGAGATCATCCACTTTGGACCTAAAAAGGATAGAACAGGTTACTTTCTAAATGGTGAAAAGATAAAAACAGTGGAGGTCCAAAGAGATTTGGGGGTCCAGGTACATAGATCATTAAAATATCATGGACAGGTACAGAAAATAATCAAAAAGGCTAATGGAATGCTGGCTTTTATATCTAGAGGACTAGAGTACAAGGGGTAGAAGTTATGCTGCAGCTATACAAAACCCTGGTTAGACCACACCTGGAGTACTGTGAGCAGTTCTGGGCACCAAACCTTAGGAAGGATATATTGGCCTTGGAGGGAGTGCAGCGTAGGTTTACCAGAATGATACCCGGACTTCAAGGGTTAAATTACGAGCAGAGATTACACAAATTAGGGCCGTATTCCCTAGAATTTAGAAGGTTATGGGGTGATCTGTTTGTAGTTTTCAAGATATTAAGGGGAAAAGATAGGGTATATAGAGAGAAACTATTTCCGCTGGTTGGGGGGTCTCGGATTAGGGGGCATAGTCTATAAATTAGAGCCAGACCTTTCAGGAGTGAAATTAGGAAACACTTCTGCACACAAAGGGTGGTAGAAGTTTGGAACTCTCTTCTGCAAATGGCAATTGATGCTCGATCAATTGTTAATTTTAAAACTGAGATTGTTGGATTTTTGTTAACCAAAGATATTAAGGGATATGGGCCAAAGGCGGGTATATGGATTTAGGTCGCAGATCAGCCATGATCTCATTGAATGGCAGAACAGGCTCGAGGGGCTTAATGGCCTACTCCTGTTCCTATGCTCCATGCAAGGAACTATACTCAAAGGGAGCATGGGTCAGAAATAAGGCTACAGTAATGTAGTGCCAACTCTCAGACCCTTGTGGGCAAAATTGGGCTCAGTAGCGCCCGTTTTCTGAGTGCTACAAGGTCCCTTAAGGTTCCAAAATGGCATCCGCTGCGCGCGCGCATGCTTCTGACACAAAGTGCGCCAGACGCCATATTAGTAAAGGGTTAGCATTAAATCATGCCATATTGCATACAAACTTAAATTAATCACCCTTGTGCATTCCCTTAGTGCCTGTCTTTCATGTGCCTTTGCCTCTCCTAGTGCTCCTACGCAGTGCTACCCCAGTGGCTGCAGCATGGCTGGTGGAAGGCTGCTGACTTTCAGTGCAGGAGACTGCAGATGGCCTTACAGGATGTCCTCAAGCAGCTCTGGGCCGAGAAGGCCCAGCTTCAGACTGCACCACCTTGGCATGGGCGGCAGCAGTCTAGGCTAGCTGGCTAACAGGCGACAGCAAGGGCACTGGCGGAGTGGCAGGGGTGGGAGCACGAATGCTCTCATCCTGAGAGAAGTCCTCATCTGAGTCCTCTGCATCAGAACTCGTGTGCGACCTCGCCCTCCAGCGAGCTATCCTTGGCCCCTACCCTGGCTGCAGCACACTTGTGACCAGTGTTCCACCACATGTAGCTTCCGCCTCTATGCTATCCTCTAAATTACGCGTAATGTCAGTATCTGAGCTGGTAGCTGCAAGTGTGAAATTGAGTGACGGTGTGTCTTCATCATCGCTGTTTTCTTGCTCCTCCTCCACTGTCTGGGCAGGTTGCAGTTTTTGGGTATCTGAAAGGAAGGTGGTGAGGGTGGGGGGGAGAAAGTAAGAATGCATGGTTACATCATCTGCAGATTGTAAATCAGAAGAGATTGTGGGATGAGGGGGAAGTGGGATGTGAGAAGGAGGATTAGGAATGAGGATACCGTCACCTTCAATAGATTCAGTCCTGCTTCTGGCCACGGCCTCAGCAATGGCCATTCCTATAATGACCAGCACCATCTCCTCCATGGGGTTTAGAACATGCAGGCGTGCCTCTCCCCCTCCATTAAGTTCCTGCTGCCGCCGGTTGTGAGCCACCTTCTCCAGCAAGAGAGAGGGAAGTGTGTCAGTGAGTGTTGCGCAATATGTTTTGGTGATGTGGCTGTCATGGTGGAATAGCTCACAGTGTGTGCAAGTTGAGATGTGAGTATGAGGCTTGCAACAGTGCTCAGTATGTGAGGGTGAGGTGATGCATATGAATGCTAAGCTCAGAGGGGATTTAGCCATAGTGGACTGGAAACAGCTACTTGAAGGTAAATCAGTGTCAGAGCAGTGGGAGGCATTCAAGGATGAGATCCGGAGGGTTCAGACCAAATATGTGCCCTTAAAGAAAAAAGGTGGGATTAACAAATCTAGAGCCCCCTGGATGTCTAGGGACAAAATTGAGAGGTCGCACAACACCAGGTTATAGTCCAACAGTTTTATTTGAAATCACAAGCTTTCGGAGCTATCGATTGCTCCTTCCTCAGGTGAAGCTCCTTCACCTGAGGAAGGAGCAATCGATAGCTCCGAAAGCTTGTGATTTCAAATAAAACTGTTGGACTATAACCTGGTGTTGTGCGACCTCTCAATTTTGTCCACCCCAGTCCAACACCGGCATCTCCGCATCATGTCTAGGGACATACAGGGTAGGAGAAAAAAAAAGGGAGGCGTATGACAGATACCGAGGGCTAAATACTCCAGAATCTTTAGAGGAGTACAGAAAGTGCAGGGGTGCAATTAAAAAGGATTTTAGGAAAGCTTGGATGTGCACTTGGGATGCTGTAACCTGCAGGGCTATGGACCTAGAGCTGGGAAGTGGGATTAGGCTGGATAGCTCTTTGTTGGCCGGCGCGGACACGATGGGCCTAAATGGCCTCCTTCCGTGCTGTAACTTTCTATGATTCTATGAATGTAAGGTATGAGTCCTGATTGATAGATATTGTTGGTAGGTGAGTGATGGGGTGTGGTGTGTGTGAAGCTAATGGTATAGTTGGTAGGATATGGCATTTGAAGATGTATTCGCTGACCTTGACCACTCGTCTGAGTTAATTAAACTTCTTGCGACACTACATCCAGGTACTTGGGGTTAAACTCCTGGCATTGATCTCTATGGCTATCTGTTCATACTACCTTCTCGTCATGTGTCTGGAGGGCCTCCTGCCCCCCTTAGAATACAGGACATCTCTCCTCATTTCCATCTCCTCCACCAAGACCTCCACTGCAGCATCCAAAATCCTGGGTGCCTGCTCTCTCCCATGGTGAGCATTCTTCACTCTTTCACAGGTCAAATTCATTTGCAGAACGACTCCCAGCATCTGCTCCAGCCACAATGCACCTCCCCTTTAAGTGATGCAAGCTAGCTTTAAGTAGTGCAAGTTACTAACGATATTGGGCCCCCTACTGGTGCATGCAGCCAATTAAAAGGGCGGTTAGGGCTGGCTGCACGCAGAAATCATTATAATGAGCAGGCAGCATGAAGTTGCGTGAATTACACTGAACTGGTGCGGGTTAATCGCGCATTGCAATCCCGGCGCTCATTTTCGGGGGCTATCCAATTTAACCCCCTTGATCTCTTCGTGCACAGTACAGGATCGCTGAATTATGCTGTACTTCCAGGAACCTACAGGGGACACGACACACCACTTTCCCATGCACTGTTCCATTAGGAAGGTAATTGAATCCCTGTTTAACTACACACACACATACATTCACCAGCTGCAACAGAGGCGGCTAAAGTTGTTTCAAATAATTAGCTTTCCCATGGCACAGGGCATTATTGACTGATCATTCAGCTCCCTACTAAAAACTCAAAAGTAAGGATTACTAGGGAAATGATATGCAATCGCCCACATTGGAAGAACCCACAGCATGCCCTCCTTGATCAAAAATGGTATCCTATTTCTGCATTACAGTTAACAAGTGGCTGTAAGACCCATTCAATGAAACCGGGGAGGTGGGGTATTTTAATCTTACCCGCCCGGTGGAAACCAGACGAGTGGGCCATTACATGCCCCAGGTTACTTACCCGTCAGAAAGCCACCCGGATCCCACCCATTCTGATTTTAATGAACACTTCTGGACAATTGGCTAGGCTGCCCACCTAGAGCTGGAGGGGTCGAATTAGCATATGCTAATAAGGAGCAAGGAAGGTGTTGCAGCGTTCACACCAGGTGAAGATGCTCTCCAGGTAAGTATTTAACTTTCCTTGGGCAAGGAAGAGCAGGAATGTTTCTCTAATACGAGACCCCACCCCCACCCAACCCCAATCCCCCACCACCACCACCTCCAGAAACCCCTTCCTCACATTTAATTGAGCGCCGGCAGGAGGCCAAGGGCTGCCAAATTTTCCAGAGGCTGGGAGGTGCTTCCCATCCATTCTAAGACCGGTGGCAAGTTAATGAGGCTCACTGGTTAAAATTGCCATGGCTTCATACTGTCGCAGGTGTGTGAGAAACTAACCGAAACCACCGGAAACCCACTGACATTTAAAATAGACCATTCTCTAGCCCCCACCCCCCTCACCCCTTTTGAAGTTTCCAAACTTGAAGCTGAGCCATTACACAAGTATATGATGGACTCCACAGCTGAATTTGTGAAAATGTTGCCATTTATACCAGTTACAGAGCTCGTTGACTGCTTGAGACATGTTAATAGATAATGATTACAGGTACATTGTGACGGGCCAGCTTTCGATTGCTTCCACCAACTGAATTACACAAAATCACTTGTTTAAAAACTGCGTTCACTTGCCTTTTTCTCAGTAGGTCAGAAAACGTATGATGGAGCGTACTTAGCCACTTTTCAGAAAAAGAGGAAAATATAGCCCAACAGTTCATGATTTTAATTAAAAAGACCTCAGGAATTTGAATCCAGTGGAAATTGTTCCAGTGAAATTTTGAAGCTGATATGTGATTAGCACTAGCTAAATGAAATATTTGTGAGATGTGTCAGAACAATGCCAACTGAATACTGGAGGTGCATTCAGTGAACTATCTAATTATGAGCAAACTAATTATCCAGCATATTTTAGCTGGAATGGCAGCTTCGGAAGATGTACACACAGAACTAAATACATTATCTGCTGAGCTATGTGCATTGCAAAAAATCCTTACAGAACATCAGATTCTACAGTAAGTAGCTATTGGGTCAGCTCACCATCTGGAGTTAATGGTAATTCATCTTAAGCACAAGACCCAAAAAATTTAAATGAAAAAAATAGAGTTCAGTGCAACCCAACAAAATGGTCCACTGAGTAAATGGAAAGGCTGACACAGCAGCAGTTTGCAGCTTTGCTGGAAGTACTAGGTAACTTGATGAAGTTGCAATAACAACTGCATCGAGGCAAATTTTTTCGAGTAGAATATAAGGGCCAATTTTACAAGGCTTCAGTGGCAACGCAGATGGTGGCAGATGCAGGTGAAAAAATTGGGCCCTGACCTCACGCGTCTGATTCGTTAGCGCGGCCAATTTTCCAAGATGTAGTTCATAGAATCATTGAATCATAGAATGGTTACAGCACGGAAGAAGGCCATTCGGCCTGTCGAGCCCATGGCGGCTCTCAGCTAGTCCCACTCCCCCACCCTTTCCCCGTAACCCTACAAATTTTTTTTCCATCAGATACTTATCCAACTCCCTTTTGAAAGATAAGTATGAGTCTACCTCCACCATCCTTTCAGGCAGCGCATTCCAGATCTTAACCACTCGCTGCGTAAAAAAGTTTTTTCTTACGTTGCCTTTGGTTCTTTTGCCAATCAGCTTAAATCTGTGTCCTCTGGTTCTTGACCCTTCTGTCATTGTCAACAGTTTCTCTCTATCTACTCTGTCCAGACCCCTCATGATTTTGAACACCTCTGTCAAGTTTCCTCTCAAACTTCTGTGCTCCAAGGAGAACAACCCCAGCTTCTCCAGTCTATCAGTGTAACTGAAGTCCCTCATCCCTGGAATCATTCTTGTAAATCTTTTCTGCACCCTCTCTAAGGCCTTCACATTCTTCCTAAAGTGTGGTGCCCAGAATTGGACACAGTACTCGAGTTGGGGCCGAACCAGTGTTTTATACAGGCTCATCATATTTTCCACACTTTTGTACTCAGATCCCGTAAGCCTTTTTAACTGCTTTCTCAACCTGCCCTGCCACCTTCAACAATTTGTGCACACATACCCCAGGTCTCTCTGTTCGTGCACCCCCTTTAGGATTATACCATTTTGTTTATATATCCTCTCCTCATTCTTTCAACCAAAATGTATCACTTCGCTCTTTTCTGCATTAAATTTCATCTGCCACGTGTCCGCCCATTTCACCAGCCTGTCTATGTCTTCCTGAAGTCTATCACTCTCCTCCTCACTGTTCACTATACTTCCAAGTTTTGTGTCATCTGCAAATTTTGAAACTATGCCCTGTACACCCACATCCAAGTCATTAACATATATCAAGAAAAACAGTGGTCCTAGAACCAACCCCTGGAGAACACCACTGTATACCTTCCTCCAGTCTGAAAAACAACCGTTCACCACTACTCTCTGTTTCCTGTAGTTCTGAAGGAATGAATGAGGCTGCGCTGCAGGCCTGTGTGAGCCTCATTTAAATTGTAAATTTGGGCAAATGAGGTTCCATGCTAAATTTCTCAAATTTGGGCAAGGTCCCAACCTCAGCACTTATATTGCCCATATAATGACTGCCAAATAAGCCTGACCTCCTTTGGAATGCTTCTTAAAGTCAATTTGTTGTTGTTTCAGTTTCTGTTTATTTCTAGTTTATTTTTTACCAGTGCTGAACATCTTTTATGTGTGCTTTTATTTATTTCTTGTTTCTGCCTTTTTACTGAGCCTTCAGTTTGCTAATCCACAGTTTCCTTAAATCTTGCCAATTACTGCTGCAATACTGGTTGAACTAACAATGTAGGAGGATGGGCATGCCTTTGGCTTTCCCCATAGTGATGTATGAATGGCTGAGGAGGGCAGATTCAGGAGCAGAAATGGCCCAATTCCATGCTAAGTGCCGTATTCTTTTCACTGTGATTAGTGTACTCATTTTTACAAGGAATACTTGACCTCTAACATTTAATAGTAACCCACAGCCTTTTAAGAGCTACAAACAGAAAATATTGGAAACAGTCAGCCGGTCAGGCCACATCTTGGTGAATGTCTCCGATATTAACGGGGAGATGGGAAGGGTGCGAGTGAGCGCAGTAGCAGGGGAAAACCCAGCAAGGCCGGGGTCATGGAGGCTCTGACGATTATTTAAATTGCCTGCTGCCCAGTATCCGGCCAAATTGACTGCCTGGCCGGTGAGGGCACAAACAGGCAGCAGGAGGCTGTAGCCGGGGACCCATGGGGACGATCCCCGGCAGTCAGTACAGGATAGAACAACTAGGTTGCCATTGGGAGATGGGGGGAGCGATGACAACGGTGCGGCCATCGGGCCATCGGGAGAGCAAACATCGGGGCCATGATCCAGGCTGGGGGAGGCCGAAGGCTTCCTTCTGCATCCCCACGCCCCCACTACTCGCCTTCAAGCAGCCGCCTAACCTCAAAAGTACCATCGTTCGCAGCAAATTACCCAGCTGTCAGGAGAACAGCGACCACGACACCACACAACCCTGCCACGGCAACCTCTGCAAGACATGCCAGATCATCAACACAGATACCATCATCACACGTGAGGACACTACCCACCAGGTACATGGTACATACTCATGTGACTCGGCCAACGTTGTCTACCTCATACGTTGCAGGAAAGGATGCCCCGGAGCATGGTACATCGGCGAGACCATGCAGACACTGAGACAACGTATGAACGGACACCGCGCAACAATCGCCAGGCAGGATTGTTACCTCCCAGTCGGGGAACACTTCAGCAGTCAAGGACATTCAGCCTCGGATCTGCGGGTTAGCATTCTCCAAGGCGGCCTTCGAGACACACGACAACGCAAAATCATCGAGCAGAAACTGATAGCCAAGTTCCGCACCCATGAGGACGGCCTCAATAGGGATCTCGGGTTCATGTCACGCTACAGAACGTGACTCGACATCGTTGTCTGTCTTTCCAGTTTTAAAAAAAAACACCAAAAAAAAACAACCAAAAAAAAACAAACAAAAAAAAAGTTAGGAGCTCAACTGCAGACGGCAGCATTTGACACGTTGGACCCCCTGTGAACCACCTCATTGTCTTGGCTGTGCTCTGATGTGTCTTTGATGTAGTGCCTTCCTGACGGATTGTATCTCTGCAGACAAGTCGCTCTGTGTGTATATATACTGTGTATTAGATTCCCTCACTGTACCTCTACCTGACGAAGGGGCAGCAGCTCCGAAAGCTCGTAATTTTAAATAAAACTGTTGGACTATAACCTGGTGTTGTGCGACTTCTCATTTTTGTCCACCCCAGTCCAACACCGGCATCTCCGCATCAAGGCCTGAGGAAGCACACCTGCTCCTCATGGCCCACGAGGAGTGCTTAAAGCGGCTGATCTTCAGCACTTACCTTAGCCAGTCAGCACCTCCCACCTCAGATCTGTTGCCAGGAATCCCACGCACTCATTGTTAAATATAAGTCGCAGCGCTGATGATGTCATTGGGCCGCGACTTTTAAATGTTAATTAGACCCCCGCCTGCCTTTTGCGGGAGTGGGCGGAAATGGGGTCGGGTTGGTGTCGGGTTGCTCATTCTTGATATTTTAATCCCCCAATCCTCTCTCTCCTGTCAGCAGGGTTAAAATTGAGGCAATTGTTTCAGGTCAATGACCTTTCATCAGAAGTGGCAGATGTTAGAGATGAACAGCTTTTAAGCAAGTGCAGAGTCAGGGAAAAGTGGGAGTGACAGCAACAGCACATCATCCCTTGGCCGTAACATTGAGTTCACTCCCACTTTAACCTCTGTCCTTAGACTCCTACATTGTTCAAATGAAGCTTGAGGAACAGCACTTTACCTTTCCAGCATTTTCTGTTTTCATTTCAGAATCCAATATCTGCAGTATTTTGCTATTGCCCTTTAAGAGCTGCTAGCTTGCTAAGTTTTGTGCCTCCAAGCCAAACAGCATGTTTGCAACCTGAACAGGGAGCATATAGAGATTAAGGGAAGGTATTTAGCTTTCAAAATGCAGGATGGTCAGCCTTTCCTGTTGCTGGAGCTGGTTTGCTTACACCACGGACCAATGCAAAACTGATTTTGCTATACTGACAAAATCAGGGCTATAGTGTAAAAAAAAAGACATGATCAATAAGATCTGGGTTAGGGGAGAGGCAGTATTAAACAAGGAACTATTGTAAGATGTACAAAAGCAAAATACTGCGGATGCTGGAAATCTGAAATAAAAACAGAAAATGCTGGAAATACTCAGCAGGTCAGGCAGCATCTGTGGAGAGAGAAACAGAGTTAACGTTTCAGATCGATGACCCTTCGTCAGAACTGCTGTGGAAGGGTCATCGACTTGAAACATGGGCCCAGAAATTAGACTTCGATGGTTGCCGCGAGGGTAAGGATCCGGCGCGATCTAACTTACCGCGCCTGCCTTTATGGTTCAGGCCCACACGAACTTCTGCTCCTGGGCCTCTCCCTGGTGCCGGCGCGCAGTGTGTGCGTGTCCCAGAGGCGCAGTTAGTTCGATGCGCCCTCTGGGATCACGTGGGTCAGTTAGAGCCAATGGCAGCACACCATCTTTCATTCATAGTTTTGACAGGAGAACTGTCAAAGCTATGAATACAAGTTGCCCCCAAAAGAACAGCTAAACCTCAATTAAATTTTAAAAAAAACGATCACATTAATAAAATAAGTATAGTTAAATAAATTAACCACTTTAAACAAAAATTTAAATTTTTGAAAAAATTTAAATTCTTTTTAAAAGTTATAAAAATAAACTTACCTTTCTTTAAAGTCTCTAAAAAAGATAAACCTGTTGAAAAAAAATTAAAATAATACTTAATTAACTACTTACCTTGTTAAAAGGGGGTCTTATGCCTCCTTTTTTCATGTGTAAAATCTTCCATACTTACCCTCGCGTTGAAACCTGAAAAAAAACCTAAGTGTGCTGCGTGCGCACAGCCTGTAGTGCGCACGCAGTTCACTTAGAAACCGCCCCCTTCGCAATATCGGAAGTGCCGGTTTCCCGCGCATGCGCAGTGCATGCAGGAAACCGGTACTTCGGGACCGAATACGGGTGAGTACACAGTGCGTACTCTCCCGTATTCGGCCGAATTTCTGGGCCACAGATGCTGCCTGGCCTGCTGAGTATTCCCAGCATTTTCTGTTTTTATTGTAAGATGTTACTTGTTTAGTTTTAGAAAAATGGAACAAAGCATGTACAGATATTAAAGCTAATGAAGGAAAATGCTACCAGATGAGAATGACAAACTGAGACTGTTGGTTCTGCAAAACTGTTGAAAGGCAGGTAGACTGTTCAGATATCTGTCATTAGGGAAAAAATGGCACACCATTAAATAATGTTGGAGGAAAAGGCAAGATGTATTGCTGAATGGAGGAATTCTTACAACACAAATGGGGTCATCTCCAAGAACTGAGTGATGACAAAATATTTGAAGGCTTCAGGGTGATTACTGATAGTCTACCCTGCTCCTTGCCATGCAAGTTTTATTGATGGCATTGTTTTACACTTTGGCAGAGCTGCTATATAAACTGTTAATTCCTACAGAACATCCTTTGTGACAATATAACAGCTGGTATGTCTCAACTACAAAATTGAATAGCACATAATAAATAGGATCTGGTGCTATGTGCCTGGGTTGGCACAAGCTTTCAATAATTTATAAATCTGAAGGGTCTTTGTGGTACATTTTGAAAGTCCTGTTTTTCTGAATCATCTCATACAGGAATGTGCAACAAACATTTCAAGTATTTTGATTATAATAGTTACAGTTCAGGGATTATTTTCTTGGCTGGCAATTAACGACAGTATGCCAAGATTATCAGTACACACATCTGTCATCTGATCAGGATTTCCAGCAATTATTTCACTGTTTTGCATGAAAAGAAAAAAAGATGAATTATAAATTTATGGCCATTAATGCGCAAGACCAGAATTATTCAGTAAATCAGTGCTGCTATTGAAGGTTTGTTAAGGGGTACAGTTTGTTGTAAAAGTAAATCATTTCAACAATATTTATTATGGTACATGAAGGTGCAAGTATGTTCATGTTTGCCCTGTCTGTGGACTTAAGGTCAATTAGATTAGAGATATGCCGACAGCAATTGGCTTTAAGTGGGGCCGCAAGGCTGCAGCATAATAAAGGAATTCAAATAATCTCATAAACTGTGAAACCAAAGCAAAAGTTGCTTATGGAGTCATCAAAGTCTTGGGATTAGGTAAAGGGCTGGACACTCAGTCAGGAGTTATTTTATTATGATTATTAGTAAATCTAGCATAGTGCTGCTCATACAGCACAGAAAGATACCCTTCGGCCCATCGGGCTGGATTTTGAATCTGGGGTCGGGTTGGGGTCGGGAATCACACATTCTGGCTTGTGAACCCGCCTCCATCAAGATGTGGCCAACCCACTGTATTTTCCCTTGATTGACCTTGTTGAGCCCGCCCAGTGGGCTCAGCAGGCCAATTAAGGGCCACCCGGCAACAGGTGACGTCACAGACTGACATTTCATCTGTCAAGAGCTTTTGACAGATGAAATATCAGCGTTTGACAGCTCTGTGAAGCTGTCAAACACTCACAATATGATTTCTAAATTCAGTCCTTCCTCTCAGGCTGAGTTAGAAATCATTCCAGCACAGAAAACAGAAGGCTGCTATTTTTGACAGAACCACGGCTTTCCTGCTTTCTGTGCCGGTGAGATTTCTAACTCCCGAGAACTGAAGGGCTGACACCTGCAGGAGGAAGTTAAGGTAAGTAAAACTTTTTCCAACACTTAGCACTTACCTTACACACTTACCTCTGCACACATGCACCCATCACTCACCTGCCCACCGGACATATCGACCCCTCCAACCCCTGCAGATCCACGGCCCGCCCCGATAACTTGGCGTGGTTGTCACCTGTCGGGAAGCCCACACTTTTCTTTTTAAAATAGGGATTATGCAAAAAACTGCCTGTTAACTACCTGTTAACAGGCAGTTAATTGTCACTAATCCCTTCCCGCCTCGGGGAGTCGTGTCTCAGAACAGGTCGGGTACCCGCCGCCAGAGAAACTGGCATGGAGGCGGGTTGGAGGCGGGATGGGGTCGGGACCCCCGAATCAGCAACTTTAACCCCCACCCCCCCGCGTCCAAACCCGATTCCACGGGTCATTGAGAATCCAGCCCATCGTGTCTGCACCGGCCATCAAGCCCTGTCTATTCTAATCCCATTTTCCAGCACTTGGTCCGTAGCCTTGTATGCTATAGCGTTTCAAGTGCTCATCTAAATGCTTCTTGAATGTTGTGAGGGTTCCTGCCTCTACCATCCTTTCAGGCAGTGAATTCCAGATTCCAACCACCCTCTGGGTGAAAAAGTTTTTCCTCAAATCCCCTCTAAACCTCCTGCCCCTTACCCTGAAACTATGCCCCCTGGTTATTGACCCCTCCACCAAGGGGAAAAGTTCCTTTCTATCTACCCTATCTATGCTCCTCATACTTTTGTACACCTCAATCAGGTCCCCCCTCAGCCTTCTCTGCTCTAAGGAAAACAACCCCAGCCTGTCCAGTCTCTCTTCATAGCTGAAGCGCTCCAGCCCAGGTAACATCCTGGTGAATCTCCTCTGCACCCTCTCCAATGCAATCACATCCCTCCTATAGTGTGGCGACCAGAACTGCACATAGTATTCCAGCTGTGGCCTAACTACCGTTTTGTACAGCTCCATCATAGCCTCCCTGCTCTTATATTCTATGCCTCGGCTAATGAAGGCAAGTATCCCATATGCCTTTTTAACCACCTTATCTACCTGTCCTGCTGCCTTCAGGGATCTATGTACATGCACACCAAGGTCCCTCTGATCCTCCGTCCTTCCTAGGGTCCTACCATTCATTGTGTATTCCCTTGCCTTGTTAGTCCTCCCAAAATGCATCACCTCACACTTTTCACGGTTAAATTCCATTTGCCACTGTTCTGCCCATCAAACCAACCCGTCTATATCGTCCTGTAGCCTGAGGCTTCCCTCCTCGCTATTTACCACTCCACCAATTTTTGTGTCTTCTGCGAACTTACTGATCATACCTCCTACATTCATATCTAAATCATTAATGTACACTACAAACAGCAAAGGACCCAGCACCGACCCCTGCGGTACACCACTGGACACAGGCTTCCAGTCACAAAAACAACCTTCGACCATCACCCTCTGCCTCCTGCCACTAAGCCAATTTTGGATCCAATGTGCCAAATTGCCCTGGATCCCATGGGCTCTTACCTTCTTGACCAGTCTCCCATGTGGGACTTTGTCAAAAGCCTTACTGAAGTCCATGTAGACTACATCAACTGCACTACCCTCATCCACACACCTAGTCACCCCCTCGAAAAATTCAATCAAATTGGTTAGACATGATCTCCCCCTGACAAAGCCATGCTGACTATCCTTGATTAATCCTTGCCTCTCCAAGTGGAGACTAATTCTGTCCCTCAGAATTTTTTCCAATAATTTCCCTACCACTGATGTTAGGCTCACTGGCCTGTAATTCCCTGGTTTATCCCTACTACCCTTCTTGAATAATGGTACTACGTTAGCTGTCCTCCAGTTCTCTGGCACCTCCCCTGTGGCCAGAGAGGTTCTGAAAATTTGTGTCAGAGCCCCTGCAATCTCCTCCCTTGCCTCACACAGCAGCCTGGGATGCATCTCGTCTGGGCTTGGGGATTTATCCACTTTTAAGCCCGCTAAAACCGCTAGTACCTCCTCCCTCTCAATACTAATTTGTTCAAGTATATCACAATCCCCCTGCCTGATTTCTATGCCTACATCGTCCTTCTCCATAGTGAACACAGAAGAATGTGTTGTTTGATAAGGACAGGAACATTGTACCATGCAAAACACTAAGTGGTATTCTGCTGTGTGGTAGTATGTCCCTTTAAGATGACAGTGTCCAAATGATATTAAGCAAACACTGGGTAAGTTCATTCAAAGGTTAATTACTATTCAGGCTTGAGATCAAACCCCTGACTATGTTTGTGGGAAGTTTATTTAAGAGCCTGCAGACACTGTGACCCTCATATTTTCTGCTCCTAGAGTTTTTCTGTACATTGCAAACGACATCTGAAGTGTATTGGGCAGACTGGAAGTGCACACATATGTAAAGCTTTTAGATATGTGTGATTTTTTTTGTAAGACGCGGGCCCAGTGGCAGGAGATGGCCTTGGCAATGAATGCCATCTCTAACAATATCTGCAAGGCTACTCAATGTCAGAAGAAGTTCACTATACTTCCAGGACAGCCAAGGTTATAGGAGGCAGTCATCACTTGTAACAATGCCCTATAATAAGCATGTTTCCCATAGCAAGCCACCTTGCCCTCACTGTGTTGCTCATCATCTACACCTTACCAGCGATGTGCAGGAGGTACCATAATGGCCCTCATGCTCCCTTCCATCCCCTGCAAGTAGTTTTTCAATCACAGCCAAGCATGTGGGCAGTTCCTCTTGCCAAGTTGGTGGTGATGATGATCCCACCTTAATGTATAAGCATGTGGAGTGAGCACTAGTGGCCTGTTCCTTTATGATATCAGTGCTCTACTCAAATGTTGCTGCTCAAGTTCAAGAGCATAATAATTTTACAAGAATATTTACATGTGGCAAATTAGGTACTCATTACTACATTAACACAGAAAATCATAGAAATGTGTATTGGCCTTTAAATTTAGATATACCAGTATCCTTCACAGACACGGGCCGCGATTTTGTCATCGGTGTTGGGTTGGGTGCGGGACAGCTGGTTTCCGGCTTCCAGTCCCGCCCCCAGCTGCATCCGCTCCACAGACGTGATTTTACCTTGATTGATCTTGTTAAGCCCGTCCTGCGGGCTTGCCGGCCAATTAACAAGAAGTGGGTCTGATGATGTCATTTGATGACGCGTCATCTGCCGGTTTCCTTAAAGGGACCACGCACAATTTTATTTTGACGGTTGATTTCTCAGTGTTTGAAAGCATTGAGGTGCTGAAAACAGTGCCAATCACTGCACAAAGGTGACCTCTTGCACCCAGGCTCTCCAATGACTCCCTCCATAGGCTGGAATAGATGGCAGCTACTGGTGAGGTGACAGAAGCAATCTGTCACTGGTGAGAGAGGTTCTCCCAATGAGGTGGCACTGGACATGGATTTAAAAACTTGTAAGCTAAAGAAATCTGTAAATGTTTAAAAAATGCAGCACCCAACATTTTCTTTGCTCTGAAACTCACCATGTTCAACATTGGATCCTTCACACCACTTCTGCAGCTGTCATCATTCCACAAACATTACACCAGACTCACAACGCGCCACACTTACCTGGCGTGGTGTCCGGACGTCGGAAAACCCAACCCAGAAGCGGGAAAATCCAAAAACAGGCTGAAAACTACTGACAAGTACCTGTTAATAGGCAGGTAATTGCCTTTAATCCGCTTCCCGCCGCTAGGTGTCAGGTCCATTCACTAATCGGGGACCCGACACTTGGGAAAGCTGTTTGGAGGCAGGTTGACGGCGGGATCGGAACCCACCGTCAATCAAATCGAATTTAACCTCTGACCCACCTCCAAACCCGCCCTCTGAGCGCTGGCAAAATCTCAGCCGAATCTTCCTCAGTGGCTCAACAAAAGGCTTTTTTAGGATGATGATTTCCCCTCCAATGGCAGTTGTGATTTCCACTTGTCAACAGTTTTCTCCCTAGCAAACCTTTCATGTCGTTGTGCTGCTATCTGCTCCATCTCTTTTTATTTTGAAGACTGCATTACCTCTGTTTCTCATTTCTGTCCAGCTTTCACATCATTCACAGGCTGTGGATGTATATCTGAAGGACCCGAATGCAGTTCATAGCTTTCAAAGGTATTTTTCCACCAGAAAATAGACTTAGTCAGTGGACAGAAGACAGAGAGTAGGGATAAATGGATAATTTTCAGGTTGGCAGGCTGTAACTAGTGGGGTGCCGCACGGATCAGTGCTTGGGCCTCAGCTATTTATAATCTATATTAATGACTTAGATGAAGGGACTGAGTGTAATGTATACAAGTTTGCTGACGATACAAAGCTAGGTGGGAAAGTAAGCTGTGAGGACGACACAAAGAGCCTGCAAAGGGATATAGACAGGTTAAGTCAGTGGGCAATAAGATGGCAGATGGAGTATAATGTGGGGAAATATGAGGCTATTCGCTTTGGTATAAAGAATAGAAAAACAGAGGGGGTAATTCTTTGGGAGGTCAGCGGGTGCATTTGGTGGCGGGTCGGGTGGGAAAATTTTAGGGAACCCGCTGTCAACCCGCCACCACTCTAGTTTCCCAGATGTCAGGTCTGTCCACACAGAACAGACATGACACCAAGCAGCAGGGGAAGCAATTTAGATGATTAAGAGCTTTACGAGGTCACTCACAGGTTCCACGCTGCTCGGGGATCACGTCAGTACAGCAGGTCATGATTGGATTCAGCATGGAATTATCTGATTACTTGACAGCTGCAAAAGTGGTATAAGAGCTCCCATCTCACAGCTGTTCACTTTCCAAGCTCATAAACTGTTGCTTACTGCATTTGGAAGACAGATTGCGCTTTATGCAGGTTGCAAGTGTTTGGAGCAAACTCTCTATCCATTGTCACCTCATTGGAACAACCTCTCTCACCATTGACAGATTTGCTTCTGTCATCTCAACTTCATCTGCCATCTATTACATCAGAATGGGTATGGTTTACACTCTCTCACCAAGGTCCTCAGAATCTGACCACGATCAGCCCCAACACCAGCAGAACCAGGCACACCAGCAGCACCAACAACAACAAGAGCACCAACCTTCTCCTCAACCACCTGAAGCTGCACAGGGCCGAGGGCATCAGCGCAGGGCTGCACCGCGCCAGAGGGGATACCCCCAACACAGGGTATGCGGGCAGAGGATGAGCTTCCTCAACATGAGTGAGCAGCAGTGCCAAAGGAGGCTCAGGCTATCACACCAGGTCATCGCGGACATTTTCAGATTGCTGGAGCAAGAGCTGCAGCCCAGAGGAACGGGTGGACACACCTTGCCAGTAGCTGTCGAAGTCACCAGCGCCCTCAATTTCTTCACCTCAGGCTCCTTCCAGGGATCTGCAGCAGACATTTGCAGCATCTCGCAGTCGGCCACCCACAGATGCATCACACAGGTCACCAATGCCCTCTTTGACAAGTCCACCAATTATATTAACTTTGCCACTGATGAAACCAGTGTTGCGGAGCGTGTGCTCAGCTTTGCGGCTCTGGCTGGCTTCCCACGGGTGCAGGGCGTCATCGGCTGCACATATGTGGCCATCAGGGCACCCCATCAGAACCCAGCAGTCTTTGTCAACCACAAGGGCTTCCACTCCCTCAATGTACAGCTGGTCTGCAACCATAGGAAGATCATCATTCATGTGTGCGCCAAGTTCCCTGGGAGCTGAGCCAGTCCACTGTCCCTCAGCTCTTCACTCCTCCAAACAGTCTTTCCGGCTGGCTGCTTGGAGACAGGGCTATCCACTAAAGACATGGCTCATGACATCTTTGAGGAGGCCAACAAACAAGGCTGAGGAACATTACAATCAAAGCCACATCTCCACCAGACGTGTCATAGAGCAGACAATAGGCATGCTCAAAATGCGCTTCAGATGCCTGGACAAATCTGGATTAGCCCTTCAGTACACACCAACCAGGGTCTCCAAAATCGTAGTGGTCTGCTGCGCCCTGCACAACATAGCGCAGCAGTGAGGATTAGCGCTGCATGAGGAACAAAGTGCAGAGTGTACAGCCTCTTCAGAGGAGGAGGAGGAGCATGAAGTTGAAGATGAGGATGAGGAAGACCTAGAGGAGCTGGCAGTCCAAATGGCACCAGTACGCGAACACATTGCTGCCCGTGAGGCCAGGGATCGCCTCATTATGGCCAGATTTAGTTAACTTCACGCAACACAGACATGTGACTGGCACATGCGTAGGCAGATTGGCATCAGCCCACAGCAACAGCATAAAGCATCCCTACAATGACAAGTCCTTTCTTTTCACTGTCATGACCATTGCTGGATTAAATTAGCCCTGACCATTCACTCTGCCACTTCCAATTGTGCACACACATTTGGCAAGGACCGCAAAGTTTCAGAATTAAATGATTTAATACACAAAATTAATTTAACATAAACTTGACAATAACATTGAAGGAAACACCCAAGTGACTACCCTTGTGACTCTATTTGTGTGGCATCTTTCTTTTTCGAGTGTTTGTACATGGTGCTACCCCTGTGGCTTCAGCAGAGGTAGAGGCAGCTTCCTCAATTCCCTGCTGCGTCTGCTTAGATGCCTTTGGCGGTCGTCCTCTGGGTTTTGGAGCATGTGTGGGCCCCAACAAAGTGTGCTCCTCCTGCGAGGCTCCTCTGAGAAGTCCTCTTGCTCTTTCTCCTGGACAGTGGGGGGGAGCTCTTGATGGACCTGTTGGAGAGTAAAGACATCAGTTAGATATATGATATGTCGATTGCATACAGATACCATTATGCACATGATGAGCATTCAATTTCTCTTGACATCAGCCCCCATATGAGTGACTGATGAATGCCATTTAGGTGTATGGAAAATGATTCTGCCACCAGGTTGTTCTGATGAGCCCCTTTCTCCGTCCGCCACATCCGGCTGGCCCACCACTCCACTTATTTTGAGGGCTGCCTCCTCTGCACTTGTGAGAATTGCGATGGATTGAGGGCCATCTCCCATTCTCTCCCTCTCCCTCTTATTGTGGGCTCTCTTTTCCTGCAAGGAGGGAAAGAAGAGAAGGTTGAGTGAGACTGATGGAATGAGTGTAAAGAATGGATGGGTTAGATCTTTAGAAGGAGACTATGATGGAGTGGGGTGGGAATAACAAGCTGCCTCCTTTAGTGTTGTTAGTTGGTGTCATTGCATTAAGAACATAAGAAATAGGAGCAGGAGTAGGCCACTCGGCCCTTCGAGCCTGCTCTGCCATTCAATGAGATCATGGCTGATCTGCTGCCTCAACCCCATTCACCGGCCCTATCGCCATATCCCTTGATGCCCTTACTAGTCAGAAATCTATCGACTTCTGTTTTGAATATACCCAATGACTGAGCCTCCACAGCCCTCTGGGGTAGAGAATTCCAAAGATTCACCACCCTCTGTGTGAAGAAATTTCTTCTCATCTCAGTCCTAAATGGCCTACCCTTTATCTTGAGGCTGTGGCCCTTGGTTCTAGAGTCCCCAGCCAAGGGAAACATTCTCCCAGCATCCACCCTATCAAGCCCTGTAATAATTTTGTATGCTTCAATGAGATCCCCTCTCATTCTTCTGAATTCAAGAGAATACAGGCCTAGTTTACTCAATCTCTTCTCATACGACAGTCCCGCCATCCCAGGAATCAATCTCGTGAACCTTCGTTGCACTCCCTCTATGGCAAGTATATCCTTCCTTAGGTAAGGAGACCAAAATTGTACACAGTACTCCAGGTGTGGTCTCACCAAGGCCCTATATAATTGGAGTAAGACTTCTTTACTCCTGTACTCAAATCCTCTTGTAATGAAGACCAGCATACCATTTGCCTTCCTAATGGCTTGCTGCACCTGCACATTCACTTTTGGTGACTCATGTACAAGGACACCTAGTGATAGGGGATTCTATTGTAAGGGGAATAGATAGGCGTTTCTGCAGCCGCAAACGAGACTCCAGGATGGTATGTTGCCTCCCTGGTGCAAGGGTCAAGGATGTCTCGGAGCGGCTGCAGGGCATTCTGGAGGGGGAGGGTGAACAGCCAGTTGTCGTGGTGCATATAGGTGCCAACGATATAGGTACAAAACAGGATGAGGTCCTAAAAGCTGAAGAAAGGGAGTTAGGAGGTAAATTATAAAATAGGACCTCAAAGGTAGTAATCTCAGGATTGCTACCGGTGCCACGTGCTAGTCAGAGTAGCAATAGAAGGATATTTCAGATGAATACGTGGCTAGAGGAATGGTGCAAGGGGGAGGGATTCAAATTCCTGGGACATTGGAACCGGTTCTGGGGGAGGTGGGACCAGTACAAACTGGACGGTTTGCACCTGGGCAGGACCAGGACCGATGTCCTAGGTGGAGTGTTTGCTGGTGCTGTTGGGGAGGGTTTAAACTAAAATGGCAGGGGGTTGGGAACCTGTGCAGGGAAACAGAGGAAAGGGAAGCAAGGATAGAAGCAAAAGACAGGAAGGAGAAAAGCAAAAGTGGAAGGCAGAGAAATCAAGGGTGTAAATCAAACAGGGCTACAGTAAATAATAATTCTAAAAGGACTAAGAGTGTTAAAAAAAACAAGCCTGAAGGCTTTGTGTCTTAATGCGAGGAGCATTCATAATAAGGTGGATGAATTAGCTGTGCAAATAGATGTAAACGGATATGATATATTTGGGATTACGGAGACATGGCTCCAGGGTGACCAAGGCTGGGAATTCAACATCCAGGGGTATTCAATATTCAGGAAGGACAGACAAAAAGGAAAAGGAGGTGGGGTAGCATTGTTGGTTAAAGAGGAGATTAACACAATAGTAAGGAAGGATATTAGCTCTGATGATGTGGAATTTGTATGGGTAGAACTGAGAAATACCAAGGGGCAGAAAACGTTAGTGGGAGTTGTAAACAGACCCCCAAACAGTAATGCTGAGGTTGGGGATGGCATTAAACGGGAAATTAGAGACGCGTGCAATAAGGGCACAGCAGTTATCATGGGTGACTTTAATCTACATATAGATTGGGATAACTAAATTAGTAACAATACTGTGGAGGAGGAATTCCTAGAGTGTATACGGGATGGTTTCCTGGACCAATATGTCGAGGAACCAACTAGAGATCAGGCCATCTTAGACTGGGTATTATATAATGAGAAAGGATTAATTAGCAATCTTGTTGTGCGAGGCCCCTTGGGGAGGAGCAATCATAATATGATAGAATTCTTCATTAAGATGGAGAGTGAAGTAGTTGACTCAGAGACTAGGGTCCTGATTTAAATAAAGGAAACTACGATGGTATGAGGCGCGAGTTGGCTCGGATGGATTGGGGAGCGTTACTTAAAGGGTTGACGGTGGATAGGCAATGGCAAACATTTAAAGATTGCATGGATGAACTACAGACTTTGTTCATCCCTGTTTGGCATAAAAATAAAACAAAAAAGGTGACTCAACCGTGGCTAACAAGGGAAATTAGGGATAGCATAAGATCCAAGGAGAGGACATATAAATTGGCCAGAAAAAGCAGCAAACCTGAGGATTGGAAGCAGTTTAGGATTCAGCAAAGGAGGACAAAGGGATTAATTAAGAGGGGGGAAATAGAATTGAGAGGAAGCTTGCGGGGAACATAACAAACTGACTGTAAAAGCTTTTATAAATATGTGAAGAGAAAAAGATTGGTGAAGTCAAGCGTAGGTCCCTTGCAGTCAGAATCAGGGGAATTTATAATGGGGAACAAAGAAATGGCAGACCAATTAAATACATACTTTGGTTCTGTCTTCACAAAGGAGAACACAAATAAACTCCCAGAGATGTCGGGGAACATAGGATCTAATGAGAGGGAGGAATTGAATGAAATCAGTATTTGTAGGGAAATGGTGTTAGGGAAATTGACGGGATTGAAGGCCGATAAATCCCCAGGGCCTGATAATCTACATCCTAGGGTACTTAAGGAAGTGGCCCTAGAAATAATAGATGCATTGCTGGTCATCTTTCAAAATTCTATACACTCTGGAACAGTTCCCATGGATTGGAGGGTAGCTAATGTAACCCCACTATTTAAAAAAGGTGGTAGAGAAAAAACGGGGAATTATAGACCGGTAAGCCTGACATCGGTAGTGGGCAAAATGCTAGAGTCCATTATAAAAGATGTAATAGCAGAGCACTTGGAAAACAGTGACAGGATCGGACAAAGTCAACATGGATTTACAAAAGCTAAATCATGCCTGACTAATCTACTGGAATTTTTTGAGGATGTAACTGATAGAATAGATAAGGGAGAACCAGTGGATGTGGTGTATTTGGACTTTCAGAAGGCTTTCGATAAGGTCCCGCATAAGAGATTAGCGTGCAAAGTTAAAGCACATGGGATTGGGGGTAAGGTACTGATTTGGATAGAGAACTGGTTGGCAGACAGGAAGCGAAGAGTTGGAATAAACGGGTCCTTTTCCGAGTGGCAGGCAGTGACTAGTGGGGTACCGCAGGTGCTAGGACCCCAGCTATTCACAATATATATTAATGATCTAGACGAGGGAACTAGATGTAATATCTCTAAGTTTGCAGATGACACAAAGCTGGATGGGCGTGTGTGCTGTGAGGAGGATGCAGAGAAACTCCAGTATGATTTGGACAGGTTGGGTGATTGGGCAGATGCATGGCAGATGCAGTATAATGTGGATAAATGCGAGGTTATCCACTTTGGTGGCAAAAACAGGAAGACAGATTATTATCTGAATGGCAATAGATTGGGAAAAGGGGAGGTGCAACGAGATCTGGGAGTCCTTGTGCACCAGTCGCTGAAGGTAAGCATGCAGGTGCAGCAGGCGGTTAAGAAGGCAAATGGTATGTTGGCCTTCATAGCGAGAGGATTCGAGTACAGGAGCAAGAATGTCTTGCTGCAGTTGTACAAGGCCTTGATGAGACCACACCTTGAGTATTGTGTGCAGTTTTGGTCGCTTAACTGAGGAAGAATGTTCTCGCCATGGAGGGAATGCAGCGAAGATTCACCAGACTGATACCTGGGATGGCAGGAATGACGTATGAAGAGAGATTGGGTCGATTAGGCTTATATTCGCTAGAGTTTAGAAGAATGAGAGGGGATCTCATTGAAACTTATAAAATTCTAACAGGACTAGACAGACTAGATGCAGGAAGGATGTTCCTGAAGGCGGGGGAGTCCAGAACCAGGGGTCACAGTCTAAGGATAAGGGGTAAGCCATTTAGGACTGAGATGAGGAGGAATTTCTTCACCCAGAGAGTGGTGAACCTGTGGAATTCTCTACCACAGAAGGCAGTTGAGGCCAATTCATTAAGTATATTCAAGAAGGAGATGGATATATTTCTTAAGGCTAAAGGGATCAAGGGATATGGGGAGAAAGCAGGGACAGAGTACTGAATTTGGATGATCAGCCATGAACTCATTAAATGGCGGAGCAGGCTCGAGGGGCCGAATGGCCTACTCCTGCTCCTATCTTCTATGCTTCTATGACATCCAGGTCCCTTTGAGCACCTGCATTCCCCAATCTTTCATCATTTAGGAAATACTCTGCCTTTCTGTTTTTTCTACCATAGTGGATAACTTCACATTTATCCACATTATATTCCATCTGCCATGTTCTCGCCCACTCACTGAGCCTGTCGAGATCCCCTTGAAGCCTCTTCACATCCTCTTCACAACTGACACTACCACCTAGCTTTGTATCATCAGCAAATTTGGAAATGTTACATTTAGTCCCCTCATCCAAATCATTGATATAGATTGTGAATAGCTGGGGCCCAAGCACCAATCCTTGCGGTACCCCACAAGTCACAGCCTGCCGTCCTGAAAAAGATCCGTTTATCCCTACTCTTTGTTTTCTGTCTGTTAACCAATTCTCAATCCATGCTAGTATATTACCCCCAATTCCATGTGCCCTAATTTTGTTCACCAACCTCTTGTGTGGGACTTTATCGAAGGCCTTCTGAAAATCCAAATACACCACATCTACCGGTTCCCCTTTGTCTACTCCACTAGTTACATCCTCAAAGAACTCCAATAGGTTTGTCAAACAGGATTTCCCTTTCATAAATCCATGTTGACTCTGCCCAATCTTACTATTAGTTTAAGTGCCCAGTTATTGCATCCTTTATAATAGATTCCAGCATATTCCCAACTACTGATGTGAGGCTAACAGGTCTGTGGTTCCCCGTTTTCCCTCTCCCTTCTTTCTTACATAGCGGGGTTACATTTGCTATCCTCCAATCTGCAGGAACCGTTCCAGAATCTATAGAATTTTGGAAGATGACAACCAATGCGTCCACTATCCCAATGGCCACCTCTTTCAAAACCTAAGGATGTAGGTCATCCGGTCCTTGGGATTTCTCCCATTAATTTTGCTAGTACTGTTTTTTTACTAATAATAATTTCTTTAAGTTCCTCATTCTCGTCACACCCTTGGTTTTCTCGTATTTCAGGGAGGTTTTTTGTATCTTCCTCCGTGAAGACAGAAACAAAGTATTTATTTAATTTCTCTGTCATTTCCCCATTCCCCATTATAAATTCTCCCGTCTCTGACTGTAAAGGACCTACATTTACCTTCGCCAGTCTTTTCCTTTTCACATACCTATAGAAGCTTTTACAATCTGTTTTTATATTTTTTGCTAGTTTATGCTCATATTCCATTTTCCCTTTCTTTATCAATTTCTTGGTCCCCCTTTGCTGATTTCTAAAAAGATCTCAATTCTCAGGCTGACCGCTTTTTCTGGCAACTTTATAAGCTTCCTCCTTTGACGTAATACTAGCTTTAATTTCTTTTGTTAGCCATGGTTGGATCACTTTTCCTTTTGCCCTAGAGGAATATATGTTTGTTGAAAATTGTGCATTATTTCCTTGAATGTTAGCCATTGTATGTCCACCTTCATACCTTTTAGTGTCGTCTCCCAATCTACCATGGCCAACTTGTCCCTCATACCCTTGTAGTTTCCTCTGTTTAGATTGAAGACCTTAGTTTCAGATTGTGCTACATCACTGTCAAACTTAATGTAAAATTCAATCATATTATGGTGCGTTAGGATGAGGGTGAGTGTGAGGGGTGCATAGTAAGATGGGGATGTGATAATATAGATAGATAGAGAGGGATGGGTGAAGGTGCAAGGGATGTTGCAGAAGTAGGGTTGGGAATGCTGAGTGATGGGGATGTGATAACAGACACAGCAGCATGAATGTAAGTGTGGCATTATACTCACTTTTCCTGATCTTAGAAGATCATTAAAGCGCTTGCGGCACTGAACCCAGGTCCGCATCACCACACACCTGCTTGTGACCTCCTCTGCTATCTGTAGCCAGGCTGCCTTGGTCTCCTGGGGCAGGGACGGGAGGTTACAGAAGAGCTCGAGAGTGAGAAGTCAGAGGGGGGAACAGAGACATGGAAGTGAGGGGTGGGGTGGCATCGTGTGGAAAGGGAAAGTTTAGTGAGGGGCAGAAGGACGGATAAGCCGATCGCTTCTGACACCTCAATGCTGCAGAATACTGA
Organism: Squalus acanthias; assembly: GCA_030390025.1. NCBI lineage: Eukaryota > Metazoa > Chordata > Chondrichthyes > Squaliformes > Squalidae > Squalus > Squalus acanthias. The sequence continues at coordinate 149,174,818 of CM059427.1, forward strand.
CAGCACAACTGTCAAAATGATTGTGGACATGGTCCCTTTAAGGAAACCGGCTGATGACACGTCATCAAATGACGTCATCAGACACGCTTCCTATTAATTGGCCGGGAACCTCGCAGGGCGGGCTTAACCAGCCCCATCAATGGAAAATCTTGTTGAAGGCCGGGATCGAGACAGATGTGGGATCCCCACACGCCACGGACGTTGCCCGCCCCGAACCCGCCAAGGTTGGAAAAATCCAGCCTGTTGTGTCTGCAAGAAACCTTTTGGGATGAGGATATCTTAGAATGAGTTCAGAAGGTTTGGAAGGGAGAGGTGTTTGCAAGTTATGCAAGCAATAACCATAGATGGGTGGCTTGGTGGACAAGGACACTGAGGGGAGATTTTTATGGCTAAAGGTAAAAAGGAAGGAATTTAATTGCGATCTCTTTAATATCTATGCACCAAATGACCATTGCAAGCGTCACAAATTTTTTCGGTGGTTATTCACTGAAGTGGCAGAGGCGGAAAACCCTTGTATGGTGGGGGGATTTTAATGTTTTTTTATCTCGGATGGACATTTCAACCCAGATGACCTTTAAGGATGATAACTCCAGAGGGGTGATTGTAAAAATGATGGCAAATTTAAATTTGAGAGACGTATGGAGGGATCGGAACCCCATAAAAAGGGAGTTCTCCAGAAGAGGTTGGGTGTGTGATGTTTTAAAACAGAGCCGAATAGATTTTATGTTAATGCAGGAAGGGTTAAGTTCTGAGGGGATGGAGATTTATTACAAAAAAGTATTATTTAGTGACCACTCAGCTTTGGTTCTTAGAATTAGGAACAGCAGAGTTAATATCGGTCCAGGGGTGTGGATTTTAAACAATCAATACCTGAAAGAAATAGCTTGTAAAGAAGGGAATGGTAGCGTAGTGGTAATGTCACTGGGCTAGTAATCCACAAGCCTGGACTAATGATCCGGAAACAGTGAGTTCAAATCCCACCACGCAGCTGGGGAATTTAAATTCAGTTAATTAAATAAATGGTGACCATGAAACTACTGGATTGTTGTAAAAACCCATCTGGTTCACTAATGTCCTTTTACCTGGTCTGGCCTATATGTGACTCCAGACCCCACAGCAATGTGGTTGACTCTGAACTGCCCTCTGAAATGGCCTAGCAAGTCACTCAGTTGTCACTAACCGCTGCGAAACAAAATAATAAGAATGAAACCGGACGGATCGGCATCAGCTACGGACACGGCAACGGCACACCCAGCGCAGTCGACCCTGCAAAGTCCTCCTCACCAACATCTGGGGACTTGTACCAAAATTGGGAGAGCTGTCGCACAGACTAGTCAAGCAACAGCCTGACATAGTCATACTCACAGAATCATACCTTTCAGCCAATGTCCCAAACTCCTCCATCACCATCCCTGGGTATGTCCTGTCCCATCGGCAGGACAGACCCACCAGGGGTGGCGGCACAGTGATATACAGTCGGGAAGGAGTGACCCTGGGAGTCCTCAACATTGACAGCGGACCCCATAATGTCTCATGGCTTCAGGGCAAGCATGGGCAAGGAAACCTCCTACTGATTACCACCTACCGCCTTCGCTCAGCTGATGAATCAGTACTCCTCCATGTTGAACACCACTTGGAGGAAGCACTGAGAGTAGCAAGGGCACAGAATGAACTCTGTGACGTAAGAAAACTACTAGGCACTTGGTCTAAGCGTTAAACAAAGCTTTAATCAACTGTTTTACAACATGGAGGTCTAATTGTGTCCTTCACTAGTTGCTGTTAAGAATGTCCTGCGCAAGCTGGACCCGTGCCCGAGTATTATACTCTCCCTGGACAGCACCACCCACAGGCCACTCAGTATTATTTCATAAGTCTTTCTTACATAAATGACAGATTCATGTAACACTGGATGGGGGACTTCAATGTCCATCACCAACAGTGGCTCAGTAGCACCACTACTGACCGAGCTGGACAAGTCCTGAAGGACATAACATCCAGTCTGGGCCTGCGACAGGTGGTGAGAGAACCAACACGAGGGAAAGTCCTACTTGACCCCGTCCTCACCAAACTACCTGTCGCAGATGCATCTGTCAATGACAGTATTGGTAGCAGTGACCACCGCACAGTCATTGTGGAGACGAAGTCCCGTCTTCACACAGAGAACACCCTCCATCGTGTCGTGTGGCACTACCACCGTGCTAAATGGGATAGATTCAGAACAGATCTAGCAGCTCAAAACTGGGCATCCATGAGGTGCTGTGGGCCATCAGCAGCAGCAGAATTGTATTCCACCACAATCTGTAACCTCATGGCCCGGCATATCCCTCACTCTACCATTACCATCAAGCCAGGGGACCAACCCTGGTTCAACAAGGAGTGTAGAAGAGCATGCCAGGAGCAGCACCAGGCATACCTAAAAATGAGGTGCCAACCTGGGGAAGCTGCAACACAGGACTACATGCATGCTAAAAAGTGGAAGCAGCATGCTATAGACAGGGCTATATCAATGGATCAGATCAAAGCTCTGCAGTCCTGCCACATCCAGTCGTGAATGGTGGTAGACCACTCTAAACAACTAACGGGAGGAAGAGGCTCCAAGAATATCCCCATCCTCAATGATGGTGGAGCCCAGCACGTGAGTGCAAATGACAAAGCTGAAGCGTTTGCAACTACCTTCAGCCAGAAATGCCGAGTGGATGATCCATATCAGCCTACTCCCAAGGGCCCCACCATCACAGAAGCCAGTCTTCAGCCAATTCGATTCACTCCACATGATATAAAGAAATGGCTGAGCGCACTGGATATAGCAAAGGCTATGGGCCCTGACAACATCCCGGCTATCGTGCTGAAGACTTGTGCTCCAGAACTAGCCGTGCCTTTATCAAGCTGTTCCAGTACAGCTACAACACTGGCATCTATCCGACAATGTGGAAAACTGCCCAGGTATGTCCTGTCCCCAAAAAGCAGGACAAATCCAACCCAGCCAATTACCACCCCATCAGTCTACTCTCAATCATCAGCAAAGTGATGGAAGGTGTCATCGACAGTGCTATCAAGCGGCACTTACTCACCAATAACCTGCTCACTGATGCCCAGTTTGGATTCCGCCAAGACCACTCAGCCCCCGACCTCATTACAGCCTTTGTCCAACATGGACAAAGGAGCTGAATTCCAGAGGTGAGGTGAGAGTGACTGCCCTTGACATCAAGGCAGCATTTGACCGAGTCTGGCATCAAGGAGTCCTAGTAAAACTGAAGTCAATGGGAATCAGGGGGAAAACGCTCCACTGGCTGGAGTCATACCTAGCACAAAGGAAGATGGTTGTGGTGGTTGAAGGTCAATCATCACACCCCCAGGACATCACTGCATGAGTTCCTCAGGGCAGTGTCCTAGGCCCAACCATCTTCAGCTGCTTCATCAATGACCTTCCCTCCAATATAAGGTCAGAAATGGGGATGTTTGCTGATGACTGCACAGTGTTCAGCGCCATTCACAACTCCTCAAATAATGAAGCAGTCCATGCCCGCATGCAACAAGACCTAGACGACTTTCAGGCTTGGACTGATAAGTGGCAGGTAACATTCGCGCCACAGAAGTGCCAGGCAATGACTATCTCCAACAAGCGAGAGTCTAATCACCTCCCCTTGACATTCAATGGCATTACCATCGCCGAATCCCCCACTATCAACATCCTGGGGGTCACAATTAACCAGAAACTTAACTGGACCAGCCACATAAATACTGTGGCAACAAGAGCAGGTCAGAGGCTAGGTATCCTGCGGCGAATGTCTCATCTCCTGACTCCCCAAAGCCTTTCCACCATCTACAAGGCACAAGTAAGGAGTGTGATGGAATACTCTCCACTTGCCTGGATGAGTGCAGCTCCAACAACACTCATGAAGCTCGACACCATCCAGGACAAAGCAGCCCACTTGATTGGCACCCCATCCACCACCTTAAACATTCACTCCCTCCACCACCGGTATACCGTGGCTGCAGTGTGTACTATCTACAAGATGCACTGCAGCAACTCGCCAAGGCTTCTTCGGCAGCACCTCCCAAACCCGCAACATCTTCCACCTAGAAGGACAAGGGCAGCAGGCACATGGGAACACCACCACCTCCAAGTTCCCCTCCAAGTCACACACCATCCTGACTTAGAAGTATATCGCCGATCCTTCATTGTCACTTCATCAAAATCCTGGAACTCCCTACCTAACAGCACTGTGGGAGTACCATCACCACATGGACTGCAGCGGTTCAAGAAGGCAGCTCACCACCACCTTCTCAAGGACAACTAGGGATGGGCAATAAATGCTGGCCTTGCCAGCGACGCCCACATCCCATAAGCGAATAAAAAAATATATATATAATAAATAAAGAATGCTCGGAAGGAACCTTTATTCTTGAAAGAAAGAAGAGTTTGGTGGGACAATTTCAAATATGAGATAAAAGGTTTTTTGGTACGTTATGGGAAAGAGAGAGCGGCAGCTAACTGGCATCGAAAAGAGAATATAAACAAAAGGCTTATGGATATCTGTAAAGCAGTTGATGGAGGGTATAACGGAGCAGAGACTAAGTGGGTGGTTTTAAAGGAAGAGTGGGAATTATTGCAAGCTGAAAAATGCAAGGGGGGCCATTGTCCATGCAAAAGCTAAAGATGCATTGGAGGGAGAAAGATGCACTAGATATTTTCTAGAGCAAGAGAAGCTGCGACAGAGATTATCATTAATTGGAGAGTTGAAGGTTGGGGAGAAGATCATTAATGAAAGTGGGATGATTTTTGAGGTGGCTAGTAGCTTTTATCAAGAGTTATATACAAAAGAAGACATTTCCAAATTGGCGATGGAGAAGGTTAGTGCTTTTATTGAAGGGGGTTTAAAGGAGGATGAGAGAAGCATGTGTGAAGTAGGATTAGCGGAAATAAAAGTAGCAATAAGTGGAATGAAGGGGGGGAAAAGCCTAATTGCAGAATTTTATAAAGAATTTTTAGAGATTTTAAGTCCATTGCTCTTTGAGGTTTTTAAGGAGATTAAAATTGAGGGAAGCCTGGCCCCATTTATGAGGAGAGGTATCATAAGCTTAGCTTATAAAAATAAAGGGGATAGAAGGGATCTAAAGAATTGGAGGCCCATCACATTATTAATGTGGATTATAAGATCTTGGCGAGGGTTATGGCAAATCGTATGAAGGAGTTGTTGCCGCAGATAGTTTTGCCCCCTCAGTCCTATGGACTCATAGGCCGGGACATCGCAGACTCTGTGGTCTCAATCCGAGATGCAATAGAGCTCATGGAAGAGAGTGGGAGGGAGGCTAATGTGTTAAAGATAGATCAAGAGAAAGCCTTTGATAGGGTCTCATGAGTTTTCATTGATGGTTTTGGAAGCATTTGGTTTCGGGAAAAATTTCATGGATAAGGATTTTTTATTCAAACATATTTAGCTGTGTTAAATGTACTGTTTTTTTATCCAAGTATTTTCCAATACAGAGGTCAGTGAGACAGGGTTGTCCCCTGTCCCCATTGTTGTACACATTGGTAACAGAACCATTAGGTTACATGATGCGAAAGAAACAAGGTGTAGTTGGGATTGCAGTTCCCAGTTCCGGGCTGGTGTCGGTGATACACCAATATGCAGATGACACAACCTTAACATTGAGAAATGAGGAGTCAGTGAGGAAAGCTATGGAGGTAGTGGAGGAGTATTGCAGAGCTTCAGGAGCCAGAGTGAATTACAGTAAGTCCCAATGCCTGGTTGCAGGAAGGGGTAGGAGGGAATGGTTGGAGGAAAGTTCCTTTAAGGTGGTGGAGGTTTTGGAAGTTCTGGGGGTGCATATAGGGTGCAAGAAGGACAGGGATGAAGTGGATCGATTAAATTGGGAACTGAAGGTTATGAAAATTAAAAAGATTTTGGGAAGATGGGAAAGAAGGTGGTTGAAAGTGCAAGGAAGAGCGACAGTGGTGTCCGCTCCCCTGCTATCTAAGCTATGGTACTTATTGATGGTGGAGGATATTCCTGAGTGGGCGGAAAAGTCCATCCGAGAGGCTTGTGTGAGGTTTTTATGGGAAGGGAAACCAGCCTTGGTTGCTTACAATACCATCATTGGACGGAGAAATCAGGGAGGACTCAATTTCCCAGATATTGATTTGAAGAAAAAATCCTTTAGAATCAAATGGGTGAAGAGATTTCTTCAGAAGTTAAATACAAGTTTTTGGAAGAGTTGTTTTGAACATTTTTTAAAACAACGTGGGATAGGAGGGCAAGGGATATTGTATATGGAATACAATAATATGTTTTTGAAATCAATTAAACCTCTCCCTAGGTTTTATAAGGGGGTTGTAGAGACTTGGGCCCAATTTTTAAAAAGTGTGCAGTTTATGTCCAAGGGTGCTGAGGAATTTTTAGAACAGCCCTTATTTTTGAACAGGTGGGTCAACATTGAAGGAGAGGTATTATTTAATCAAGCTTTTATAAAAGCTGGTATTATATATGTGAAAGATGTACTATATGAGGTAATTCCAGGTTAGTTGCCGAAAGTGGTAGTGAGGGACATGGTGTGGGAGCAGGATCAGGAGGTAGAGGAAAAAGCAATTATGTATGAGAAGATCGTGAGGGCAATGCCACAGGATTGGATGGAATAAATAAGTGCACAAATCTCCAAAGGAAGTAAAATGCGTCCCGCTTTTCCAAGCTTTCTACTGGAGAACAGGAAGGAGTTGATGGGGTATTTAGAGAATGGAAATTCAAGACACCTGCTGGTCAGGAGTTTTGGCAAATTATATACCCACAGCTGGACTTCAACAGAATTTGGAAGGGAGTGTGGACGAATTTTAGATGTCAGAGTGGATTGAACTGGATTTCAAATTGGCTCATAACCAGATTTTTACCATGACGGACTTATGTAAGATTGGGCGAGTGGAGGTGGCAACTTGCCCAGTGTGCGGGACACGGATAAGACTCTGTCCCATTTACTGGTGTTATGTCCGCAGTTAAAGGATTTTAAGTACTATGTTCGACAGTTGTGTGAGGTTTCTTAGCTGGGTGGGGACCGAAGAGCGAGAATGGGAATCCCGTGGGACTTAATTTTGAGATGGGGATTGCAAGAGAGTCTGGCCGAGTCTAGCGGAGCGGCAATTAATTTAATGTTCAGTTTGGCTAGATTCGTGATTGTGCAAAGAAGGAATGCTCTGTTTTTTAAGGGGAGGAGAATAAATCACAGAATCCCCACAATGCAGAAATAGGCCATTTCGGCCCATCGAGCCTGCACCGACACATATCCCACCCTATCCCCTGTAACCCCACGTATTTAATCCCCCCTAACATATCCCACCCTATCCCCGTAACCCCACATATTTAATCCCCCCTAACACTAAGGGTCAATTTATCCTAGCCAAATCAACCTAACTTGCACATCTTTGGACTGTGGGAGGAAACCGGAGCACCCGGAGGAAACCCACGCCGACACGGGGAGAATGTGCAAACTCCACACACACAGTCACCCGTGGCCGGATTTGAACCCGGGTCCCTGGCGCTGTGAGGCAACAGTGCTAACCACTATGCCACCGTGTTGCCCGTCTAAGAGTATTTTAAATATAAGCTAAAAGGTCATTGTAAGGCTCTGTGGATGTTTTATTCAGAAAGGAATTTAAAGATAGTATTTTATAATCAATTTTTAAAGTACAATCGATTTATATATGTTACGGGAGACAAATTAAACTTCAGGTTTTGATGTTAATATGTGCTGGAGGAATGGCTGTGCAGATGGCGGAATGGATTTGTATGATACAATGGAATGATCACGATGTTGTAAATGTTTTTAATGTTCAATAAATAATATATATTAAAAAAAAAGTGGGTAGCACACTCGCCTCTGAGTCAGAAGGCTGTGGGTTCAAGTCCCAATCCAGGGACTTGAGCACATAAAGCTAGGCTGACACTCCAGTGCAGTGCTGAGGGAGTGCTGCACTGTTGGAGGTGCCGTCTTTCAGATGATACATTAAACCGAGGCCCTGTCTGCTCGCTCAGGTGGATGTAAAAGATCCCATGGCACTATTTCGAAGAAGAACAGGGGAGTTATCCCCAGTGTCCTGGCCAATATTTATCCCTTAATCAACGTAACAAAAACAGATTATCTGGTCATTATCACATTGCTGTTTGTGGGAGCTTGCTGTGTGCAAATTGGCTGCCGCGTTTCCCACATTACAACAGTGACTACACTCCAAAAAAAAAGTACTTAATTGGCTGTAAAGCGCTTTCGGACGTCCGATGGTCGTGAAAGGCGCTATATAAATGCAAGTCTTTCATTTTCTTTCTAAAAACATTTCTGCTTATCTCCCCCGTGGCTTTTTTGCCAATTATCTTAAATGTTTTAAAATGTACAATCAGGTTGTTTCAGGAATGTTAAGTTGTTTTAAATCTAGGTAGAAATATAGAGAATGGAACATATATTCCAGCAGGTAATTTCATCGACCTAAGTTCAAAGAACAAGACAGAAAATACAGTTTACAGTCAACAATGAAATGACAGTACATGTAAGGTTAGCGGAGCTAGGAAGAGAAGACAAGAACCAATACATGCTGTCTTGCCAGTGTCATCCACAACCCGTGAACAAATATAAAATAACAATTCTTGTAATGGTAATAATTGCATTGTCATAGTCAAATAAAGTAATATTAATACTAAAAGAAAAAGTGGGTAGCACTCTTGCCTCTGAGTCAGAAGGTTGTGGGTTCAAGTTCCACTTCAAGGACTTGAGCACAAAAATCTAGGCTGATACTCCAGTGCAGTGCTGAGGGCGTGCTGCACTGTCAGAGGTGCCGTCTTTCCGATGAGACGTTAAACTGAGGACCCGTCTGCTGTCTCAGGTGGACGTAAAAGATCTCATGGCACTATTTTGAAGAAGAGCAGGGGAATATCCCCGGTGTCCTGGCCAATATTTATCCCTCAACCAACTTAACAAAAACAGATTATCTGGTCATTATCACATTGCTGTTTGTGGGAGCTTGCTGTGCACAAATTGGCTGCCGCATTTCCTACTTTACAACAGTGACTACACTCCAAAAGTACTTCATTGGCTGTAAAGTGCTTTGAGACGTCTGGTGGTCATGAAAGGCACTGTATAACTGCATGTCTTTCTTTCTTTCTTATTCAAGGATGAGATAGATAGACTTTTGGACTCTAAGGGGACGATTTTCCCACTGGAGGCGAGATGGAGGCGGGTTTCAGTTTGGGTGGGTTTGAAACTCGCCTCCACTGATAAGTTTCAAAAATTTGCAATTTTCCCATGATTGTCCACTTGATTTCAGAGGTGTGGGATGCTCTTGCTCAATTAGTATTTTGGGACTGAAACTCGCCTCTGTTGACAGGACTTTTCCAGTCTGATTTTATGGCTTCTTGCTCCCTTGGCTCATTCCACAGCATTTCTGCTTCTCCTGCACCACTTCCAACATCTTTTGAGAAACCTATGTCCAATTCCAAGGCAAGGGCCTACCCGAGGCTCTCGGTTGAGGCGCTGCAAATGTTGTTTGAGGGGGTGAGAGCTAGCATGGAGGTGCTGTTCCACTCATCTCGGAGGAAGAGGCCTGCCAAAGAAACCAAGGCTGTGAGGGTACAGCTGGCAAGGGATATAACCTCCAGATCTGTGTGCAGATTGGGAGACTGCTTCTGTGTATTGATCAAATGCCATCCCTGTTGGAAAGCATTAAAATGATTTGAAGCCAAAATGTTGGCGTTATGCCATCTGTTCTTTCGCCTTAGGCAGCTCCACATTGCGGGCACCGCCACACTTGTGTTGTCAGGTTGGTGGCCTGAGTGAAAGGAGGCCAGAGAGTCATGTCCATTGTCAATGATGTCCTAAGATAGAGCAAAGGACATGTGCCAACTTGGGCCACCTATGCAAATCTGGCCATGATAAGTTCATCCCTTGCATCCCGGGCAGCCATGTGCTCGCATGCTGCCGCTGCCGCTGGTCGATACACCGGCGCTCTAACCTCCTCCTCCTCTTCCTCCTCCAGATCCTCCTCCTCTTCATCCTCATCTGAGGTCCATGCAGAAAGAAAATGAATGGTTCCCATGCTGCTTGTAGATGCCTCCTTTGGGGAAGCGCTCATTGCAAGCGGGGAGAGAGTCTTCCAAGGAGGTCCCACAGTTGATGGAGTCAAGCTGCAGCACCTCCGACTTCGGAAGGCCTTCTAAAAGTGCTCCGAGACCTTTTAAAGCCAAGGTCTGGCACCTGCAAGTAATCCTTGCTGCAGTAAACGATGTCTTGTTAGACCTGCAGCAGTGAGGAGGCCACCCATGAGTCAACCCGCCAGGTTTACCTGGCGTGGTTTAGGAGGTGCGTGGATCACGCCGAAAAACTGGAAAAATCACGAGGGCCTCTCAAAATAGGCTTAGAGAGACCCTTAACGAGCATTTAAGGATCTTTAATAGTGCAATGGCCAGCTAGAGGCGGGAGCGTTTCCCGACCTCCAAAACCGGCACCGGCAAAATCCCGCGGAGGCGGGTTGGAGGTGGGTTCCGAACCCAACCTCTTTGAATCTGATTTTCCCGCCTTTCCCGCCTCCAAACCCGCCTCCTCCGACGTCAGAAAATCACCCCCTAGGGAAATCAAGGGATATGGGGATCGGGCAGGAAAGTGGAGTTGAAGTCGAAGATCAGCCATGATCTTATTGAATGACGGAGCAGGCTCGAGGGGCCGTATGGCCTGCTCCTGCCCCTAATTCTTATGTTCTTATATCTATTTTTCCCACCTTCCTTTCCAACATTGCTGCTAATGAAGATATATATATATACTCTTTTTGATTAAGCTGGAACAAACCCACTATTTATTTCAGTACAGAATCTCAAAATATGTTAGCAGTGATGCAAAGAACATTTGTGTCATTGCACTAATGTTAAAACAAAACAAAACTCAATGAGTAACATTATGGTACTTGGGCTGATAAGTAGCAGGTAACATTCGCACCACACAAGTCCCAGGCAATGACTATCTCCAACAAGCGAGAGTCTAACCACCGCCCCTTGACATTCAACGGCATTACCATCACCGAATCCCCCACCATTAACATCCTGGGGGCCACCATTGACCAGAAACTTAACTGGACCAGCCACATAAAAACTGGCAACAAGAGCAGCCCAGAGGCTAGGTATTCTGTGGCGAGTTTCTCATCTCCTGACTCCCCAAAGCCTTTCCACCATCTACAAGGCACAAGTAAGGAGTGTGATGGAATACTCTCCTCTTGCCTGGATGAGTGCAGCTCCAACAACACTCATGAATATAAAAAGCATGACTTGTTTTTATTAGCACCAGGTAATAACAAGTACAATTATGAATCTTGCTTTAAAAAAGTAAGTATCATTTTCCTGAGCTCCATTAAACCTGGACTAAACTGCTGACTAACTCAACCGAAATGTGTTTCTCTGGGACAGGAATGTTCCTGGACTTAACACGAGGGATGGCAACATGAAACATAAACAATCCTGTGATATTATTTCACAAATTGATGGCTGGGAAAAAGTATTGGTGGTAAAATCTTGTGTCCAACACTGATTCACAGGCCAGTAAATCATTGTTCCACCCACACACAGTGAATGAAGCTGCGAAGAGACTTGCTGCGAGGGAGGTGTGCAAGCTCAGAGTAAACTTCATCCTGGGCACACAGCAAAGACGTCACAGATTGTAAATTCATGGTACATGCGGAGGGCGCTGCACTCATAGAATTTATAAAAGCCCCAAAAAATGAACCTGTGGTTTTCCAGAGGCCCTAATTTCAGGTATGTATGTGTGCTATTATTTTTAAGAATATCAATTATCTTGATTTTCAGTTACTGTTCAAGAGTTTTGGGTTTCACAGAAGCTGCTCTGATGGAAAACAAAACCAATCATAATCATTTTTTATCTTTATCCATACTCTAAGAGATCTTATACAGTCTGTGATGACAAATGAGTTTGTTTTAATCATATCTATATTGTGTACAAAGAAATGCCTGTGTTTCTTTAATTCATTCTCAGGATGTGGGTGTTGCTGGCAAGGTCATCATTATTGCCCATCCCTAGTACACACTGCATTCATAAGAACATAAGAAATAGGAGCAGGAGTAGGCCATTCGGCCCTTCAAGCCTGCTCCGCCATTCAATGAGATCATGGCTGATCTACTTCAACTCCACTTTCCCGCCCTATCCTCATATCCCTTGCTTCCCTTAGTATCCAAAAATCTATCGATCTCTGTCTTGAACATACTCAATGACTGAGCATCCTCTCTGGGGTAGAAAATTCCAAAGGTTCACAACCCTTTGAGTGAAGAAATTTCGCCTCATCTTAGTTCTAAATGGCCAACCCCCTATTCTGAGACTGTGACCCTGTGTTCTAGACTCCTCAGCCAGGGAAAATATCCTCCCAGCATCTACCCTGTCAAACCTCTTAAGAATTTTATACTTTTCAATGGGATCACCTCTCTTTCTTCTAAACTCTAGGAAATATAGGCCTAGTCTACTCAATCTCTCCACGTAGAACAATCCCTCCATCCCAGGAATCAGTCTAGTGAACCTTTGTTACGCTCCCTCTAAGGCAAGTATATCCTTCCTTAGGTAAAGAGACCAGAACTGTACACAGTACTCCAGGTGTGGTCTCACCAAGGCCCTATATAATTGCAGTAAGACGTCTTTATACTTATACTCCAATCCTTTTGTAATAAAGGCTAACCTAACATTTGTTTTCCCAATTGCTTGCTGTAACTGCATATTAACTTTCTGTGATTCGTGTACAAGGACACCCAGGTCCCTCTGAATACCAACATTTCCCAATCTCATACCATTTAAAAAAAATTCCTACCAAAGTGAATAACTTCACATTTCTCCGCATTCTATTCCATCTGCCATGTTCTTGCCCACTCACTTAACCTGTCTATATCCCTTTGCAGCCTCTTTGCGTCCTCCTCACAACTTAGTTTCCTATCCAGCTTTGTATCACCAGAAAACTTGGATACATTACACTCGGTCCCCTCATCTAAGTCATTGATATAGATTGTAAATAGCTGAGGCCCAAGCACTGATCCTTGCAGTACCCCACTAGTAACAGCCTGCCAACCTAAACATGGCCCATTTATTCCTACTCTCTGTTTTCTGTCCGTTAAGCAATCCTCAATCCATGCTAATATATTACCCCCAAACCCATGAGCCCTAATTTTGTTTAATAACCTCTTGTGTGGCGCCTTATCGAATGCCTTCTGAAAATCAAAATACATTATATCCACTGGTTTCCCCTTAGCTACCCTGCTAGTTACAACCTCAAATTCTCTAACAGATTTGTCAAACATGATTTCCCTTTCATAAATCCATGTTGACTCTGCCCAATCATATTATGATTTTCTAAGTGCCTTGTTACCACGACCCTAATAATAGATTCGAGCATTTTCCCTACGACTGATGTCATGCTAACTGGTCTATCATTTACGCATGCTTCTACGAGGTGCAACCCCTATGGCTTCAGCAGAGGTAGAGGCAGCCTGCTCACTTCCCTGCTGCGACTGCGTAGTCACTATTGGCGGATGTCCTCTGGGTTTTGGAGCCAGTGATGGCCCCGCCAAAGACTGCTCCTCCTGCGACTGTGCAGGGGCAGACTCGGCCATCGGGATCCGAGGCAGGATGTGGGGTTCTGACTGAGGGGGTGGCAATGGGGAAGAAGTGTAAGCACTTTGAGAGGAGCCCCCACTTCCATGTCCCCTCTCACTCAGCCATTGCGATCTGAGGAGGCATCTGGGGCTCTGACTGAAGCAGGGGCGGGGGCAACGGGGGAGAAGTGTGAGCATTTTGGGAAGAGCCCCCCTTCCATGTCCCCTCCCACCATCATCCCTCTCATGGGCCACCCGCACTTCCCTGCTAGCAAGGAGCTGGAGAGCACCTTGCTGCACAGCAGTGGGGCCGTGAGGACCCAAATCTACATTTACATCCCTCCTAGAGAGGTGGTCTATGAGCCTCTGCCATCTGTTGTCCATAGCTAGCATGTGCACATGTGAGTGGCGCATTAGCTGCTCCATGCAGGTGGCCATCCTTTCCATGGAAGAGCATATCTTGCCCATCGCCTGTGACATGGTGGTGCTCATGTTGGAGATGGACTCCTCCATTCTCTGTACATTTGCAGACATTGTGAGCGCAAAACCTGTCATAGCCTCCTGCACTTCTTCCTGCACCTCCAGGATCAACCTCTTTGTCGATGGCCCCCAAGGCTCAGCGTCTGCATGCACCTGAGCAGAGCTGGGAGTGTCTTGCACCCTCCAGTGAGGAGTCTCCACTGCTGTCCCTGTCTCCACCATCTCCTCTTGCTCACTCATAACTTGTGAAACACCAGATGACAACACTACTCTATGCCGCATAAGACCCACCAAGGTGTGCGTATCTGCGCTGGTGCTGGGTGCACTTAGGTCTGGTGACGGTGCTCCCTCAAAGGCTGGAGGCTCCTCTGAGGAGTCGTCTTCCTCCTCCGGCTGGACAGTGGGCGGGGGGTGGTGGGGGGGGGGGGAGGGGGGGCTCTTGATGGACCTGTGGGAGAGTAAAGAGATGATTTAGAAATGTTATATTAAGAATGGGTAACAATACCATTATGAACATGATGAACATTCACTGGCAGCTGACATCAATCCCCATATGAGTGACTGCTGTATGCCATGTGGCTGTACGAGATGTAATTCTGTCACCAGGTTTCTGAGAGGTCCCCCTCTCTCCGTCTCCCACCGCCAGCAGCTCCGCAACTCCTGACACCTCCAGGGCAACCTCCTCTGCTGCTGTTGATGTGGCGAATGATGGAGGGCCACCTCCGGTTCTCTCCCTCTCCCTGTTGTTGTGGGCTCGTTTCTCCTGCAAGGAGGGAAAGAAGAGAAGGTTGAGTGAGAGTGATGGAATGAGTGTAAGGATTGTGTGGATTACATCTGTAGAGGGTGACTATAATGAATTGGGGTACCAATGCTAAATGGCCTCGTTGTGTGGTGTTAGTTGGTATGATTGCATTAGGATGAGGGTGAGTGTGAGGGGTGGCTAATCAGCGGGGGATGTGAGCATGTAGATAGAGAGAGAGGGATAAGTGGACATGCAAGGTATGTTGGTGTGAGTAATGATGTGCAGGAATAGGCTTGGGAAGGCAGAGTGATGGGGATGTGATGACAAGCACAGTAGGATGAAGGTGAGTGTGGCATTGCGCTCACATTTCCTGATCTCATGAGATCATTGAAGCGC
Organism: Squalus acanthias; assembly: GCA_030390025.1. Classification (NCBI taxonomy): domain Eukaryota; kingdom Metazoa; phylum Chordata; class Chondrichthyes; order Squaliformes; family Squalidae; genus Squalus; species Squalus acanthias. The sequence goes on from CM059427.1 coordinate 149,190,046, forward strand.
TTCCAGCACTGCACCCAGGTCTGCCTCAACACATCCCTGCTGTTCACCTCCTCTGCAATTTGGAGCCAGGCTCTTTTTGTCTCCTGGGCAGGTCTCTTCCGCCCATCAGCGGGGAAGAGGACCTACCTGCGTGCTCTGACTCCCTCCAAAAGAATATGTAGGGAGTCATCGGAAAACCTGGGTGCAGCCCTCTGTCTTTCTGAAGCCATCTTTGCAAGTCTGAGCAATAACAGATGGTGATATATCCTCCCCGCACACTCCTAGATGAACAATGTGGCCAAGGCTGCTTTAAATATCCTCGCTGGAAATGAGTCATTGATGACGTCATCAGACACGTACCATTTAATAGGGCCGGAAAACGCGCAGGCCTGCTTTAATAGGCTCTTAACTGAAAGTAGCTCTGAGGAGTGGGATGATAAGAAGAATGTGGTTCCGACCCGCCATGTGGCCCACACGCACCCGACCCGCCTAGGTAAGGAAAATTCCGGCCTATGTGTTCAACTTAATGTAATTGCTTTAAGAAGATGCACCCAATTTATTTGTTTTAGTTTACTCCATACTTGTTGACATGAATCTGTCATTCATGACTTATGAAATAATACTGAGTGGCCTGCGGGTGGCGCTGTCCAGGGAGTGTATAAATACTCAGGCACAGGCCCAGCTTGCGCAGGACATTTTTAACAGGAACAAGTGAAGGACACAACTAGACCTCCATGTTGTAAAACAGTTGATTAAAGCTTTGTTTAATGCTTAGACCAAGTGCCTAGTAGTTTTCTTACGTCACTTGTGTCAGTATTTTAACATAGTTTGCAAAGCATTCTATAAATATTCCTCAATTTAATATAACAGCTGACTGTAGCCTAGAAATTATTGTTGACAATATTACCAAGCAAATGCTTAACACATTTATATGGCATTCCTCTTCTGCTACTTTAACTGAGGCATTAATCTGCTTATTTGAAATGGATTAGTGTCTACACTAAAGCAACAGACAAAGATTGTCATAATATTGGCAATTGTAATTTCTAGGCTAATAGAATTATTCTGAATCAATATAAATGGTGCCATTTTGCAATAGAACTATCATATTTTTAATTCAATTTATTTGAGTAGGTTTACTCTAAGTTTTTTTTTAAATCAAGCAAGTTTTTGTCTTATAAAATGAATTCTTATTGATCACTATCTCATTAATCAATTGCTGACTCTGTGAATCAAAATCCAAGTGCATTTTTTTTCACTAAAATTTGTACCATGCCTTCTGTTTGAAGGAACGAAGTAACATTTGTAGCATTTGCTACAAGGTGCACTGAGCTTGATTTGTGCTAACCCCAGCTCAGCACTAATCTGGTTGAATTTCTACCAGTCTTGCACTATGATGTAAACTTGTAATTATACCCGATGATCTAGTCCTAATACACAAGCGATAGTTTGTGTAAACCAATGGGGGGAAAAATTCGGTTGCTTTGCACCTTCCATTAGCGCCCTAGGAGGGCACTAATGGGTCGCAAAGCAACTAGCGCCCGGGCGCGGCGATGTTTGCGCCGCTCGCGAAATTGACCAGACATTTTGCAACGGCGCTAAACACTACCGCCATGATCTACTGCGCCCGCAGATCGTGACATCAGTCGAGCGTGCAATGCCCCGGTAGCACTCCGGACCGGATATTGAGTGGTGCCCCCTGCCTTACCGCCTGCCGCTAGGAACGACAGGTTGAGGGGAACGTTTTGCAGTCGGGAAGGGACTGGGGGAGCGCTATTTAAATGCGACTGTTTCCTGCCTTTTTTTGTCAGTGACATTTTTGCACCACGCATTCTGAGAGAGAGAGACTTCTGGAGAGATTCAACGCTGTGTCAAGGAGTTTTGGGTACTGAGCAGCACTTTGCAGGTTCATTTTGATTTGACCTTCCTTGCATCGATTTAGAAGAGACTATGGGGGCTGCACTCTGAGCTCTTTCCCTGGGCCTCTCCATTGTTCTTTCCAGCAGATTTGATGTACCGGTCTCTTCAGGCCGAGATTCAAGGCGGCAATGAGCAGGCTGTGGATGGAGAGCAAGATCGACCCTCCCCTTTAAGAACTGGCCGGTGCCAGTGTGTCTGTGTTCCATTGCTGACTGACATCACACGAGCTTCGCCAGCGCTCTGAGGTAGCGCCTCGCTCCTTGGCATTAGCGCCTTAAGAGAGGTGTGTAGTGCCTGATTTAGCGCTCCAATCACCTCCAGGGGCAATAGAAGCCAAGTTTGCAGTCGGAGGTGATAATTAGTGCCAGGCGCTAAACTTTGCGCCCGGCCGATAATTGCGCCCCAAACGGGGCGATACCGATTTTCTCCCCCATGGACTGCAAGATCCTCAGAGAACACCACTTCTCATTGCAGTAGTTACATAGGATCATTTAGGGGAACATGTTTAGCTAGACTCTATGGCCCTGAAATTCCTGGGTTGGAGGAGGCCATCAGTGAGCAATTATATCTTTACAAGGACAGGAATGTACACCAGGGTTCCACTGGAGAAGCACCCCAGCATGAATACACTGAAAAGGCACCTGCACTCTCAATACAAATGATAGAATTAGGATGGGATGACGTCACCCATCTGAAATTCCATGACTTCCACCTGAGCATCCACCCTTGAGAAGGTTTCAGCACTATTTACAAGGTGCATTTTACCAGAACCCATTCATCAAGGTGGAAATACTTGGTTAAAGGGGCTCAACAGAAATTGCCTGTGGAGACTTTTGGCCATATGCTGGGTCTCGCTGCAGGTATTGCAAAACGTTTTTCACTTTTCTACTTAGGAAGCTTTCCCCTAGATTCTGCATTATCTGTGAAAATCAGATATTGTACTTCAAGAGAATTACTGAACTAGGATCCAAGGGCCGCTCCATGGGCTGAGAGGCAGACTCATTTGTCGCATCTTCGCAGACGAATCTGATGATGCTTTTGTTGAGCAAGCAGATCAATTTCTGGATGACCAAGATGCTGACTCTGTAGCTGAAAAGAGTCGACAAGAAACCGAGTTTGCTCCAAGAAAGAAATGCCTACAAAATTGTCCGCTCTGAAGCTCAACAAAATGGTATTGACAAGTATCAAACTGAATGCTTCAACCTAATCATGGATACTGTCTTGTCTAGTCTTCCAAGTCGATTCTTGAAGCTTAGAGAGCTGTTTACAGGGATGACTCTATTTGATCCACGGAATTAGGCAGAAACTCTGAAGCATGCCAATGATGGGTATACTCCTCCTGCGAATACACCTGTGAAGCTGCGGGAGATAAACTGCAGGAGGGGCACAAAAATGTATATTTTTTGCCTTCAATGGGCAATGTAGCTCTTAACTGGTCGAAACTCAGAGAAAATATTGAGGATCAGTACAAGGCCCATTTGAAGCCCAAGGCAGGGGAGGGCTCAAGATTATGGAGCGGAGAGGAGCATGCCTGCTCCTCCTCACCCACAAGGAAACTACAAAAACTTTCTAAAACCTTAGCTTGCTGGGCCTCTGCAGGCCCCAGCTCCACAAGGGCTTCCCACACAGGCCTGTGGTTAATATTGCAGTCAATATTCTTCATCAGGACCCCAGCTGCAATTTAAACAAGGACCCTGCTAGCTTTGGGCGACTGTCCTTGGCACATGCAATATAAAATTGCAATCGGCAGGGTCGAGGCGGGAGGTCGCTCCATTTTAATGGCCCCTCTTCCATCTCCTCATTTGTCTCTAACTCAGGTAACTTCTGAGCGATGTTTCTTGAAATTAACAGAATCAGCATGGCCGTTTGATGTTCCCTAACTGATGGACATTAGAGGATGCCCTGATGATGTGCGTGGAAAAATACTTTATGATAAACATTGACAATCAACAAATTGTATGCATAATTGCAGGGAAGAGTGCTGAACTTAGATGGTTTTTATTGGTTGGATGAAATGCATTTTCTTATGTTGGAATGTTCATCTTTCCGCAATTTGTAATGTTTATTTTGATAATATAGAGTTGAGCAAATTAAGAACAAAATATTTTATGTGGAGTAAATGTTTGCTTTTTTGCGCAGTGTCACCCCTCCCCCTCTCAAATTGCCACCTCTCTTTTACAAGACAATTCCCACGCCCTTTCGAGGAGCCAGTCCACCACCAGACATTTGTCCTTACTGTGCTTGTTTCCAGCTGCATCTTATTATGCCACCCATTATATAGAGAAAAAACTTGAGGAAATGGTATGCGAGCAAGATGTTAATGATACATGGGTCTAATTTTAATGGTCCAGCACTATGGGGTCCAGAGAGACATTTATTTAATGGCACAAACTGTAACGAAAGCAAGTGTTAGCAATGAAATATTTTGAGGTTACAGAGCTACACTACTAATTGGAGATGTTCTTCACAACATAAAAGCTATTTGTGGCTGTCTACCATCCCACAATTCCCCACGGAGAGAGGAAGAAAAGAGCTGAGAAGAAATTGCTTGCATGATGAATGCAATTATTGAGGTCCAAGGGATGGAAGCGCTGTCAGAACTACTTAATGAAATCTGCAGGTCCACTAAAGAAACAATACTGTCAGCAGGTGCTCCATGATTGAAGGTGTTCCTAACACCATAGGCCAACAAATAGAATATGAAATATAAAACATTCTGCCTGCAGACAGAACTGCCCGACTGCTTCCCACAACAAATGAGGCGGGAGAGATGAATTGGAAGTACAAAACTAGAAAAAAATGCAGACCATATTTTGCCTTTGAATAAATGCCTCTCGTTATGCTTTTAGTATTTAGATTTTAAATTGTACAACCATAATTCCACCATCTATTCAAAAGCATTACTTTGTTTTGATAAACTGTTAAATGCAGTGGAATAGGTCAGATTTTGGTATTGCTTTTTCCTTAATATTGTAATCAAATCATTTGAAAGCATTTTTTCTGTTTGTTTTACAAGCACAAATAAATTATATTTGTTAACTGCATTTTAAGAAGAGTGTTTATTATCAGCATTTGTATTTGAAGGGTTTATTAAGGGTTCATCAAGAACTCTGTCTAGCACAGCCTGTTCCCGTTATGTTCTTCTGGTGTCCGATGGCCAGAAATTAACTGGTGTGGAAATTAAGAGTAACGACTTTTTTCAGCACTAACACCAGCCCCTTCCATTTGATGTATTCCTAGACTTTGATCCTATTGCATATTCTTGTTTCCACCAATGCAAGGTATTATGGAGGGGAATTCAACAGATTGGTGTAACTATAGTTATATACAGGTATAAAATAAATGGCATTGCAACAATGCAGATAGTGATCGTACCATTGTACTCCATAAAGGTTATAGCTAATAAAAGTGGATAATAAAATGTTTGCTTGTTTTGTTTTATTTGTGATCAGCAGGAAATCCAACAAAATAAAAAAAAAACGATTGAAAATGTCAGACACATCTAGCTTTATTTCTTTATCGGAAAAACCCCAAGAAACACAACCAAAAATACTTTAGTTTCTGCTAGATAGTGACAAAAATACACCACAAGGAGTTATAAATGATTCCTTTTTTTACATTAGCTGAAAATCAACACGATTGACAATGAAATATTACATGTGAAAACATGAGAAAGATGGTTCTGCACTTGTGTTAAATACTAATCATTACAATTCTCTACCAAGCTTCAGCTACAAATCTGATAATTCATGTGAAATCTAATGTATAAATCCCCATACTGCATCCCTTAATATCAGGAATTCATATGTACAGCAGTTAATCACTCGATCCCTTTCCAAGCATAAGCATTACTCTAGTATGCAAGAACTACAGAGCACCTAGGTGTCCGCAGGTATAGGAGAAATATATGTTATCAACTGCTCTTCAACCAACGGCTGTATTACATACGCTTATCTTATCTGTTTTACTTCTAGAAAAGTGCAGCCATTGAGGGTGACAACATCATATGATTATAACTGTACACGTCAGCTAAACGTGCAAAATTTCATGCACATAAACTGCTCATGCGGGAACTGCTCTATTTCAAAGAATGAATAAATGTGCACCGCCTCTGTCTTCGGGAGAGAGCTCACTGAACACTTTGTGAAGGTTATTTTTGAAATTCAATTAAACAATAAGAACAAAGTCATCGAAGACAGATTTCTTCAAGTTGCCTATTTAAAAATGAGTTTATAATGTGAAGTGCAGCAACACCAAACATGCCTTTGTACAAAAAAACTTCAGAATCAATTACAAATCAACAAGGACAAGGGACAAAAGAAACAACTATTGTATAATCCAAATACTGCTTCTTTTTGGAACTGCTACAACAGTCCATTATTAGCAACCTTAACACCTTTCACTTGGTTTTATGTTTTGAAAAACGTCACCCCTGGTAAGTTGCTCAGTGACTATCACTTCTTGAGGATTTTGAATCATGTTCTGCTGGTTTCTCAGCGGATGCAGCAGGCAGCCATGGAGAAACTGACCGGGAGGTGGTTTGTTTAGCCAAGCTGTAATGGCTGATGACTGTGTAGAATCGCCCTCGGGAAGTAGAGTCTTGTGCTGAGTAGTAGGCTTCAAGAGATGCTGGTATACAGCGTTTATGCTGCCAAGAAAAAATAAAATAAAATTAGCATTGCTTGCTTAGTTTAAAAAAAATCCAAATTAACTAACTAGGCTTGAAGTAAAATAAATTTATGGATCTGTACTTCCCCACCCCTGCAATCTAGTTAAAATACTGCCTGTTGGAATGCCGTAGCCATGGAGAAAATCACGTTTGAGCTGAGAGTGGAGCCCCTTGTTAATTATTTTGACTGATTATATGAGGTAGTCATATATACATTGCAACAAGGCAACATGACAACATGATTCAAGTCAGCTAGCTATCAAAAGCTTCTCTACTGTACTTGAGTGGCATGTTTTTTACTTATCTTTACAGTATAAGCAATGGTGATTCAGAATATGGACTTGATGCATAGTTCATCTGTACCCAAGAGTTACGATTTCACGTAGCTTTATTTAATTTTGGGATGTGGGTGACACTAGCAAGGCCACAATATTACACATCCCCAGTTGCCCTGAAAAGTGGTGGTGGGCCTTCTCTTTGAACCACTGCGATTCCTGTGATGATGGTGCTCTCACAATAGTGTCAGATTCCTGAGTTTCATAGGTAGGAGTAGCAGGCTCCCTTTGCTGAAGGACATCAGTGAACCAATTGGGTTTTTACAACAATGTGACATGGATATTTTTTCTGGTACTAGCCCACAAATTAGCAGATTTAATCCAATTTAATCCAATTTCACAACTCACCATGGTGGGATTTGAACTCATGAACTCAGTATCAGAACAACTAGGCTACTGCAACCCTGTACTCCCAATGCATGTGACACAAAATGGTTTTATTTTTAATAATTTGGCAGGCAAAATTATTGCATCCTGATGCTGATCAAAGAAAAGGACACTATAGGTTAGAAAGTCCACTCAGTAATTGTCAAAAGGAAACAGAATTTTGCAGAGAAATAGTTTTTATTACTCGCTTTGCCATCCATAAATGCAACTATGCACCCAATATTCTTTTGATTTTCCTATGTATTCCCGGAGGCCATTGAGGGTGACAACATCATTTAATTCAGCTAAATAACATTGCTGAATTTTCAGGCTAGTTTAATTTGGAATGACATAATTCAATAATGTAAAATCAACAAGAATTAAATGTGATTAAGCATATGGGAAGTGTAGCATATAATTGCTCTGAATCAGCATGAGGTAAACTATTGAATTAAAAATCATTTTAGCTGATAATCAGGCAGTTAGGCAGCTGTGATCCTTGTTGAATTATACAATACTAGAATAAAATGTTAAACATCAAATATATACACATTATATTAACAAACCAAGATATATGGCAAAATAAATTTTAAAATTATAATTTTACTGATAATGTCATTTCCCAGTAATCAACTATTGGCTATATCACTCATTAAACTTGAGCAATTACACCACAATTGTTAATCTTTTGACACCCACTGTTACAGTTCAGGTTTTCCCATAAGTAGACCAAGTCCCTTATGCATAAAACATCTGACTCCAGTTATGACAAACTACTTACTGGTAAATAAATGATATGACCATCATGTTCTCCCATTATCTTCAAAGGTGGAAAAAGCGCATTGGCAAACCAATACAACAACAACTTGTATTTATATAGCACTTTTAACGTAGTAAAATGTCCCAAGGCGCTTCACAGGAGTGTTATAAGAAAAAAAAACTGACACCGAGCCACATAAGGAGAAATTAGGGCAGGTGACCAAAAGCTTGGTCAAAGAGGTAGGTTTTAAGGAACGTCTTAAAGGAGGAAAGAGAGGTAGAGAGGCGGAGAGGTTTAGGGAGGGTATTCCAGAGCTTAGATCCTAGGCAGCTGAAGGCACAGCGACCAATGCTTGAGCGATTAAAATCAGGGATGCTCAAGAGGGCAGAATTAGAGGAGCACAGATATCTCGGGGTGGAGGGGGGGTGGTTTGCGGGGCTGGAGGAGATTACAGAGATAGGCGAGGCCATGGGGAGATCTGAAAACAAGGATGAGAATTTTAAAATTGAGGTGTTGCTTAACCGGGAGCCAATGTAGGTCAGCGAGCACAGGGGTGATGGGTGAATGGGACTTGGTGCGAGTTAGGACACGGACAGCTGAGTTTTGGATGACCTCAGGTTTACGTAGGGTAGAATGTGGGAGGCCAGCCTGGAGTGCATTGGAATAGTCAAATCTAGAGGTAACAAAGGCATGGACAAGGGTTTCAGCGACAGATGAGCTGAGGCAGGGGCGGAGACAGGCGATGTTATGGAAGTGGAAATAGGCGGTCTTAGTTATGGCGCAGAAATGTGGTCGGATGCTCATTTCAGGGTCAAATATGACACCAAGGTTGCAAACAGTCTGGTTCAGCCTCAGACAGATGCTAGGGACAGGAATGAAGTCAATGGCTAGGGAACGGACTTTGTAGCGAGGACCAAAGACAATGGCTTCAGTCTTCCCAATATTTAATTGGAGAAAATTTCTGCTCATCCAGAACTGGATGTCGGACAAGCAGTCTGACAATTTAGAGACCATGGAGGGGTTGAGAGAAGTGGTGGTGAAGTAGAACTGGGTGTCGTCAGCGTACATATGGAAACTGATACTGTGTTTTCGGATGATGTCACCAAGGAGCAGCATGTAGATGAGAAATAGGAGGGGGCCAAGGATAGATCCTTGGAGGACACCAGAGGTAACGATGTGGGAGCGAGAAGCGAAGCCATTGCAGGTGATTCTCTGACTACTATTAGATAGATACAAATGGAACCAGGCGAGTGCAGTCCCACACAGCTGGATGACAGTGGAGAGGCGTTGGAGGAGGATGGAGTGGTCAAACGTGTCAAAGGCTGCAGACAGGTTGAGAAGGACGAGGACGAATAGTTTACCTTTGTCACAGTCACATAGGATGTAACTTGTGAATTTGATGAGAGCCGTTTTGGTACTGTGGCTGGGGCGGAAACCTGATTGGAGGTATTCAAACATGGAGTTCCGGGAAAGATGGGCACGGATTTGGGAGACGACAACACGTTCAAGGACTTTGGAGAGGAAAGGGAGGTTGGAGATGGGGCGGTAGTTTGCAAGGACGGAGGGGTCAAGGGTTGTTTTTTTGAGGAGGGGGTGATGACGGCAGATTTGAAGGAGAGGGGGACAGTACCTGAGGAGAGAGAACCATTAACAATATCAGCTAACATGGGAGCCAGAAAAGCAAGTTGGGTGGTCAGCAGTTTAGTGGGATAGAGTCCAGAGAGCAGGAAGTGGGTCTCATGGACAAGATGAGTGCAGAGAGGTCATGAGGGGAGATCGGACAGAAACTGGAGAAAGATTCGTGCAAACTAAAACTGCTGGTCAAATTTAGTTGCAAGTGAAATAATATGCAGAACCAAAAAGAAAGAACAAGATAGTAAACAAGCATAATACCTAAAAATATAACTAGAATCAAGCCACAAGGAGTTAATATTTCTATGTTCCGAATATACCTTTTTCAGAAAGGTGTTCCTTGCTATTTCTGACAGACCATTTGAATGGAACCCTCAGTTTTCTCTCTTTCATTGATCTTCAAGGTTCAATCTACATTGTATGTAGAAACCATGAATTTTGGTTTGCCCACAGAGTTCTTTGCTTTTTAGCCAAAACTGCAATTTTATGTTAAGGGGCTTCTTTTACATAAAGCCACTTTTTTTGAAGTAAGCAAACAGAGATGTTAACACTCTTTACACCCTAGAAGGTAACAGCTGGAAATTACAATTTCCTTCGTATATTTTCCTCCTGCATGGTTTTCACACTGTATCATGAATATTCCTGATGCCTCAGCAGAAAGAACCAGAGAGAATAAAATCATCTTTGTCCCTGTCTTGTCAAGCTGCACACATTATCTATCACCTACAGACTTGTTCCTTGCCATCAAAGCGATCACAAGGAATTGTTTTATCAGTGTCTGTTTTCCTACAGGCACAGTGGCTGTCTGCCATTGTGAAGTTTAATCACAGTCTGCCTATTTAAGAAAGAAATATAGGATAATTTTTGCAAAGCATCGCTCACATGTGGGTACAACCAGAACGGAGAATGGGTTAGAAAATGCCAGAAGTCAGATTTTCATGCATCGCTAAGGCTCATGTTTTATTACAGGGAATATAACACTTTGATTAACCTGAAATGTTATGATGGGCATTACTCTGGAAATTTCTCTTGTCCTCGGGAACCTTGAGGAGAATGAGGACTTGCACAGGAATGATGAAAGGGATGTCGGTTAGTATTAGAGGCGAGCTGAAGGAATCCGCTGTTACCCATGTATGTGGGTCTACAGTCCATCCCAGACTTGATCGGGCATGTTGGAGCTGTGCCTTCACCCCCTATATTTTACCTGGGAGGCATTTCTCCAGGTCAGGATTGTGGCTTGAATTATGCATCATCTTGTTCTACAGAAAAGTAGCCTTCAGATGCTGCAAATTGAAGGAGCACATGTACAATGACAGACATGTAGCCAACCTGTAAGCCAATCTAGGTGTTAGTAACTAACCATGCATCACGTAGTGTTACAATGAATTGCGGTGTGATGCCGTTGTTAGATGTCAGTGTGGCAAAGTTTTCAATTGTATGTTACATCTTTAATACACACCCTACTAAGGTATGGACATGCAACAAAAGAGTTGTAAGTTTGAGTGAGAGCTTGGGATGGACAAGCAGCAAATCTGGAAATTCCTGGGTTGGGGAGTACGTAAGTTGGCAATTGCACCTTTGCGGGGCAGGAATTTTTGACAGCCCCAACGTACACTGGGTCTCTGCTGCAGAAGCACCCCAGTATAAATTCCATTGAGTTTCAAAGGCTGCTGAAGAAACACCCGCAATCACAGTGGCAGCCACATGCAAATGACAGAATTAGGAGGAGATGAGAGTCACCCATTGTAAATTCCATGACTTCTGCCTTCCCATCCACCTGTGGGAATGTGCACCACTGTTCATCAAGGTAGAAGTACCGGTTAAAGGAATACTGCTGAACTGACGTTCCTTGTGCAGACTTTTGACCAAATCTTGGGACTCACTTCAGGTATTGGGGAAGCCTTCCTCTACATTCTGCATAGTCCATGGAAAGCATTGTATTTCAAGAGCATTACTGAGTTAAGATCTGAAGGCTGCACAATGGGCTTCCCATTGGAAGTCCCACTTTACATGATCTACATGCTGCAGGGAGAAGAGCAGGAGGAAGCTGTGAGGGAAGCCAGATTAATCAGGCAGCACCAGAGGACAGCCAGATTATTCTAGCACCTCCCATCCAGCAGAATGTGTAGACTTAGGCACACTTTGCAAGACCTTTCCCAGGAGTTCTGTCTCAGGAGGCTGTGCTTCAGTCATGATACTTTACAGTAACTCTGTTGCTGCAGGCAGATCTGCAACTAAGTTCCACAGCATTAACAGCTCTGACTGTGGCAGGGAAAGTGACCATAGCTCTCAACTTTTACGCCACAGGCTGATCCCAGGGATTCCCAAGGGACTTTTTCCAGATTAGCCAGCTATGCACTCCTCTATAAGACAATTCACCAATGCCATCTTTGACAGGGCATCTCAGTTTATACAATTTTAACAGTGCTCCCAGTCAAATTTCTCAGAGTTGCCAAATTCCCCAAGATTGTCGGAGTTAATGATCCCATGCGTCATGGTGTGCCCCAAATGTAAACCCCCATATTTACATAAATTGCAAAAACTACCATTCCCTAAATATGCAGCTCATTTACGATGATAGGCACAGCTCCTTGCACATGAATTCATAGCATGCTGGGAGCTGACATGATGCTTTCATACTTTGTCAGTCCAGTGTCCAAGCTTTATTTCAACAGCAGAGGCAAGAGTTAGGGTGGCTGCTGGGTGACAAGGCATACCTACTATTCCCATGGCTCATGATACCTCTTTCTAGGACCACCAGTGCTGCAGAGGAGTACTCATGAAGACAAGGATAAGAATTGTGCAAGCCATTGGGATGGTCGAAGGAAGATTCCAATGTCTGGAGAGGTCCAGGCATGCTCAACACTGCTTCACAAACTAAGGTAGCATGTTGTGTGCTTTACAACTTTGCAGTCAGGAAAATATGCTACCTTACCATATTATCATCAGGTAGATGTCCATGGATGATACCAGAAAGCCTGCTGATAACCTGGCTTATGCTGTAGATCCAGCCCATGAAGTACAAGATGCAGGTGAAGATGGCAATGGCTGCTAGACAGACTCGTTTGGCTCAACTTCACATGTGAATATAGCACTATTATTTGGAAGTGTCAACTCATCAAAGTTTGGTCATGCAGAGATGGAAGCTTCTACTGGAGCTGATGGAGTGCTCCTTAGTGTTAACATGAGAGGAAGCAGCCTCTGAGGCATGCACACCAGCTTCCCCACTGGTACTGGGAACAGGATTCTGGTTCCCAATGATCAAAGGGAGAACAAACCTCATGAAATCAGCAAGATCCTTAAATCCCTGAGAGTCAACCGAATATCCTCTAGTCCCTCCAAGATGCTGCCCTGTATGCTTTGCAATCCAGTTGACTAACCTCTCCAGACAATCACCTAAGACTTGCAGGCCTTCATTCAGTGCCTCCACATTGAGTTGACTGGCTTGCCTGGATCTCTCATGAAACAATGGAAGGTTTGCAGATGCTTTTGCAGATGCCACTTACTCCAGACTGCTCTGCAATGAGTTGAATCTCATTCCGGATGTTGGTACATAGCAGGGCAGTGGACTCCACCACTATCCAGAGGTCATATGTGTCTGATGCTCTGCTAGGATCCTTCACTTTATGGCAGGATCCTGAGATCATCATCCGTGTGCTCTACAGCTAAGGGATGACATGTGTTACCCCTCTGCTCAACTACATCAGACTCTACTTCCTATGACTTCCTTGTGCACTATGTCTCACCATGTATCCATTCTGTAATATATGTGGGTAGAACAAATGAAGGACAGAGACACGATGAGTTGCTAGTCAAGGTGCTTGTTTACTAGGCCAGAGTGAACTGAGCATGCTCATACTAAACCATGTGACAAACCATGTGATAATACATTACACTGCTTTCCCCTTTAAAAAATGTATGTATTCCCCTCTCAAATACAACAAAACTATGGTCCCACCTTTCCCAGCATTACATGTACCACATAACAAAAACTCCTGGCTTTTCTCTTTTAAATGAACTACAAATCCAGTTTAATAACAGGTTTGTGGAGCCTTAAAGAAGGTTTTAGTGTTGAACCAGTTTTCGGGTTGTTTTGTTTTGATTCCGAACTCAAAGATGATCCTGTTTCTATCTCAGATTTGTTTGAACCTGGTACTTCAGTTTCTGAAGTCTGAACTGAGTCAAACTCATGTATGTGTTCATGATCAAGTGGTTCAAGATCACATCTTGGTTCATCTCCAGCAGAGATCATTTGATCGACATGAACACTTCGGATGCTGTCACCAATTTCAACCAAATATCTCTTGGTTCCACCAACCTCTACTATGGTTCCTACATCCCACTTGTGTGAACTCGACTTGCCAGGGGGATTGAGAACACGAACACACTCGTTTTGTCTGAAACTACGTTCTTTCTGATTGGTGTCATAATAACGTTTCTGACTCAACTGTTTCTGCTAAACTCTTGAGGCCAAATTTGGTTCAACAAGACCCAATCGTGTTCTCAATCTCCTCTTCATCAAGAGTTCTGCTGGGGTATATCCAGTTGTAGTGTACGGAGTAGTTCTGTACTTCAGCAAGAAATTTGCCAAACGTTGCTTCATGCTGAGTCTTGAACAATCTTGCAACACTTGCTTTTTGAGAACTTCTTTCACTATTCTGACTGACCTTTCGGCTGCTCTGTTTGAAGCTGGATGATATGGTGGAACGAGAGTGTGTTTGATACCGTTCCGTTTCATGAACTCTTGGAATAGAGCAGAACGGAACTAAGGGCTATTGTCAGATACAAGCTCTTCAGGTAAGCCATGACATGCGAAGATCGACCTCAACTCATCTATGGTACGTTCAGTTGTAGTATTTGAACCCATGTGTTTCACTTCAATCCACTTTGAGTGACTATCTACAAGTACCAGGAAATAATCATTTGCTTTCTCACAGAAGTCTACATGTGCTCTCTGAAAAGGTCTACTTGGCCATGACCAGGGTTGTAGTGGAGTTTTGGGTGGTTTGTTTCTGCAATTTTGGTAAACGCTGCATTTGCTGACAAGTGATTCAAGATCACTGTCCAATCCAGGCCAGTAAACAAAGCTTCTTGCAATTGATTTCATACTGACGATCCCTGGATGTTCGGTATGAAGTTCGGCCAGAACTCTATCTCTCAAAGAAGTAGGTACCACCACTCTGTTTCCCCACTTCATACAACCTTGCTCACAAGACAATTCAGTACGACAGTTATGGAATGGTTTCAACTCTGTGTCCAGACACTGATCAGTCTATCCATTCAAGGTGTTTTCATACACGCTTTTCAGTACTGAGTCCCATTGAGTCTCATTTGCAATCTCAGTTGCATTCACGAGAAAGTCTTTGTCAACTGCACTTAGTGTGAAAATAGCACCTTCACTCCCAACATATGAGTCTTCATGTGGCAACCTGGACAAGGCATCTGCGATTGCGTTTTGCTTTGAAGTGCGATATTCAATAGTGTAGTCATATTGTGACAACAACACTGCCCAACGTTGCATTCTTGATGCGGCCATTGCAGGGATGGCAGATTTGGGCCCCAATATTGCTAGGAGCAGTTTGTGATCGGTTATCAGGGTAAACTTTCTGCCAATCAGGAACTGTTGGAATTTCTTGATTCCAAACACTATGGCGAGTTTCAATTTGCACATAGTATCTTTTGCTCTTTGTGAGGGTTCACGATGCGAACGGGATTGGTTTCTCTTGGCCATCATCCATTACATGGCTTATGAAAGCTCCCACACCATAGCTAGAAGCATCACACGCTAACTTAAGCTCACACTCTGTGTTGTAGTGCACAAGTAGAGCATCGCTAGAGAGAATTCTCTTACAAGCATCGTAAGCTTCCTGTTGCGCTTTCGTCCACTTCCACTGGACATCCTTCTTGAGGAACTCGTGCAATGGAGCTAACATGGTCACTAACTCACGAAAGAAACATGTGTAGTACTGGACCATTCCAAGGAAAGATCTTAACTCAGACACATTCTGTGGCTTTGGAGCATTGATGACAGCATCAACCTTTTCCTTAACTGGTTGCAAGCCATTTGCATCAACTTTCAAACCAAGGTACACAACCTCGGGCTGCACAAAAGCACATTTGCTCCTTTTCAATCTGGCATTGTGGGAATTCAACCTTTGAATCATTAACTCTAACACTTCTAGATTTTCTTCCTCGCTGCTTGTTGCGATCAGCACATCATCTTGATTGCATAAGCAATTTGGAATTCCTTGCAAAATCTTATCCATCGTAGCCTGGAAGATTTTGGGGAGGACTTTACACCATACGGCAGCTTGGTGTATGAGTACAGTCCCTTGTGTGTGTTGATAGTGAAATACTGTTGACTCTCTTTGTCGCATTCAGCTGAGCGTAAGCGTGCGACAGGTCAAGCTTAGAGAAAACCTCTGACCCAGGGAGTGCTGCATACAAATCGTGCGATGTATGTAACGGGTACTGCTCATTGTCAACTGATTGGTTGATAGCAACTTTGTAGCCACCACACAAGCGTACAGTTTTGACTGCTTTAGGCATTACCACAATTAGGGTAGCCCATTCACTTTTGTCAGTTTTTACTAGCATTCCGTTCTTTCTCAGTTTTTCTAATTCTTCCTCCACCTGACTTTTCAACACATAGGGGACCGGCCTTGCCTTACAATGACTTGATGCTTCGCGCTGGACTTGATGCGGATATGCGCGTCATACCCAGTGATGCTCTCATAACTGTCTGAGAACATGCTTTTATACTTGTTCAGCATTGTGTCGAGTCACTTCTTTGAAGCAACTACACTGAAGATGTTTTTCTAGTCTAGTTTTAACTTTCTCAACCAGTCTTTGCCCATGAGGGTTGGCCTGTTGTTGTAGCTCACTACAATAATAGGCAGCTTTACTGACTGGCCATTGTGCTGAACTGTACATTCCATTTGTCCACATGTCTCTAGGATTTCTCCAGAGTAGGTTTTTAACTCTACGGTACTCTTTGTAAGTGGTATTTGATTAAACTTACTCTCATATGTGTCCTTACTCATGATAGAGCAGTCCACCGTTGTGTCGATATACATATCAATATATTGGTCATTGATCAAAAGTTTTGTACGGAAGTCTTTCTCACAACTGCTAGCATTGCCGCAAATGGCATAGATACCGTAGATGCCTAGTTCTTCAACATCAGTGTCTTCACTTCAATATTGTGAATTCCTCCCTTTTTCTGTCACTGCTTTGCATTGCCTCTAGAATGGTTCTTACTTCCTGCTTTCGATCTAGCTCTGCAAGCTGTTGAAATATGGTCTTGCTTCTGGCAGTGAAAACACTTCACATTTCTGTATTGGCAGGACTGTGGTGAGTGATTTCCATTTCAGTGATAAGAATTCACTGAACTGCTCTGACCGACATGCTTTTGACTTGGTCTCACAGCTTTAGGTTTGGCGGTGGCTTTGTGACTGTAGACCTCAGCTACACTAGTCACTTGAGTTGGACGGAGCTCCTTAGCATTCTTAGATGCCATCTCCATAGATAGAGCAAGTTTGCATGCTCTGTCAAACATTAGGTTCGGAGTGTTTAGTAACTTGGACTGTGTGTGCTCATCCACCAGTCCACACACAAACTTATCTCGCAATGCACGATCCAAAAATGTGCCGAAGTTACAATGCAAAGACAGGTTCTTAAGAACTACAATGTACTCACTGATGGTTTCACTTTGTTTTTGGTTTCTGGTACCAAACTTATAGCTCTCTGCTATTTCTAATGACTTTGGGTCAAAATGGCCCTCGAGTTTCTCGACAATGTCTTCAACGATACATCCTTTGCTTTCCCTGGTGCGAGTAAGTTTGTCAAAATTCCGTAGACATCTGGCCCGATCTCCATTAGAAAAATTGCTTTTTTACATTCACAAATTACTTTATTTTGAGCTTGAACATTCTCATCTGCACCTTCGGTCTCAATAATGTTATTGGCCTTAAAAATGGTTTGTGAGCTCGGTCATACATGCCGAGGCTTCCGATGAATCCCGTAGGCACGGCCATGATTGTCACGATCCCGTTGAACAGTGATTCAGCATGCTATCTGTGTACCTGTGAGAATCAACGCCGCTGTTGCTGTGTATACATATACACGAAGGCAAAGCACTGACAATTCTGCATCAGCATTAACAGTAAAACATTGCAAAAAAGTCAGTTTAGGTGTCACAAATTCACCTTAAACTTTTCCACTCGAAGGTTGAACACTGTGTCCTTCCATGATCCCTAAAAATGGCTTTGGGATTCCATTTTCATCGCCAAAAATGTAATATATGTGGGTAGAACAAATGAAGGACAGAGACACGATGAGCTGCTAGTCAAGGTGCTTGTTTACTAGGCCAGAGCGAACTGAGCATGCTCATACTAAACCATGTGACAAACCATGTGATAATACGTTACACGTTCCTCATCTACACTGCAGTGGTTGTCTCTAAGCTGCAGAGTGAAAGGGCAAGGATGAATGACAGGGTGGGTGAGAGGTCACTAGTGTTGCCAAAGGTAGAGGGGACAGCAGTATCTTATTCTTCAGCATCTTTCTCAGCTGTCCCACTGAAAGCCACAGCCACTCCATCCAAATGAACTGTGTTGCTGCATGTGATGGCTTCTTCCTTGGTATTCCAACAATGGCATCCCTCAGTTCTCTAATTTGGGCAGTAGCACTTCCACATCAACCTCAGAGAAGACAAATGCATGCCTTTTCCCTTTTGTTGAAGTAGCTATTTCACTCCCTTTTCTAAGAGCCTTCTCAGTCCTTTAACTGCATACAGCCCTTTAAATAAGGAATATCTTCTTTTGTCCATCCCTTCATGAATTTTCCACCCTCCCACAGCGTATCTGGTCCCCTACTGACAGGACTTACACCTTGTCCCACCAGCTCTATGGAAGTTAGCTGATCCTGGGGTTTCTGCTGGGGTCAGCCTTCTTGGATTTTGGTGCACATAAATCTCGTCCCACTGCTCTTACGCTACACCATTGAGAACCTAGGAGTTCCCAGGCCAACATTTTTGGCCATTCAAGCCTACTTTCAAAACTTTAAAACTTTTTGATAAACAAAATCAAACTTGTAGCATAACTCTGTAAATGCATAACCAAATCCATGATTACATTCGATTCACTGAAAATCTGCTTTGTGCTGAAAAACGTACAAATATATTTCTGCTTCCAATGATAGTAACACCCTCTTGCCTGGAACCTTGCCCACACATCCCTTCTAATTTACTCTGGTGGTTAATATCAGTAATGATACAAGCTGCTCTAATAAAAATTCACATTTTATACCTATTCTATGCCACATTTGGACCAGCAAATGATGTAAGTCGTGATGAAATTGTGACTAATGACAAGCCATTGCTCTGCTGATTACTTCAAATTCTATCAGTTATAAGTTTGAAAGTAAGATTAGTTTATTCCACAAATTCAATGTGCTGGCGGAAGGAGTCTCTTTTTTTTTTCAACCCTTACCTTGTACACAAATCCATCTGGGCAACTGTGATCATAGGTGAAGGCTTTGTATACCACGAGGAACACGATACAGGCAAGAAATGCAAGAGCAAGAAAAATGAGAATGGTAACCTGCAACACAAGAAAAAATAAAGCCCAAATAAGTCAACTTATAAATTCTCAATAATTATATTGGTTATGTTCACAAACATCTTCCAATTCCATTTAACCATTTTAACAGTTTACATGACTCATATATTTACATTTTATAGATTGTTCAATACAAAGATCTCCCAAGTGCCAAATAACAATCCAACAGTAATCTGAGGCTTCTTGGAGAAATATTTAGTTACTAACAATTACTGGAATTCAATCATGCCTAGTGGCAGGCTGTTTGTAACTTTAACTTTCTTGTATTACAATATTTGAGGTTTAGATTGTCAAGTCACACCAGACTGTGTTTATTCCCATCTGCATCAGTAAGCAGCAAAATGCTACGGAAGAGCTTGTCATAAGATGATTATATCTAGTAAATGATTTTGCTGTGAGACATGTAAAGGATTTGCATACTTCAAACTGAGGATATATATGTCAATTTTGACAAAGGTGTACAGAGTCGACAGCTGTCACTTATTCATTAAAATGCCACTGGTCACATTTTTAGGAAACATTGGTCATACCTAATCTCAAAATATCACCTAATTCTAGAATTTCATGTATGGCTGAAGCTTGAGATGCCAATGCTTGGGCGGATTCCACCAGTTAATCAAGCGGCTCAGTACCGTAACTCAGGTAAATCTAAGTGAAGCCAAAATTCACAGACAGTGTACATCAACTCATGCTACTGGACTTACGGTAAACATTGTCAATAATGTCACCTTAATTTTCAGAAATTACTAAAAAGAGTGGAAACAATCATTCAGCCTCTAATACTGTGGGGAAGCACTACACTAATCCCCTTCTAAATAGATTCCATAGCCCCAATGTTATGAGCATGGGGCCAGGGGGTTGAGCAGTAGGCGCACCCCGACTCACCTGGGCCATTTTAACTCCCGGACTTAATAACCATTCACCAGGACTGATTCCTGCCCAAACGCACTAGGATGACATGGAAGCCAGCAGGCCTGAGCGTGGCAGGAGACCGCCACCAGGAACCTGCAGGAAAGGTCCCTGGCAGTGAGGTAAGTGCGTCGACGAGGGGGCCGAACCCGATCATGGTCGGGGTTGGGGTGGGGGAAGCCCAGGACAGGAGAGGCCCAAGGTTTTCTTGTGTGGCCCAGTGGAGCAGTCCTGGTCTTGCTGGCCACAGGGAAATGTTAAAAAATGTAATTAACTTACCTTCTTGACTCTCTACCAGGCCTGCTCCTGTGTGGCGCCAGGTTCCCTAGCAAGGCCAGCACCATATGCATGACTGCGTGTAAAAGTCTCGTTGGGGCCTGAATAAAATCAGACCCCAACTTCTGCCTTTAAACGAGGCCCTTGCCTACCTGGGGTACCTCTGATGCTGCCCTAATGGGCCTGATAAAATGGTGTGAGAATGGCATGTAGGTGAGTGGCATGCTGCAGATATTTAACCCCTCCAGGCCCCCTTTTCGGCAGAGGCATGGGGTTAAAATCAACCCTCATTACTGGCTTACATATGAAAAAGGGACACTCAGGCAAGGCCATTGGTGTCTATGAAACCATACTACAGCAAAAGTAACTGTCTTCAGGACAGGTTGGGAAAAAATGGAGAGGAAAGAGGAAACCTGGTAGTGGAACACACCACCATCAAGCAAATTAAACCTGGCTGGTACAGAAGAAGTGATTTCTGTGGCAATAAGCATCTACAAACTGGCTCCATTCTAGATCACTGTCAGCAACGCTCAAAATGGAATTCCGCATTTGAGTTTAGGTGATTTGCCACAGGCTCCACCCCCAAAATATTGGGATAGTGCAGCAGCCATTTTAGAAGATCCACCCATTATTTCAGCTTCAAGTTGATGTGTTTCATCTTTGAATAGATAGGCCACTAATGTGTCTGTCTTCCATTGGCCCCAGCAGTTGTAAAATGTGAGTATAATTGGGTCACCTACAGGATCTGAGGGTGAGGAATGGTGAGGGTGAGATGCTATTTCTCACGAATTAAAAAATGGAAACTAGAATTGTTTCCCTGTCTGGAGCTAGAATGTTTAATTTGTCATGCTCTGATTACTGCAGTGTCTGTGTGGAACTGCTAAATGCTCTCTCTTGGTCTTTTTGTGCTCAGTAACAAACATGAATGTTTTAAATAAAATTCTTTGTTTCTACATTTAAAAATATAGACAACACTAATGTTTACTGAGCTAAGAAAGTACACCCATGTGAGTATACATGCTGTCGTTAGAAAGCAGCCAATTATTTCCTAGTTGAAATGCTTGGTGTAACCTGGACATCCAAAAAGAAACACTTCAAAATTATTTCCTATACTTTGCGTAGCACTTGGTCTGGATTTATAATTGATTGATGTTATTCAGTATTTCAAAATGGAACTGTTGTTACTTTTTAACACGTTGTCCTCATTGGCAGTGATAACCTAAGTATTTTTCACAGAGCACAGACATTTGGAAAATGACTGTGGAGGCTCCATTTCCAACACACTCATAGATTCTTTCTGACAACATCATTGGACAGTAACTGAGATAAAAACCCACATCAAATATACATAACAAATGTCTCTTTTTACAGTGAGATGCGCTTTAGAAATAAAATAGGTAACGGACAAAATGTGCCTCAGTCTGTTTTTTCCCCACACATTTAACAGAAGTTGTAAAAGGTCAGCAGCAAAGATTGGGACCGATGTCCTAGGGGGAGTGTTTGCTAGTGCTGTTGGGGAGGGTTTAAACTAAAATGGCAGGGGGTTGGGAACCTGAGCAGGGAGACAGAGGAAAGGGAAACAAGGTTAGAAACAAAAGACAGGAAGGAGAAAAGCAAAGGTGACAGTCAGAGAAATCAAACATGGCCACAGTAAATAATAATTCTAAAAGGTCTAAGAGTGTTAAAAAAACAAGCCTGAAGGCTTTATGTCTTAATGCGAGGAGCATTCGTAATAAGGTGGATGAATTAGCTGCGCTAATAGTGGTAAACAGATATGATATGATTGGGATTACGGAGACATAGCTCCAGGGTGACCAAGGCTGGGAATTCAACATCCAGGGGTATTCGATATTCAGGAAAGACAGGCAAAAAGGAAAAGGAGGTGGGGTAGCATTGCTGGTTAAAGAGGGGATTAACACAATTGTAAGGAAGGATATTAGCTCTGATGATGTGGAATCCGTATGGGTAGAACTGAGAAATACCAAGAGGCAGCAAACGTTAGTGGGAGTGGTATACAGACCCCCAAACAGTAAAGCAGAGGTTAGGGATGGCATTAAACAGGAAATTAGAGATGCGTGCAATAAGGGCACAGCAGTTATCATGGGTGACTTTAATCTACATATAGATTGGGCTAACCAAATTAGTAACAATACTGTGGAGGAGGAATTCCTAGAATGTTTACGAGATGGTTTCCTGGACCAATATGTAGAAGAACCAACTAGAGATCAGGCCATCTTAGACTGGGTATTATGTAACGAGAAAGGATTAATTAGCAATCTTGTTGTGCGAGGCCCCTTAGGGTGGAGCGATCATAATATGATAGAATTCTTCATTAAGATGGAGAATGAAATAGTTGACTCAGAGACTAGGGTCCTGAATTTAAATAAAGGAAACTACGATGGTATGAGGCGCAAGTTGGGTAGGATAGATTGGGGAATGTTACTCAAAGGGTTGACGGTGGATAGGCAATGGCAAACATTCAAAGATCGCATGGATGAACTATAGAATTTGTTCATCCCTGTCTGGCATAAAAATAAAACAAAAAAGGTGACTCAACCATGGCTGACAAGTGAAATCAGGGATAGCATAAGATCCAAGGAGAGGACATATAAATTAGCCAGAAAAGGCAGTAAACCTGAGGATTGGGAGCAGTTTAGGATTCAGCAAAGGAGGACAAAGGGATTAATTAAGAGGGGGAAAATAGAGTACGAGCATAAGCTTGCAGGGAACATAAAAACTGACTGTAAAAGCTTTTATAAATATGTGAAGAGAAAAAGATTGGTGAAGTCAAGCGTAGGTCCCTTGCAGTCAGAATCAGGGGAATTTATAATGGGGAACAAAGAAATGGCAGACCAATTAAATACATACTTTGGCTCTGTCTTCACAAAGGAGAACACAAATAACCTCCCAGAGATGTCGGGGAACATAGGGTCTAATGAGAGGGAGGAACTGAATGAAATCAGTATTTGTAGGGAAATGGTGTAAGGGAAATTGACGGCATTAAAGGCCGATAAATCCCCAGGGCCTGATAATCTACATCCTAGGGTACTTAAGGAAGTGGCCCTAGAAGTAGTAGATGCATTGCTGGTCATCTTCCAAAATTCTATAGACTCTGGAACAGTTCCCATGGATTGGAGGGTAGCTAATGTTACCCCACTGTTCAAAAAAGGTGGTAAAGAAAAAACGGGGAATTATAGACCGGTAAGCCTGACATCGGTTGTGGGGAAAATGCTAGAGTCCATTATAAAAGATGTAATAGCAGAGCACTTGGAAAACAGTGACAGGATTGGACAAAGTCAACATGGATTTACAAAAGGTAAATCGTGCTTGACTAATCTACTGGAATTTTTTGAGGATGTAACTGATAGAATAGATAAGGGAGAACCAGTGGATGTGGTGGAGTTGGACTTTCAGAAGGCTTTCGATAAGGTCCCGCATAAGAGATTAGCATGTAAAGTTAAGGCACATGGGATTGGGGGCAAGGTACTGACTTGGATAGAGAACTGGTTGGCAGACAGGAAGCGAAGAGTTGGAATAAACGGGTCTTTTTCCGAGTGGCAGGCAGTGACTAGTGGGGTTCCGCAGGGATCGGTCCTTGGACCCCAACTATTCACTATATATATTAATGATCTAGACGAGGGAACTAGATGTAGTATCTCCAAGTTTGCAGATGACACAAAGCTGGGTGGGCGTGTGTGCTGCGAGGAGGATGCTGAGAAACTCCAGTATGATTTGGACAGGTTGGGTGATTGGGCAGAAGCATGGCAGATGCAGTATAATGTGGATAAATGCGAGGTTATCCACTTTGGTGGCAAAAACAGAAAGGCAGATTATTATCTGAACGGCAATAGATTGGGAGAAGGGGAAGTGCAACGAGACCTGGGTGTCCTTGTGCACCAGTCGCTGAAGGTAAGCATGCAGGTACAGCAGGCGGTTAAGAAGGCAAATGGTATGTTGGCCTTCGTAGCGAGAGGGTTTGAGTACAGGAACAAGGATGTATTGCTGCAGCTGTACAGGGCCTTGGTGAGACCACACCTTGAGTATTGTGTGCAGTTTTGGTCGCCTTATCTGAGGAAGGATGTTCTTGCCATGGAGGGTGTGCAGCAAAGATTCACCAGACTGATACCTGGGATGGCAGGAATGATGTACGAGGAGAGATTGGATCGATTGGGCTTATACTCACTGGAGTTTAGAAGAATGAGAGGAGATCTCATTGAAACTTATAAAATTCTAACAGGGCTAGACAGACTGGATGCAGGAAGGATGTTTCCGATGGCGGATGAGTCCAGAACAAGAGGTCACAGTCTAAAGATAAGGGGTAAGCCATTTAGGACAGAGATGAGGAGGAATTTCTTCACCCAGAGAGTGGTGAACCTGTGGAATTCTCTACCACAGAAGGCAGTTGAGGCCAAGTCAGTAAATATATTAAAGAAGGAGTTAGATATATTTCTTAAGGCTAAAGGTATCAAGGGATATGGGGAGAAGGCAGGGACAGGATACTGAGTTTGGATGATCAGCCATGATCTCATCGAATGGCGCAGCAGGCTCAAGGGGCCAAATGGCCTACTCCTGCTCCTATCTTCTATGTTTCATTGGCCCAGAAATTAGACTTCGATGGTTGCCGCGGGGGTAAGGATCCGGCGCGATCTTACCTACCGCGCCTGCCTTTATGGTTCGGGCCCACACGAACTTCTGCTCCTGGGCCTCTCCCTGGTGCCGGCGCGCAGTGTGTGCGTGTCCCAGAGGCGCAGTTAGTTCGATGCGACCTCTGGGATCACGTGGGCCAGTTAGAGCCAATGGCAGCACACCATCTTTCATTCATAGTTTTGACAGGAGAACTGCCCCCAAAAGAACAGCTAAACCTCAATTAAATTTAAAAAAAAACCATCACATTAATAAAATAACTATAGTTAAATAAATTAACCACTTTAAACAAAAATTTATAAAAGTAAACTTACCTTTCTTTAAAGTCTCTAAAAAATATAAACCTGTTGAAAAAAATTTAAATACTTAATTAACTACTTACCTTGTTAAAAGGGGGTCTTACACCTCCTTTTTTCATGTGTAAAATCTTCCATACTTACCCTCGCGTTGAAACCTGAAAAAAAACCTAAGTGTGCTGCTTGCGCATAGCCTGTAGTGCGCACGCGGTTCACTTAGGAACCGCCCCCTTCACAATATCGGAAGTGCCGGTTTCCCACGCATGCGCAGTGCATGCAGGAAACCGGCACTTCGGGACCGAATACGGGTGAGTACACAGTGCGTACTCTCCCGTATTCGGCCGAATTTCTAGGCCTATGTTTCTAAGAGGTCCGCATCCTTTAGGAACTATCAGCTGACACTGATGACATTTAGAACGGCTAAGCACAACCTATCAACCACTTTGTGCTGTCAGTGCCAAGGAGCGAGCTCTGTGATTTGGTCCATATCTGATGGGTAAATAACAGTTTATTTATCAAACGGGACTAAAGGACATAGCCTCCAATATCTGCATATCCACCAAGGACGACACAGGAAAAGAAAAACATGTTTAAAATATATTGTTTCTTCAGCAAGGTTTATTTTTATGTAGAGTGTGAATCATTAGATTCATTGTTATTCTTAATTTCACCAGGGTCTGTATATTCGTCAATAAAATACAAGGGTATTGTCTAAAGAATTCTTGCTAAACAATAAATACACGCTATTGGGATATTTTGTCACCGGGAAAGTTTGACGAATGCAAGAAAAAACTTTCATTTATTTCGATCGTAACAAATAGTCATAGGGGGAAAAATTCAGTTGGTTGCGCCTCCCGTTAGCGCCTTAAGAGGGTGCTAATGGGGCGCAAAGCATCTAGCGCCCAGGCGCGGCGAAGTTTGCGCCGCTCGCGAAATTAACTAGATATTTTGCGGCGGCACTAAACACTACCGCCACGATCTCCTGCGCCGGCAGATCATGACGTCACTCGAGTGCGCAACGCCCCGGTATCGCCCCGGAGCGGATATTGAGTGGCGCCCCCTGCCTTACCGCCTGACGCTAGCAATGACAGGTTGAGGGGAGCGTTCTGCAGTCATGAAGGGAAAGGGGGAGCGCTATTTAAAGGTGACCGCTTCCTGCCTTTTATTGTTGGTGCCATTTTTGAACTACGCATTCTGAGAGAGAGAGGGAGAGACTTCTGGAGAGATTCAACGTTGTGTGAAGGAGTTTTGAGTACTGAGCAGCACTTTGCAGGTTCATTTTGATTTGCCATTCCTTGTATCGATTTAGCAGAGAATGTGGGGGCTGCACTCTGAGCTCTTTGCCTGGTACTCTCCATTGTTCTTTCCAGCACATTTGATGTGCAGGTCTCTCCAGGCCGAGATTCAAGGCTGCAATGAGCAGGATGTGGATGGAAAGCAAGATTAACCATCCCCTTTAAGAACTGGCCCGTGCCATTGTGTGTGTGTTCCATTGCTGACTGACATTACATGAGCTTCGCCAGCACTCTGAGGTAGCGCCTCGCTCCTCGGCCTTTGCGCCTTAAGACAGGTGTGAAGCGCCTGATATAGCGCTGCAATCACCTCCAGAAGCGATAAAAGTTAAGTTTGCAGTCGGTGGCGATAATTAGCGCCAGGCGCTAATCTTTGCGCCCGGCCGATAATTGCGCCCCAAATGGGGCGATACTGAATTTCTCCCCCATAATGTCTTACCGATATATGGGGGGCAATTTTCAACTGTCACCCACCTTTTCCTCATCTGAAAAAGGGGCAGCTGGCAGTGGAAAATTGGGGAGGGGGGGAGCACCTCAGCCACCTCATGGACGCCCAAAGCTCACCTGATGCAACTTTCAGGCAAGCCTGTAAATCGGGATCCTACATCAGTTGTGCGCCGCACACCACCTGGTCCCATTTGTACCAGGTGGTGAGCAGCCTAACTAGTGGTCCTTAAAGTGACCGCTGGAGGCCACTCCAAAAACGGTCTAGAACTTTTTAGTGGAGATTTTTTGTGGGGCCAGAAGGAACAGGGATGCTCTACTAGTAATAGCGTGGTACCGAAACAAGACTATCTCCAAGAAGTGGCCCCACAGCCATATTACACTATGCTAGGTTCAGTGTAAATGTTCAGGCATCTCCATATCATCTAATATTTATTTTTAAACAGTCTCACAGCCATTGAAGACATCTCTCTACAAAAGCAATCCTCACAGAGGGAATTAAAGATGACTGGCCCACATAAGAACATTAAGACCCATCTTTTTCTCTTTGCATAAATGTGTGAGAAAGTTCTGTTATCCGGTGAGGATTTCAGGGTGAAATGCATAAAATATCCAGTTTGTATTCCATTGTTAGCTTCTTGCCAAACTTGATGCTACAGTTTAAACTGATAAAAAGAATAGAATGGTTAAGTGAATAACATTACTGTACTTGGCAAAATCATGAATTATTTAGGTTTTCCTCTGTATATCAGTCAGTTATTATGCAGATAGCTGTTGACTCAGGGATATGACTCAAGCTCTGTAACAGAAGGCTAACAGATACACCAAACCATCAGTGATATATATATTAACCATACGGAGTTCCATTCGATCAATGCCCAGATATTGCATGAGGCACGCCTATGATTGCTTCGAGTCCAATTCTCATTTTCGCTGACAGTAGCCACGGTTTTTTTACCTTAAGGTGCTTGAACTTTTTCACTTTATTTGAGGACGAGAGAAAGACTGAAGACTGGCTACTGGGATGTAGGTTATAATCACTGCAACCCAGGCTATTTAATTCATGTGCTCAACTTCCATACAGAAGCACAACAGCACTACACCAAATCACATGCCAAAATTAGGGTGCTCATCAAGCAAGCTTTTGGTATCTTCATGCAAAGGTTCAGATGTTTGTACTCAGGAGGAGCATGTCTTATTCATTAGTGAAGGTAGAGATAACATCTTGAATTGGTTCTTCACTCTTCTAATAGAACCAGCACCATCAAATTTACATTACAGCAAAATCACCAAGGTCAAGGTCGCCATAACTAGCAGGGTGAATAGACTTTCCACCCAACAAATTGAAACAGCTCTTAAAAATGCAGGATAGCATCCAAGCTTTAATCAGTACGCTTGAGCTGAAATGCTCAAGAATGGTGAGCCTGTTGGAATCACTGCTGACTGTGGTACAAGAAATAACTTCTGTGTGTGCTCTCATGTCCTGTGCAGTGTGCTCAGTAAAGCGGATATGCTGATAAAGATTGAACCAGACAAAGCTGGTGGTACCAGAATGGTGCATGTATTTCTTTCTGTCAGTAAATGAGTTATTGTTGGAGTGATTTGGGTGTGAACAATGCTGTTACCATGCCACAGTGCAAAAGCAGAGTGTTAGCAGCTCAATGACAACTTGCAGGCAGTTTCAACTTGAGAATGCTCTGTTTAAGGATAATGGAGGGGTAGTGATGTGTAGTAGATGCGGCAGCACCTCTTCTCATCCTATGCATTTAACAGAGGGTGAGTTACCTAAGGCTGTCTCTGAGTATAGGTTTGGAAACTAGAGGAGGATGTGAGAGTCAGCTTTGTGATGGAGAGAGGAGGAAATTAAACAGAAAGTAATGGGGAGCGAGTATATGGCATTTATAGCACTAAATATAATATTACCACTTATAGGTCATGGAAGGTACAGTTCATTTCCAATGAAGGGTTTTACTTTAATTATCAGACAATGCATCCCAACCACCGTAGCTGGGGCATTACATTAAACGTTTCTATTAGTGCACTTATAATGCAGTGAATTTGATGATTCAAGCATGTTAGTTTGAAATTTAATGCTTTTAAAATCCAATACCCATAAATTTACGAAGGATTTAAAAAAAATTATGTGCATTACTAGCAAACTGAAATGACATGCTATTTTGTAAAAATCCCGTAATGCTAGGTGGGGGAATGTGAACCCTAGTCTAGGGGGTTTGTCCAGTTCTCTAATCACCATTACAGGAATGTAAAAATAATAAAGGATAATAAAGTAATTTTAAAAAGCATGAGTACGCTTCTCAATAAATTCCACTTCTTTAACCACTGGAGTTGAGGTACTCAATATAGCCTGGGCTTATCATGAGTTCAAACACAAGTCACAATACAGGGCAGGAGATAACACAAAGCTTTTATGTTTTGAGTGGGAGAAGTAAGTATGATGGGATTATATTATCTGATTCAGTAATACCATATGGTGCAAAGAGCTACATTAAAATATTACTATCTTCCTTACCAACAAAACATAAAGGGGGAGAAATTCCCCTAGAGGGCCGTTTGGGGCGCTAAGTGAAAAATGTTTGGAAAGTTAGCGACAGGCGCTAACATTTTCAAACATTTGTTAAATTCCCTCTTTTTGCTCCAAGAGGGAAGTGGAGCGCTAAATCAAGCACTCCACTTGCCTCTTGGAGCGCAAGAGGCAGGGAATGTCCCGATCCGGGGCGATGTGCTCAGCAGCACCACGCGTGGCCACGCTGCCACGTTGCAGGGGCTCTTCCCTGCATTAAAGGAAAGGGCACCATGCTGTGAGCCCTGCAGGTTTCATTGTAGATTTCTGGGCCACCAGGGAGCGGGAGTGCCGTGCGATCAGCCCGGCAATCAAGCAGAGTGCCGGGCTGAACGATCGCGGCATGGACTCCGCGACAGGTGGCCGAAAATAAAAAAAATTTAAATCGGTATTTTTTTTTGGCCAGCCACCCACCGTTCATCCGGCCTCACTGTTCACAACCCCTGCAGCAGTCGGTAACATCGCCCGGCGCTGCTGACGGGCGCAAGGGGGAATTTTTCTCCCGAGGCGCTACCGGGGCACTGTGCCCTGAGATGACGTCATGATCTCCGAGCACAGAAAATCGGGGCGATAACCCAGCAGCGCCGCCACTAACCTCCTGTGGAATTTCACGGAGGCGCGGTTATCGCCTCGGGGGGCGTAAAGCCATTTGTGCCCCTGTTAGCGCCTCCCACCGGAGGCGCAAACAAGGGGAATTTCGCCCCCAAAATTCCAGAGAAAACTCAAACACTGGATTGGTGCCAGGTCACTGTAGGCCCTGACACAAAGTTTTATAATGTCCTAAAAAATTCCTCTTGTATTTTTCTTTCCTGTTGCAGTACAAATAACAAAGAGGTTGGATACCATGGTAAAAAAAAAGGGCATACTTTCAGCATGAGCAATCCCAGTGAGCACTTTACATGCCAGAAGCAGGTATTGCCAATTCAGGTACACATCCACCAAAGTTTTCTACGCATTCACGGCAGAAAAATCGGTAGTGGCACGTATTGAAATTCATTATATGCATCCTCAGTTTGTGAAGCTCTGCTCTGGGAGTGCTGGAGGTGAAAATGTACCCTGTGAAATGGTGCTTTAACTATTATTGCAATCATGATTCTCTGAAATTTTGACTTGAGGATTTATTGTTATCCATTAGTAGTTCATCAATTATCAACTGTGAAGATAACATCCTGTGGCTATTGGAAACACATCTGCACAGAGAAACCAAGAAGTCAATCTCCCACATTGGTAACTAGAGTAGTTAATAGATGTACAGATTAAACAATAACAAATGTTATTAATGTTACAACAGTTGTCATCTTACATTGCAAACTGTTATTGACTTTTATCTCAAGTTACAATGCTCTATGCTCTCCTGTTTATCCAAATTTGTCATCAAGGAAAATAAGTCGCCCAAGAGACTTGAACAGCCTTAGACTGTCAAAATGAAGACTCAGGAAATAAAGAACTGGGTCACAAAGAAGTTAGACAATGCCAGACAAAATCTTTTTCCTAAGGAGTATAACGATATCAAAGGGAAATACACCCCGAATGTCTCCCAGAGAGTAGTCTTTAGTTAACAAATACTCTAATGCATAATCAGCTGTGTAAGAATAGTTGCTTTTATACTACTCTTGTTTAGTTCATATTCCAGGAGACTGGTGTCTGTAGATTTGTTCCCTGTGTTTAGGAACATAGGAACAGGAGTAGGCCATTTAGCTCCTCAAGCCTGTTCTGCCATTCAATGAAATCATGGCTGCTCTGTGATCTAACTCCATATACCCGCCTTTGGCCCATATCCCTTAATACCTTTGGTTAACAAAAATCTATCAAACTCAGATTTAAAATTAACAATTGACCTAGCATCAATTGCCATTTGCGGAAGAGAGTTCCAAACTTCTATCACCCTTTGCATGTAGAAGTGTTTCTTAACTTCACTCCAAGGCCAATATATCCTTCCTGAGGTTTGGTGCCCAAGACTGCTCACAGTACTCCAGGTGTGGTCTAACCAGGGCTTTGTATAGCTGCAGCATAACTTCTATCCCCTTGTATTCTAGTCCTCTAGATATACAGGCCAGCATTCCATTTGCCTTTTTGATTATTTTCTGTACCTGTCCATGACATTTTAATGATCTATTATCATTAAAATGTCAATGGAGCTCCACTGTTTTTAGCTTTTCACCATTTAGAAACTACTCTGTTCTATCCTTTTTAGGTCCAAAGTGGGTGACCTCACATTTGCCTACATTGAAATTCATTTGCCACAGTTTTGTCCATTCACTTAATCTATTAATATCGCTTTGTGATTTTATGCTTCCATCTACACTGCCTACAATGCCGCCTATCTTTGTGTCATCGGCAAACTTGGATATGTAGCTTTCTATCCCATCATCTAAGTCATTAATAAATACTGTGAATAGTTGAGGCCCCAACACAGATCCCTGCGGGACACCACTAGTCACATCCTGCCAAATAGAGTACCTGCCCATTATCCCTACTCTCTGTCTCCTGCCGCTCAGCCAATTTCCTAACCAGGTCAATAATTTGCCTTCAAGTCCATGAGCTTCAACTTTAGCTAACAGTCTCTTATGAGGGACTTTATCAAATGCTTTCTGGAAGTCCATATAAATAACATCCATAGAAATTCCCCTGTCCACTACTTAGGCACCTCTTCAAAAATTCAATCACGTTCATCAGGCATGACCTATCCTTTACAAATTCATGCTGGCTCTCTCTGATCAGCTGAAAATTTTCAAGGTGTTCAGTCACTCCATCCTTAATTATAGACTCTAGTAATTTCCCGTGCTTACGGTACTAAATCTGGCAATCTATAATCCACAAGCATTGTAAAGGTATTAGTTGAGCAGGTCTATGGCATGAGTAGAAGCTGAGTAAATAAACTCTTTATATTATGGAGGTAAGTTCCTGTTATATTATTATTATCTGTAAAGCTATTTAAATGACTGTAAATTATGTATATACTTTTGAGAAATCATTGTAAAGGAGGTCATATTTGAAATCTTTGCCCTCTCGTGGATTGGACTATCCTAAATACAGTCCCTTTAGATCATTATTAATTGGCCAAGTACAAATTTATTGAAAATTATAAGGATTTTTAAAGGGAAAGGTAGCTCTATTAGTAAGTACTATCAATTCTAAGTACTCATTAGTACATTGCTTCCATGCTTTTTGAGAGGGGATGGGTAAATTTATTTTCAATATATATATGTGATGGGGATATACAAGGTTTGACTGTAATGAGGGGTGGACAGAAAAGTGGTTTATTAATAGAGTTACATATAAAAGGAGTGGACATACTGTAAGATCACCTCTCAGATGCATCCTTTCCAGGCTTAGAAAGGCTCAAAAGGTACCCCAACCCATTTGCAGTCTTCTCTATGGCTAACGGGGCGGGGGGGGGGGGGGGCGGTAAATAAGAAGCAACAGCCAAAAGAAAGATAAAGAAACCTAATGTGCAGGTATGAGAGTATAGCCCTGTTTAATGATTGTTGAAATGGAGGTTATGCTGCATAAAATCGTTGCAAGAGGGTGACACTCTTTGCAACTCAATGGTACCATCCCCATAGGTCAGCATTGCAGCATGCCTGCAAGGAGATTGAGTTAGATTGGAGGCCACCACTGTCCAGTACTGTCACTGGCTATGCCAGGCATATTCTGTGTGGTAGCTGCAGGTCTCCTAGCTGCAAATGACACTGCTCTCCATCTGGCTCTCTGCTGACCCAGATCTTGTGAAGCCAGTACCTTATGGTCGCTGCCAGACACATGCAAGAGTCCTTGCAAACATGATTTGGTGGGGTCAGACAATCTGCCTATGCTGGCCAGTGATCACCCGAGCATGCATGCTTTCTTTCATAATCCCACTCCAGGGACTTAAGCACAAAATCTAGGCACTGAGGGAGTGCTACACTGTCCGAGGCCTCTCAGGTGAACGTAAAAGATCTCATGGCATTATTTGTAGAAGAGCAGGGGAGTTCTCCTCAAAGTCCTGGTCAATATTTATCCCTCAACCAACATCTAAAAACAGATTATCTGGTCATTATCACATTGCTGTTTGTGGGACCTTGCTGTGCTCTAATTGGCTACTTTGTTTCCTACATTACAACAGTGAATACACTTCAAAAAATACTTAATTGGCTGTAAAACACTTTGGGATGTCCTAAGGTTGTGAAAGGCACTATATAAATGCATGTCTTGCATTTTATGTTCCTGCTTGGTGCCACTTTTTAAGCAAAATTTTCATGCACACACCTGTTCAAAAACTGGACAGCCAACTAATTATTGGACTACCCCAAAATTCACCCTCCAGTAGCTTGCAATTGTAACAAGCATACAGAGACTTGCACACACTTCGGCCGGAATGTTGCCGGCATTCAGGGGGCGGGTTTGGAGGCGGGATATCCGGCAAAATCGCAAAGATTGACAGCGGGCAGGAAACCCTAGCAGCGGGAAGAGGATTCTAGCCACTTAACTGCCTGTTAAAGGTTGTTAACAGGCAGTTAACAGGCTCTTTTTCAATTTTGACAGGTCTACTTCAGGCTTCCCGACATCCAGACACCACGCCAGGTAAGTGTGCCGTGTTGTGAGTCTGCTGTAATGTTTCTGCATTGATGACAGCTGCAGAAGTGATGTGAAGGATCCAATGGTGCACTGGTGAGTTTCAGAGGTAAGAAAATGTTGGGAAAATCATTTTTAATGTATTTAGACTTTTCTGTAGTTAACAAGTAATCGGACTTGTCACCTTTCTTGAAGATGGTCACAATTACGGCATCTCTGAGATCCCCTGGCATGCTCTCCTCCTTCCAGATAAGAGAAATGAGTTCATGAATTCGCGGCAGTAGTGCTTCTCCGCCATGCTTTAGTGCCTCGGCGGGGATTCCATCTGCTCCTGAGGCCTTGTTGTTCTTCAGTTGTCGGATGGCCTTTTCAACTGGGGTTGTGCTGAGATGGTGGCGGGTAGCATGCTGCGGGATGGCGTTGAGGACACTTGCGTCGAAGACAGAGTCGCGGTTAAGGAGATCTTCGAAGTGCTCCTTCCAGCGGGCACTGACTGCCTCTCTGTCCTTGATGAGTAGCTCTCCATTCTTGGCCTGCAGTGGGGTAGGGCCTTGGGTGCTTGGGCCGTAGATGGTCTTGACTGCGCTAAAGAATTCTCGCACGTCGTGGTTGTCAGCTAGCTGCTGGATCTCCTGCGCTTTCTCCACCTACCACCTGTTCTTTAGGTCGCGAGTTTCCCTGCTGTCTGCCACAGGGAAAGTCATCGCAAGAATCCTCCTCAATCGCCTTCTCCCAGTGGCCGAAGAGCTCCTGCCAGAGTCGCAATGCGGATTCTGCCCACTAAGGGGCACAATGGACATGATCTTCACCGCACGTCAATTACAAGAGAAATGCAGGGAACAGCACCAACCGCTGTACATGGCCTTCTTTGATCTCACAAAGGCCTTCGACACTGTCAACCATGAGGGAGTATGAAGTGTCCTCCGCAAATTCGGCTGCCCTCAAAAGTTTGTCACCATCCTCCGCCTGCTTCACGACGACATGCAAGCTGTGATCCTGACCAACGGTTCCACCACAGACCCAATTCACGTACGAACCGGGGTCAAGCAAGGCTGTATCATCGCACCAACGCTCTTCTCGATCTTCCTTGCTGCAATGCTCCATCTCACCCTCAGTAAGCTCTCCACTGGAGTGGAGCTAATTTACAGAACAAACGGGAAACTGTTCAACCTCCGTCGCCTCCAGTCCAGATCCAAGGTCGTCCCATCCTCTGTCGTCGAATTACAGTATGCAGACGACGCTTGCGTCTGCGCTCACTCGGAGGTCGAACTCCAAACCATCATCAACACCTTCACCGAAGCGTACGAGAGCATGGGCCTTACACTAAACATCCGTAAGACAAAGGTCCTCTACCAACCTGCCCCCGCCACACAGTACTGCCCCCCGATTATCAAAATCCACGACAAGGCCTTGGACAACGTGGACCACTTTCCATACCTCGGAAGCCTACTGTCAACAAGGTCAGACGTCGACGATGAAGTCCAACGCCGCCTTCAGTGTGCCAGTGCAGCCTTCGGTCGCCTGAGGAAGAGAGTGTTTGAAGACCAGGACCTCAAACCCGGCACTAAGCTCATGGTCTACAGAGCAGCAGTGATACCCGCCCTGCTGTATGCCTCAGAGACATGGACCATGTCAAAGCACTGGAGAGGTACCACCAACGCTGCCTCCGCAAGATCCTGCAAATCCATTGGCAGGATAGGCGCACCAACGTCAGTGTTCTTGCTCAGGCCAACATCCCCAGCATCGAAGCTTTGACCACGCTCGATCAGCTCCGATAGACAGGTCACATTGTCTGCATGCCCGATACGAAACTCCCAAAACAAGCGCTCTACTCGGAGCTCCGGCACGGCAAGAGAGCCCCAGGTGGGCAGAGGAAATGCTTCAAGGACACCCTCAAAGCCTCCTTGAAAAAGTGTAACATCCCCACCGACACCTGGGAATCCCTGGCCCAAGACCGCACAAAGTGGAGGAGAAGCATCCGGGAAGGCGCCGAACACCTCGAATCTCTTTGGCGGGAGCAAGCGGAAGCCAAGCGCAGGCAGCGCAAGGAGCGCACGTCAACCCAAGCATGCCATGCACCCGCCCCTTCAACCACCGTCTGCCCCACCTGTGACAGAGACTGTAGATCCCGCATTGGACTCATCAGTCACCTGCGAACTCATTTTTATGTGGAAGTAAGTCATCCTCGGTTCCGAGGGACTGCCTAAGAAGAAGAAGTTAACAAGTTTTGAATTGTATGTGTAGTCCCACCTCATTGGGAGAACCTCTCTCACCAGTGACAGATCGCTTCTGTAACCTCACCTGCAGCTGCCATCGGTTCTCGCCTAAGGAGTGATTCACTGGAGAGCTTGGGTGCAAGAGCTCACCGTTGTACAGTGATTGTCAGTGTTTGCAGCACCTCAATGCTGTCAAACACTGAGAAATCAGCTGTCAAACAAATATTGTGCATGGTCCCTTTAAGAAAACCAGCAGATGACGCGTCATCAAATGACGTCATCTGACCGGCTTCGTCTTAATTGGCCGGCAAGCCCGCAGGGCGGGCTTAACAAGGCCAACTGACGTAAAATCACGTCTGTGGGCCGGATGTAGTTGGGAGCGGGACTGGAACCTGGAAGCCACCTGACCCGCTCCCAAGCCGCATCGATCGAGAAAATCACGGCCTCCATGTGTGATAACAGGTGCATATGTTTTGATAACTATAAGCACCCCATGTATTGCTTCCCATACAATTCAACAGAAATATTAAGCTCCTCTTGCAGTCACTGTACCAGTTCTGCTATAATGTGTTATTCTTTTCTTATCCTCCTTTCTAATTCATCCAAATCAACGAAGTGGAAGCAAGACTCTCTTCTATTGACCTTTTCAGTAATGGCATAATGATCTGATTTTGATTCATCACTCACAGTTTTCATGGAACATCATATCACTAAAGCTCATCAGAAGATGGTAAGCAGAAGTATGGTCACTTTTATATTTTTTCTGCTGGCACAGTTCTAATATTTTCTGGTGCCATTGATGCCTGCTTTTTTTATTGTGACACTTTTTGAAAAGGAAGTATTTGCAATGCCCTCCTAATAAACAACATAATCCAGGTTTCCACAGAATTGTACAAGTTATTACCATAAAAAATGATTGACTTATTTAATTATGATTGTGCTGAAAATCAGTCCGGCTACATACTTTTCTGAGGAATACTACACCATACTGTTATTATCACTGTATAATTATCACCTTTTTTGGTTTGGCAAAGTAAAAGCTTCATTAACAGGAAGGCCGTGTATCAGGAAGGTTGGCAGCAGAAATAGCGATCAGAAAGGAATAGGGAGATAAATTAAAAGTAAAAATTCATTGCTGCTCAATAGGTCATGAATTTAACCAGTGAGTTGCTGACCAGGTAGGTGCTCGGTTTAATCCCCAATCTGTGCTGAAGTAGCTCATCTCAGCTAGTGGTAAGGTGCTACAAATGGCCTCAGTGACCCTGGGTTAGGGAAGGGTGACTGAGCCAGGCTTCCCACTCTTGAACACTATTCAGCAATCCCTGCTGAGAGAACGTATGTGTGAATTTGGGATGAGGAGAGGATTGAACTCGGCTATAATGTCTCCAGTGGTCGAATGGCCCACTGATATTTACTGTCAAGGCTTGCACGAGAATAGTCTTTTGAGAGCAGTACCAGAGGGTAAGCAGTGCGCGGATAAGAGAAAATAAATAACATTATCCAATATCACAGAATGGTGAACTGTTAAGAAGAATAACCTCATTATTTTCCTCTTTCTTCAGCCACCTGTGTGCACTAAATATCTTGTTGGATCTCACAATTTTCTATTTATCTGCTGTTTTCTGTGACTGCCCACATACAGTCTATTCAATAGATTACAGCCTCCATTTTGTAGCAGTTGCTTTTGTTCAACCAGATTTTTTAATTTGTCATCAACACAGTAAATGTTTTCAATAGTCTTCAAAACAAAATTTGCATTTAATATATAAGCTGGGGTAGTTCAGACCACAAGGAAAGACATAGTTCAGTGCTGCCTATCTGCAAGCTATTTCTCAGTTAATCTGCAAGCATTTTTCCTTTGTTAATTCGACAGCATTGCAGCTCTTTGCAATGACCTCAGTCACTTCTGTTTTGCTACCTGTCAAAAGTAAACTGGCTGCCTTAGACAACTGGATCACCAACACAAGTGCATGTGTGTCAACTCCATCACTGCTACAATGCAACGTCGCAACAATGGTGCTCTGTAGCTGCTGTTGGTGAACGATTTTCTGCAGAATTAAAACAATTTGGGACAGGACTTGGTTCTGCCAGATCCCCACCCCTTTTGTTTGAAC
The DNA here is from genome assembly GCA_030390025.1 of Squalus acanthias. Classification (NCBI taxonomy): domain Eukaryota; kingdom Metazoa; phylum Chordata; class Chondrichthyes; order Squaliformes; family Squalidae; genus Squalus; species Squalus acanthias. The sequence goes on from CM059427.1 coordinate 149,228,653, forward strand.
ATTAGGAAGTTCTATCAAATGTCATCAGAAGAGGCAGGATTGGCAGGTTAGCATCATCTGTCAAAAATCCTGCCAGTTCCACGTCCACTGCACCCAGTGCAAAGTACGTGTGCATGATGAAGGATCAGATTCTGGCAGAAGTAGGGGTACAGCAGACATGGGGCTGGAAGTCCCATCCCACTGCGCTTCCAGCAGCATTGCTGACCCTCAGGAATTTCTCGCTCAAATGTTTCTTTATTTTAGAACTGTTAGAAATGATGACAAGCTCTCAATAAATTTCAGACTTTTATTTAGCATTACATATATTGAGGTAAGTTTTTCTACCAATTATGCATTTACTATGTGAGCTATTTGTCACAATTACAAATTAATGCACAAGCAGAAAGGTAACTTTTCAGTGAATCTTTTCAGTCCTCAATAAAAACAAGCGGGACTGAGTTCTTGTGTTGGCTCGGTGAGTAAATGCATTGCTTGTTGTGGTACTGACCAGGACATTCCCAGGTTCAGTCACTGATCTGTGCAGAGTTAGCTGGTCTTAGTGGTGTTATTACATTAATCTCAATTCCCTGAGACTTGGGGAGGGAAAATATAATTAGCCAGATTTCCCACTCCTGATAATTACTTGTTGACCCTGCTGGAAAGTTTGTGTGTGAGTGTCAGGTGAGGATAGTATTGGGCTTCGCTGTAATGCCCCCAAATGAAAGAATAGCCTGCCAAGACTCTATGTTTCGAGTCACATGTGAAGAATGGTCACCTGAGTGAGATACTGGAAGGCTGCCAGAACCCATCTAACCATTCCACAGCATGAGTCACCACCTTCAGAAAAGGAGAAAGAAAATGAGAGTAAACTGAAAAAAACCAAGCTGGACTAACCCCCCAACTTAGTGAAGCATCTACAAATATTTTTCATGCTGTAGGTGGAGTTTAAGTATAGATTCTTGATATAAATTTGATCATGACATTAAGTTAATTTAATTCCCACCGCAGACTCATTGTAAAAAGCTTTGCACTTTGGAGTACATGTTATATAATTGCCCCAATACTGGCCACCATGATTAATTGCACATAAAATAATGTTTAAGCAGAAGCAGTGGATTTGATCTGTGCTAGTGGCCATTTGAAATTTGTAGCTTGAAAAAATACTACACTTACTGCTGTGCAAAATGTAAGCACTGAGAAGTTGTGCAGTAAATGCCCATGTAAAGAGTAAGTGCTGGAAAATAGTACATTGAGCACTATGCAAACAATAAGTGCTGGGGAAATAATGCCATAAATGGCATTCAAAGGATAAGTAGCAATAAGCCACATGCAAAGGGTAAGTAAGTAAGCTTGCGGAGGTTGTAGCAAGTGAGTCACAGTTCATGATTGAGAAGCAGCAAGTGGTGCTGGCAGATGAGGAGCAGGCACTTGCTCCCGGAGAGCCATCACAATTCACACCACTGCTGAAGTGACTTGGAATTCTGAGCTCACAGTGTATGCTTATAAAAGGAGCAGGATCGTCTACAGCAGTCACTTGAGTCTGGTCAAAATACAAGGCTGGGCCAGGAGTGTGCATAAGTCCACTAGGCAGCTTTGTGTGGTCATAGATGAATGGCTGTCTGCAGTGCAGTCTACCAAGGATAACGTGACAACTCCAAGGGCATCTGCTGCACAACCCTCAGTAGCACAGGTCCCAAATCCAGTGGCACCATCTCTCACAGATAATCAGACTGCTACTAAACAGGCCTTGGACTCCAATCTACAAAAGGCTCTCTTGTTTAGTTTCAAATTGGATTGAGAGAACTTTGAAGCGGGAAGTCACAGGCCTTGTTGTTGCCCAGAGATTTATTCCTAGACAGATTTGTGGACTTGGAGAGGGAGTGCCCAGCAACATATTCATAGCTGGAGTAGTCACAGGTGAAACTGCTGTATCACAGGGTGATGCCACAACCAGCCAAACAGCATTCCTTGTGGATATGACAGCAGATGTGCCAGAAAGCAGGCCAACCAGGGGACCAGCAGACGTTACTGAATCAGTTACAGGACTATTTCATGAACTAGCACATGACGGTGCGGGCCTGCCTGAATGACAACCAGCTGTCACTGAAATCCTGCAGCCAGACAACACATGTAGTTCTTGTAGAGGGGAAGTACTTAGAAGTCATGGGTTAGGGATTGGGTCGCACTGAATATGCCAGCAACATGGGAAAAGGGGGTAGCATCCCTGACACATCATACAGAGTAGGGTAACAAATTGGTTGCACTGAATTTGAACTTTGTCCAGATATTTTGTGATTGTACACAATAAGGGCCACTTCATTGTGAACATGTGGACAGGAGGTTTCTTTAAAGAATGAAAAGAACTTGCATTTATATAGCACCTTTCATGACCGCAGGACACCCTAGATTGCAGGAAATACGGAAGCCAATTTGCGCACAGCAAGGTCCCACAAACAGCAATAGATAAATTACCAAGATAATCTGATTGTGATGTCAGTTGAGGGGTAAATATTGGCCAGGACAGCAGGGAGATCTCTCTTGCTCTTCTTCGAAATAGTGCCATGGGATCTTTTACACCCACCTGAAAGGGCAGACAGGGCCTCGGTTTAACATCTCCACTGAAAAGCAACATATCTGACAGTGCAGCACTCCCCCACTACTGCACTGAAGTGTCAGCCTAGATTATGTGCTCAAGTCTCTGGAGTGAAGTTTCAACCCACGACCTTCTGAGTCAGAGGCAAGAATGCTAACTTGAGCCAAGGCTGATACCTAAAGGGCTAGCTCAGGCACTTAGCTAAATATATCCTGAGTAAGCACCTGGAGCAACACTCTTCCTGGCTGGACTGATATTTCAGGAGCTAATGCCTAGTGGTCAGTGTCTACCTCTTGCATGGCTTTGATTTCGGTTAGGCCTCGTCCTCTTCCATGGTTAGGTATCTTTGCATACCAAAGTTATGCAGCTTGCAACAATGATCTTGGAGACAGTGGGGGAGGCCAGTACTGTTAGGCTATCCCAAATCCAGCCAGGAATGTGAAGCGCTGCTTTGAGATGCAAGTGATATACTCAATAATCATCCTAGTGGTTGCATTGGCCTTAGTGTATCTGCACTTTGCTTCTATCTATGGCTTCCATAGGGGTATCATTGGAGACTGCTGCAGAGGGTAGCCTTGGTCTCTGAGGAGCCATCCGTCCAGTCACTCTTCACCTTCATAAGCCTAGCACAGATGATTGACTCAAAATGATGCAATGCTGGTGGTCAAAGATCTGCTGTGCATTGGCAAAGTAGAACCCTTATTAGGAACATAGGAACATAGGAGCCTGTTCCCCCATTCAATGAGATCACGGCTGATCAGCAACCTAACTCCATAAACCCGCCTTTGGTCCATATCCCTTAATACCTTTGGTTAACAAAAATCTATCAATCTCCGATTTAAAATTAACAATTGATCTTGCATCAACTACCGTTTGCGGAAGAGAGTTCCAAACTTCTACCACCCTTTGTGTGTAGAAGTGTTTCCTAATTTCACTCCTGAAAGGTCTGGCTCTAATTTTTAGACTATACCCCCTAGTCCTAGACTCCCCAACCAGCGGAAATAGTTTCTCTCTATCTACCCTATCTGTTCCCCTTAATATCTTGAAAACTTTGATCAAATCACCCTTTAACATTCTAAATTCCAGAGAATACAACCCTAGTTTGTGTAATCTCTCCTCGTAACTTAACCCTTGGAGTCCAGGTATCATTCTGGTGAATCTGCGCTGCACTCCCTCCAAGGCCAATATATTCTTCCTAAGGTGTGGTGCCCAGAACTGCTCACAGTACTCCAGGTGTGGTCTAACCGGGGCTTTGTATAGCTGCAGCATAACTTCTAGCCCCTTGTATTCTAATCCTCTAGATATAAAGGCAAGCATGCCATTAGCCTTTTTGATTATTTTCTGTAGCTGTTCATGACATTAGGGGAGACTGGATAGGCACTTGAGGGAAATAAACTTGCAGGGCTACGGGGATAGAGCGGGGGAATGGGACTGACTGGATTGCTCTACAGAGAGCCTGCACGGACTCGATGGGCTGAATGGCCTTCTTCTGTGCCATTATGACTCTATGGGGGAGAAATTCAGTATCGCCCCATTTGGGGCGCAATTATCGGCCGGGCGCAAAGATTAGCGCCTGGCGCTAATTATCGCCACCGACTGCAAACTTGACTTTTATCGCCCCTGGAGGTGATTGGAGCGCTAAATCAGGTGCTTCACACCTGTCTTAAGGCGCAAAGGCCGAGGAGCGAGGCGCTACCTCAGAGCGCTGGCGAAGCTCATGTGATGTCAGTCAGCAATGGAACACACACACAATGGCACCGGCCAGTTCTTAAAGGGGATGGTTGATCTTGCTTTCAATCCACATCCTGCTCATTGCAACCTTGAATCTCTGCCTGGAGAGACCTGCACATCAAATCTGCTGGAAAGAACAATGGAGAGTACCAGGGAAAGAGCTCAGAGTGCAGCCCCCACAGTCTCTTCTAAATCGATACAAGGAATGGCAAATCAAAATGAACCTGCAAAGTGCTGCTCAGTACCCAAAACTCCTTCACACAGCGTTGAATCTCTCCAGAAGTCTCTCTCTCTCTCTCTCAGAATGCGTGGTTCAAAAATGGCACCAACAATAAAAGGCAGGAAGCGGTCGCCTTTAAATAGCGCTCCCCCAGTTCCTTCATGACTGCAATTCGCTCCCCTCAACCTGTCGTTGCTAGCGTCAGGCAGTAAGGCAGGGGGCACCACTCAATATCTGCTCCGGGGCGATACCGGGGCGTTGCGCACTCGACTGACGTCACGATCTGCCAGCGCAGGAGATCGTGGCGGTAGTGTTTAGTGCTGCCGCAAAATGTCTAGTTAATTTCGCGAGCGGCGCAAACATCGCCGCGCCTGGACACTGGATGCTTTGCGCCCCATTAGCGCCCTCTTAAGGCGCTAACGAGAGGCGCAACCAACTGAATTTTTCCCCCTATGACTCTATGTACCTGGACCCCCAAGTCTTTTTGGACATCCAGTTTTTAGCTATTGACCATTTAGAAAGTACTCTCTTCTATCCATTTAGGTCTAAAGTGGATGACCTCATATTTGCTAGCATTAAAATCCATTTGCCACAGTTTTGCCCATTAATTTAATCTATTAATATCTCTTTTATGCTTTCATCTACACTGCCTACAATGCCACCTATCTTTGTGTCATCAGCAAATTTGGATATGTGGCTTTCTATCCCATCATCTAAGTCATTAATAAATACTGTGAATAGTTGAGGCCCCAACACAGATCCCTGTGGGACACGACTAATCACATCCTGCCAATTTGAGTACCTGCCCATTATCCCTACTGCCTGTCTCCTGCTGCTCAGCCAATTTCCTTACCAGGTCAATAATTTGCCTTCAATTCCATGGGCTTCAACCTTAGTTAACAGTCTCTTACGAGGGACTTTATCAAATGCATTCTGGAAGTCCATATAAGTAACATCCATAGACATTCCCCTGTCCACTACTTTAGTCACCTCTTCAAAAAAAATCAATCAGGTTCGTCAGGCATGACCTACCTTTCACAAATCCATGCTGGGCTCTCTCTGATCAGCTGAAAATTTTCAAGATGTTCAGTAACACTATCCTTAATTATAGACGCTAGTAATTTCCCGACAACAGATGTTAGGCTAACTGGGCTAAAATTCCCTGGTTTCCCTCTCTCACCATTCTTAAAAAGCGGAGTGACATGCACAATTTTCCAATCTAAAGGAACGGTTCCTGAATTGAGAGAACTTTGGGGATTATAGTTAAGGCATCTGCAATGTGCCCACTTACTTCCTTTAAAACCCTGGGATGGAAACCATCTGGTCCTGGGAATTTGTCACTCTTTAGTGTCATTATTTTCTTCATTACTGTTATTTTGTTTACATTAATTTTGTTGAGTCCCTGTCCCTGAATCAATATGATTTTCCTTGGGATTTCAGGCATGTTATCATCTTCCTCTACTGTGAATACTGACGCAAAGTAATTATTCAACATGTCCGCCATTTCCTTATTATCATTGACAATATTACCGCTTTCAGTTTTCATGGGGTCAACATTGCTCCTGGCCACCCGCTTTTTCTGAATATAATTATTAAAAAAATTTGTGTTGATTTTGATATCCCTTGCAAGTTTCTTTTCATATTCCCTTTTTGTAGCTCTTACTATCTGTTTTGTCACCCTTTGCTGTTCTTTATATATTTCCCATTCGCCAGGATCTGTGCTATTTTTTGCATTTTTGTATGCTTTTTCTTTTAGTTTTATGTTGTCTCTTTAGTCGTCCATGGCTTTTTTTTTGGAAAGTAGAGAACTTGACCCTCAGGGGTATAAACTGGTTCTGTATCACGTTAAATTCTTTTTGAACACCTCCCACTGATCTTCTGTTGTTTTACCCATTAATAGATTTCCCCAGTTTACTGTGGACAGTCTCTGTTTCATTGCACTGAAGTCAGCCTTACCCAATCTCAGTAGCTGTTTCGCATTTCTCCCTTTCAAACATAACGTTGAACTCGATCATTTTATGATCGCTATTAGATAAATGTCCATGCACCATTTGGCTGTTAACTAAATCTGGCTCATTACTCATTACTAGATCTAATATGGCATGCCCCCTTGTTGATTCTGGGACATATTGTTGCAGAAAACTATCTCGAACACACTCAAGAAATTCATTATCTTTCTGACATGTGCTAGTCTGCTTATCCCAATCTATATGAAAGTTAAAATCCCCCATTTAAAACCACTCTGCCTTTGTTACACGCTTGTGTAATCTTTGCATTTATACAATCTAGCACTTCACGCCCCATTTGACATCTTTACTCCTGCTCATCCTCATCTGCTAATTCAAGTGAAAGGAGAACATTCATAGCAATCCCCATTGTTGTGAACTTTTCGTCTACACAAACTGTGTGAAACTGCAGCAGTTCTCTTTATAATCCTGATATGTAAGATTCTGCCTCACCTGTAACACCTATTTCATATAGTCAGAGATGTGCGATTATCCTGGGAGTAATGAGCTCGACAAGACTAAAGCAGCATACAAGTTCTATGTTACAGCAAGCTCAACAGTGTAATAGCCATTTCTGAACAGACATTGTGGTAAATGTCAGACTCCCAAAGTTGCTAGCAGGTAATGCTCAATGTCCATCCAGTGTAATTCTTTATGTTGCCAGCAATTTCTCGGCTACGAAGAATGCCACTTGGGCAAACTACTAGAATGATGGTAGCATCCACGAAACCATGGTAGGGATTATCTTCTTCTGGCTGGAATTCCAGCGGGATGGGACTTCCACTTGTCCCTCCAAATCCACTCCAACCTCAAATCATTTCCCTTGGTTGGAACTCACTAGAGATGCAGGGTGGGCTCCCAGCGGGATTCACAAAATACCGACAGTGCTGCAGCAGGAACTTTAACTGGGCAGAATTCTCCTGAAGATCACACCAGCTGTCCCAATGAAGGCTAATTATAGAATCATACAGCACAGAAGGAAGCCATTCAGCCCATCGTGCCTGTGCTGGCTCTTTGAAGGGCTTTCAGTGGGAAAGTGTTGCAGCCAAGCGTGGAAGGACAGGAGGCTGCTACAAAGCCCTCTGCCTCTATGGAGGGACCTCAAAGTCATTATCAACACATCCCCGGGCCTACGACTTTCTCCCGGTCTGCTCCAGAAAGCAACTGCAAGTGGGGCAGACAGGAAGGAAATCCTCTGGGGGCCCACTCCCCTCTACTATTTACATGCAGTGTGTGGGATCATAGCAGTGAATACCAGCCCATGAGTTACCACCTTCAAAAGGAAAAACAATTGAAAAATAAATAAAACGTGTCTTTCCACCAAATATTTAAAACTCCTGTCCTCAGTGAACTCAATAATCCACTAAGAATATATATTTTAATTTATTTGAGGCCCTTGTGTTGTAATAGGGGTCTGCTGTATCAAAGCCTCACATTTACTTTGGTCAATTATTGAAAGGAAAAGTTAAGGGACTCTAGCACTAAGGTAGATGACTCGTCTCTCTCAATTGGACTACTCCCTCTTTTTGCCATAACACCAGGGGCTAGAAATTGGGTTGCTTTGCGCCTCTCGGGGCGCAAGTATCCGTGCGCCTGGGTGCGGCGCCACTAACGCCTCCCGTGAAATTCAGCGGGAGGTTAGTGGCAGCGGGAGCCGGTAGCGCCCCACTCTGCTGCGCCGGCGATGATGACATCATCGCCATGCGCAGCACCCCATTTGCGCCCCGGCCCCAAACTTCCCTTGCGCCCCCTCACCTATCGGCAGACGATACGTGCGACAGGATCAGGGGGCGGTTTTGCAGCGGCGGTAGCGGGTGGCGGCACAATTTAAAGGGCAGGTGTCGAGCGGCCATTTTTATTTTGACCGACTGCCAGCACCTGCCCTCTTTCACATTTGTATGCGGGGTGCTGGCCGCGATCGCTCAGCCCGGCACTCCTCTTGAGTGCCGGGCTGTTTCCACAGCACTCCGTTCCCCGGTGGTCCAGCAGGGCCCCGGTGCGCGCAGCGCTTGGCCCCTCCCCTTTAATCAGGGGAGGAGGCCTGCAATGACGCGGCGCTACGTGCTGCCAAGCGTGGCGCTGCTGCATGTAGCACCGCGATATTGAGTAGTAGCGCCCCAAGAAGGAGGGCAGCACTTCCAGTAGTGCTACACCTCCTTCTTGCGGCGCTACTACTGAATTTACAGGGTGGGGTGCTAACTTTTTCTTGAAGTTAGTGCCCCAAAATGGGCTATACCCAATTTTTCCCCCCAGGTCTCTAGCAGCATGGCCAGTGTGATAAAAGAAAGTACCATTACTATGTGTACTGAAGCAAATCTTCAATTTGCTCCAGGGACTGAATTCAAGAAAATGTTTGCTCTGCTGTTAGCCACACTTAAGGTGCGATTTTAACACTCCCCGATCAGCGGGAATGGAGTGGGGGAGCAGTTAAAATTGAGCAACTCCATTTCCTGCTCCGTTCCCGCCAATCTGCAATTTTAACACCACTGGTTTGGTGGCTGATGAGGCTCCTGCCTGACTCTGGCAACAGCCTCATTGATCAATGTAACTCGGGATCTCCTGATGTACATGGGACCCCAATGGAATTTTAACCAGCTCCTGAGTAAACCTGTCGGGCAGCCAACGAGGCCCACTAAGGTAAGTTAAAAAATGTTCCTTAGTGGGGCCCGGAGGAGCAACAGTGCTCCTTCAGGCCCCACTAAAAAAAGTCCAGACCTCTGCTGCCCCAGGCTCCCTATCCTCCAGAGCCATAAGACCCTACAATCCCCACCTCCCCACCCCCGGACTTACCTTGCTGCTGACTGTTTTCTTCTGATGCAGGCATGCAGCCTTCAGGTTGAAATAAATTGGTATAAGCCAGCTCAAGGGATGTTTAGAGAATTCCAAGAATTTGATCCCTGTAAATAAACTACTTCAAGATGGAACAAGATAAAAACAAACTATTTAAACCATTCAGCGTATCCTGCCATTTTTGGACTCAAAATAATCTTTCTCCTCCCTCAATACCAACCCTGCATTCATATTAAATCAGGAATTTGTCCATCGATTTTATTTTCAATTTTCTCTCCTGCAACGGTCAGCTTAGTTCAGTTGTAAATACTCTCACCACTGAGTCAGAAGGTTGTGGGTTCAAGCCCCACTCTAGAACTTGAGCACATATTCTAGACTCAAACTTCAGTGTAATACAGTACAAACCGCTTATAGTGGGCATGTTTGGCTAACATATTTTGCCCGCTATACACGTTGGACGATTTATATGAATTTAGTTATGTTCAACATTTTTGTCTGCCCCAAACTATTAAATGTACTAAGATTCCACTGGACTTGCAAATTTACTGTTTCATATTTCAAGGCAAATTTAAGTGTTTCAATAAATCCCTTTCCACTTAGAGGAGATTAAGTATACAAGGTGCGAACTATTCACTGATCATGTTTGTTACTGCAGTCAGTGCTGAGTAGTACAAGCTGTAACCCGACACTAGTTAGAGGTAATTAAGTATACAAGGTAATTGCACTTTAACGAGGTTAAACTACTCACGGAATACCTGTTTCTGCCGAAATAGCCACTGTGCTTAACACGCTGTATGCAGCAACTTTGTAACTGACAGTAATGGTAATAAAAATATTTTACACTCTTTGTCCGATTTATTAAACAATTGCCCAATTTAAATGTGGGCACTCTAAGTGGAGGGAACAGTACTGAGGGACTGCTGCATTTTCAGAGGTTCCATTCTTTACAAGAGATGTAAAATATAGCCCCAGCTGCGTGTTCTAGTGATTCAGGTGGATGTAAAGGATTCCACAGCACTAGTACAGAAAAGAGCAGGGAGTTCTCCAAGGGTCAAGGCCAACATTCCTCCCTCAACCATCACCACCATTTGCTGTTTACTGGACCTTGCACTTCAAAAAGTAATTCAGTGAATGTGAAGCATTTTAGAATGTCCTGAGTGATGTTAATATGGCACTATTTAAATGCAAGATCTTTCTTTCCTAAAGACAATGGGGGAGAAATTCAGTATCGCCCCATTTGGGGCGCAATTATCTGCCAGGCACAAAGATTAGCGCCTGGTGCTAATTATCGCCTCCGACTGCAAACTTGGCTTTTATCACCCCTGGAGGTGATTGGAGCGCTAAATCAGGCGCTACACACCTATCTTAAGGCACAAAGGCCGAGGAGCGAGGCGCTACCTCAGAGCGCTGGCGAAGCTCATGTGATGTCAGACAGCAATGGAACACAGACACACTGGTGCCGGCCAGTTCTTAAAGGGGAGGGTTGATCTTGCTCTCCATCCACACCCTGCTCATTGCAGCCTTGAATCTTGGCCTGGAGAGACCTGTACATCAAATCTGTTGGAAAGAACAATGGAGAGACCCAGGGAAAGAGCTCAGAGTGCAGCCCCCATATTCTCTTCTAAATCGATGCAAGGAAGATCAAATCAGAAAGAACCTGCAAAGTGCTGCTCAGTACCCAAAACTCCTCAACACAGCTTTGAATATCTCCTGCAGTCTCTCTCCCTCACTCAGAATGCGTGGTGCAAAAATTTCGCCGACAAAAAAAGGCAGGAAGCGGTCGCCTTTAAATTGCGCTCCCCCAGTCCCTTTCCGACTGCAAAACACTCCCCTCAACCTGTCGTTGCTAGCGGCAGGCAGTAAGACAGGGGGCGCCACTCAATATCCGGTCCGGGGCGCTACCGGGGCGTTGCACTCTCAACTGACGTCACGATCTGCCGGCGCAGGAGATCATGGCGGTAGTGTTTAGCGCCGCCGCAAAATGTCTAGTTAATTTCGTGAGCGGCGCAAACATCGCCGCGCACGGGCGCTAGTTGCTTTGTGCCCCATTAGCGCCCTCTTAAGGCGCTAACGGGAGGTGCAAACCAACCGAATTTTTCCCCCAATGACTCTGGCAGCTGTATTGGTCTATGTCAATGAGTTGCCCTCTGGAACCTTGCTCAAGTGTCCCACTTTTCAAATGTAAACCTAGACAGTGTGGTTATTCAAGCAATGGTACATCATAGTTAAGACTGCTCCTGTCCTTACCCAAAGTCCACTCACATGTAGTTTCCAGGTTGTAATCAAGAGCACAAACCATAGCTGTCCCTAGCCCAGAGGAGCTGAGGCCATTTAAAGTACTGCTGCTGCCCCCCTGGCTGAGATTGTCGAACTCAACAAAGACCAGGGATCAATTTTAGAACCTTCTGCTCTGAATGACTCACAGTGGCTTTACCAAATGAACCTTCAGGGGAACTTTGCTCCATTTTTTTTACAAATAATTCAACTGAGTCAACCAATACCGAGAAACTCCAGGATGATTTGGACAGGTTGGGTGAGTGGGCAGAAGCGTGCCAGATGCAATATAACGTGGATAAATGTGAGGTTATCCACTTTGGTGTCAAAAACAGAAAGGCAGACTATTATCTGAATGGCAATAGATTGGGAGAAGGGGAAGTGCAACGAGACCTGGGTGTCCTTGTGCACCAGTCGCTGAAGGTAAGCATGCAGGTGCAGCAGGCGGTGAAGAAGGCAAATGGTATGTTGGCCTTCATAGCGAAAGGGTTTGAGTATAGGAACAGGGATGTCCTGCTACAGTTGTACAGGGCCTTGGTGAGACCACACCTTGAGTACTGTGTGCAGTTTTGGTCACCCTATCTGAGGAAGGATGTTCTTGCCATGGAAGGAGTTCAGCGAAGATTCACAAGGCTGATACCTGGGATGGCAGGAATGACATATGAGGAGAGATTGGGTCGATTGGGCTTATACTCGCTGGAGTATAGAAGAATGAGAGGGGATCTCATCGAAACATATAAAATTCTGACAGGTCTGGACAAACTAGATGCAGGAAGAATGTTCCCGATGGTCGGAGAGTCCAGAACCAGGGGTCATAATCTACGGATAAGGGGTAAGCCATTTAGGACAGAAATGAGGAAGAATTTCTTCACCCAGAGAGTGGTGAACCTGTGGAATTCTCTACCACAGAAGGTAGTTGAGGCCAAGTCATTAAATATATTCAAGAATGAGTTAGATATATTTCTTAAAGCTAAAGGTATCAAGGGATATGGGGAGAAGGCAGGTACAGGGTACTGAGTTTGGATGATCAGCCATGATCTCATCGAATGGCGGAGCAGGCTCGAGGGGCCGAATGGCCTACTCCTGCTCCTATCTTCTATGTTTCTATGTTTCTAATCCCTCCATTTGATGGCAATATGAAAAAGTTATTCCTTAAACTATATTTGGTTTCGCGTCTTCTCAGCTTACAATCATTTTCTTTCCCTCATGTTGCATAGAGTTTTTCTGCATTTACTTTATTGATTCATTCATTTTATGATTTTAAATACTTTCAGCGGTTTTATTTTTTCCTAACAAGGAAAATCAAGCCCTTTTTTGTACATCAGATCTAAAACATGGAGCATTCCTTTCTGCCCTTCATTAAACTCTTTCCAATAGCTCTATGTCTTTTCATAAATACAGTCGTCAAACTGGATCAAACCATTTTAGAGTGCTAGCATTGCTTCCACATATTCTATTCGTAGGGTTTGATACATATAATCTTGATAGGATCTGATACATATGCACCATTCACAGGATAAATCTCATACTCCCTGTTTACTTCCACATTTTTTTTTTAGTTTGCATAGCAACAAGCACTAAGGAGCATCATAAACTTTTTTTAAATCCTTTGTGGAACTAAGCACTCCACTGCCACTGCCATTCATTAATGCGGAACTCATTAATGAATGTCCCATGCCATTGTTGTAATGTGGAATAGTGTACACATCAGTCAGACCTCTTAACCTAATGGACACCAATATAATGTAATTATGCTCCCTTGATCTACGGGTCTGCTTACAGCCCCAGTGTTCTATCTGACTGGCAATTGTTCCTGCACAATAGAACAAGGTTTTCAAAGTTTGGTCAAGTATCACACCCAAGTCTTTCTCTTGCTCAACCACTTTTATCAATCCTCATTACAGACACGTATGTCACACACAGCCAGATAGACAGATGAACAAGGCAATTTAAAATGAACAGAGGTGACAACCTCTGCCATTATTTGTATAGCTGATCATTATATTTTATTCCTTGAAACTAAATATACTATAAGCTGAAAGTATAAAATAAAAATATATTTCAGAAAATATATTTTAGTCAAAAAATGGCTGCATCTGCGCAAGCAAAAATATGACCTTGTTAGCAGTCTTCATCCAGTTGTTTTTTCACACTGCTACACATCTGTTATGGTTCCAAAATAATTTACATTTGCTCATTTGAGTGCTCATAAATAAAGGTTTCAGCTGCTCATGCAAGAAGGGTTAATTACTCTATTAATTTACTGTCAGTGGATGGTCTGTATGGAAATGAGTTTGGGATTTTTCAAATAAGATTTTATATTATTGTTCTGCAAGTAGGTACAATAAATAAAATGCATGTGCCAATCTCTGTCTTAGTGATCAGGATTCCTTATCAAATTAGTCTTACTATTGAAAAATGTAATACTGACCATTTCACAAAAACTCAATGATCTCATCCTATTGGCCTTGTCATGGGAGAAAATCTCATGCTTCCGTGTTGAGAAAAGGCCATTGAGTTCATCTGATTGTTTTTTCACAAAGTACCATGCAGCCAGTTAAAAACATAATTACCAAAAATAGCTGAATATTGTCAACCTGATTTTTTAAATTTCTATATCATCTTTATTATCTCTAAATTGCATTTATATATATATTTATATTTTTAATTTATTGAAATTATTTTTCCAATAATAGTCTCTAGCTTCCCATTTATCAAAACTGATAGGTTGGTGACTGATACTATAATCTATACAGTATTTGTTTTATTCCCAAAGGCATAGGGTAATAGTGAAGTTTGATTTCCCACAGGACCTTGGTTATTCCTGTTTTAAACTGCATGATGGAATTGAACCATCACGTATACCCAAACAAATCAATATAAATGCCCACTGAGCAGCTCAGGTTGTTCAATATGTAAAATTTTCTGTTCTGTGTTAGGATTATGAAATAAAATGAGGAAAGAAATTAAAAGCTAACCAGATTATGCTGGTAGGGTAGTAAAGAATAAAGGGCCATTGAAGTTGCAGCAGAACGGAACTCCCAGACACGAAGACGCAAATCCCCAAATTCCAACTGCATCTATTTGCAACATCAGGCAAACCCAACTGGAATGTGTAATTTGATCCTGCCTGCTGTAGACAACCTTGCAATGTGTAATTTGATCCAGTCTTGCCAGACTACAGAATGTGGAAGTATAGTTAGCTTTGTGAAGATCCTCTGTTAATAGTATACTGCAATTGTAATTATAGTTGTCTTTGGCTGGTACAATTAAAGGCTTTATACTTTAATGAGTGGATTAGTTAATTCTTTGGAGTTTATCTTTTTTTTCCTTCTGGAAGCGATAAAAATTCTTTACTTCCGAATGAAGGGACTGAGTGTGTGGGGTCCGTGTGTGTGGGGTCCGTGTGTGTGGTGTGCGGGTGTGTGGGTGCGTGTGTGGGGTCCGTGTGTGTGGGGTCCGTGTGTGTGGTGTGCGGGTGTGTGGTGTGCGGGTGTGTGGGTGCATGTGTAGAGTCCATGTTTGTGGGGTTCATATGTGTGGGCTCTGTGTGTGGGGGGTCCGTGTGTGTGGGGACGGTATGTGTATCCAACCTTCTGACACACCAGCAAGTTCCCACCAGGGAGAGGCTGTTTACCTGCTCCATATGTGAGAAAGGATTCAGTAATTCATCTAGTTGGAAGAACATGATCCACGTCTAATAGAGAGGGAGAACGTGATCCGTCTTCCCATGTGGATCACCTTTTCACTCTCATCCCTTCCCCCCCCATGCCTTTAGACCTGGATCACATTCTTCCCCCATCCCCACTGTTCTCTCTGTGCTCTAACCCCCTCCCCCAAGTTCCTGAACTTTCCCCCATCCCCGAGCTCCTGACCTTCTCCACCCCGAGCTCCTGACCTACTCTCCCCATTCCTGAACTTCGGCCCCCCCCCCGCCCCCCAAGCTCCTGACCTTCTCTCCCCAGGTCTCTGACCTTCTCCTCCCCCCCATAGTTCCTGACATTCTCCTCCCCCCCCCATAGTTCCTAACCTTCTCCCCCCGCGAGCTTCCCCCTCTGAGCTCCTCTCTCCCCCACCTCCGAGCTCCTCTCTCCCCCACCTCCGAGCTCCTCTCTGCCGTGTCTCTGAGCTCATCTCTCTCCCACCCTCCTCGCTCTTTGCTCCCCCGCTCTCTGAGTCCTCTCCCCCCGAGTTCCTCTCTGCCCCCCCCTCCGAGTTCCTCTCTCTCCCTCCTCTGAGCTCCACTCCCTCTCCCTCCAAGCTCCTCTCTCTCCCCCCTCCGATCTCCTGTCCTCTCCTCCCCCCACCCCCCGATCCCCTGTCCTCTCCCCTTCCCACTTCAATCCCCCTTTCCTCTCCACACTCCGATCTCCTGACCTTCTCCCCAAACACATGCAGCGCAAACAGGCCGAAACTTCAGCCGGCTCCTTGAAGCCCCTGCCCCACGGCTGCAGAGCCTGAGTCTGGTCCCCACACCCAGACTCCCATTCCGAAGACGCGGCCAGCTGCTCAGGCCTGTGCCCGCTAGCCTGCCCCACAGATCGGCCTAATGCTCAGGCCTGTGCCCACCAGCCTGCCCCACAGATCGGCCTAATGCTCAGGACTGTGCCCACCAGCCTGCCCCACAGATCGGCCTAATGCTCAGACCTGCACTCGCCGCCTGCCCTACAGATCGGCCTAATGCTCAGGCCTGTGCCCACCAGCCTGCCCCACAGATCGGCCTAATGCTCAGGCCTGCACTCGCCACCTGCCCCACAGATCGGCCTAATGCTCAGGCCTGTGCCCGCCAGCCTGCCCCACAGATCGGCCTACTGTTCAGACCTGCACTCGCCACCTGCCCCACAGATCGGCCTACTGTTCAGACCTGCGCCCGCCAGCCTGCCCCACAGAAAGGTACTTCAGCGGCCTCTACTTCAACATTGGCCCAGAAGATTAGAGCAGCGCCATACAGCTCTCGGGACAGGAGAGAAGGCCCAGGATGGGCCGAACAATGAGATGAGTATTTTTCATCTTTGGCTCTTAATAGAAGCAATGGAACCATTTAAAAAAAAAATTATAATCAATCCCCTCCAGAATCAGTTACCTTTGATTACTGAGAGTTTGGTGCCTTTCCAGGGACCTCAGTGGGTCTCACACCAGTTCTCAGCTGTGGCCTGCCCAGGATATACTGGGTGAACTTCCTGGGGTAGCTCAGTAACTCCTACCAGATATGCCCCTTTGATATGGGGTGGAGGGGTGCAGGCAGAAGATTTGCTTTTGCCACCGCTCCCCCCACCACTCACCCCTCCTCCGCCACTCACCCTGCCCCTTACTGGAATTTAAAGGCAGAACCAGATTTTACCCTAATTATCTCCCCCTCCCCGTTGGAAAACTTCTTCTCCATCCAGACTTTCAGAACCTAACTGATTCTAACAGAACATCAGTAGTATTCAGATTAAATGTTTTTTACTGTACAATCCTTGTATTCATGCGGTACTTGATTGATATGTGAAGTATGACATATTTCCAGAATTGATCAAGTAATTCTACCAGAACATTGGCATCATGGCACTGATTTTACAGCAGCATTGCAATAAATTTCCTATAGCATGCTACCTTCTCAATAGGAATTTTAAAAATTATTTCTGTTAGTAGGTCCTGAATAAAGTAAAATAATATTATACCTGTTATATTAAATAGATACAAAAACGAGACTCAAAATGGTTTTGACAATAAATTATATAATTCCATGAAGTCTAATCCAATGGAAATCAATATCATAGAACCACAGAAGCTGAAAGCACTTAAGGAGCCATTCAGCCCATCGTGTCACTGCCAGTTCTTTGCTAAAGCGATCCACTCCCCTACTCTCTCCCCAAATTGCTAGCTACATCTTCTTTTGCTTCAAATATTTAATATTTTTTTCCTCAAAGGATGCAATGGTCTCTGCCTTAACCTCTGCCTGTGAAAAAGCATACCATGCTCTCTGCATAAAGAAATTTCTCCATTAGTGACAATTTTAATTTGCTGATCCATCATCACTAACTCCCCAACCAGAGGAAATAGCCTTTCCCTATTCACCCGATCAAAGCCTTTCATAATTTTAAAAAACCTTCATTAAACTTCCTCGTAGTTTTCTCTGCTACAGTTGAAATAGTCCCACTATTTTACATCTTTTCTCATAACTATACTTTCTTATTCCCAGTAACATCCTGGTGAATCTCCATTGTAGGCTCTTAATGGCTTTAGCGTCCTGTCTATAATTCAAATTTAAGCACAAATTCAGCTTAAAGAGTATGATGTAGTAACCATTATAAAGACTTGACATCAAATGACATCATCAGACCTGCTTCCTTTAAATTGGCCGGGAACCTCGCAGGGCAGGCTTAACAAGCCCAATCAGGGCGAAATCACTTCAACAGAGCGCGATGGAACCGGGAGCGGGGTCGCAGTCCGCCACTTACCTCGGCCGCACTTAGCCTGCCTCGGTAGGCAAAATCGTGGCCTTAATATTTTAACTTCCCACCTGACCCAAACCCACCTGTTTTTGGGAGTTAAAATGATCCCCTATAATGGAGAATAAGGAAATGGTAGACTTATTAAATGAATACGTTGTATCCATTTTCACGGTAGAGAAAGAGGACAAAATACAAGTGAACCTAAAAATAAGTCATAAGGAAGAACTTAGTGAATGTCATATAAGTAATTCACTTAATGGGACTTAAGATAGACAGTTCTCTAGGACCTCATGTTTTCCACCCCAGGAATTTAAAAAAAGGGGAAGAAATTACAAATGTGCTGGACATCATTTTCTAAACCGTTCTAGATTCAAGAATTGTGCCCTTGGATTGGAAAATTGCAAATGTCACTCCATTATTTAAGAAGGGAGGGAAGGAGAAACCACATAACTACAGACCTGTCAGTTTTACATTAGTTGTGGGGAAGTTACTGGAATCTATCAGGGACAGTGATTAAGCACTTGGACAGGTATAAGCTGATCAAAGAGAGTCAGCAAGGATTTGTCAAGGATAAGTAATGTCTGACTAATATAGTTGAATTTTTTGAGGAGGTCACTGGCATGTTGGATAAGGGAGTGTCTATGTATATTGCCTATATGGACTACAAGAAGGCATTTGATAAGGTTCTGCACAAGAGATTATTAGTAAAAATAAAAGGACACGGAATTGGAGGCAATTGGTTGGGAGGTAGGAGACAGAGTAGGGATAATGTGATCGTTCTCTGATTGGCAGGATGTGACAAGTGGTGTTCCCCAGGGATCTGTACTAGGGCTTAGCTTTAGATGATATATGTTAATGACTTGGATGAAGGAATAGAGAGTTTGCAAATGCCACTAAATTAGGAGGCATAGTAAGTGGTATAGCAGAAAGTTACAATGGGACAAAGTCAGATTAAGTGAGTGGGCAAAACTATGGCAGATGGAGTTCAATGTGGGGAAGTGTGAGATGATCAGTATGATCTACTTTGGATCTGAGAAAGCCAAATCAGAATATTTTCTTAATGGGGAAAAATTATGAGCTGTAGAGGAACAAAGGGATTTAGGCATCCTTGTACACAAATCACTAAATGCTACTGCGCAGGTACAAAAGCAATCAAAAGGGCTAATGTTGGCCTTTATCTCAAGGGGTTTGAAAGTTATGTTTTCGTTGTACAGAACCTTGGTCAGACCCCATCAACAGTACTGTGTTCAGTTTTGGGCACCCCATCTCAAGAAAGATGTATTAACCTTGACTGCAGATTCACCAGAATGATACTGGGACTTAAAGGGTTAAATTATGAGGACAGGATGCTTAAACTTCATTTGTATTCCCTTGGATTTAGAAGGTTGAGGGGTGATCTAATCGAGGTCTTTAAAATGATAAAGGGATTTGATAGAGTAGATAGAGAGAAACTATTACCTTTGGGGAAATCTAGAACAAGGGGGCATAATTGTAAAATTAGAGCTGGGCCAATTAGGAGCAAAATCAGAAAGCCCTTCTTCATACAAACGGTTGGAGAAACCTGGAACTCGCTCCCCCAAAAAGCTGTGGATTCTGGGTCAATTGAAATTTTCAAGACTGAGATTGATAGATTTTTGTTCAGTAAGGGTATCAAGAGCCAAGATGGGTAAATGGAGTTGAGCTATAGATCAGCCATGATATAACAGAATGGTGGAACAGGCTTGAGAGGAGGACTGGACTACCCCTTTTCCTATATTCCTATACAATGGGGTGTCCAAAACTGCACGCATGATCACTGCCTTGTACAAATTTATCTTTACCTCTTTTCTCTTGCACTCAATGCTCTTATTTAAGAAGGCCAAATGCTACTGACCTTTTTATGACTTTATCTACCTGGACTTGCATGAGTCTAAAGCCCCAAAAATATAATGCTAGAGCTACTGAATAATACTAATGATTAGACATGTAGGAAATATTTTCTATTTTAAGAAGCTAGGGTGTTAATCATGTCTTTTTTGCATTTTTTAATGGCATTGAATAAAAAATGATAATTTTTTTCATTTTCCAAATGGGTGAGTTAATTCTGTGAAATTTTGTTTACCTTACTGGGGGGAACTTGATCCATTAGGATTCATCTGCAATAATGCTCATTTTGTGCTTCTGAACTGTTTTGACAGCACCTAACAAATCAAGTAACAGCTAAGAATGTTAATCCAGCTCCTGAGAGAGGGAAATTGTAGAAATTTAACCACAGCAGTAAATTTGTATGGCCTAATTCACTTACACAGTCATTTATGGATTTCAAAAGATTGGTTTCAATCTATAAGTTCTTATGTGTGTAGTAAATCTCTGAGTTTGGAACTCAGACAGAAAGATTAAATTGCAATTGCAGTTTCATAAAATTGTGTATTTGTCTGATATGTATTTCATGTTGGAGACATAGTTAAATTAATTTTTGATTAGTTCTGGACTTCTTTGTATCTATAATGATTTAGTTAAAAAAACAGAACCTTGAGATTTCTAATTTCTCATGAGGGAAAATGAAATATATGGCAAAGCAGCCCAGTGTGATTTTAAACAGTTGACCGATCATCCATTTAAAGTGCCCATGGGCAGAGCACTGCTCAACTGATTAAAGTGGCAGTGAGCGCAGTGTAACAAGCTGTCTAAAAGCACCAGTGGCAGTTGGTGGGGTAGGTTCTTAGTCTCTGGTTAAACCCACGCTCCCAGGCACCCTTTCCCACTAACATCGACATTGAACCAGTTAATGTAACAATTGCAGCAAAATCCATGTTGAACAGATACTGTGCCAAAGAGGTTAGCTGCTTTATCATTGAATTAACTCCAGTTCAGCGGAAGGCCTGCAGTACGTCGCGCCGCGGTTTTGGCTCGCAGCACCCCAAGAGGGACGCGGGGTGCTTCCAGTAGCGCTCCTCCTCCCTCTCGGGGCGCTACCGAATTTTTACCCCATAATAATTGGTACAGTGGAAGTTTAGAGACTTGTTTGCTTGTCAAGCAGAAAAATGTCTCACCTGTAGGATTATAAACTGATTTGTTAACTAAACTGCCAACAAGCATCCCTTTTGTCATTTAATCTCTCCTGCCTTCCACTCTATCCCAGACCTTCCCTTTTGTTCTTTCCTCCCTTCCTCCCTTTCCCTGCCTCTGTACTTGCTTAAAGCCTGTTACATCTCTAACCTTTTCCAGTTCTGGCGAAAGGTCATTGACCTGAAACGTTAACTCTGTTTCTCTCTCCACAGATGCTGCCTGACCTGCTGAGTATCTCCAGCATTTTCTGTTTTTATTTCTGACATCTTTACATGTCCCCAAAATCTGCCTCTGTTCCAGTTTATTTCCCTGCTCTCCATCATTTTTGTCTCTTTCTTAGTTTATAACTTTCCTCACACTGCGGTTTGTCCCTAATTTTGCTCCTATCTTTTTTGCTGCTGTATTACTTTCCACATGTACCTTACTTTATTGTACCCACTTAATTTCTCTATCCTGCCCACCACTCTCCTCCATGGAACTCTCTGATTTCAACAAATTAAACAAACACAAGTTGAACATGCAATGTATCACTGATTACCAGTGATGCACACCCATAACATTAAAAAAAAACACATTTCAAGCTAGAAAACAAATTAAGCAACTTGAATAAAATCCATGTCACGATAACTGTGAATTATGGAAAACAAATCACAAATTCATACTGCAACAAGGACAGAGAATAATAGGTAGCCTAGAGTGATTACAAAGCAACTGTGATAGTGAAGCTTGAGCACTTTATAACTGCCATCTCAACACCCAATATTGTATTATTGCTTTATAATGACTCTTATTGGTTTTTTTTTAGGAGTATGCGATCCTCCAATTCCTTTAATTTTTATTTTCTCCCCTTTCTGGTCTCCTGGGCTCTACAGCTCCTGCAGAAAAAAATGACTAAGCAAATTTATAATATCTAATCACAATTCTGAACTAACTTTTTACTCATGCTTATTATTTTAAAACACCTACTCACCAATAACCTGCTCAGCGAGACTCAGCTTAGCTTCCGCCAAGATGACTCAGCTACAAACCTCATCACAGTTTTGATACAAACATGGACAAAAGAGCTGAATGCCAGAGGAGAGCTGAGGGTCGCTCCCCTGGTGTCAGCCTTGGTTCAGTGGTAGCACTCTTGCCTCTGAGTCAGAAGGTTGTGGGTTCAAGTCCCACTCCAGAGATTTAAGCACATAATCTAGGCTGCCACTTCAGTTCAGTACTGAGGGAGTGCTGCACTGTCGGAGGTGCCGTCTTTCTGATGATATGTTAAACTGAGGCCCCTCAGGTGGACGTTAAAGATCCCACTGCAATATTTGAAGGGGCGTTCTCCTGGTGTCCTGACCAACATTTATCCCGCAACCAACACCCTGAACAGATGATCTGCTCATTGTGGTTTGTGGGACCTTGCTGTGTGTAAATTGGTTGCCACATTTCCTTCAGTGACTGCATTTCAAAAGACGTCATGAAAGGCGCTATGTAAATGCAAGTCTTTCTTCTTTCTTAATATCAAGGCACCATTTGACCAAATATGGCATCAAGAAGCTGTAGCAAATCTAGAATCACTGGCTCTCAAGGGGAAACCTTAAGTCATAACAGACACAAAGAAAGATGGTTGTGATTGTGAAAGGTTAGTCATAGTTGCCAAAGGCTGCACTAATGTATGGTTAGTATTCCATCACACTCCTGACTGGAGCTTTCTAGATGGTGGATAAGCTGTGAGGTGTCAGAAAGTGAGCCACTCATTATAAGAGTGCTTCCCTCTGCCCAGCTTTTATAGCCATGTTGTTGATATGGCCAGTCCAGTTCAGCTTCTGATCATTAGTAACTACCAAGATGTTGATCTTAGGGAATTCAGCAAAGCTGGCGCCGTTGATGGTCAAGAGGAGAGGGTTAAGCTTTCTCTTTTTCAAAATGCTCATTATCTGGCACGTCTGTGGTACAATTACCTGCCATTTGTCAGTTCAAGTCTGGATATTGTCCAAGTCCTGCTATAGACTGCCATGGGACTGCCATTATCAGCGGGTTGTGAATGGAGCTAAACACCGTGGATTTATCAGCAAACAGGCCCACTCCTGAACTCTGATAGAGGGAAGATCATTGATAAAGTAGCATAAAGTTCATACAGGAAACACAGAAAGTTAGCATACAGGTACAGCAAGCAATTAGGAAGGCAAATGGCCTGTTGGCCTTTATTACAAGGGGGTTGGAGTACAAAAAGGAAGTCTTACTACAATTGTACAGGGCTTTGGTGAGACCACACCTGGAGTACTGTGCACAGTTTTGGTCTCCTTATCTGAGAAAGGACATACTTGGCTTAGAGGCGGTGCAACAAAGGTTCACTAGATTGATCCCTGGGATGAGAGGGTTGTCCTTTGAGGAGAGATTGAGTAGATTGGGCCTATACTTTCTAGAGTTTAGAAGAATGAGAGGTGATCTCATTGAAACATATAAGATTCTGAGGGGGATTGACAGAGTAGATGCTGAGAGGTTGTTTCCGCTGGCTGGAGAGTCTAGAACTAGGGGGCATAGTCTCAGGATAAGGGGTCGGCCATTTAAGACTGAGATGAGGAGGAATTTCTTCACTCAGAGGGTTGTGAATCTTTGGAAATCTCTACCCGGAAGGGCTGTGGATGCTGAGTCATTGAGTACAATCAAGGCTAAGATAGATAGATTTTTGGTCTCTAGGGGAATCAAGGGATATAGGGATCGGGTGTGAAAGTTTAGTTGAGGCTGAAGATCAGCCATGATTTTATTGAATGGCGGAGCAGGCTCAAAGGGCTATATGGCCTACTCCTGCTCCTAATCCTTATGCTCTTATGTTCTTATGAAGATGCTTGGGCACAGGACACTACCATGAGGAACTCCTGCAGTGATATCCTGAGGCTGTGATCATTTGTCTCCAACATCCTCAACCATATTCCTGTGTGGCAGATATAGATCCAACAGCTGGAGAGTTTTTCCTTTGACTCCACTGACGTCACTTTTGCTAGGACTCCTTGGTGCCAAACTCGGTCAAATGCTGCCTTGATCTCAACAATACCAACAACAACTTGTACTTATATAGCACCTTTAACGTAGCAAAACATCCCAAGGCACTTCACAGGAGTGTTAGAAGGCAAAAAAAAGGGGAGCTAATCTCACCTCTCCTCTGGCATTCAGCCCTTGTGTCCATGTCTGCATCAAGGCTCTGATGAGGTGGAGCTGAGTGATTCTGGCAAACCCAAACTGAACATCGGTGAGCAGGTTTTTGGTGAGTAGGTGCAATTTGATGGCACTACTGATAACTCCTTCCATCACTTTGCTTATGATTGGGAGGAGGCTGGCAGGGTGGTAATTGCCCAGATTAGATTTTTCTTCCTTTTTTAAATAGAACATACCTGGGAAATTGTCTACATTGCCGGGTAGATGCCAGTGATATTGTTGCACTGGAAATGCTTGGCTGGGGCGTAGCTAGTTCTGGTGTGCAAATCTTAAATGCTACAGCCACAATGGGCTCATAGCCTTCCTTGTGCCCAGTACATTCAATTGCTTCTTAATGTTATGTGGAATTAATCAATTTGGCTGGAACCTGGCATCTGTAACGGTGAGGACCTCGGGAGGAGGCTGAGTAGGATCATCCACTCGGCATTTTGGCTGAAGACAATTGCAAACATTTCACCCTTGTCTCTCACACTCATGTGCTGTGCTCCAGTATGGTTGAGGATAATAATGCGCATGGAGCTTCCTCCTTTAGTTGTCTAAGTTTCCACCGCCATTCTTGACCGGATATGTTCGGGCTTACGGAGCTTTGCTCTGATCCGTTGGTTGTGGGATTGCTTAGCTCGATCTATAGCCTGCTGCATTTGGTGTTTAGCATGCAGGTAGCCTCTTGTTGTAGCTTCACTAGATTATTTTGTACAGTCCTGCATCATTTTGTGAGTGCTGACAGGCTATTCAACTATGGAGAAAGATCATACCCAAGCCTGATTCTATCTTTATCCGGAAGTGCATTTCCAAGCAGGGGATACTGGATAGCAATCAGAAATAAGGATTCTGGCTGACTTTCCCCTCTGTAACCTAGAGGCATTGGGGCCAATTAGGCACTCATATCGCTGTCCCATCTTAAATCAGCTAATCCACCATATTCAGGAATCAAACCTGGGAACTTACTGGTGTATGTGGTTCAAGAACTCACTAGATAAACTTGCTGAACCATCAATGTAACGTGTAGAGAAAATATGATATTAACAAGGACACGAGATGTGAAGTTTCCTGCAGATAACAGCTTGAGAATGGGTGAGTACTGCAAAAAGGGTATGAGAGCTGTGTGCATCTTACTGTTAAAGAATCAAAATCTAGCTTCCTTGCAGCTCGAACAACCATTAAACTTCTGAAAACTGCTTTCTCTAATCTACTGGAATGGCTTATGTCTGAAGATGCTTTGGTATCCATTTTTTGGTGGAGGCTATAGGGGTTTGTAATTTTCAGGTCCTTCTTTGTATTATGGTGAAAATTATAATTTTTCATGTTATATTATATTCTATTCACAATGTTGCATGTCTTGTTATAAAATAAAGTGGTTCCCAAAGGTCACAATGAAAGTGGAGTACGGTTATTTTTTGTTTTTATTCTTCAGGGCAACACCTGAAATTCTTTGCCAAATATTTTTACTTGGTAGTTGACATATAATTAAGGAATATATTTTTCAAAGAATGCTCTTTGAATAGACTTAAAAGTGTATATCTTTGTGATGTTACAAAGCACTATTGGCAGACTCATAGTTAAAAAGACACACAACAGACCTTAAAAATCATTTCAAATATTGATATAGTGACCAGACCTCTTAATGTTTTGGAGTATTACTTCTGAACTGCAATTACATCTATTCAGTGTAAGTGCTACAGCTCTCACTCTATTGATAAAAAGCTAAATTAATAGTTATAGCTCAGTCTTCCATTAGAGAGCTCCCATGAGTCAAGTTGACATTTAGAAACTGGATTGGCATTGCAGATTATAAACCTGCTGACAGGCCAGTTGGCTCTTTAATATTTATACAGTTTCTAAATTTACCAAATATCACAAAATAAATTACATAAGTTTTTTAAAATAAAACAAACATTAAAATCTGCTTTCTGGCTGAAATTGTACACAGAATTTCATATTAATCTAAATGTTGAGCATTATGCATAAATAATAATTGGATGTGTGCAATTCATAAAACTGTCAATCTAAATTTGACCATATAATATAATTCAGAATTCCTTTTATCTAAGTTCAATGATTAAAGTACTATTATTACATAACACATTTACTAGTGTTCAGATTTTTGTGCAGCAACCAATTTAAAATTGATAATAAAATATCCTTTTATATTTCTCAGATCAGAAGCACTTTTATGTGTATGACTCACAAATCACATCATACACTGTGAAGTTCTTGTCCTTTGAAGTTCACTATTTGTGATGCTTTCAGAATAACCAGTAACATACTTTCATTTACTAGGTTTCATGGTGCAGGCAAATGCAAGACAATTGCAGTTTCATTGCAAATCAGGTTCTGCAGATCACCAATGATAGCAGCTCTGTTATGTGCGAGTTATACAATCTATTTTCTATTGTTACAAGGTGGTTTTACATTGGCATGAACTGTGCAGTGCAACTTGGATATGAAGTGGCCCAAATCAAACTTAGGCTTGCAATGTGAAATCAATTTCAGCAAGTAGCCTCATCTTGGATGTGTACCAGATGCAATATAGTGGACCACATAGGAATATATTAAACGTCATTTTTGATTTTTTCAATCCTAGCAGAGAGCCAACTGGCCCCTCAGATCTTTGTTAATATCAAAATTCAACCAGCATTAAATGCAGATACTCATACATAGAGCTATCTCTTCTCTGGGCAACATTGCAGTGATAGCAGTAAAACTTGGAACAGGCAGCTCAGCCTCCAATGGGTCTCCTGAGCATTTTTTAAATCCGACTTGACACTTCTGGAATTTTACTTCATCTTGTGTTAAGCCTAAATGGTGGGAGATTGCCTACCCAAGTTCCAGAGTAAGATCAGGACCTGACTCTGATGTCAGCCATGGTTCACAGATAGCACTTTCGCCTCTGAGTCAGAAGGTTGTGGGTTCGAGTCGCACTTCAGAGACTTGAGCACAAGATCTAGCTGACACTCCAGTGCAGTACTGAGAGAGTGCTGCATCTTTTGGAGGAGACGTTAAACCGAGGCCCCGTCTGCCCTTTCAGGTGGGCGTAAAAGATCCCATGGCACAATTTTAAAGAGCAAGGAAGTTATCACTGGTGTCCTGGCCAATATTTATCCCTCAACCAAAATCACTAAACAGATTATTCTGTCATTAGCTCATTGCTGTATGTGGGAGCTTCCTGTGTGCAAATTGACTGCTGCGTTTCCTACATTACAACAGTGACTACACGTCAAAAGTGCGTCATTGGCTGTAAAATGCTTTGGGGCATTCTGAGGTCTTGAAAGGCGCTATATAAATGCAAGTCTTTCTTTTTTTCTTCTTAAAGTTTTACTGTCATTTTGGAATTCAAAAATAAAATTCCATTAGAAATAAGGCCTTCGATAAGGTAGACTCATGACTAAGGTCAGAACATGTGAAGTCAGGGAACAAGTAGTAAAATGGATAGCAAGCTGGCTACAAAACAGAGAGTAGGGGTTAAAGGCAGTTACACAGACTGGCAAAAGGTGGGAAGTGATGTTCCACAGGGATCGGTGCTGGGACTACTGTTGTTCACCATTTACATAAACGATTTGGACACGGGAATCTTAAGTCCAATTTCAAAATTGGGGTGTAGTTAATACAGAGGAGGACTGCAACAAAATACAGGAAGACATTAATAAACTTGCAGAGTGGGTGTGTAATTGGCAAATAAACTTCAATATAGATAAGTATGAAGGGGTACATTTTGGTAGGAAGAATAAGAAGGCCACATACTCCTTGGAAAATAAGGGAGAGAAATTCCCCTAGAGGGCCCTTTGGGGCGCTAAGTCAAAATGTTTGAAAAGTTAGCACCAGGCGCTAACCTTTTCAAACATTTGAGAAATTCCCATTTTTTGCTCCAAGAGGCAAGTGGAGCGCTAAATCAAGCACTTCACTTGCCTCTTGGAGCGTAAGAGGCGGGGAATGTCCCAATCCGGGGCGATGTGCTCAGCAGGGCCATGCGTGGCGTTGCCACGTTGCAGGGGCTCTTCCCTCAATTAAAGGGAAGGGCTCCCCGCTGCGAGCGCTGCATTTTTTTCTCTTTAAATGGCGCCCCACGAGCGGCCGGCCTCACTGTTCGCGACCCCTGCAGCAGTCGGTAACATTACCCGGCGCTGCTGCGAGGCGCGAGGGGGAATTTTTCTCCTGACGCGCTACCGGGGCGCTGCATCCGGAGATGATGTCATGATCTCCGGGCGCAGAAGATTGGGGCGATACCCGCTAGCACCGCCGCTAACCTCCCGCAGAATTTCGTAAGAGGTGCGGTTATTGCCTTGGGGGGGCGCAAAGCCATTTGCGCCCCGTTAGCGTCTCCCACCGGAGGTGCAAACGAGGGGAATTTTGCCCCCTAAGTGTCTAAATGGGGTAGAGGAGCAAAAGGATCTAGGGGTAAAGTAGCAATGCAATTTAATAAGGCCACAAAAAAGCAAACAAAGCACTGGGGTTTATTTCTAGAGGGATAGAATTGAAAAGCAGAGAAGTTATGTTAAACTTGTATAGAACCTTGGTTAGAACACACTTGGAGTATTGTGAACAGTTCTGGTCTCCATATTATAAAAAGGATATAGAGGCACTGGAGAGAGTGCAAAAAAGATTTACTAGAATAATACCAGAACTCAGAGGTTAACTATCAGGAAAGATTGAACAGGTTGGGCTCTTTTCTCTAGAAAAGAGAAGACGGAAGGGTGACCTGATAGAGTTCTTTAAGATTATGAAAGGGTTTGATAGGGTGGACATAGAGAAGATGCTTCCACTTGCGGGCAAGACCAGAACTAGGAGCCATAAATATAAGATAGTCACATAAAATCCAATAGGGAATTCAGGAGAAACTTCTTCACACAGAGAGTGGTTAGAATGTGGAACTTGCTACCACAAAGAGTAGTTGAAGCGATTAGCATAGATGCATTTAAGGGGAAGCTAGATAAACACATGAGTGAGAAAGGAATAGAAGGCTATGTTGGTGGGGTTAGATGAAGAAGGGTGGGAGGAGGCTCATGTGGAGCATAAACACAGACATGGACTTGTTGGGCCGAATGGCCAGTTTCTGTGCTGTAAATACTATGTAATACTACGGGAAAAAAATGTCAATCGTAAAAGGGAATTGGGTATATACTTGAAAGGAAAAATTTGCAGGGCTATAAGAAAAGAGCTGTGAAGTGGGACTAATTGGATAGCTTTTTTCAAAGAGCCAGCATAGGCACAATGGGCCAAATACCCTCCTTCTGTCCTGTAAGATTGTATGATTCTATGATAAGTGGCAAGCTATATAGTTTCCAAACTACAGCAAAAACAGGGCATAATTGGCAGTGCAGTAAGTTACCCTTTGAGCCTATTTTAATTAACACTTTTTCATTATATCTACATTTTTAATAAGTGCTGTGAGAGTTAATTGATGTTTTGAACATTAACAAGAATAAAATCATTACCACCACTTTAATTCTAAAAATATTCTTATACATTACGGCAAATTATTTTTTAGTACATGCAATTTAAAATATGTATTCCTTGTTCCATCCTCACTGAGTTTCTTTTATATATTTTGTCAGTCTATATCTGCAATAAAGAAAACATAGCCAGCTGCTTGAACATCTGTGGATTCTTTTAAGAGTTTTGTTTGTAATTATTTGTAGAGAAGTACAGCTGCATTATGTAACAGAGCGTTACAGTATTTACCGCTAAGAGCTACGTTCAAATTCAACCCAAACGAATGGGATGAAACTTTCCTATCTGTAATAGCTGTGAGGATCCTGGATACAATCGGTTTTCACAGTCTCAAGCCAGTTCCTACCAGGCGCAAGTCCCAACACAATTCAGCAGTCCCAGTAAGAGAGGTCACAAGAACAGCTGGTGTGGGAATTAAAAATACTCACACAGGAGCACATAGAATTACATAGAATATACAGCACAGAAGGAGGCCATTTGGCCCAACCAGTCCATGCTGGAGTTTATGCTCCACTCAAGCCTCCTCCTCGAGCACAAGTGGATGCTCTTCTGAGGCTCCAGTTTAGGCAATTTGTTGGGAAAGAATAGCGGAAACTTTATCCGCCAGCTTCTATTTGACGGTACCATTGT
This sequence comes from Squalus acanthias, assembly GCA_030390025.1. Classification (NCBI taxonomy): domain Eukaryota; kingdom Metazoa; phylum Chordata; class Chondrichthyes; order Squaliformes; family Squalidae; genus Squalus; species Squalus acanthias. The sequence goes on from CM059427.1 coordinate 149,259,004, forward strand.
TTACCAAAAATGTGTCAGCCTTCAACATTGGCATTCATCACCTCAATGAGTATAAATGTCACCAAAAAAGATTACCTATCTTGTAGGGTTCTCTTCATTCTTCTAACATAAAGCATCCTCTGTAAACTACTGCGGTTGAGCAAACTGATGAAATGTTTTGAAAAAACCATATAATGGGTGATGTCAGGCAGTGATGATCCATGCCACACTTTCAGATGAGATGTTAAACCGAGGTCCCGTCTGCCCTCTCAGGTGGATGTAAAAGATCCCAGGCATTATTCAAAGAAGTGCAGGGGTGTTCTCCTGCTGTTAGGGCCAATATTTATCATAGAAACATAGAAACTAGGAGCAGGAGTAGGCCATTCGGCCCGTCGAGCCTGCTCCACCATTCAATACGATCATGGCTGATCATCCAAATCCAGTACCCTGTCCCTGCTTTCCCACACAGAATCCCCATCGAGCCTGCACCGACACATATCCCACCCTATCCCCGTAACCCCACGTATTTAATTCCCCCTAACATCTCCCATCCTATCCCTGTAACCCCACATATTTAATCCCCCCCTAACACTAAGGGTCAATTTATCATAGCCAAATCAACCTAACCCGCACATTTTTGGACTGTGGGAGGAAACCGGAGCACCCGGAGGAAACCCACGCAGACACGGGGAGAATGTGCAAACTCCACACAGACAGTCACCCGAGGCCAGATTCGAACCCGGGTCTCTGGCGCTGTGAGGCACCAGTGCTAACCACTATGCCACCGTGTTGCCCCTTACCCTTATCCTTAAACCAACATCACTAAAACAGTCTAATTGGTCATTTATGTCATTACTATTTGTGGAGCCTTGCTGTGCACAAATTGGCTGCCGTGTTTTCCTACATTACAACAGTGACTACATTTCAAAAGTACTTCATTGGCTGTGAAGTACTTTGGGACATCCTGAGGTCATGAAAGGTGCTATATAAAAGAAAGTTCAACCTTTCTTTTTTTACTCTCCAATCCCACACAGTATGAAAGGCCCTTTCATGTGATTCAGCAGCAGTTATTTTGGCATATAACACACAGGCTAACATAACAAAAAATGATATGAACCGCCTGTTATGCCTGAGAGGGTGGCTTAGTAAAGGATGCTTCCTATTCAAGAGATGCAGATAACCCTATAGGGTAGGCAGTCTTACTTTCTTCATTCAGCATTCTCCATTTATCACTAGATATTAACCCAATAGTAACCGCATTGCCTCAGTGCTAGAACTCTCACCTCTAAGTCAGAAGGTCATGGGTTCATAATCCCATTCCAGGACTTGAGTGCATAATCCAAGCTGACACTTCAATTAAGTACTGTATTGACAGAGGTGTCATCTTTTGGATGAGTTGTTGAACCGAGGTCCCGTCTGCCCTCTTAGGTGGAAGTAAAAGGTCCCGTGGCACTATTTGAAGAAGAGCAGGGGAGCTCTCCTGGTGTGTTGGTCAACATTTATCCCCCAACCAATACCACCAAAAACAGGTTGTCTGGTCATTCATCTCCATACTATTTGCTGTGTGAAAATTGGCAGCCAGGGGGGAATTTTAACCTTAAAAAACGGGTGGGTTTTGAGCGTGGAGGTAGTTAAATTGTTCAAAATGGGATTCCCGATCTGATCCCGATCTGATCCCGCCTCCAACCCGCCCACTTCTAGTTTTAATGGAGACGTGACAGTGGGGAGGGGGGTGGTGGCGACCAACCGCTCCCAAGGGTCGGAACGTCAATTTAAATATCATAATGAGGCTGGAAGCCTCTTTTTTAACCTGCATTTTGTTTTTAACTGCATGTGGACGGGTTTCACACAATTCGTGAAACCCGGCAGTTACAGCAAGACGGGGACTGCTGGATCCAGGAGGTAAGTGCCTTTAAACCCACCTCCTGGATCCAGCGTCCCTGCCTAACCCACCCCCCGCAAGAGGAGACCCCCTCACGAGGCCTCCGATCACCAAACCCAGGCATTCCAACCCCCCCAGCGATGATGCTGAGGCCGGCCCCGATCCTCCGGTGGCCAGCCACAATCTTCCCTTCACCTCCCCCTCCCCACCCCGATCCGCCCCTCACCCATCACCCGACCCCGATCCTCTTTCCTTTCCCCGACCCTTTGCCCGACGCCCCCACCGATCCATTTAACGGACCGGCCCGACCCCCGATCCTATACCCCACCCCCCACCAACCACCCCCCCGCCCGCCAATCCATTTAACAGCACGACCCGACCCCCAATCCTCTACCCACACACCCTGGTCCATCCATTTAACGGCCCGGCCCCCACACAAACCCTCCCTCTCTCCTCTGTGCAGCCGCAGGCCTACCCTCCCGCAGCCAGACAGCCTCTCAATCTGGCTGGCTGCGGGCGGGAAACCAAGGCCTCGCATGCAAATCAGGCCCTGCCGTTAAAGTCGGCAAGGCCTTCAGGAAACCTGCCTCCCGGGTTTCCCGACGTCCTCGGAGCCACCCTGCCACTGACCCGCCTTCCTCCTCAAAATTCCGGCCATAAAGATTCATCCATCTTTAACTACACAGCATTAGAAAGGGTTAAAGAATAATTACAGAATCTGTGCACAATGACTCAAATTCCATTTGTGACTGAGTTGTTTTCAGCTAGTTATGTGCTACCTTCGTCAGTTACAGCACAACATATCGGGATATGTTAGTTTAGAAAAATTATTAAACTTAATAAAAATGTTCTAAACACTGCTTACCAGTTTACCTTTGAAGCCTATCTCCTACATTCGACAGGAACTTGGTTGTTTTAACTTGACAGATATTGGCCATTAAATAATTTGAAAGTCCCTGTTTTCCCTCAGAGCTCGTCATAAGCCATCCATGGTTTCTGGGGTAATTTGCACCATCTTCCACTTATACTGGATTTAGCGATAAACCCCAAAGTGGTTTTCAAAGCTCTATTAAACACCACAAAAGAGGCTCTTGCTTTCCTGGATTCCCAACCGAGGGCCGGAATTTTCCGGAGTGTCAGTGGGTGCAATCGGTGGCGGGTCGGGTGGGTAAGTGTTTTTTTTTGACAGCGGGTCGGGAACCCGCTGTCAACCCGCCGCAACGCGCCTTTCCCAATGTCGGGTCTGTCAGCGCTGAGCAGACCCGACAGGCAGCGGCAGACAACCCAATTAAACTCATTATAATGTACTTACCAGATGCTCAACAGGCTTTCTTACCTTACTTTTTAACTTTAACTGCATGGCCATGGGAACCGCGTTGTTCGATGACCACGTCTGTCAATCTGAGGCGGGAGTTCAGTGGCCATTGCTCCAGCTGATTCCTTGACAGCTTCAAATGTACAGTAAAAGCTCCCACCTGACAGATCATCACTTTCCTCAGCCACAAGCTGTTCCTCACTGCATTTCCACAACAGATTCACCATGCTGCAAGTCTTTCCATAAGTTTCCATCCAGTCTCACCTCATTACCTCTCTCACCATTCACAGATCACTTCTGTCATCTGTACTTCACCTGCCATCTAGTCCATCAACATGGGTGCCCTTTATACTGTCTCACCGTGGTCCTCAGAATTCTACCACGATGAGCCCCAACACCAGCAGCACCAGGCACACCAGCAGCACCAACAACAACACCAATCACCTGATGCTGCACAGGACACAGAGCATCAGCACCCAAGCACATTGCTGCCCGGGAGGCCAAGGGTGGTCTTATCATGGCCAGATTTACTTAACTTTACGCTGTACACCCTGGCTGCCACATGATGCGCCAGGTTGGCACCACCCTACACCAACACGATAAAGCATCCCTACAATGACCAAGCCATTCCTTTTACACTCATCACCATTGCGGGGGGTATCATTATATCTCGCTATTCACTGCAACTCACTAAGCCACTTCCAAAGGTGCACACAAATCTGTCCAAGAACCCAAAGTGTTGAAAATAAAGATTTCAATGTTTGATAGCACATTAACAGAAACTTCACATGAACATTGCATAAAACACCCAAGTGGCTACCCTTGTGTGTTGTTAGTTGGTATGATTGCACTAGACTGAGGGTGAGTGTGAGGGGTGGCGAGTGAGATGGGGTTGTGATAATGTAAATATAGAGGGATGGATGGAGGTGCAAGGTAAGTTGGTATGAATAAGGATGTGCAGGAGTAGGGTAGGGAAGGCGGAGCGATGGGGATGTGAAGTTATCCACTTTGGTAGGAAAAATAGAAAAGCAGAGTATTTTTTAAATGGTGAGAGATTGGGTAATGTTGGTGTTCAGAGGGACCTGGGTGTCCTTGTACACGAATCACTGAAAGTCAACATGCACATACAGTAAGCAATTAGGAAAGCAAATGATATGTTGGCCTTTATTACAAGAGGATTTGAGTATAAGAGTAAAGATGTCTTACTGCAATTATATAGGGCCCTGGTGAGACCACACCTGGAGTTTGTGTACAGTTTTGGTCTCCTTACCTAAGGAAGGATATACTTGCCATAGAGGGAGTGCAACGAAGGTTCACCAGACTGGTTCCTGGGATGGGGGGATTGTCCTATGAGTAGACTAGGCCTATATTCTCTGGCGTTTAGAAGAATGAGAGGTGATCTCACTGAAACATACAAAATTCTTATAGGGCTTGACAGGGTAGAGGTAGGGAGGATGTTTCCCCTTGCTGGGGAGTCTAGAACCAGGGGTCACAGTCTCAGAATAAGAGGTCAGCCATTTAGGACTGAGATGAGGAGAAATTTCTTCACTCAGAGGGTGGTGAATCTTTGAAATTCTCTACCCCAGAGGGCTGTGGAGGCTCAGTCGTTGAGTATATTCAAGACAGAGATTGATAGATTTTTGAATATTAAGGGAATCAAGGGATATGGGGATAGTGTAGGAAAGTGGAGATGAGGTAGACGATCAGCCATGATCTTATTGAATGGCGGAGCAGGCTCGAAGGGCCAAATGGCCTACTCCTGCTCCTATTTCTTAAGTTGATGAGCAGCACAGCAGGATGAGGTTGAGTGTGGCTTTGTACTAATGTTTCATGATCTAATGAGATCATTGAAAGGTTTGCGCCATTGCACCCAGGTCCTCCTGACCACATCCCTGCTTGTGCCCTCTTGTGCAATGTGCAACCAGGCTGTTTTGGTCTCCTGGGGAGGTGTCTTCCGCCTATCGGAAGGGAAGAGGACCTGCCTGCATGCTCTGACTCCCTCCATAAGCATATGGAGGGAGTCATGGGAGAACCTGGGTGCAGCCCTGCACCTCTGTGCAGCGATTGTCAGTGTTTGCAGCACCTCAATGCTGTAGAACACTGACAGCACAAATGGCAAAAGAAAGTTGGCCATGGTCCCTTTAAGGAAACCGGCTGATGACGCGTCATGAATGACGTCACCAGACCTGCTTCCTCTAATTGGGCCGGAAAGCGTGTTGGGTAGGCTTAGCAAGTCCTATCAATGTAAATTCATTTTAGGCAGCAGGATGGAGCCAGCAGCGGGCTGCAACCCGCCACTGATATCGCCCGCACCGGACCCACCGAGGTAAGGAAAATCCCAGCCACAGTGTTTGTCTGTGTTTAATCAATTTAATGGGCATTCTGCATGCAGACTAGGGTCGTGGGGGGTGCGGGTGGGGAGGGCTCGGAGCATGGCGGATAGGAGGGAGGGAGGGAGAGATTGTGGGGGGGGCAAGATCACAGTGCGGGAGATCATGGAGGAAGAGATCACAAGGAGGGAGGGATCGCGTGGGTGAGAGGTCGCAGTGGGGGAGATAACGGGGAGAGATCACGGGGTGAGTTCGCAGGGGAAAGGTCACGAGGGAAAGATCGCGAAGGGGAGATCGGATTGTGGGGGGAGAGAAATCACAGGAGGGTGATCACAGGGTGGGGGAAGAGATAGAAATCGCGGGGGAGTTGGCCGATCATGGGGTGGGGGAGAGGAGTTTGGCCAACCGCGGGGGAGGTGTGTTTCAGCGAAGCACCGGGGGGTGGGGGGGGGATCGGCTGAACGTGAGTAGGCAGAGATCGCAGGAGGTTTGCTTAGGGTGCCGGGGGAGGTGGGGGTGGGGAAAAGCATTGCCAGCTGGATCTGGCGGCTCCCGCCTCCCTTTAGCGGCCGGGTTTCCCAAAGCCCCGGGAAACCCGAGCTGGAGGCATTAAATCCAAATTGCTGACAAAATCTGAGGCATGGAGCCACATTTAAATATTATAATTACCCACCTGCCTCTCAAAAGCGGGTTACTTTCTGACCCCAAAACCATGCTGGTTAAACCAGAAGTAGGCGCATTCGCGACGGGTTGGGTTCGGGTTTCCCATTTTTAACAATTTAACACCACCGCCCCCCCCCACCCCGACACTGTCCCACCCATCCTGGGTGGGTTAAAATTACCCCTTGGTGTTTCGGGTCTCCGTTTCTTTTTCTGGTGTGCTGCACCATCCGTTCAGGGAATTCTGGGTGCTAGACCCCAGAAAATCGGCCCTATCTGCTCTTAATAGAGTTCTTCTGTTATTATCAAATACTAAATGAAGCTGCTTGCAACTTTAGATTTAAATCTAACAACATTAAACTAACAATTCTGTTTCAAGGTTTGATCGTTCCATGATGCTTTAGTAACTATCTCTCAAAAAGGTAAATTAAGTGTAGTAATTTTCTCACGAAAACAATTAGCCTTTGATGTAATAATAGAGTCACTGTGAAACTGTGATTATTCTGTACAAGAGAAAGGTTGAAATGAATTGAAAGCTCGAGGCAAATGAATCTCCTGTACTGTCTCCATTCTATTCAAGGATCAGAGATTGTAAGCTTCATGAAACATGCCATATACAATATGTAACCAGATCCTCCAGACATTATAATCTGGCTTAATGCCTGATATTGTGTGCAGGCAAACCACATAAGACAGTTCCTGGCTGGAGTCCTATGAGACTGTAAATATACCACTTTCAATTATCGTTATTGATCAACAGCATTCTAAATTAGAAGTGGAAACAAATTTATTCACCAATATCATCAATGAATTATGGACCTTGTTGTTTCAACTGAACTGCACAACACTACCAGTAATTTATGTAACTGAACAGAATGAGTGTGCGACTATTCTACCATTTAATGTATACATCCATGAGTTATTATAATTCATGCAAAACAAAATGTTATACATAGCTAAATAGATTACTGTTGCAAATATAATTTAAGGTTATACTATATGTAGAAATGCATATTTTAACAAAAGTTAGAGTCCCTGTTTATAATCTCACTATTTTATGAATTATGAAAACCCAGAAAACCGATAAAATTGTTAATCCCTATATTTGCTTCACATATTAAACAGCTGTAGATAGAAAAATCCCAGCTTTCAAATACAGTAAAAGATGTGAGAATTTTGCCAGAATTCAGAGCCCATTGTAAGGTAAAACATAACTGATTAGGAATGCACAAAGTTTCTGGTTTAATCATTACTGTTGTATAAAGAAACATTCCTCTTTGTTTCCCAGTCCTTCTTAACTATGCATTTCCATGCAAAATCTCACCAGAGAGAAATTCAGTCACCTAAATGGATTGACTACAATGATATTAAGCAAAAAAAAGAAAAAAAAAATCCATTTATATAGGAAGAACCACAGAATGATTTGTCTAGCATAGAAGATGGATAGGCCACCATGTATCAACCAGCAATGAGGTTCAGAACTTAAGATCATCGTAAATGGATCAGGACGTATGATGAAATGGTTACTCACTTCAAATGAAGCTTGTAGCCATGGAAATGAAAACTGAATTATATGAACCAGTCATTATCAAGTCACACAGGCATACTTAGTCTAATAACTGAAGTGAGTAGTCCCTGGGAGTTTGATGTATGTTGATGTGGTTTAGCCACAAATTAGCTGTCAACAATCAATAGAATTATTGGGTATTGTTAGTAAATTGAATTCTCATTTCATGAAAAATAAAAGGGCAGCCACATGGAAATTCCATGGTGGAAAGGGCCGCTCGATTTTCTACTGAAAACTGGACCTGTTGCTTATTTAAAGTGGTGGCTTTCTGGCCATTATATGTCTGAATGGAGATGCAAATCTGGCTACCTACATACCACACTAACTGGGTTGGAATGTATTAAACGATCTGCTATGAAGCTGGTGGATTCTAATGCACGTGAGATGAAAAGGAAATAAAAAGGGGATTAAGAGGATTTTCTGAAAGGTCAAAGTAAATGTTCTGTTAATAGACCTGTATTAGGTGTGAAATACCAAAATGCAATATAAATTCTGTAAAGAGTAGCACAGGCAGCCAGGTAGAGATATACATCAGTAATGATGAGACATTCCAAAAGGTGGGGCAAGGAGTACTAGAATCATTTTTACAAACCTTCATAAGCCAAAAGGATTACTCCTGTGGAAATAGTATACAAAGGTAAAAAGTGTAACGCTGACTAAAATAAAAACAGAAAATACTCAAAATCCACTTTGAGTCCATCAACATCTGTAAAGAAGAAATATAGGTTCAGGTTTTATGGCCCCTGATAAAGGGTTTACACCCGAAATGTTAACCCACATTTTCTCTTTACAGATGCTTATGCACCTGATGCATATTTCTAGCATTATCTGCTTGTATTTCAGAATTTGCAGGTTTTTTTTTCTTTTTATCACAACACTGAGTAACCATGTAAAAATCAAAATACTGTAGATGCTGGAAATCTGACCCCCCCCCCCCCCCCCCCCCCCCCACAAAAGGCTGTAAATACAGAAGAGGTCAGTCAGCACCTGTGGAGAGAACAGACAAGTTAGCATTTTGGGTGCAGAATCTTCTTCAGAACTGAAACATGAGACGGACAGGCAAATTAATACAATCACAAAAAGGGGATAATACTTACATAGATATATATTTAAGTATATACTTCCCACACTGCCATTATTCAGATTGTATTAATATACCTGTCTACCTCTTATTACAGTTCTGAAGGAGGATGTGTAAACAAAACGTCAACTTGTCTGTTCTATCCACAGATGCTGACTGACTTGCTCCCTGTTTCCAGCATTTTCTGACTAATCTTGATTGCGCAGGCTTGTAAACCAAGGAAGGGAACATCACAGGAAATAACGGAGAGCTGAAACCGAGAAGATGTAGCCACACTGAGAGGTCAGGTGGACAGAGGCTTCTATGACTTCCTGCTCACTTTACCTTTTTAAATCTGGTATCTTTTTTGTGCTTTTTTTTGCTTACTGCTATTTTTTTAATCTGTCTGTGATTTACTTTGAACTGATGAATTAGCCCGACTGTAACGGTTTTCCAGTTATTATGCATCTTCTACCGATAGTGAAGTTCATAAGTAAAACGTAATTTTTAACAAAACGTGTGCTCTGACATTTTAGATAATTCTATTCCAGGAAACTCTCGTTTAAACGGCACCTAAATATCCGGAATTCTCTAATAACCGGCAAAATTCATACTCCGAAAACAACACCTCAATAACCGTAAATGTTGCCAAGTGCAAGTCCGAGTCTCCCGCGGTGGCCGAGTTAGTCAGTGGGGGTAGTTCTCCAAACCGCCACTACTCGGCATCTTGGCGCTGTCGGAAGTCTCTGTAGGTGAGTACCCAATTATACTGCACATTTCTTGATTTTTTTATTTTTGTTTGTTTAAAAATAGCCTCGGTAGATATACCTCTCCGTTATCCGGAATTTTTAATCAACCGGCACCATCCCGGTCCCATCGGTGCCGGATACGAAAGAGTTTCCTGTAATATTATCAGTGGACCACCTATTAGTTCAATACCCCCACTGCAAGGTATCACTTGCCAATTTTTGTGACTCAAATTTGAATGTCTCAGCATTAGTTATTCAATGTGGCACTGAAAAAATTAATCCTCCTTTCGTTTCCTTTTCATTTCTTGTACATTAGAATCTGCCAGCCAATTACCTTCTAGTTTAGATCATGTACTCAAACACTAGTGGGTCTTAAAACCCATAAGTCTTCCAACTCAGAAGTGAGAGTATTCCCAATGAGCCAAACTAAACATCCTTAAAAGAAAAATATTTTTGTATTTATAGATGCTACAGTATAGCTCACTTACAATTTACCTTAGATTTTGCCAAATAGTTTCATTATATGTACCACAATTGTATTCAACGATCAGTTACCATAAAATTCTTGCCTCCTTTCCATACCACAGTAATTTATCAAAATAATCCATTTGATTCCACTGATCAAAATAGTCCAGTTTACTTCTGCCATTACTGAGGATTGTCTCAGGTTTATTACAGCCACAATAGCCAAAAACGATTACTCGCTTTGTTGAGGAAGGACTCTGTTCAAATTTAAATAATGAATCAAATAATTAGAACAGAAAATCCAAATGTGTAATTGAATGCTTTGAATGTAAATAGTGGTTCTCGACTGTCAGATTAAGCTATTATAGGACTTAAATTCTGTGAGGGGCTCACCTTAATATTATTGGGTTGTGGAACCTATCTAAAACTGCAGCTTATAGTTATCATTTTAAAAAGGCTTCTTTATTACCCCATCAGAAAATATATCTTCACAAATATATAAAAGCATGTACATAGGCAATTCATCCCTCCTCCATCGCATACTAATGTTTTTGTGAATATGATGAACATAATGAATGCTTATTTCTATCATACATGTAAAATATGTCCACAGTCCTCAAACACTTTTCTAGTGAGTAACAAGTCTGAAAAAATGCTGTAATCAGGTCTTCGTAAATAGCTAAAATATCGCTAACCAGTGGAAAACAAAACAGGAGTTAAAACAGATATTTGTTTTGACAACATAGTCAAAATCATTGATGGTTACATCTTATTACCAGACAGTATTTAGCCAATCTCTCATGGTGTTGCTCAGGGGTAACACTGTTTCTAACAATAGAAGCAACATACCATGTAATGGACAATGCATTATTCAATTCCTAAGGTAGAGCTGTATGTATCTGGTGTATTTCTTTAACGCAACATGGTCTAATTATCGTGAAGAGACATAGTTTGAGGTCAATTAGGGGATAATTACTGGTAAGCAGATGCTGAGGTGAATCAGACGGTATGCTCTATTGCTCAGGAAATTTCTCTGAAACTGGCAAAAAAACTGTTTTCTTTCTCTGTATTTGTACATTTTTATGTGTGACACAGAAATGTGCTTGTCTGGCAAAGTGTGAGACCTGAAGTATGATGGATGGGTTTCATATATATTTTCTTATTCCCTAAAACTGTTAATTAATAACATCAAGTAGTAATAATTATCTGCCATTCATGGATGTTGCCTCTTTCCTGCTGAATTTTCTGTAATGACGCTGGATAAGAAAAGGTAATTAGCTATTTGCAAAAACTATTTTTCATACATTGAGGATATGGTAATGTCTATATATATATATATAATCTATTTCTAATATATACTAATAGTTCACCCATGACTTTGTTCATGCCAAACGGAGGATATATTGCTTTATAATAGTAGGAGTATCCTGTTATACTATATAATACAATACCATACAGTAACCCATTCCTTGGGAATAAGACTAAAATTGATAATTTTCAATTCAAAATAACAAAAGTTTCTTAGGAATTGAATGGTTCCGTCAACACTATAGTTAAGAGAAATCCATACAGGAAATCAGTGTAATGTTAAACAGTTAAAAGATGAACCATGCAATATTGGTAGAGTATTTGGGAGTGAAACTTTGGCAGGGGCGTGAAACGGGTGGATCGGCCGCCTGTTAAATTCGCTGCCTGATTTTCCTGTCCATTGAAGTCAATGAAAAGGAAAATTGGGTGGGGTGTGTACTGCCCATTTTATGCTCCCATCAAAGTTGAATTTCACCCCCTTTATATCAAATTTATTTATACTATCAAATCTCTCATAGCATTGCTCACTGTAAGTTGGAGGATTTGCTGTTTTATAAAGGAAGAAACATTATACCACGTAACACACAACATATTATTCTGCAGTAAAGGTGGATATGTATGTAATCTAGCCTGTCTCATTGAAGCCATAGGTCTACTGCTGTAAATAGAGACATCCTGAAGTCAATTAGAGGCGATTATTGTTTTTTGATAGATTAGTAGCTCCTTGGTAAACATCAATGCCACTTCCCAAGGTGAGAAAAAAAGAGAGCAGAAAGTACTGGCTTTTGTTTTCTCTTTTTTAATATATTTGACCCTTTGAAGTGTGATATCTCAAGTGTGATATCCGAAGTGTGTCAGACGTGCAGTGGATGTAGGACGTTTTTATATATACTAGCAGATCTCCCGTGTCATTGATTATCAAATGATATATCATTGTACATCAAATGATATGTTGTTTTATAATGTAATGCACAAAGTATTATTCTGCTGCTAAGATGGAGCCTTTAAATTGGCCTGTCTCTTTCGGACTACAATTATTATAAATGAACACTGCCTGAGATTACTTGGGGATTAATTGTTGTTTCATCAGGGAACTGTGCAGATTAGAATATGTTTGCCAATTTCAGAATGCAGATCAGAAGCATCCGTTTAATATTGTTTCGCATCTGTCGGATGAGACGTTAAACCAAGGCTCTCTCAGGTGGGCGTAAAAGATCCCATGACACTATTTCGAAGAAGAGCAGGGGAGTTATCCCCAGTGTCCCGGCCAATATCTATCCCTCAATCAACTTCTAAAACAGATTATCTGGTCATTATCACATTGCTGTTTGTGGGAGCTTGCTGTGCGCAAATTGGCTGCCGCGTTTCCCACGTTACAACAGTGACTACACTTCAGAAAAGTACTTCACTTGCTGTAAAGCGCTTTGGGACGTCTGGCGTCCGTGAAAGGCGCCATATAAATTCAAGTCTTTCTTCCTTCTTTCTTTCTGTAACAAATTGTGACATCTGAAATGTGACATCTGGAGTGTGATGCCTGTATGTGCCAATGCACCTTTTTAATATTTTATTAGTGAACCTCCCACGGCATTCATCACTGTAAGTCATACAACTGCGCGGTTTATAAGGTCAGGAGTTCGATACCATGTTAAATGTAGATGTGTCTCCCTTTAAGGTTACAAAATCTAACTGCTGTCAAGTAAACATTTAGACACCCAGTCCCCACTTACATTTTGCCAGCGAGCTGAGCACACAATATGGCTGCCCCACTGCAGCTCGCCGGTCCTGGAAGGACAGATAATCAACCGGATCCCATGCTGAGCCAGCCAACAGTTGGAGCCTGGGGGAGCAGCAGGCAATCCCGGCGCAGGGAGGGCCTCGGACAAGCTGACAACGGTACAGATTTTTTTTTTTTAGCCCAGAAGGAGCACTCCTGCTCCTCTTACCTCACCAAAAAAGAAATTAGACATTTCCTGCCCAGTTTTGTGAGCAGCCTCCAGCAGTCCATTTGAGGCTAACCCACTCACCACCCGGTACAAAAGCACAGAGTATGCACCGTGCACGCTCTGCCCACTTGTACCTTGAAACTGCAATCGGGATCCAATGTACATCATAGGATCCTGATTTGTACATTTTAATGAGGTTCCTGCCTGTTTCAGGTGGCCACCTGGGTCACCCTTGTGAAGATCCCAGGCAAAATGTTGGCGGGCGGGATCAGAGTGGGAACGGGGTGGTAAGTGCAGCACTCTGATTTTAATGGTAGTACCGTCCCGTCCCCGCCAGGTGGACTGATTTAAAATTGGCCCTACTAGTTTTAATAGAAAAAATCATTTTGCTCATATAAAAAATTCAACATTTTTGGTTTACATTGGTATCTTGAGATTTTCACTCTCCAGAATCAAAAAGTAAATTAGTTGTTACCTTACTTAATGCAAATGTATAAACACATCTTATGTAAGCAGTGATTTGGTTTTGGAATTGTAACTGGAAACAATAGACAGAACAGTTATTTAGTGTCTCGCTGTCTGTATGTCTCTGTAAGCTTCTGCCTTTATCAGTTTGATATGCTTTCTAAAGTATAAAAGTCAATAGGTTTTACTTGAAACTTTAACTGAAAACCTTCTTAAATTCACCCTCCTATTTGTGTTCAAATTATTTTCTAAAACACACAGCTGAAATATTGTCATACATAAAGATATAACTTAATTTTTTCACTGAGAAAAAATAAGTAGGTTATTTTGGAATTTGATGAAAAACAAAGACAAACACAGGTGTGCAATCATTGCTCTCTATCTTTGAAGTGATCTTTAGCTGTTTCTGTTTGTTTCTTTCTTCCCCTCCCCCTCCCTCTCCAACAACCACTTTGCAGTTAAAAAAAAGTCAATTTCTACCTGAATGAAGCTATTGAAATTTGTCCTCTACCTTTTTGCAACTAATTTGGAAAATCAACCAAATTGATCGTTAAAAGCTGAAACGAAACACTTTTCCTGTTGGCTGACAAAATTCAATTGATGCATCCCAGGATACTGAGAACAGTGCACACACTCAGCCTGCAACAACTCTCTTCAGCGGAAGGATTAATAGCTTTGGGCAAAAATATCAGGTCAAAGGACAGGCTTTTGAGTAAGGCTGAGCATTTCAAGTAAAAATATTAATGAAGTTACTCAGATACAGAAAACAATTTTTTGGTTAGGTTTAATCATGTTATTGTGAAATGTGTAATTTTTCATGTCTTTATCATATTATGAACCTTATTTTGAATCCATATTTCACTTTGTGAAAAGGAAAAATGGCAGACAAAAGATTTTTGAAAGAGGATTTTGAGCAATTAATTCAGTTTCTTTATTTAACTGATTAGCAGAGTTTTCTGACTTTGAGTTTTGATTTGACACTGATATACACATATGAAATTTAACCCAAATTTGCACAATTAGCCTACGTCGAGCGTGACACCAGAATGTGGTGCAGGATATGTGATGTTCACATGACAGGAAGTGCACACAGAAACACTATTTCATATTAAAGATATGTATAGATTTAGATATTAATTGATTAGTGTCAGCCCTGGCTCACTAGTAGTACTGTTTTCTCTGAGCGAGAAGTTCAAGCCCCATTCCAGAGGTTGAGCATGTAATCTTGGCTGACAGTGAAGAAGTGCTGCACTGTTGGAAATGTGATCTTTCAAATGAGATGTTAAACCACCTGTCTGTTTTAGGTGGACATAAAAGATTCCTGGCAACATTTGAAGAAGAGTAAGGGAGTTCTTCTAGTGCCTTGGCCAATATTTATTCTTCAACCAACATCACTAAAACAGATTATCTGATCATTATCTCATTGCTGTTTGTGGAACTTTGCTGTTCACAAATTGGCTGCCGTGTTTCCCTACATCACAATAGTGAATACATTTCAAAAATACTTCATTGGCTGTGAAACACTTTGGCCGCGATTTTACGAATCTCAGTGCGTCCATGGTGGGTGACGCGGTGGCGGGTCTCGACTCCGCTGCTGTCTCCATCCCGGCCTCTGAAATGAATTTCCAATGATTGGGCTTGTTAAGCCCACCTAGCGCATTTCCCGGTCAATTAGAGGAAGCGGGTCTGGTGACGTCATTTGATGAAGTGTCATCAGCCGGCTTACTTAAAGAGACCATTTGATATTTGTGCTGTCAGTGTTCGACAGCATTGAGGTGCTGCAAACACTGACAATGACTGCACAAAGGCACAGGGCTGCACCCAGGCTCTCCCATGACTTCCTCCATATGGAGGAAGTCACAGCACACAGGGAGGTCCTCTTCTCTTCCAATGGGTGGAAGAGACCTCCCTAGGAGATCAACACAGCCTGATTGCACATTGCACAGGAGGGCACAAGCAGGGATGTGGTCAGGAGGACCTGGGTGCAGTGACGCAAACATTTCAATGATCTCAGTAGATCACAAAACGTTAGTACAAAGACACACTCAACCTCATCCTGCTGTGCCTCTCATCACATCCCCATCACTCTGTCTTCCCTACCCTACTCCTGCACATCCTTACTCACACCAACTTACCTTGCACCTCCACCCATCCCTCTCTCTCTATCTACATTATCACATCCCCATCTCACTAGCCACCCCTCACATTCACCCTCATCCGAGTGCAATCATACCAACTAACAACACACAAGGATAGGCGCTTGGGTGTTTTATGCAATGTTAATGTAAAGCTTCTGTTAATGTGGTGTCAAACATTGAAACCTTTATTTTCAACATTTTGCGTTCTTGGACAGATTTGTGTGCACCTTTAGAAATGGATTAGTGAGTTGCAGTGAATGATGAGACATAACGGTACCCCCCTGCAATGATGATGAGTGTGAAAGGAATGGCTTGGGCATTGTAGGGATACTTTATTGTGTTGGTGTGGGGTGGTGCCAACCTAGCGCATCATGTGGCAGCCAGGGTGTACAGCATCAAGTGAAGTAAATCTGGAATAACAACAGAAAATGCTGGAAACACTCAGCAGGTCAGGCAGCATCGAGGAGAGAGAAACAGAGTTAGCGTTTCGGGTCGCGGACCCTTCGTCAGACCTGGAAAAGGTTAGAGAAGTAACAGATTTTTAGGCAAGTGTGGGGCAGGGACAGGGAGGAGGGGAGGAAAGAACAAAGGGAGGGACAGTGATAGGCTGGAAGGCAGGAGAGATTGACTGACAAAAGGGATGATGGTGCAAGGCAAAAAGAGAAGGTAATGGGACAAGTTAAGAAACAAAAGATGACTCTAGATGAGGTGTAAATGGCAATGGCAGGATCATCAACAGCTACCATGTGAGAAAAAAAGGAAAAAAATATATAGGGGCCGAGGTTATCGTCTGAAATTGTTGAACTTGATACTGAGTCCAGAAGGCTGCAAAATGCCTAATCGAAAGATGAGGTGCTGTTCCTCGAGCTTACACTGAGCTTCGTTGGAACACTGTAAGAGGCCAAGGACAGAGAGATCAGAGTGGGAGTGGAGCGGAGAAGCTCAGGGTCACGCTTACGGACTGAATGGAGGTGTTTCGCAAAGTGGTCACCCAATCTGCGTTTGGTCTCCCCAATGTAGAGGAGACCGTAGCGTGAGAAGCAAATACGGTATACTAAATTGTAAGAAGTACAAGTAAATCGCTGTTTCACCTGGAAGGAGTGTTTGGGGCTCTGGACAATGAGAAGGGAGGAGGTGAAAGGGCAGGTGTTGTATCTCCTGCGCTTGCACGGGAAGGTGCTGGGCAAAGGGGAAGGGGTGTTGGGGGTGATAGAGGAGTGGACCAGGGTGTCGCGGAAGGAGTGGTCCCTTCGGAATGCTGAAAGGGGGGATGGGGAAGATGTGTTTGGTGGTGAGATCACACTGGAGGTGACAGAAATGGCGCAGGATGATCTGTTGAATGTGGAGGCTGGTGGGGTGAAAGGTGAGGACAAGGGGAACCCTATCGTGGTTCTGGGAGGGGAATGGGTGAAAGCAGAAGTGCGGGAAATGGAACGGACACGGTCGAGGGCCATGTCAACCACGGTAGAGGGGAATCCTTGGTTGAGGAAAAAGGAAGACATATCGGAAGCACTAGTATGGAAGGTGGCATCGTCAGAACAGATGTGGTGGAGACAGAGAAACTGGGAGAATGGAAGAGTCCTTACAGGAAGCGGGGTGGGAGGAAGTGTAGTCCAGGTAGCTGTGGGAGTCAGTGGGCTTATAGTGGATGTTGGTTGATCTGGCCATGGTGAGACCATCCCTGGCCTCCCGGGCAGCAATGTGGTCGGGTGCTGATGCCCTCTGTCCTGTGCAGCATCAGTTGATTGCGGAGAAGGAAGGTGTTGTTGTTGGTGCTGCTAGTGTGCCTGGTGATGCTGCTGTTGGGGCTGATCGTGGTGGGATTCTGAGGACCAAGGCGAGAGAGTTTCAAGGGCACCGATGTTGCTGGAATAGATGGCAGGTGAAGTAGAGATGACAGAAGCGATCTGGCAATGGTGGGAGAGGTAATGAGGTCAGACTAGATGGAGACTTGTGTAAAGACGTACAGCATCCTGAATCTGTAGTGGAAATGTAGTTTAGAGAAGCTGGTGGTTAAGGGAACAGATCTCAATCAGCTGGGAGCTTTGACTTGACATTTGAAGCTGTCAACTTATCAGCTGATTCAATGGCCACTGACCTCCCGCCTCAGCTTCACAGACGAGGTCTAGGCACAGCGAGAAACCAGTGGGCGACCTGTCAAATCCAAAAAGCTGGGAAAAAACCCACTGATAAGTGGCTGTAAACAAGCCACTAATGATTTTAATTGCCTCTCCCGCCGCTGCGTGTCGGGTCTGCTCAGCGCTGACAGACCTGACATTTGGTAAAGACGCGTGGCGGTAGGTTCACAGCGGGGTCCCGACCCGCTGGGGGAAAAAAAACACTTTCCCACCCGACCCGCCACCAATCGCAACTGCTGACCCCCCCCCCCTGCAAAATCCAACCTTTTGAGAGATCCTGAGGTCATGAAAGGCGTTATATATGAATGCAAGTTTTTTCTTTCTTTAGCTATTATTACATCTCTATTATTGTTACTGATGTCACTGCAATCTATTTTGAATTTTAGTATAGTGACATAGATAAAATATAAATGTTCCATTTTATTCAACAAATTTAATGTTTTGTACTATTTCAAAAGGTCAATAAACAAAATTTTAAAATATAGATAATCAGTTCTTTGTGAAGTTTTTATTAATCACGCAACTTCAATTTCTGGCGATGAACTGTGGCTGGTATGGCTAACTGTAATACAACATTGCATGAACATTCTCAGTGGAAATCTGCATCAGGACCTACTCCTCTGGAATGATGCCAGGAGCAGAGTTGGAACACTTGATGCTGTGCTATCTAGCCAGAGAAAAAAGGAGGCCAGGACCTGGAGCCACTACTGCCAGATTTCATAAGAGCTTGTCAGGTTGGGCCCAACAGTGGCACCTGCAATGAGGTCACACCATGCTTCAGGCCCAAAGAAGAAATCCTATGCCAAACAGTAAGAACTCTGCAACAGAGTAGCATGCAAATCCTAGGTTTCTATGAGTGGGACAGGCCTGGTAGCAGCATCAATAGATGTCTTATGAGAGCTGCATTATCCAGTGTGCAAGAAGGACAGAAAGAAATCAATAGAGCATGCTTTGTGTGAAATTTGGCACATAAATTTACTTTGTGCCGTCTGGACACGCAGGCGTGTTGCTTTCTCGCATTCTATGAATGAGCACTAGATGCAGAAGTTTTAGTTATATACACTTTCATCCAACTAGTGTACCTGTGCATTTAAGAAAGTTATCCCTGCCTCTGCATTAAGTTGGTGATGTGAGAATCAAAACTATCCAGTAAGTCAGCTGCAGGATAAAGAAGAATTTATTAACGAAATGTAGCTGTACTAGTCATTTCACGGCTCATTACAGGTTTTATTGCACCTCAAATACACCCTATGAATGTAGTCATTTGTAATAACATTTTTTAAATAAACATGAATATATGTGTATAAAAATGTATATCATTTAGGGTTTCATGTTCAATTTGACATCAGAGCATAAGTTGACAATTATGTTTTCCATCTCACTCTGATTAACAAAATATATGCAAAGAAGATGAGAAAATGATATATCCAGATAGTCTGTACTGAAAATAAGAAAGCTACAACAAAGCAGCATATTAAGGGCAGAGATGCTGAGAATAAAGGTCGAGTAGAATGAGTGATACTTAATTTTTATGCAGTAACCTTTAGTAAACAGAGGGACTCTAGTGCGCCAGCTCCCGTTTTATATCAAATGTTTTCTAAATTATATTTTACATGATTTTACTTAGCAGTTTTCCAAGCTGCATGAAGCACTCCCATTACTAATCGTGGATCTAAATAAATGCAACAACAACTTATATTTATATAATATAATACATTATGCAAGGATCATAGAACACAGTGTGTTTGCTTGTTATGCTGTGTGCAATATATTGTTTAAGCACAAGTATTTGTTATATGACTTGCTCCTGTGTTCCCAAATTTGTTGTTTCTATAATCAGATTAATTTTAATGACAGTGTCATGAAGGTAGCATTATTTTTACACATTGAGACAGTTAATAAAATTATGTCAAGGCAAATAGGATTCATCTGGCTAAGTGTATTATGATATCCCATTAGATATGTGTTTCATCACCACTTTGTTTGTTTTACTGTATCCATGACAATAATCTACCTTCTAGTGTTCAATCACATATCTGGACTCTAATTAGCTGAAGTTATTCATTAGTACTAACAACTGTTCTTGGTGGTTTTGGGAAATGCTTGCAATTCTATTTTGCTGTGGAACATACTGTAGTGTTACTCCTTGACATGACAATAGTAACTCATTTATAAACAGTATGGATTCCTCAGGCAGGTCTGAGACTATCCTAGACCATATTTATTCCTATCGGAAGTGCAAATTTCATTATGCCCAAGTCCAGATTTTTTTCTTGCTTGCTTTAGCCTCATACTGGAAGTTAGGGCAATATCTTCAAAGAGTAGTTGAAACAGACAACTTGAGTATGCCCTTGAAACTGGATTCGAATCCCTGTTGAGTACTAATCCGTCTGTATGGAATGGCTTTAACTGATCTGACATTAGCAAAATAAAGGTATTTGAAAAGGAGGTAGAAACAGTAATCTTGGCTCTTCATGTACCTGCAATACAGATTCCATGTGCAGCTAATAAAATTTGAATCCAGCTCTAAACTTTAAAATAATAGATTTATGTGAAATGCAGCTCTAGCGAAAACTGTCTCAAGAGACTTCTTGCACAGTATGATTACCTGGCTCTAGTGACCAATATCAGTATCAATAACAATGATTCTGACTTAAACCTGTATTCAGAGACCAGCTGCCTATAATCATCACTTGAAGACAATGGGATTCACACTAAATTCCAAAAGTGGTGAGTGATACTTGAAAACCAGTAGAATTTGCAGAAAAAAGGTGAATATGCACAAATATTTTCTAACTTATACTGGTATTGGTCCAAAAGAAACTCAAAGCAATTTCTGTTTGTTTTTGTTTTTTATTATTAGTCATGTTGCTTTGCCACAATATTTATTTCCGGATGTAGTACCAATAAGCTGGCCCTCTGGGGTAAACAGGAAGCAAGCAGGGTAATTTCCTGCCCTTCTAAGAGAACACTGGATGCCAGATCCCCGCTGGCATTAGTCTGCATGCATAACTAGATAATTTTAAAATATGCATTGTGTGACCTACCTGCTTTGTGCTTGATTAGAATTCATACTACTTTGTAATACTTAATCTAAGAAAAGAAATGACTGAATACATGCCCATGCTTATAGTACATTTCCTAGATACCAATTGCAAGTGAAATATTAATTTTATTTTAATCCATTGGTTATATCTCCAAACTATATGAAACCACCTCAATCCATTTAAAATATAAATCTGACAGCTAATATATTTAAATTATTACTCTGTATATTTTATAGTGCATTTTAAATAACTTTGATACATGTCAAAACTGTGAACATTTTTTCATTAATAGGACTGTAATGTTTTAAGTTGATGTTAAAAGGCTATCATTATAGGAAGCGAGATACATCCTTCAGTTTTATTTAAAAAAATATACCGAATGTGTTTGATTCTGAAAAAGTTAAAAAAAATGCTCTAGCCAAGTTACTGCACTGTGTTAAATAGGTTCCTTTGATTGCGAATTATAATAATAAGACTGTTCGATTAGTTGTGTACTTAATCCTCACACTGAGCCGAAGATAATGGATATTGCGTTAAAATATGTTTTCAGATTTACCGCCTAACAATAAAATGAACAAGTGCTTAAAGCTTTACCTTGAGCCTTTCGGATACCCCGTCGTTGAAGCTGATTGTGAATTCAGCTATTTTCGGTACCCGCAGCTTCCCTTTGTTCTTTTGATCCGACTGGAATTCGGTTCTCGTTTTCACCACAACCTATGAGACAAGAAAATCAGGGCGTGTCGGTCTTTCTAACCTGTAAGGTTAGTCGTAACAATTACTGAAAATATTTAATTAAATGTAAAATTATGCCATCGTAGAAATGCAGCGCGCATTATAATATATTCTGCAAATTTATCTTTAATCCACACTCTCCTGCCCCACCCCATTCCCTTCTGCAGACGCGTTCTTCCACTGTTTATTCATTGGGGTCAGCACCTAATAACCTGATGTGTTGTTTCAGTCAATTTACATTAATCTTTACTTAACTTTTGATTGACCCGTAGCAGCCCCGGAAAAATTGAACACGTCCGTGGCTACTTGGAATAGCTAAATAGTCAAAATAAACTCCCGGAAAATGTTTTATTCTTTCTATATATTGTGAATTTGTCGAAATAAATAACTATTCGTGAAAGAATACCTTTGGCTCAAATGCTGTGTGTGTGTTTGTAGTGTCATTAAAGCGGACGTATTGTTTCAGTTTTACCAGTGAGTTGACTGAAGTAGCCCAGTACCTTGTCTGGAGCAGGGAACTGCAGATGATTCACATCCAAGGGTGTGATCAAGGGGACGGTATGAAAATTATCATCACTACAAGATTGCTTGGTATTTTTTTCATTCAAGTTACTCCCCAGCTTCACCATTATTCACGAGGATGGTTGCTTAACGTGCTTTCCAAAACCTGCAACAACAAAAAAGAGAGGGGGACAGTGTTTTGACACAGGGAAGAAAGAACCTTCAGAAAAGAAAATCTTCCAAGAGCATCTCCTTTTTAGTCCACGCTGTGAATTCAGTACAATGCCATCATACAGGATTTGGCAAGGACGAGGTTGGAATACTAATGGACCCCTTTCGTGCTCATACTGTGATAAATCCCAAAGCGATTTATAAAGCACCATATGTTAAATAAAACAATATAATTTAACCCTCACAGTCACCGCAACATCACAGATGCGTCCCAGGCTCAAAACTGATAGGTGTCAGCCAGTGTAAAAAACAAGATAGGAATATTCTATATAGGAATATAGATAACAGGATTATGTGCATTTCAATATGAATAGCGGAAAAAATGCACTATTGAATTCATTTCGTTCCCCGTATGATGTTTACGAAGTAAAATGGAAAGCAGCATTCGCATTTTCGTTTCTGGGGAGCTGCACTCCATGCGATGACTGCATTGTTATCGATACATCGCCTTAAAGATTTCACGTTAAGATTCCTTACAACTTGAAGAATTGTTGAGAATTACATTTCCAATAGGATAGAAAGGAGAACAAACACGCATGCCTCCCCTTTCCCAAAGTATTTTTAAAAAACACGCATAAAGTGGATGAGCACATCCCATAGCCATTTTTCTGTTGTCCTTGGTGCCGTACCATCAGCACAGCACCTGCTCTGATCCGGCGTCCGCGGTGTTATCATTTATACTTGCCTCATTTGCAACACGACGATTATTAATCACAAATAAAAAATGCTATTGTTCTGCAATAGGTCAACGCCAGCCGTTACAGTACATTTTTTAACGCGGATCAACTTATTACTCAAACACCATACACGTTGGAAATGCCAATCGAATGTTCTCTTTTTGGAGATACGTGACGTCCGTTGAAAACCGGACCGTCCGAAGTACGTACGAGAAAATGTGTAAAGTGGTTTTACTCCTTATGCTCCTTTGATCTATACTTACAGAATAGGTGATTTTACCTTTACAAAAAGCACCTGATGTCACAAGATGGCGTTTTGGTAAGGGAGGATTTTGCAGTAGATTCTGACCAGAGAGCGCTCCTGCCGCAGACTGAGCAGGTTTGGAGCTGAAAGTGAAAGCTCCGTGCGCTGCGGGATACTGACGTCCAACCCAGAGCCCTTAATGCTCCACTCTGCATTGTACAAACAACGCCGCCTACTGCATTTACTAGCAAAACTCTGCGACTAAATGTATCGAAACAATTACTGTCTTTTTTAATTTAAAAAATCACAATATTTCAAAACTGTAGTTTAGTGAGAGTCCTCATTTCCTTAAATGTTTAAAAGAAAACTTTTCTAAATTGTCAAGTGTGTGTTGCTTCAGGATAATTGCAACGACCTACCCTGTTTTGGGGGATATTAAACAATTAGAAAAAGAGGGAAATACAGGTTTAGTGAAGTAAGAATTATAAATTAGGGCAAAATAAGTGGTAAATAAACTCTAATGCCCCAAATAACAACGTATGCATCGCCACCCATTCCCTTTTTTGAGACTGACTTACAGCTTCAACCAGTTGAAAGCAGAACAAGGTATTTCTTTCATAGAGGGCATATGATGGCAACTAATAGTTGTTCGCCCAAGTGAAGGCTTGACTAGGATTCAGCAGTGACCCGGAAGCCAGTGAATATTGAGATCTAACCAAGTTTTACTTTTGACTAACCACCAGTCCTATGTTTGAAACAAAAAACTGCACCGCCCCTCCCCACCCCCTCCTCTTCTTCAAAATGTGAAAGGGATGCCAAAAGTTAATATACACAGACACAAGTCCACTTTTTACATCCTTATATGTCTAAGGATGTGGAGTCCTTAGTTAGCAATCTTTTCAATTCATACTCATCCTCAACAGGCATCACAACTGAAGCCACAATCTCACCCTGCCCTGATCTGTCTAAGTTTGGACTTTTGTCTCCATCGCTCATGGCTGTAATGTTAGCTCATCTGGCAAGAATTTTACCATTTTTCAGATATTAAATCAAAAAGAAAAACATTTTACATTCTATATATATTTATGTACATTTCAGATGTATATGGGGTACTTAGGTAGGTTTAAGCCTACTCCAATTCCTATATAAACTTGTGACAAGCATAAACCGATTTGGCACCGCATAGACATCTGCATATTCAATCTGACCATCTGTACGAAGAACGTCTGAAATTCCAAGCAATGCATTGACGGCTTAGTGTTTAAACTGCACAGGGACCAACTTTTCATCAAGAGCATTTTAAGATAGTCCCAAATGTTCTTGTAGACAGGTTTCATTGTTCACATAAAGATTTGGGAAGAAACTGCCTTTTAAGGTGGTTCGGCGAGAAATTGGGCTCATTAGCACCGGTTTTTGGGCGCTACAAGTGCCCTTAGAGCTCCAAAATTACGTCCATGGTGTGCGCGCACACTTGTGAGGCGAATCGCACCATCGCCATATTGGTGCAGGCATTAGCACATGCACAGTGAACATCCGCTGGAAGTATGCAGAGCAGGCAGATCATGACATCAATCAATGTGCAATGCTGATTTGACGCCAGCGGTGCTATTTTGGAGCTCAACACTCCAACCAATGCCTTCACTTAACCTCGCAGAACTGAACACATGTTCAGCATCAGGAAGGACCCCCACCAGCTCAATTAAAAGGGATCATCAACTACTTACCGGTTACTTGCTGGTTGATTTCTTCTGGCTGTTGCTATGATTCTACAAGTGTTTGGTGCTTTCTGTAGTTGCTTCAAGTATAAAGTCTACAGGGTGTGGTGTGGCAGGTGCTGGAGGACTTTTTGCTAACTTCAAGGCTTCTGCACAAATCAGTTGCTCCCAGACATGGGTGCACTAGTAGGCAGTACCCTTGGAATACAGCATGACTGGGAGAATGAACAGAGGCCATGCAGAGCACGACAATTTGCCGAAAGAGGAAGGAGGAGGAGAAGGGCTCTCAGCAGGAGGCCATATCCACCCAGGGTGCTCAGGGAGCAATTCTCCTACCTGAACCTCAGCGAGGAACAATGGTCGGAATTCTCCAGGGTCCATGCGGGCGCAATCGGAGGCGGGTTGGGTTGGAAAGTTGACATTTCTTGGAGTGGATCCCACCCCCACGCGCCTTTCCCTTGGGCAAGTCTGTTAGCGCAGCAGCGACCTGACCAGCAGAGGCGGGTGTCCCAATTTAAAGGATTATTAGCTTGTTGTCAGACCATTAGGAGTCTTTTTAATCTTACCTTCCCAATTTCACTGGATGCCCACGGGACCCACGCTGCTCGGGAACCACGTCTGTCAACCTGAGTTGGGAGTTCAATGGCCATTGATCCAGTTGATTAGTTGACAGCATCAAATGTAGTATAAAAGCTTCCACCTCACAGCTGATCACTTTCCTCAGGCAGAAGCTGTTGCTGACTGCATTCCCAGCACAGATTGCGCTTTCTGCAGGCTGCAAGTCTTTCTAGCAAAGTCTCCATTCAGTGTCACCTCATTGGAAAAACTCTCTTACCATTGACAGATTGCATCTGTCATCTCTACTGACCTGCCATCTATTCCATCAGCATGGGTGCCATTTAAACTGTCTCACCTTGGTCCTCAGAATCTCACCACGATCAGCCCCAACACCAGCAACACCAGGCACACCAGCAGCACCAACACCAGCACCACCAACCTTCTCATCAATGTCCTGATGCTGCGCAGGACAGAGGGCATCAGCGTAGGGCTGCACTGCGCTGGAGGCGATACCCGCAACACAGGTTATACAGGCAGAGGATGAGCTTCCTTAACATGACTGAGCAGCAGTGCCAAAGGAGGCTCAGAATATCGCGCCAGGTCATCGCAGACATTTTCACATTTTTGGAGCAAGACCTGTAGCCCAGAGGAGCGGGTGGACACGCCTTACCAGTGGCTGTCAAAGTCACCAGCGCCCTCAACTTCTTCGCCTCAGGCTGCAGCAGACATTTGCAGCATCTCGTAGTTGGCCGCCCACAGATGCATCACACAGGTCACCGATGCCCTCTTTGACAAGTTGACAAGTCAGCCAATTATATTAACTTTGCCACTGATGAAGCCAGTGTTACTGAATGGGAGCTCGGCTTTCCCACTCTGGCTGGCTTCCCATGGGTGCAGGGCATCATTGACTGCACACATGTGGCCATCAGGGCACCCCATCATAACCCAGGAGTCAACTGCAAGGGCTTCCACTCCCTTAATGTGCAACTGGTCTGCAACCATAGGAGATCATCATGCATGTGTGTGACAAATTCCCTGGCAGCTGCCATGACTTTTTCGTCCTTTGCCAGTCCAGCCTCCCTCAGCTCTTCGCACCTCCAAACAAACTTTCTGGCTGGATGCATGGAGACAAGGGCTATCCACTGAAGACATGGCTCATGACACCCTTGAGGAGGTTAAGTACTGAGGCCGAGGAGAGATATAATGAAAGCCACATCTCAACCAGATGTGTCATAGAGCAGACAATAGAAATGCTCAAAATGTGCTTCAGATGCCTTGACAGATCTGGAGGAGCGCTTCAGTGTGCACCAGCCAGGGTCTCCAGAATCGCCGTGGTCTGCTGCGCCCTGCACAACATATTGCAGCAATGAGCATTAGTGCTGCATGAGGAACAAAGCACTGAGCGCACAGCCTCTTCAGAGGAGGAGGAGGAGCAGGAGGAGGAGGAGAAGCATCAGCTGGAAGACGAGGAGGAGCAAAAGCTGGGGGAACCTGCAGTGCAGAAGGCACCAGCACTCAAGCACATTGCTGCCTGGGAGGACGGGGATGGCCTCATCATGGCCGGATTTACTTAACTTTATGCAGTACACCCATATGGCTGCCACATGCTTCGCCAGGTTGGCAACACCCCACAGCCACACCATAAAGAATCCCTACAAAGCAATTCATTCCTTTCACAGTCACCACCATTGCTGGAGGTAACGTTATGTCTGACCCTTCACTCCAACTAACTAAGTCACTTCCAAAGGTGCACACAAATTTGTCCAAGACCGGAAAGTTTTGAAAATAAAGAAATTTATGGTTCACATGACATTAACTGAAACTTCACATTAACATTGAATAAAACACCCAAGTGGCTACCTTTGTGAATCTACTCATGTGGCATCTTTCTCTTCTGCGTGCTTCTACATGGTGCTACCCATGTGGCTTCAGCAGAGGTAGAGGCAGCCTGCTCACTTCCCTGCTGCGACTGCTTAGACACTTTTGGCAGTCATCCTCTGGGTTTTGGAGCCTCTGATGGCCCCACCAAAGTCTGCTCCTCCTGCGACTGTGCAGGGGCAGACTCGGCCATCGCTGTCTAGGGAGGCATCTGGGCTCTGATTGAGGGGGTGGCAATAGGGGAGAAGTGTGAGCACTTTGAGGAGCCCACACTTCCATGTTCCCTCTCACCATCATCCCTCTCATGGGTCACCCGCACTTCCCAGCTAGCAAGGAGCTGGAGAGCATCTTGCTGCACAGCAGTGGGGCCATGAGGACCCACATCTACATTGACATCCCTCCTAGAGAGGAGGTCTATGAGCCTCTGCCATCTATTCTCCATAGATAACCATCTATCCTCCATAGATAGCCATCTATCCTCCATAGAGACCATGTGCCTCTGTGAGTGCCGCATTAGCTATTCCATGTAGGTGGCTATCCTATCCATGGAGGAGCCTACAGTCCCCATCACCTGCGACACAGTGGTACTCATGTTGGAGATGGACTCCTCCATTCTCTGAACATTTGCAGACATTGCACTCATAAAACCCATCAGAGCCTCCTGCACTTATTCCTGCAGCTCCAGGATCGCCCTCTTTCTGGATGGCCCCCGAGGCTCAGCATCTGCATGCTGCTGAGCAGAGCTGGGAGAGTCCTGCGCCCTCCGACAAGGATTCTCCACTGCTGTCCCTGTCTCCACCATCTGCTCTTGCTCGGTTGTGATTTGTGAGACACCAGGTGACAACACTACTCTATCTCGCGAGGGTCCCACCGAGGTGTGCGTCTTCTGTCTGGTGATGGTACGCCCTCAGAGGCTGGAGGCTCCTCTGAGGAGTCGTCTTCCTCTTGCTTCTGGACAGTGGGAGTGTGTGTGTGTGTTGGGGGGGGGGTGCTCTTGATGGACCTGTGGGAGAGTAAAGAGATGAGTTAGATATGTAGTGTCAGCTGTGGCTCAGTGGGTGGCACACTCGCCTCTGAGTCAAGAAGGTTTTGGGTTCAAGTCCCACTCCACGGACTTGAGCATATAAATCTAGGCTGACATTCCAGTGCACTGCTGAAGGAGTGCTGCACTGTTGGAGTGTGCTGTCTTTCAGATGAGATGTTAAACCGAGGCCCCGTCTGCTCCCTCAGGTGGACGTAAAAGATCCCATGGTACTATTTCGAAGAAGAGCAGGAAGAGTTATCTCCGGTGTCCTGGCCAATATTTATCCCTCAATCTACATAACAAAAACAGATTATCTGGTCATTATCACATTGCAGTCATCTTTGCTGGTCTGGGCAGCAGTGGAATTGTGCAGTGCAGTGACTGCACTATCCTAGATGAACCTTCAAATGCAATGTGGCCATGGCTCCTTTAAATATCCTGGCTGAAAACGTGTCATCGATGATGTCACCAGACCCGCACCATTTAATTGGGCCGGGTCACACGCAGGATGGGCTTAAAAGGCCCTATTGACGTAGTCATTTTGTGGAGCAGGATGGAAACCGGAACGGGCTCGCAATCCGTCACGTCGACCGCCCGCACCAGACCTGCCCAGGTAGGGAAAATTCTGGCTAATGTGTCAGATGTCTGCACTTCAGTAAGGATGTCCTCACTGAAATCTGCCAGTTGCTGCAGCCACAACTGCAAACTCAGATAAGGGCAAGGACCGCTTTATCAGTGGCTGTGAAGGTGACCGTGTCTGGTTCCTTCCAGGCTGGAGCTGGAGATATTTGCAAAATCTCACAGTTTGCTGTCCACTGATGCACAAGGGAATTCGCGCAAGGGAGGTCACTGAGGCTCTCTATTTAAAGAGAGCTAACTACATTTCATTCTCTCTTGCCAGAGACAAGCAGGCGGAGCGAGCTCATGGCTTAGGTAGGATTGCAGGTATCCCCATGGTGCAGGGTGCCATTGACTGCACGCACATCGCTTTGCAGGCGCTGCATGTCAACTCTGCCCTATACCAGAACCGAAAGGGATTTCACTCCCTCAACGTCCAGCTGGTGTGTGACCATACGTAGTGAATCATGCAGGTCAATGCCCAGTATGTTTGCAGCAGTCATGATGCCTTCATTCTTCGGCAGTCTGCTGTGCCAGTTACATTTGAGCCACCATGGCAAACCAAGGGGTGGCTGCTGTGCAAAGAGGACTATCCATTGACGACATGGCTGATGACTCCGGTGCGTAACCCATGCATACGTGTGCAGCATGCATACAATGAAAGCCATGCTGCCACACCAAATGTGATAGAGCAGACCACTGGTGTGCTGAAACATCGCTTCCACTGCCTGGACTGCTCTGGAGGAGCCCTGCAGTACTTGACAGAGCGGGTGTCAAGATTTGTGGTGGTCTGCTGCATGCTGCACAATCTCGCCATCATGAGGGCACAGCCCCTACCACCAGCTATATGGCGAGCAGCTGAGGAGCAGGAGCATGAGGAGGAGAAGGAAGAAGAGGAAGGGGACGAAGAGGAAGGGAGGAGGCAGCCCCTTTCTGGCCGGGCTGTCTGCGAAGGATTCATCCGAGTGAGATACCAGTAACTGCAACCCCAATTCACCATTCACCAACAGTCCCACGCCCTACCTTCCCTGTCAATGGTCATCACAGCTTCCGCTTGGCCACAATGCAAAAATAAAAGCCACCACAAAATAAACATTCCAAACCAGATTTAGAAATGAAATCATGCCATATTGCA
Organism: Squalus acanthias; assembly: GCA_030390025.1. Lineage (NCBI taxonomy): Eukaryota > Metazoa > Chordata > Chondrichthyes > Squaliformes > Squalidae > Squalus > Squalus acanthias. The sequence continues at coordinate 149,289,363 of CM059427.1, forward strand.
TACAAAAGTCAACTAATCACCCTTGTGCATTCCCTTAGTGCCTGTCTTCCGTGTGCACTTGCCTGTCCTAATGCTCCTACACAGTGCTACCCCAGTGGCTGCAGCATGGCTGGTGGAAGGCTGCTAACTTTCAGTGGAGAAGACTGCAAATGGCCTTGGAGGACAACCTTGAGCAGCTCTGGGCCTAGCAGGCCCAGCTGGCGACTACACCATCTCGACATGGACGGCAGCAATCTGGGCAGGCTGGCTGACAGGCAACAGCAGGGCACTAGCAGAGTGGCAGGATGAATGCTGTCATCCTGAGAGGACAGCAGGTTCGTCCTCCATGGAGCCACTGCCACTCCCTGGGGTGGCACCTCAGCAATTCTACTAATCTGTTGGAGGACAGACTACTGGACTGCTGTGACTTCCTGCAAGCTCCTTTGTACTGTAATCCACAGCCATGATGGCAGCAGTCTGAACTTGCATAGTAGCAAGCTGACCTTGCATGACAGAAGTCTGAGCTTCCACTGCAACACACAGATATTGGGTGGCTGCTGCTTGTGCTGCAATGGCAGCTGAGACATAAGCCATCAGACGCTACATCAAGGTTGGGTCCACAAGTGCGCGAACAGAGTTGGCCACCACTTCCATGTTGAAAAGGGTGGGCTCCAAGCTCTGCCCCTGTGCCAAGTTGGTGCTGGACTCCTCCATGCTCCTCGACATTGACCGCAGGCTTTCTGGCAGGCTTCCCAATGTACAATTTCATTGTGCATACCCATCAACATTCTTCTTAGGCTGTCCCATCAAAGTCCTCATCTGAGTCCTCATCAGCAGAACCCGTCTGCTACCTCACCCTCTTGTGCACTGGCACCTGCACTATCTTTGCCCCCTGCACTGACTGCAGCCCACTCATGCCTGGTGTCTCACCACATGCAGCTCCCACCTCTAATCTATCCTCTAAGATACACGCAGTGTCAGTATCTGAGCTGGTGGGTGCGAGTGTGAAAGCAAGTACAGTGTTGTGTCTTCATTATCACTCTCTTCTTTGTGTTCTTCCACTGCCTGACCAGGTTGCATCTCTTGGGTATCTGAAAGGAAAAAGGCAGAAGGGTAAGGTTGTGGTCTGGGGAGGGGGTGGGAAAGCATCTGCAGCTTGTAAATCAGAATAGACTGTGGGATGAGGGGGAAGTGAGATGTGAGAAGGAGGATTAGGTATGAGGATACTGTCATCTTCAATAGTTTCAGCCCCGCCGCTGGCCATGGCCTCAGCAATGGCCATCCCAATAATGGCCAGCACCGTCTCCTCCATGGGGGTTAGGTCATGCAGCTGCACCTCTCCCCCTCCAGTTAGCTCCTGCTGCCTCCGGTTGTGCACCACCTTGTCCTGCAAGAAAGAGGGAAGTGTGTCAGTGGGTGTCGTACAATCTGTTTGGGTGATGTGGCTGTCATGGTTGAACAGCTGGCAGTGTGTGCAAGCTGTGAGATGTGAGTGTGAGGCTTGCAGCAGTTTGTGAGGGTGAGGTGAAGCCTATGAATGTTAGTTATGAAGCCTAATTGATAGAGATTGTTGGTAGGTGAGTGCTGGGGGTGTGGTGATTTGAGCAGTGGCTAAGACTACTGGTGCAGTTGGTAAGATATTGCATTTGAAGATGCATTAACTGACCTTGACTACTCGTGTGAGGTCATTGAACTTCTTGCGGAACTGCATCCAGGTCCTCGGGGCTTGACTCCTGGCATTGACCTCCACAGCTATCTGCTCTCGCTGCCTTTTGACCGTGTGTCTGGAGGGCCTCCTTCCCCCCGGTGGTTACAAGACATCTCTCCTCCTTTCTACCTCCTTCACCAAGACCTCCAGTGCAGAGTCCGAAAACCTGCGCTCTCCCCTGTTGTGCCATTCCTCTTTCTTTCCTAAGTCAGAATCTCTTCAATCATGACGCCCAACTCCTGCTCCAGCCACAATACACCACCTGTTTAAGAGGTGCAGGCTAGCTTTTAGCAGTGCAGGCTAACTTTAAGTAGTGTTAGCCTCTCTTGATATTGGCCCCCTGTTGATGCATCCAGCCAATCAACAGGGCGTTTAGCGTTGGTTGGACGCAGAGATCATTCAAATGAGCAGGCAGCACAAAGTTGGCGTGCTGCTTGCATTGCAATCAACAGGTGTGGGTTAATCGCGCATTCCGATCCCCACACCCATTTTCAGGGGCTATCCAATTTAGCCCCTCGTTGTCTTCAGGTGGAAGCTTGATATTTTGAATGGAAACAGAAATCTAGTTGTGCAGCTCAGTGCCAAGTTTATTTGAATGTAGTGTCTGGAAACAATAAATCACTGCTTCTAAATACACATTTATTGCAAAAAAACAGACTCACCAATCGTAACATTCTCATTAAATTATGCTAATACTTACTCTTCTGAGCACAAATAACTTTTTTCCCTGTAAATCTTAAAAGTACTATAGGTTCTGTTTCTTTGTTGAACACAGGAAAACAGATTATGTCTGCCAACATAATGACGTTGTTTCTGAGTATCAGTATCACTGTATGATATATTGTGCACACACACATGCCTTGGAATAGTGTACATCAATAAAATGCATTGCACCTTAAACATAGTTTGTTTCAATAGCTATGCAAATTCTGCAATTGATTCACAGGTGAATGTATACCAGATTCAATTTTCTAGCAAACTTAACTGGATCATAACTAACTGGGACTCCTCTGGATTGCTGATCTACCAAGCTACATATGAAACCACAATCTACACAAACAGAAAGTAGAATTTATAAAATTTACTTAACATAAACAGCAGCTGAATTTAAAAATGCTCAGATATTTATATGTCATCCTCATTCTCTCCGTTCTCTTCATTTTAGAAGTAATTCATTCATATCAGTAAGGTGTACTTAATGTTTCCCTGGCTCATGGAGTACAGTGGTGTTTAAGAGTAGTATACTTTTAAACATCAATAAATTATTTCAAATAATTACAAGATGCAAAAATAATTTTACTATATATATAAATTATTGGGTCTATTTAGCATGTGATTATAAGGAAGTCGCAATGGACAGGAAGCTAGGTATCAAGAACATACAAACATTAGTAGTTCCAGAATATTGTTGTAATTGGTTATCTCCTACATTTTAAGTGAACAGAACTTGTAAGCCTTTGAAAAAAATCAATGTAGATGTTTGTAACACAAAATTAGCAATAGATACAATCACTTTAAAGGATTCAGACAAATAAAATGTAAAGGAAAATGCTTTAGATTGTGGAAAGTGGACCTTAAGAGATACAAAATTCACACTTACGGAGATCACAAAGCTTTTTCTTACTATAACGGAATTGGATATTGGAATTCTAAGAACATTTATATTTAAAATGCAGAGGGGGAGAAATTTGGTATTACTCTGTTTGGGGCGCAATTATCGGCCGGGCGCAAAGTTTAGCGCCTGGCGCTAATTATCACCTCCGACTGCAAACTTGGCTTCGATCGCCCTGGAGGTGATTGGAGCGCTAAATCAGGCACTACACACCTCTCTTAAGGCGCTAACGCCGAGGAGCGAGGCGCTACCTCAGAGCGCTGGCGAAGCTCATGTGATGTCAGTCAACAATGGAACACAGACACACTGGCACCGGCCAGTTCTGAAAGGGGAGGGTCGAACTTGCTCTCCATCCACACCCTGCTCATTGCAGCCTTGAATCTCGGCCTGGAGAGACCTGTACATCAAATCTGCTGGAAAGAACAATGGAGAGGCCCAGGGAAAGAGCTCAGAGTGCAGCCCCCATAATCTCTTCTAAATCGATGCAAGGAAGGTCAAATCAAAATGAATCTGCAAAGTGCTGCTCAGTACCCAAAACTCCTTCACACAGCATTGAAACTCTCCAGAAGTCTCCCTCTCTCTCTCTCAGAATGCGTGGTGCAAAAATGTCGCCGACAAAAAAAGGCAGGAAGCGGCCGCCTTTAATAGCGCTCCCCCAGTTCCTTCCCGACTGCAAAACGCTCCTCTCAACCTGTCATTGCTAGCGGCAGGCGGTAAGGCAGGGGGCGCCACTCAATATCCGGTCCGGGGCGCTACCGGGGCGTTGCACGCTCGACTGACGTCACGATCTGCGGGCGCAGGAGATCGTGGTGGTAGTGTTTACTGCCGCCGCAAAATATCTGGTCAATTTCGTGAGCGGCGCAAACATCGCTGCGCCCAGGGCGCTAGTTGCTTTGCGTCCCATTAGTGCCCTCTTAGGGCGCTAACGGGAGGCGCAAAGCAACCGAATTTTTCCCCCAAAGTTTGCTAAGCATTCTCACTAAATAAATCAGTTGTAAATACAATATTTTACATAGAAGGCTGCTAAATTGTGTCCAATAGCATACTCGGTCATTGGAGTAAAGACAAAGTAGAAGAGATTTCCATCCTACAAACAGATATAAACAGACCAGTCAGTATTGTGTCCCTAATTCCAAATTATCCTGGGCTCTCCTGGCGATGATTCCACTTCTGCGGATAGCCATGTGATGTAATTTGAAAAAGCCAAGAGTGGAATGAACATCATTTATTGGTGTGTGTCTTCATGAAAGGTTTGAATAGCAGATTAGACAGAACACTGTTAGCTATATTCGTGGTGCTTCAAGTAATTGAGCAGTCAAATCAGTGTCGTAGTTGGCAATAGGTTTCAATAGAACAAATTAATAAGTAAATTCTGTTCATTCAAGACATTCTTAGTCCACATTCTTCAAATTAAGTTCTTCACAAAGCAAATGTCATACATTCTGCTCTTCTGGATTATGATTTGAGCTGAAATACATACTATGATTGAATTTCTGCATTAAAAAGAATCATAACAAGAAACAGAATAAAGCTTTTACCCTATGGCAGAGAGAATTCAGGTAACCATTTTCAACATGGGACAAAAGGGTTTATTTGAAAAACAAAAATCAAATAGCACATTTCAATAATAAACAAATCTCTAAAGGGAGAGAAAAAAATTACACATTTCAGTTTGTGCTTAAATTGGCAATGCTGCATTTTGGCCTCAGCTAGCTGAAAACAACTGATAACAGATGGTATGGGCTGCTATATAGGCCACAGAATGAATAAGTCATGTGATAGGACTATGTGACAAACCCTTAAAGGAAAAGGCATTTGGAAAACCTTCCCTGAAGATTTACAACTGGTTTATTTTCTGTAAGATGGGGAGAATTTCATTCAATGAATGGTGTTGGTTACACCTTCAATAAATCATCTACCTTTATTCATTTAATTGCCTGAGTATAAATATGAGTATGACGCTGTTGAATATTGCAAATACCACACATTTTCCCAAGTAAATTACATTTATCCTGCAGCATACTTTAAACTGTATTTGCACATACTTCTGATAATCATATCATAGAAATTTACAGCACAGAAGGGGGCCATTCGGCCCATCTTGTCCGTGCCGGCCGACAAAGAGCTATCCACCCTAATCCCACTTTCCAGCACTTGGTCCGTAGCCTTGTAGGTTATGGCACTTCAAGTGCATATCCGAGTACTTTTTAACTGTGATGAGGGTCTCTGCCTCTACCACCCTTTCAGGCAGTGAGTTCCAGACGCCCACCACCCTCTGGGTGAAAAAATTTCTCCTCAAATCCCCTCTAAACTTCTGACCAATTACTTTAAATCTATGCCTCCTGGTTATTGACCCTTCTGCTAAGGGAAATAGGTCCTTCCTATCCACTCTATCTAGGCCCCTCATAATTTTATACACCTCAATTAGGTCTCCCCTCAGTTTCCTCTGTTCCAAAGAAAACAACCCTAGCCTATCCAATCTTTCCTCATAGCTAAAATTCCCCAGTCCAGGCAACATTCTCGTAAATCTCCTCTCCACCCACTCTAGTGCAATCATATCCTTCCTGTAATGTGGTGACCAGAACTGCACGCAGTATTCTAGCTGCAGCCTAACTAGTCTTTTATACAGTTCAAGCATAACCTCCCTGCTCTTATATTCTATGCCTCAGCTAATAAAGGCAAGTATCCCATATGCCTTCTTAACCACCTTATCTACCTGGCCTGCTACCTTCAGGGATCTGTGGACATGCACTCCAAGGTTCCTCTGATCTTCTGCACTTCTCAGTGTCCTACCATTTATAGTGTATTCCCTTGTCTTGGTAGCCCTCCCCAAATGCATTACCTCACACTTCTACAGATTGAATTCCATTTGCCACTGTTCTGCCCACCTGACCAGTCCATTGATATCTTCCTGCAGTCTGCAGCTTTCTTCCTCATTATCAACCACACGGCCAATTTTTGTATCATCTGCAAACTTCTTAATCATGCTTCCTACATTCAAGTCCAAATCATTGATATATACCACAAAAAGCAAAGGACCCAGTACTCAGCCCTATGGAACCCCACTGGAAACAGCCTTCCAATCACAAAAACACCCTTCGAGCCAATTTTGGATCCAACTTGCCACTTTGCCTTGGATCCCATAGGCTTTTACTTTTGTGAACAGTCTGCCATGCGGGACCTTATCAAAAGCCTTGCTAGGATCCATATAGACTACATCAAACGCACTACCCTCATCTACCCTCCTTGTTACCTCCTCAAAAAATTCAATCAAGTTAGTCAGACACGACTTTCCCTCAACAAATTCATGCTAACTGTCCTTGATTAATCCGTGTCTTTCTAAATGAAGATTTATCCTGTCCCTCAGAATTTTTTCCAATAATTTTCCCACCACCGAGGTTAGGCTGACTGGCCTGTAATTACTCGGTCTATCCCTTTCTCCCTTTGTAAACAACGGTACCATGTTAGCAGTCTTCCAGTCCTCCGGCACCACACCTGTAGCCAGAGAGGATTGGAAAATGATGGTCAGAGCCTCTGCTATTTCCTCTCTTACTTCTCTTAACAGTCTGGGATACATTTCATCCGGGCCTGGGGATTTATCCACTTTCAAAGATGCTAAACCCCTTAATACTTCCTCTTTCACTATGTTTATTTCATCTAATATTTCACACTCCTCCTCCCTGATTGCAATGTCTGCATCGTCCCTCTCTTTTGTGAAAACAGACACAAAGTATTCATTAAGAACCATACCCATGTCTTCCGCTTCCACACACAGGTTACATTTATGGTCCCTAATAAGCCCTACTTTAGTTATCCTCTTGCTCTTAATGTATTTATGAAACATCTTTGGGTTTTCTTTGATTTTACTTGCCAATATTTTTTCATGCCCTCTCTTTGCTTTCCTAATTTCCTTTTTGATTTCACCCCTACACTTTCTATACTCCTCTCGGCTTTCTGCAGTATTGAGTCCTCGGTATCTGTCATAAGCTTCCCTTTTTTTCTTTATCCTACCCTGTATGCCCCTTGACATCAAGGGAGCTCTAAATTTGTTAGTCCCACCCTTTTTCTTTAAGGGAACATACTTGCTCTGAACCCTCACTATCTCCTCCTTGAATGCCTCCCACTGCTCTGTTACTGATTTACCTTCAAGTTTCTGTCTCCAGTCCACTTTGGCTAAATCATCTCTCAGCTTAGTAAAATTAGCTTTTCCCCAATTGAGAACTTTTATTCCTGGTCCATTCTTGTCCTTTTCTATAACTACCCTAAATCTAACTGAATTATGATCACTACCACCAATATGCTCTCCCACTGATACCCTTTCCACCTGCCCAACTTCATTCCCTAAAACTAGGTCCAGAACCACCCCCTCTCTTGTTGGGCTTGCTACGTACTGGCTAAAAAAGTTCTCTTGAATGCATTTGAAGAATTCTGCTCCCTCTATGCCTTTCACACTAATTTTATCCCAGTTAATATTAGGGAAGTTGAAATCCCCTACTATTATTGCCCTATTTTTGCACGTCTCAGAAATTTGCCTACATATTTGCTCTTCTATCTCCCTCTGACTGTTCGGAGGTCTATAGTACACTCCCAGCAGTGTGATTGCCCCTTTTTTGTTTTTCAGTTCAACCCATATGGCCTTATTTGATGATCCTTCTAAGATATCCTCCCTCCTCTCATCTGAAAACCCTGTAACCAGGAATGTTGAGCTGCCATTCCTGCCCTTCTTTCAGCCATGTCTCAGTAATAGCTATAATATCATACTCCCACGTGTCTATCTGTGCCCTCAGCTAATCTGCTTTATTCCCTAGACTCCTTGCGTTGAAGTATATACCATTTAGCACTGCCAAATTCCCTTGTTGTCTATTTTCTAGCCTTTGTTTCCTCTGCCTACCAAACTCGCTTACTAATTTTCTGCCTTCCATTTCCAGCTTTGCTTCTCTCCCTTCTGCATCCACTCTCAGGTTCCCATCCCCCTACCAAGCTAGTCAAACCCTCGCCAACAGCACTAGCAAACCCCGCCGCGAGGATATTGGTTCCGGTCCGATTGAGGTGCGGCTTGTACAAGTCCCACCTCCCCCAGAAATGGTCCCAATGCCTCAGGAATCTAAAGCCTTCCCTCCTGCACCATCTCTCCAGCCATGCATTCATCTGCTCTATCCTCCTGTTTCTGTACTCACTAGCACGTGGCACCGGGAGTAATCCGGAGATTACTACCTTTGAGGTCCTGCTTTTTAATCTCTTTCCTAGCTCCCTAAAATCTGCCTGCAGGACCTCATCCCTCTTTCTACTTATGTCGTTGGTACCGATGTGGACTATGACCTCTGGCTGTTCACCCTCCCCCCTCAGAATGTCCTGCAGCCATTCAGTGACATCCTTGACCCTGGCACCAGGGAGGCAACATACTATCCTGGAGTCACGTCTACGGCCGCAGAAACGCCTGTCTATTCCCCTAACTATCGAATCCCCTACCACTATTGCTCTTCCACTCTTCTTCCTCCCCACCTGTGCAGCTGAGCCACCCATGGTGCTGTGGACTTGGCTCTGGCTGCACTCCCCAGAGGAACCATCGCCCTCATCAGTATCCAGAACTGAATACTGATTAGCGAGCGAGGTGCACTCAGGGGACTCCTGCACTACCTGCCTGGTCCTCCTCTTCTGTCTGGCGGTAACCCATTCCCTCTCTGCCTGCACGCTCTTAAGCTGTGGGGTGACCACCTCCAGAAACTTGCTATCCACGTAACTCTCAGCCTCGCGGATGCACTGCAGTGACTCCAGCCGCCGCTCGAGCTCCAAAACCCGGAGCTCGAGCTGCTGCAGCTGGCGACACTTCCCGCACACGTGGTCGTCCAGGCCATGAGAAGCGTCCAGGAGGTCCCACATGGCACAGGATGTACATTCCACGGGGCTGAGCTGCCCTGTCATGCTTCTATATAATATACTATGAACTACCTTGACAGAAATAAACTTAAAAACTTAACAAAAAACACTCACCAGCTACTCACCAATCAGCTCTCTCCCTCTATTAATAAGCTATGAACTACTTAGCAGAAATACACTTAAAATTTAACAAAAAACTTAACAGAAAATACCCACCAGCTACTCACCAATCAGCGTCACTTCTGAATTCTGATGTCACTCCTGTGTTGAGTTCCTCTCACCGACTCTGTGCCTCTCGCAGATCAGCCGCTCAGCTCCAGTCCCAGGCTTCCTCTCCGCGCTCCTTTTATCCTCCTCTCGCCGACTCTGTGCCTCTCGCAGGTCCACCGCGAGAGGCACAGAGTCAGCAGTGTTGAGAAAATTGTTGAAATCAGTTACAATTTTTACAGAAATTCACTGTATTAACAAATGAAAACCTGACTGACATATAGTTTACTTGTGTTTTTTTGATAATTTTTTGATTGCAGTAAATCCGTATTTATTATTGATTTCCATTTTTCTCTTGTTAAAAGATAAAATTGAAGTAAAATTGGGTGCAGCAACACAAAGCAAAGCATTGTTGTTTCATCCGTGATTGGGCAGTTTGGTTTGATTTGATAGAATGATGCTTGCTTTATATTGCTGTTGAGCTAAATAAAAATAATTTTACTTTGCAGAGTTATTGGGGGTAATGTTGACTTTGGGCGATAATGTAAAACACACGATATTGGTTTGGCCATCCGTTAAACACCTCTCCTGATTTTTAATTCCATTGAAGCTAATAGATACAGAAATCATGAGAGTTATTTAAGCTGAGACTGGGCTGATATCGCGCAATTTACACGATCGCCCAAAGTCAAAATGATCCCCATTCTCATAAATTTAATGTGCAAAACATAGGTACCACAGGCAAATATGTTGCTAAGATTATTTTAATCTTTTCTTATTTTCATTGTCTTATTGGTGTTATCAGAATAAATATCGGACGAAAAATTTGGCACCATTTTTGGGTGCTACAGGTGCCGTTTTATGCCAAAAATTGTGGTGCGTGCTGTGCCGGACGCCATCTTGGCGAGGGAGGTAGGGCAGGCATTAGGAGCGTGCGTCGGAAGTATGCAGGGTGCGCAGAACGTGACGTCAATCACCGTGCAATGCTGATTTGACGGCAGCACTGCCATTTTCATCATCGACACTGGAGCTAACGTCCTGTCTTAACCTCGCACAGCTGAACATGTGTTCAGCAACAGCAAATACCAGCGTTATTTAAAGGGATCAGCAACTACTCTAAGGTTAGTTGCTTATTGATTTCTATTGGCTCTGTGTAAGTTTGTGGAACTGTTTGGAGCTTTCCAAAGTTGTTTAAAGTTTGTGAGGTGACAGGGAGTCGTGCTGCAAGTGGAGAAGGCCTTGCTTCTGACTTCAAAGGTTCTGGTCAGACCACTTGCTCCCGGTCATGGGTGCTCTAGTTGTCATCCCCCTTGGCCTGCAGCATGACAGGGAGATGGCGCAGAGGCAGCAAAGAGGACAAGCTGCTCGCAAAGAGAGGAAGAAGAGGGGGAGAAGGGCTCTCAGCAGGAGGCCTTACCCACCTAGGGTCTTCCGAGAGCAATTCTCTTACCTCATCTGAGCCAGGAGCAGTGTGTGAAGCACCTGCACTTTACAAAAGGAGACGCTCACAGAACTCTGCCACCTCTTGCAACCAGACCTGCAACCTTCTACCAGGGCAAGGTGACTGTGGCCCTGAATTTCTTTACATTGGGATCCTTCCAGGCTGGAGCAGACAACATCTGTAACATCTCCCAGTTCGCCGTCCACTGCTGCATAAGAGAGGTGACAGACGCTCTTTATGCCAGGAGAGGGGAGTTTTTTTTATCTTCTCTCTGAACAGAGAGAAGCAGGCGGAGCATGCACGTGGCTTTGCCAGGATAGCGGGCTTCCACGTGGTGCAGGGCGCCATCAACTGCACGTACATGGCTTTGTGGGCACCACATCTAAATGCTGAGATGTACCGCAACCGCAAAGGTTTCCACTCGTTGAATGTGCAGTTGGTGAGTGACCATGCTCAGCATATCATGCTGGTGAATGCCCGGTATCCTGGCAGCAATCATGATGCTTTTATTCTGCACCAGTCCGCTGTTGGTTCTTTGAACCACCACGTCAAACCAGAGGCTGGCTGCTGGGCGACAAGGGCTATCCCTTGACCACCTGGCTTATGACCCTGCTCAACAACCCAACCACATGTGGCCAGCATGCATACAATGAGAGCCATGCTGCCACATGAAACATCATAGAGCAAACCATTGGGGTGCTGAAGCAACAGTTCCGCTGCCTGGACCACTCTGGAGGAGCCCTGCAGTACTCACCAGAGCGCGTCTCAAGATTCGTCGTGGTCTGCTGCATGCTCCACAACCTCGCCATGATGAGGGCACAGCCCTTGCCACCAGACATACGGCGACCAGCTGAGGAGGAGGAGGAATAGGAGGAGAAGGGAGCGGAAGAGGAGGAGGAAGAGGAAGAGGAAGAGGAAAAGGAGGAAGTGGAAGGGAGAAGGCAATGCAGACAGCCCCTTTCTGCCTGGGCTGTTCGTGATCGACTCATCCGACACGGTTCCAGTGAATGCAACCCCAATTCCACATTTACCAGTTGTCACACACCTGACCATCCCTCTGATATGGACCATCTTGGCCACAATGCTGAAATGAAAGCCACCACAAAACAAACATTCCAATCCAACTTTATACATCAATCCATGTAGTATTACATTAAAAAGTTTTTTAAAAATCATCCTTGTGCATTCCCTTAGTGCAAGTCTAATGTGTGCCTTTGCCTGTCCTTGCACTCCTACGAAGTGCAACCTCAGTGGCTGCAGCATGGCTGGTGGAGGCTGCTGACATTCAGTGGGGGAGACAGCAGATGGCCTTGCAGGACGACCTCGAGCAGTTGTGGGCCTAGAAGGCCTGACTGTAGACTGCACCACCTCAGCATGGGCAGCAAAAGTCTGGGCTGGCTGGCTGACAGGTAACAGCAAGGGCACTGGCGGAGTGGCAATGGTGGGAGCACAAATGCTGTGATCCTGAGAGAGGAAAGCAGGTTTGTGCTCCACGGAGCCACTGCCACTCCCCCGGGGCAGCGTCTCAGCAATCCTAATAATCTGTTGGAGGACAGATTGCTGGAATGCTGAGAAACTCTGCAAGCTCCTTTCAACACTGGTAAATGTAGCCATGATAGCAGCAGTCTGAGCTTGCATGGCAGAAGTCTGAGTTTCCACTGTAGCACTCAGACGTTCGCTCGCTTCCGCCTGTGCTCCAATGGAAGCTGAGACATTGGCCATCAAACCCTGCATCATGGTTGGGTCCACAAGTGCGCTAATGGAGTTGGCCATCAATTCCATGCTGGAAATCATGGGCTCCAAGCGTTGCGCAAAGCCCTGTACAAGGTTTGTGCTGGACTCCTCCATGCTCCGTGACATTGCATGCAGGCTTTCTGGCAAGCCTGCCAATGCACCTAGCATTTCATTGTGCATACCCATCAGCCCTTTTCTGTAGGCTACCCCATCAAAGTCCTCATCTGAGTCCTGTGCAGCAGAACTTGTGTGCGACCTCGCCCTCTGGGGAGCTGACACCTGCACTACCCTTTCCCCCTGCCCTGGCTGCAGGCCACTTGTGCCCGGTGTCTCACCACATGCAGATCCGCATCTAAGCTATCCTCTAAAGTACGCAGGGTGTCAGTATCTGAGCTGGTGGCAGGGAGTGTGAAATCGAGTGGCACTGTGTCTCCATGGTCACTGTCTTCCTGCTCCTCCACCAGTGTGTGGTCAGGTTGCAGTTCTTGGCTATCTGAAAGGAGAAAGGCACAAGGGTAAGGTTGTGGTGAGGGGAGGGAGGAAAGCAAGAGGTGCAGGCTTACACCATCTGCAGCTTGTAAGTCAGAAGAGATAGTGGGATGGGGGGGAAGTGGAATGTGAGGATTAGGTATGAGGATACCATCATCTTGGATTGCTTCAGCCCCGTCGCTGGCCATGGGTTCAGCAATGGCCATCCCAATAATGGCCAGTACCGTCTCCTCCGTGGGGGTTTGGCAGGCGCATCTGTCCCACTCGGGTTTGCTTCTGCTGCCTCTGGTTGTGCGCCACCTTGTCCTCGAAGACAGAGGGGAGTGCGTCAGTGAGTGTTGTGCAATCTGTTTGGCTGATGTGGCTCCCATGGTTGAATAGCTGGCAGTGTATTCAAGCTGTGAGATGTGGGTGTGAGGCTTGCAGCAGTGCTGAGTGTGTGAGGGTGAGGTGAAGCATATGAATGTTAGGTATGAGGCCTGATTGATAGAGCTTGTTTGTAGGTGAGTGATAGGGGTGAGGTGAATTGAGGAGTGTCTAAGGCTAGTGGTGCAGTTAGTGGTGGAAATGGTAGCACACTGGTTATGTTACTGGACATAGCATTTGAAGATAAATTCACCGACCTTAACTACTCGTGTGAGGTCATTAAACTTCTTCTTGCACTACAGCCAGGTCCTCAGTGCGACACTACTGACATTGACAGCTATGGCTATCTGATCCCATTAGCATTTTTTATTTTGCCTGGAGGGCCCCCTTGATCCCTGTAGAAATAGGACCTCTCTCCTCCTATCTACTTCCTGCCTACAGTGCTGCATCCGAGAACCTTAGTGCACACTCTCTCCCCTGCTGTGACATCAGTGTTTTTTCCCCAGCCAGTTCAATGCACTACTGCAGGCAGAATGCACCTCCCCTTTAAGAGGTGCAAACTGCCATTAAGAAGTGCAGGCTAACTTTTATTTACGCCTCACCTTTTGTTCTTTTATTCCTTCCCCCAGCCTCCAACTTCATCTGTTTCATTTCCTGCTTTTTTCTCAGTTCTGATGAAGGGTCTTCGACCTGAAACGTTAACTCTGTTTCTCTCTCCACAGATGTTGCCTGGCCTGCTGAGTTTTTCCAGTGCTTTTTGTTGTTATTCCAGTTTTCCAGCATCCGCAGTATTTTGCTATTGTATCAGTGTTTGGTTCACTGCCACTTCTCTTCTAGGGATGCCCACCCTGAAGAAGTTCTGCTCTTCTCTTCGACGGGATCTCCGTTTGGCTCTTCAACCTTGTTCATCTTCATTGCTTTTAGTTTCCCTTCTCGTATTTGATCAGGTATCTGCCAAGACTCGGTTTCACAGCCACATCATTTTCCTCAGCAACTGTCTCCGGTTCCGACTTATCTCACGTGGATTCCAACTAAACTTCCACCCTTCGTGTTTCGGATCCACCCAGGATTACAAATATCTCCAAGATATTCATCGTTCCTCGAACTACTGCTCTCGCCGCGTCTTGAGATCCACGCTCAACGCCATGTGGCGCCACATGAACACTCTTGACCTCTCTCTTCAGCAGCACCGACACACTCTATCTCAAAGCTGTCCAGGTCCACAGTTCCATTTCATCTTTAGACTCATCCGACGCTTCAACAAAAAACTTTTTTTCTTCCTTTCCGATGTCAAGGATCGCAAGCTTCATCAACTCTTGAACACCAACGCCCTTCCGGAACCTTCTTCCCCTTCACTTTCCTCTGACCCTTCTCCCAATCTCACCCCCTGCCGCGTTTTCACTATCCCCTCTGACCTTCCCCTCTCTGACCCCAAACGATCAGTCCTCAGCAAAGGCCTGAGCTTCATCCCCTTACGCCCCCACCTCAATGAATTTCGAGCTCAGCATGATGCTGAGCTCTTTTTCCGCCGCCTTCGTCTCCGTGCCCACTTCTTTGGCCAGGAGTCTTCCCCCCGCACGGCTGACCCTTTCTCCCGCTTTCAGAATTCTCGTTCCACCTGGACCCCTCCCTCTGGCCTCTTACCCTCACTAGATCTTTTCATTGCTAACTGCCGCCGTGACATCGGCCGTCTCAATTTCCTGCTCCCCCTCACTCACTCCAACCTACCTCCCTCTGAACTTGCAGCACTCCATTCTCTCAGATCCAACCCCGACATTGTCATTAAACCTGCTGACAAGGGTGGTGCTGTTGTTGTTTGGCGAACCGACTTCTACCGAGCGGAAGTTGAACGCCAACTCTCCGACACCTCCTCCTATCTCCACCTGGACCATGACCCCACTACCGAACATCAAGCCACCGATTCCAAGACTGTCACTGACCTCATCTCCTCTGGAGATCTTCCCCCCACGGCCGCCAACCTCACAGTTCCCCAACCCCGCACAGCCCGCTTCTACCTCCTTCCCAAGATCCACAAACAGGACTGCCCTGGTAGACCCATCATTTCAGCCTGTTCTTGCCCCACGGAACTTATCTCTTCCTATCTCGACTCTATTTTTTCTCCCCTTGTCCAGTCTCTTCCCACCTACATCCGCGACTCCTCTGACGCCCTCCGCCACTTTAAGTTTCCAGTTTCCTGGCCCCAACCGCCTCCTTTTCACCATGGACGTACAATCCCTCTACACCTCCATCCCCCACCAGGATGGCCTGAGGGTGCTCCGCTTCTTCCTTGAACAGAGGCCCAACCAGTCCCCATCCACCACCACCCTCCTCCGCCTGGCTGAACTTGTTCTCACATTGAACAACTTCTCCTTTGACTCCACTCATTTACTCCAAATCAAAGGTGTTGCTATGGGTACCCGCATGGGTCCTAGCTATGCCTGCCTTTTCATGGGATATGTGGAACACTCTTTGTTCCAGTCCTACTCGGGTCCCCTCCCTCACCTCTTTTTCCGGTACATTGATGACTGTATCGGTGCTGTTTACTGCTCTCGCCCTGAACTAGACAATTTCATTCACTTTGCCTCCAATTTCCACCCTTCCCTCACCTTCACATGGTCCATCTCCGACTCTTCCCTTCCCTTCCTCGACTTCTCCATCTCTGGAGATAGGTTATTGACCAACATTCACTACAAGCCCACTGACTCCCACAGCTACCTGGACTACACTTCCTCCCACCCCGCCTCCTTTAAGGACTCTATTCCCTTCTCCCAGTTTCTCCATCTCCGCCGCATCTGCTCCGACGATGCCACCTTCCATACCAGTGCTTCTGACATGTCTTCCTTTTTCCTCAACTGAGGATTCCCCTCTACCGTGGTTGACACGACCCTCGACCGTGTCCATTCTATCTCCCGCACTTCTGCCCTCACCCCGGCCCCTCCCTCCCGGAACCACGATAGAGTTCCCCTTGTCCTCACCTTTCACCCCACCAGCCTCCACATTCAACGGATCATCCTCCGTCATTTCTGCCACCTCCAACGTGATCCCACCACCAAACGTATCTTCCCCTCACCTCCCCTTTCAGCATTCCGTAGGGACTGCTCCCTCCAAGACACCCTAGTCCACTCCTCTATCACCTCCAGCACCCCTTCCCCCTCGCCCGGCACCTTCCCGTGCAAGCACAGGAGATGCAACACCTGCCCTTATACATCCCCCCTTCCCACTCTCCAGGGCCCCAAACACCCCTTTCAGGTGAAACAGCGATTTACTTGTACTTCTTGCAATCTAGTATACTGTATTCACTGCTCACGATGTGGTCTCCTCTACATTGGGGAGCCCAAACGCAGATTGGGTGACCGCTTTGCGGAACACCTCCGTTCAGTCCGTAAGGGTGACCCCGAGCTTCCGGTCGCTTGTCATTTTAATTCACCGCTCCACGCCCACTCCAACCTCACCATCCTCGGCCTCTTGCATTGTTCCACGGAAGCTCAGCGTAAGCTCGAGGAACAGCACCTCATCTTCCGATTAGGCACTTTACAGCCTTCCAGACTCAATATCGAGTTCAACAATTTCAGATCATAACCTCGGCCCCTACCATATATATATATATTTATTTTATCCACACTTTTGGTTTGTGCCTTTTCCCTTTTTTTTTCTCTCTCCCCCATGGCAGCTGTCTTTCATTCTGCCAGCGCATTTCACACTTCTGAGCCATCTTTTGTTTCTTAACCTGTCCTATTACCATCTCGTCTCGCCTTGAGCTTCTCTTAATGTCTCTACTCCTCACAGACCTCCCCTTTTGTTCTTTTATTCCTTCCCCCAGCCTCCAACTTCATCTGTTTCATTTCCTGCTTTTTTCTCAGTTCTGACGAAGGGTCTTCGACCTGAAACATTAACTCTGTTTCTCTCTCCACGGATGTTGCCTGGCCTGCTGAGTTTTTCCAGCGCTTTCTGTTGTTATTTTAACTTTTATTGGTGCTAGTCTCACACAAACTTGGGCCCCCTGCTGAGCATTCAGCCACTCAGCAGCGCGTTGAGCGCTGGGCTAACGCCACAATCATTATAGTTAGCAGGCAGCACAAAGGCCATGTGCTGCCCACATTCCTTTCAGTGGGCACAGGGTGAACACGCATCACGATCCCCACGCCCGTTTTCGGGAGCAATCCAATTTCTTGGCCATCAACTTCCTAATTATTAGTTCATAGGGATTTATTGGTTTAAACCTAAAACTGGAAGCCAAGTTATATTTTTATGTATCTATTTGTTTAGTATTTCAAAGCATTTGTTGGAGCTGTTACTGCACTGAGTAGCTCTGCATTAATAATTATAGTTAAAACTAAAGCTGGCCCATAGATTGAGCAGTTCAGGTGTTAGCTTCCAAACTAGATGGTTATAGTTGGTAAAGCCAAAGCCTTTCTGCCAGCACTGAATACATTTCTTCAATATGTCAAGCACAGCACGTCACAATAATATAATATTGCTCCACAGCATAAGGGAAAAAATTGCTGAAAATAATCGTGTCAGCTGATCACGAAACACAAGTAGTAGCAGTTACCCTGTCTTCCAGTTGAATAGGACAAGGAGGGAGAAGTCTTGTGATTAAAATAAAACTGTGGGGAGGGGTTGGAGAACGAAGACAATTTATTTGGAAACTACAGTTGATTAATTGTTTCATAAAAAGTCAACCGTAGCATCCTATTCAATCACTTATAATTCTGAGGAAATTTACTCATTTTTGATAAACCAGGTTAAGGATTTGGTCGTTTATTTTTTTCACACCAGTAATTCCAGACTTCTTCAAATAATCCATAAAATGATTTTTCAATCAATAAAAAATGCAACACTTCCTTTTAGGCTGCAGTCATACTCCCACTTTTGCTTTGCTGTGGAGCAGTTGAAGTGGCTGTATAACTTCAAATCTGACTCTGTAATACACCACAGCAGCTAGGGGCTTCACAGGTAGAATTTTAACTTCAGTACAAGTGACCATAATACTGACCTGGAAGCAGAAAACAAAGTGTAGACCAAGGGGGCAGGACGAGTTCAGAATTTTGATACAGATCCAGCTCAAGTGGCCCAATGGTGCAATTGTAAGACATAAATTTTTTATGCAGAGCCACCTAGTGGCCAAAGGCTGGAATTGTGACATTGGTGTAAGGAACGAGGCAGACTTGCATGATTTGCTGGTGGTGTTTGCTCACCAGTTGAATCCGAATGGAGTGGTAGCCTTTCCTATTCATGAAGGCTGCTGGCTGATTGGGAGGCACCCTCGTGGGTACAATGGTGCAGTCAAGCACAGCCTGAACTTGTGGGAAGCCTGCTATGGCAGCAAACTCTACAGCTGTTTCCTGCTGACTACTGGTATCCATGGGGAATGTAATAAAATTATTGACCTTGGCAAAGATGGCATCAGCGACCTGCTTTATGCAGGCATGGTCTGAAGACTGACCCATGTGACTGATGTCATCTGCTGCAGCCTGGGTCAACTGTTCATCCCTGGAGTCCAGTAGTGCTATGCTGGGCACAGGGATGATCAATTACGACTTGAAAAAATGTTAAATTTCATTGGAAGTTTATGCCACCTGTATTGAGGCCATTGAAAACAATATGCTGCGGCAGGCCTCTAAGAGACTGGACACCAAAATACTGGAAATGACCCAGAGACCAGAAAATTGGCTGGTGTCAGGGGCACACCTCTGTGGCAGGTAGAACGTCTGCCATGCCAACAATGCACCGCGATTCGACTAAAATGGAAAATCCAGGTTCCTGTATGATATCTCACAAAAGTATTGTTGCTTTCATCTTCAAAGGGATTAGGGGTTTGAAGAAATGGATCCTTCTGTGGTCTTGAGTTCTCACTGGACTTCTAAAGGCTTTTTAGGCCACTTATTGATTATTCAGCTTGTTCAGTTCATGGGAAACTATAAGCAAGGGATACAGCAAGAGGCTGTGGACACAGATTTCATTTAACAAAATGTTATACCTAACACACAGAGCAATTCATCCCCCTTGTCATTGAAAAAAACAGTTCAATTTAAAGAGATTGTTCCAATTGTTGGAGAAGGCCGGTGAGAACTCTGAAGGAACTGTCTGCATTTATATTTATTTTAAAAGACTATATGATCTCCTTTTTCATCCAACATCCTTGCAACTTTTGGGTATTGAATGATAGCTGGGGAAATGTAGACATGTCTTATGAAGGAAATAGACAGATGTCTTTGGCAGTGAGACTTTGGCCGGAATTTTCCGGGGGGTCAGCGGGCAGGATCGGTGGCGGATTGGGTGGGAAATTTGATTTTTTTGATAGCGGGTTGGGGCCCCGCTGTCAACCCGCCGCAATGCGCCTTTCCCAATGTCGGGTCTGTCAGCGCTGAGCAGACCCAACAGGCAGCGACGGGCAACCCAATTAAACTCATTACCATCTAGTTGACAGATCATTGACAGGCTTTTTTTAACCTAAGTTTTCACTTTAACTTCATGACCACGGGAACCACGCTGTCAACCTGAGGCGGGAGTTCAGTGGCCATTGCTCCAGCTGAATACTTGACAGCTTCAAATGTACAGTAAAAGCTCCCACCTGACAGATCATCGCTTTCACAGCCACAAGCTGTTTCTCAGTCCATTTCCAGCACAGATTCTGCAGGTTTTCCACTTTCCACTCATTGGAAGAACTCTCTCACCATTGACAGAATGCTTGCCATCTCTACTTTAGCTACCATCTATTCTATCAACATGGGTGCTCTTTATACTGTCTCACCTTGGTCCTCAGAATCCCACCATGATCAGCCCCAACACCAGCAGTACCAACAACAATACCAACCTTCTCCGCAACCACCTGGTGCTGCACAGGACAGAGGGCATCAGCACCCGAGCACATTGCTGCCTGGGAGGCCAGGGATGGCCTCACCATGACCAGATTTACTTCACTTGACGTTGTACACCCTAGCTGCCACATGATGCGCCAGGTTGGCACCACCCCACACCAACACCATAAAGCATCCCTACAATGTCCAAGCCATTCCTTTCACACTCACCACCATTGTGGGGGTACTGCCATGTCTCACCATTCACTGCAACTCACTAAGTCACTTCCAAAGGTGCACACAAATCTGTCCAAGAACGGAAAGTGTTGAAAATAAAGGTTTCAATGTTTGACAGCACATTAACAGAAACTTTACATGAACATTGGATAAAACACCCAAGTGGCTACCCTTGTGTGCTGTTGGTTGGTATGATTGCACTAGGATGAGGGTGAGTATAAGGGGTGGCTAGTGAGATGGGTTTTACATTACATAGGATATACAGCACAGAAACAGGCCATTCGGCCCAACCAGTCCATGCCGGTGTTTATGCTCCACTCGAGCCTCCTCCCGTCTTTCCTCATCTAAATCTATCAGCATAACCCTCTATTCCCTTCTCCCTCATGTTTGTGCAGCCTCCCCTTAAATGCATCTATACTATTCACTTCAATCACCCCCTGTGGTAGCGAGTTCCACATTCTCACCACTCTTTGGGTAAAGAAATTTCTTCTAAATTCCCTATTGGATTTCTTGGTGACTATCTTATATTGATGGCCTCTAGTTATGCTCTTCCCCACAAGTGGAAACATTCTCTCTGTATCCAGAGAGGAGGTGGGGAGGTGGAGGGGGTCGGATCCACAATCCCGGGGGGGGGTGTGGGGAAAGGGTCCGATCCCCAAAGGGCCTCTGGATGGCGGGGGGGGGTTCCGATGGTGGTGGGGGGGTCCGATGGCAGGGAAGAAGTTAGCTTGGTAGGCTGGGAAGAAACACTTCTGCTCCTCCTGGCCCATTAGCAGTTCTGTAAGGGCACTTGCCTTTTCCCCAAAGCTGTCTTCACCTCCCTTGAGTTGGGGAAAATGGGACAGAGGAGTTATCATGCTCATTTGACCCCATCTAAATATGTTAGAAATTAAAGGTACCTAAAATGTATATGGTTATGCGAATAATAATGTGTGCCCCAACATACCTACCATATTGGTTGCAGTCGATCCTGATTATTTGAAAGTACCAGAGATAAGTTAATCTCAACAATGATCTACCAGCCGCAAGGAATGACTGTTTTTTCAGAGGACAATTCAGGTGTAGTGTTTTATTCGCAGGTTTCAGGCAGTAGCCATTACTACCCCATTTTACTCAGTATTATGCCCCAAAATGGGTGATAAAGCAAAGGAAAATCCAATAAATAAAATGATGAGTACTTAAATTAATATAACACAAACTGCTTTATGATCTTTTAGTAATTTTATTGTTAGTGAAATATAGTAATTTGGAACTGCATTTATGCGCACTGAATCTTGCAAAACATTGTCAAAATTAAATTCAATACATTTAATTTCACATATTACTACAAATATTTATCAGAAATATTATTTATCTCAATAATGTCAAACTAGTTCTTGAATCAAAATTATTTCAAGGATTTATTATATATATTTGCTACACTACAAGAATTAAATGAATTGTTAGCAAAACAAAACTACCTTACTTTATCTTTTATGTCAAATAATCATATCTCATCAAAATGTACGTTCAATGAATTTTAGATCCTTGAAGAAAAGTATGAAGCTTCGTGATTTCTACACCCATCCAAAAGGAGATGTATCCTAATAAAAACAAATACAATTATCTCTGGAAGATGTCTATGGTCTTCAAAAAACTGAATAGAAATTTAAATTTAGAGGTAAAACAACACTAAAGTATTGCACTGGCCTATAGGCCTCAGGTAACAGACAATGAAAGATCACTCAAAACATGCAGACTTGACATAAATAGAAAACAGCATAAATCTGTTTCCATTGTCTCCGGAGGGAAAATTCTGCAGAAATAATCCCCAATGCAAAATACTAATCAAATGGAATATCTATCCAGTATTACATCTCTACAAATAAATTCACTGCCTTGCATTGATAACCCTCCATCAACCCAAGAATCATTATGCACTCTGAAGTATTTTATTATTTCAACTGATTCTTATCCTTGATATCCCATTTCTAACCAGATATTTGCCTGAGGTAACTGAAACAACTTTAGCTGCTGTCAATGGGAGTTGGCTCTGCATATCCAGTATTCTGTGGCTGTTTCTTTTAACCTCTAGTTTTTCTTGAAGCTTATCAATTTTGAACCTATATCCTCTGGTTCTGCACTCCGAGTCCAAGTCAAAAAGCATTGGCAAACAAAAGGAGCTAAGAGGTACTACCCCCCAGGTATTAGTCTCTGCCCTTCTTCAATTATCTCATCGATGATCGTACACTTCTAGCAGGTGGTTAGAGAAACAATATTAATGGAAACCTAGGAGCAGATTGCCCTTTCAACTGGGTTTCATATTTGTACAGGGAGACCAAAAAGGCATAGAAAACATGAATACGGTTAAACAAAATCTATCTCAACTCTACTTTTTCTCCCCTTGTCCAGTCTCTTCCCACCTACATCTGCGACTTTTCCAAAAGCTAGGTCAAAGAGGTAAGTTTTAAGGAGCATCTTAAAGGAGGAAAGAGATGTAGAGAGATGAAGAGGTTTAGGGAGGGAATACGAGCTTAGGACCTTGGCAGCTGAAGGCACGGCTGCCAATGGTGGAGCGATTAAAATCGGGATGCGAAGATATCTCAGAGGGTTGTAGGGCTGGAGGAGATTACAGAGATAGGGAGGAGCGAGGCCGTCCCATTAACCGCACTTCTGCTCTCACCTCTTCCCCTCCCTCCCAGAACCACAACAGGGTTCCCCTTGTCCTCCACCACGTCAGCCTCCACATACAACAGATCATCCTCCGCCATATGCGGAATTCACGTATACACGGTTTCATCTCTGCGGCAATGTTTGCAAACCGCGGCAGTGAATTTTGCGTATACGCGGTTTGCCAAACACAAGACCGCATTCATCCGCGCCACTCTTTTCAGCATAATAACAACCACGTGTGTGAACGTTTAGCCATTAATCATGGCGCCTAAGCGTAATCTCAGTGGTAAAGGCGAATCAATAGCGAAAGGGGCAAGAAATGTACTAACCTTAGATAGGAAATTGGATGTCGTTAATAGACTTGCCCGTGGTGAAAGTACAGCGTCGGTTGGACGACTAATGGGGGTTAATGAGTCCACCATTAGAACCATAAAAAAGTGAGGTGTCGATAAGGGCTAGTATTGCGGGTGGCTCTTCAAAAAGTGCTAAAGTGTCGTTTATGCCACGGGACCATAAGCTTGAAAAAATGGAGAAGGCACTTAATATCTGGTTCGAAGACCAGAACCAGAAACAAGCGAATGTTAATTCCGCATGGATACGTAAGAAGGCCCTTAGTATCTACAAGCATCTTACTGTGGCTGCCAGGGAAAGTCTAGATGACCTAAAGTTTCAAGCGAGTAAGGGCTGGTTGGAAAATTTTAAGAGGTTTGCCTTGACTAACCTCAAGGTTGTGGGGGAATCGGCCTCAGCCGATCACGAGGCCGCTGCCTAGTTCCCGGAGGAGCTAAAGAAGTTGATCGCCGAGAAGGGTTACCTGCCAGAGCAGGTATTTAATGCGGATGAGACTGGTCTCTTCTGGAAGCGGATGCCATCCCGAACTTTCATCGCGAAGGCTGAGAAGCATGCTTCGGGATTCAAGGTGGCTAAGGATAGGGTGACCCTTCTCCTTTGTGCAAACACCGAGGGAGACTGTTTAATGAAGCTGATGCTGCTCTACCGCTCTCTTAATCCCCGCGCTCTGAAGGGCAAAAACAAAAATGATCTCCCTGTCTTTTCGCATTCTAACTGCAAGGCGTGGGTTACTGCTGCAGTCTTCATGGACTGGTTTCATAACTGTTTTGCGCATGACGTGGAGCGGAACCTTGCGAGAGAAAATCTGGCCTTCAAGGTCCTACTCATCCTCGACAATGCCCCCGGCCACCAGCCGGCACTCCAATTCGCCCACCCTAATATCGAAGTCGTCTTCCTGCCTCCCAATACGACATCACTCCTTCAACCCATGGACCAAGGTGTGATAGCCACCTTCAAGGCATACTACATACAACGCAGCTTTGACCGCATGATGGAGGCTATGGAGGATGACGCAACACTGACGGTGGAAACTTGTTGGAAGGATTACACCATTGCTGACTGCATCACCAACATAAAAGAATCGAGGGATGAACTGAAGAGGATTACAATCAACGTCTGCTGGGGTAAACTTTGGAAGGAGGCAGTGAATTACTTCCGAGGCTTCCCTACAGTTGACGATGAAGTTGATCGCATTGTGAAGGTTGCGCGACGTTTGGGAGGCGAGGGGCTGGCTAACATAGAGCCTGATGACATCGAGGAGCTCCTTGAGTTGCACGGCGAGGAGTTGACGGAGGAGGACCTTGATGAGCTGATACAGCATTCTAGTGAGGCAGAGGACGAGGACGAAGACGAGGATATGGTGGAGAAGTCTAAGATGACAAGTGCCAACCTTAGCAAGGCAATGCTCCTTGCTATTAATCTCTCTGACCTCTTTATGGAGATTGACCCATTCTTGGAGCGTAGTTTAAAATTCAAGCGAGGTTTGGAGGATTTAATGAGACCATACAAGCAGGTCCAGAAAGATATTCAGAAAAAAATGAGTCAACCATCCATCGCAGAATTCTTTAAGAAACCGCCCAGTTGATCTTTTTTATTGTGTTACAGTATTTGAACATTTATTGTTTCTGTTATGTTATTGTGTATTTTATTGGTGTTTAATAAAAGAACAAGCAACATTTATTGTTTCTGTTACATTATTGTGTATTTTATTTGTTTAATAAAAGAACAAGCAACTTACACAGGCTCTGAAGAGTTTAAATGCGGCCGCGTTCCCCCTAACCCCATTTTTCCCATAGGGTCTTGTATTTGCCAACTGCGGTTTTACCAACCACGGGGGTTTTCAGGGACGTATCCCCCGCGGTTGGGGAGGGATCCCTGTACTGTATTCACTGTTCACGATGCGGTCTCCTCTACACTCGGGAGACCAAACGCAATTTGGTTGATCGCTTTGCGGAACACCTCCATTCACTCCACAAGCACGACCCTGAGCTTCCAGTCACTTGTCACTTTATTTCTTCGCTGCACTCTGACCTCTCTGTCATCAGCCTCCTACACTGTTCCAATGACACTTAATGGAAGATCGAGCAACAGCAACTCCTCTTTCGATTAGGCACCTTACAGCCTTCCGGACTCAACACTGAGTTCAACAATTTTAGATCATAACTGGTGCTCCCATTTTTTCAGATAGCAGTTGCTGGTAATGATTCTGCTTTTGTCATTTTCAGCTCCTGTAGATCCATCTTTTGTTTCTTTTCTCGTGCCATTACCACTCCCTTTTGTCTTCCACCATCATCCCTTTTGTCATTTAATCACTCCTGCTTTCCAGCCTATCACAGACCTTCCCTTTTGGTCCCTTAGAGGATGAGACCGGGAAATTAATGGTAGGAAATATGGAGATGGCAAATACACTGAATGAATATTTTGTATCAGTCTTTACAGTAGAGGACACTAAGAATATCCCAACACTGGACAAACAGGGGGCTATAGGGGGGGAGGAGCTAAACACGATCAAAATCACTAAGGAAGTGGTACTCGGTAAAATAATGGGACTCAAGGCGGATAAATCACCTGGACCTGATGGCTTACATCCTAGGGTCTTGAGGGAAGTGGCGGTAGGGATTGTGGATGCATTGGTAATAATTTTCCAAAACTCCCTGGACTCAGCAAAGATCCCGGCAGACTGGAAAACTGCTAATGTAACACCCTTATTTAAAAAGGGCAGTAGACAGAAGGCTGGAAACTATAGACCGGTTAGCCTAACATCTGTGGTAGGTAAAATTTTGGAGTCCATTATTAAGGAGACAGTAACGGGACATTTCGATAATCATAATTTAATAGGACAAAGTCAGCATGGTTTTATGAAGGGGAAGTCATGTTTGACAAATTTGCTGGAGTTCTTTGAGGAAGTAACACACAGGGTGGATAAAGGGGAACCAGTGGATGTGGTGTATTTAGACTTCCAAAAGGCATTTGACAAGGTGCCACACAAAAGATTATTGCTTAAGATAAAAAATCACGGGATTGGGGGTAATATTCTGGCATGGATAGAGGATTGGCTATCTAACAGAAGGCAGAGAGTTGGGATAAATGGTTCATTCTCAGACTGGCAATCAGTAACTAGTGGTGTTCCACAGGGGTCAGTGCTGGGTCCCCAACTCTTTACAATCTATATTAACGATTTGGAGGAGGGGACCGAGTGTAACATATCAAAGTTTGCAGATGATACTAAGATGGGAGGGAAAGTAGTGAGTAAGGAGGACATAAAAAATCTGCAAGGGGACATAGACAGGCTAAGTAAGTGGGCAGAGATTTGGCAGATGGAATACAATACTGGAAAGTGTGAGGTTATGCACTTTGGCAGGAAAAATAGTAGAGCAAGTTATTATCTAAATGGCAAGAAACTGGAAAGTACTGAAGTACAAAGGGATCTGGGGGTCCTGGTGCACGAAACTCAAAAGGTTAGTATGCAGGTGCAGCAAGTGATTAAGAAGGCCAATGGAATGTTGGCTTTCATTGCTAAGGGGATAGAATATAAAAATAGGGAGGTATTGCTTCAGTTGTACAAGGTATTGGTGAGACCGCACCTGGAATACTGCATACAATTTTGGTGTCCATACTTAAGAAAAGACATACTTGCTCTCGAGTCAGTACAAAGAAGGTTCACTCGGTTAATCCCGGGGATGAGAGGATGGACATATGAGGAGAGGTTGGGTAGATTGGGACTCTACTCATTGGAGTTCAGAAGAATGAGAGGCGATCTTATTGAAACATATAAGATTGTGAAGGGGTTGGATCGGGTGGATGCGGGGAGGATGTTCCCGATGATGGGTGAAACTAGAACTAGGGGGCATAGTCTTAGAATAAGGGGCTGCTCTTTCAAAACTGAGATGAGAAGGAACTATTTCACTCAGAGGGTGGTAGGTCCATGGAATATGCTGCCACAAAAAGCTGTAGAAGCTACATCATTACATAAATTTAAAACAGAAATAGACAGTTTCCTAGAAGTAAAGGGAATTAAGGGTTACGGGGAGCGGGCAGGAATTTGGACATGAGTCTAGGTTCGGATCGGTCATGGCCCTGTGGGTAGCGTAGCGGGCCCAGGGGCCGTGTAGCCTGATCCTGCTCCTATTTCGTGTGTCCAATTCTGTTAGGTTCAGGAGATGGTTCTGTGATAGTAGATTGGCGGTTAGGATCAGATCAGCCATGATCTTATTGAATGGCGGAGCAGGCTCGAGGGGCCAATTGGCCTACTCCTGCTCCTATTTCTTATGTTCTTATGTTCCCTCCTCCCCTACCCCCTTTCCCAGCCCCTCTACTTGCTTAAGACCAGTTAAATCTCTAACTCTTTCCAGTTCTGATGAAAGGTCATCAACCTGAAATGTTGGCCAGAATTTTCTGGGGTCCATGCGGGCGCAATTGGAGGCAGGTCAGGTGGGAAATTTTAAATATCCTGGAGCGGGTCGTGAACCCGCCGTCATCCCGCCCCCACGTGCCTTTCCCTCGGGCACATTTGTCAGCGCGGCAGCAACCCAAATGGCAGAGGCGGGCGATGTAATTTAAATCATTATCAGCTACTTGTTAGACACTTAAGCGGCTTTTTAAGCCTACCTTTCAAATTTCCCTGTATGACCACAGGATTCACGCAGCTCGGGAACCACGTCTGTCAACCTGAGGTGGGAGTTGAGTGGCCATTGATCCAGCTGATTAGTTGACAGCATGAAAAGTACTATTAAAGCTCCCACCTCACAGCTGATCACTTTCCTCAGGCAGAAGCTGTTGCTGACTGCATTGCCAGCACAGATTTAGCTTTCTAGAGGCTGCAAGAGTTTCCAGCAAAGTCGCCATCCAGTGTCACCTCATTGGTAGGACTTCTCTCACCACTGACAGATTGCCAGTGGCTGTCAAAGTCATCAGCGCCCTCAACTTCTTCGCCTCAGGCTCCTTCCAGGGATCTGCAGCAGACATTTGCAGCATCTCGCAATCGGCCGCCCACAGGTCACCGATGCCCTCTGTGACAAGTCAGCCAATTATATCAACTTTGCCAGTGATGAAGCCAGTGTTACTAAGCGGGCGCTCGGCTTTGCCACTCTGGCTGGCTTCCCACAGGTGCAGGGCATCATCGACTGCATAGATGTGGCCATCAGGGCACCCCACCATAACCCAGGAGTCTTTGTTAACTGCAAGGTCTTCCACTCCCTCAATGTGCAGCTGGTCTGCAACCATAGGAAGATCATCATGCTTGTGTGTACCAAATTCCCTGGCAGCTGCCATGACTCTTTTATCCTTCGCCACTCCACTCTCCCTCAGCTCTTCGCTCCTCCAAACAGACTTTCCGACTGGATGCTTGGAGACCAGGGCTATCCACTGAAGACATGGCTCATGACACCCTTGAGGAGGCCAACTACTGAAGCCAAGGAGAGATATAATGAAAGCCTCATCTCCACCACATGGGTCATAGAGCAGACAATAGGCATGCTCAAAATGTGCTGCAGATGCCTTGACAGATCTGAAGGAGCCCTTCAGTACGCACCAGCCAGGGTCTCCTGAATCGTCATGATCTGCTGCGCCCTGCACAACATAGCGCAGCAGCGAGGATTAGCACTGCATGAGGAGCAAGACACTGAGCGCACAGCCTCTTCAGAGGAGGAGCATCAGCTGGAAGACAAGGAGGAGGAGGAGCTGGAGGAACCAGTGGCCCAGATCCCACTAGCACCCGAGTACACTGCTGCCCAGGAGGCCAGGGATGGGGTCATCATGGCCAGATTTGCGTAACTTTACGCAGTACACCCATATGGCTGCCACATGCTGCACCAGGTTGGCACCACCCCACAGCAACACCATAAAGCATTCCTACAATGACCAAGCCATTCCTTTCACACTGACTACCATTGCTGGAGGTAACATTATGTCTAACCATTCACTCGAACTCACTAAGCCACTTCCAAAGGTGCACATAAATTTGTCCAAGACCGGAAAGTGGTGAAAATAAACATTTTTATGTGTGGCATCACACTAACGGAAACTTTACAGAAACATTGAATAAAACACCCAAGTGGCTACCCTTGTGAATCTACTTGTGTTTCATCTTTCTCTTACGCGTGTTTCTATGAGGTGCTACCCCTGTGGCTTCAGCAGTGGTAGATGCAGCCTGCTCACTTCCCTGCTGTGACTGCTTAGACACACTTGGCAGACGTCCCCTGGGTTTTGGAGCCTCTGATATCCCCACCAAGGTCTGCTCCTCCTGCGACTGTGTAGGGTAGGGGCAGCCTCGGCCATCACTGTCCGAGGAGGCATCTGGGGCTCTGACTGAGGGGGTGGCAATGGGGGAGAATTGTGAGAAGTCGCACAACACCAGGTTATAGTCCAACAGGTTTATTTGAAATCACAAGCTTTCGGAGCGCTGCTCCTTCATCAGGTGAAGTGAAGAGATACATATAGGCACAGCATATATAGTCAGAGAACACAGCCAGATGATTACAGTTAATCTTTCCAACTGCCCTTTATCACACTTCTCACATTTGTCCACCCCAGTCCAACACCGGCATCTCCACATAATGGGGGAGAAGTGTGAGCGCTTTGAGAGGAGCCCACGCTTCCATGTCCCCTCTCACCATCATCCCTCTCATGGGCCACCCGTACATTCCTGCTAGCAAGGAGCTGGAGAGCACCTTGCTGTACATCAGTGGGGCCATGAGGACCCACGTCCACTTTGACATCCCTCCTAGAGAGGAGGTCTATTAGCCTCTTCCACCTATTCTCCATAGATAGCCATCTATCCTCCATAGATAGCCATCTATTCTCCATAGAGACCATGTGCTCCTGTGAGTGGCGCATTAGCTGCTCCTATGCAGGTGGCCATCCTATCCATGGAAGAGCCTACAGTCGCCATCGCCTGCAACATGGTGGTGCTCATGTTGGAGATGGACTCCTTCATTCTCTGAATATTTGCAGACAGCTCGCAAAACCGGTCAAGACTCCTGCACTTCTTGTTGCACCTCCAGGAACGCCCTCTTTCTGGATGGCCCGAGGCTCAGCGTCTGCATGCAGCTGAGCAGAGCTGGGAGCATCCTGCGCCCTCTAGCGAGGAGTCTCCACTGCTGTCCCTGTCTCCACCATCTGTTCTTGCTCACTTGTGAGTTGTGAGACACCAGGTGACAACACTACTCTATCTCGCGTGGCACCCACCGAGGTGTGCGTATCTGCACTGATGCTGGGTGCGCTTATGTCTGATGATGGTGCGCCCTCAGAGGCTGGAGGTTCCTC
This sequence comes from Squalus acanthias, assembly GCA_030390025.1. Lineage (NCBI taxonomy): Eukaryota > Metazoa > Chordata > Chondrichthyes > Squaliformes > Squalidae > Squalus > Squalus acanthias. Next base: position 149,320,079 of record CM059427.1, read on the forward strand.
TGAGGAGTCGTCTACCTGGACAGTGGTGGGGGTGGGGGGGGGGGGGGGCTCCTGATGGACCTGTGGGAGAGTAAAGAGATGAGTTAGATATGTCATATGAAGAATGGGTACAAATACTATTATGCACAAGATGACCATTCAGTGGCTGCTGACATCAGTCCCAAATGAGTGACTGATGTATGCCATGTAGCTGTATGATATGTAATTCTGTCACCAAGTTGCTGAGATGTCCCCCTCTCTCCGTCTCCCACCTCCAGCTGCTCGGCGACTCATGAAACTTCAAAGGCAGTCTCCTCTGCTGTTGTTAGGGTCACCAATGATGGCGTTCCACCTCCGGTTCTCTCCCTTTCCCTCTTATTGCGGGCTCTCTTTTCCTGCAAGGGGGAAAGAGAAGGTTGAGTGAGAGTGATGGAATGAGTATAAGGAATGAATGGGTTATATCTTTAGAAGGAGACTATGATGGATTGGGGTGGCAATGCCAAGTGGCCTCCTTGTATGTTGTTAGTTGGTATGATTGCATTAGGATGAGGGTGAGTGTGAGGGGTGGCTAATCAAATGGGGATGTGAGTATGTAGATAGAGAGGGATGAGTGGACATGCAAGGTGACGTAAGAAAACTACTAGGTACTTGGTCTAAGTATTACTAGTTCCTGTTGAGGAATGTCCTAAGCAAGCTGGGCCCATGCCCGAGTGTTTATACTTTCCCTGGACAGCGACACCAGCAGGCCGCCCAGTATTACTTCATACATGAATGACAAGATTCATGTCATTCTTCCCGCCTGAAAGATTGGAAGTCCGGCGGCTTCCTTCTACCGAATTAGCCGGACTAAGAATAGACGCAGTCGTTTGAATTTCCGTTGGAGGCCGGAAGGCACGTCTCCTCAGACCGTGTTTTGGTCCCTGGGTCGCTTGGTTCGTACTGGCGGGCTGGTAGAGTCCATGTCGCCTTGATCGACCTGAGGGGGACTGGGGAGATCATGGCTCTGGGTGCGGGTCCCCACCGGCGCAGAGCTGGCTTCATCCTGCTCAGTAGCTGGTGATTGACCAACGTCCTGGCTTCGGGTGGCCATCCCGCAGGGAGCGCTCTGTTCCCCGGGTTGATCCAGCAGAGTAGCTGGCAGATCCCTTGATGTCCCGGGTAGAGCGTCATCCTCGGAGGAGCGCGGAGTATCGGCGTCGTTAATACGGATCTCTCTATCGATTGGGTCCGTGGGACCGGTTGGGCAGGGAGCCAGATCCCGAAGTGAAACTGTGGACTCCCGACCATCAGGGTACCGCACGTACGCGTATGTAGGATTGACATCCGTTAGTTCCACCTCGTCGACGAGGGGATCACTCCTGGAGGATCGGACGAATCTTCAGAGCAGCACGGAGCCAGGAGCTGCCAACCATGATGGTAGGGACATCCCATGAGTGGAGCGACGCTGGAACCCGAAGAATCGTTCGTGAGGAGTAACATTGGTGGATGTAGAAAGAAGAGACCTGATGGAATGCAACGCGTCAGGGAGCATAGTCTCCCACTGCTGGTCTGGTAGATTGCGTGACCTCAGTGCAAGACGAACAGCGTTCCAAATGATAGCATTGTATCTCTCAACCTCTCCGTTTCCAATAGGATGATACGGTGTCATTTTACTTGTGGCGATTCCCCGTTGGGAAAGATAACTTTTGAGTTCGCTTGACATGAAGGAGGGACCCCGATCAGAGTGGATGAAATTGGCCATACCGCAAAGGGAAAAGACCTGATCGAGGCATTTGATCACTGTGGAAGTAAGCATATTGGGACAGGGGAAAGCAAAGGGAAAGCGTGAATATTCGTCCACCATAGTAAGCAAGTAGGTGTTTCGCGTTGAGGAAGGCAATGGCCCTTTAAAGTCAATGCTGAGTCGCTGCATAGGCTGTGTAGCATGTATGAGCGAGCCATCCGATGGACGGAAGAATTGCGGTTTTAATTCCGAGCAAATTCTACAAGTGGAGCATGTTCTTTTCACGTCTTCCGTAGAAAATGGGAGATTTTTAGATCGCACAAAGTGCAACATACGGGTAACGCCAGGATGGCATAAGTCAGTATGAAGATCCGCAAGCGTCGAAGTTGACATGGAAGAGCAGAATGCATGCATGAGGGCATCCGGGGCCACATTCTCCTTGCTGGGTCGATACTGTATGGTGTAGCCAAAGGCGGCCAATTCCATCCTCCAGAGCTGTATTTTGTTATTCTTGATTTTAGTGCGTTTCCGGTTATCCAGCATAAAGGCCACCGAGCACTGATCGGTTATGAGCGTGAAATGGCGATGGGCGAGAAAATGACTCCATTTACATACTGCTTCGATGATAGCCGTAGCCTCCTTCTCGACAGGAGGATAATGGAGCTCGCTACCCTGCAAAGTTCTAGACAGAAATGCAACGGGTCGACCGCCTTGATTCAAGGTAGCCGAGATCGCCACCTCCGATGCATCGCACTCGACCACGAAAGGGAGCTTTTCATCGATGGAATGAAGCGCGGCTTTTTCCAGTTGTTGCTTGAGGAGGTCGAAAGCTGAAATAGCCCTCGCCTCCAACGGAAATGACTTTGCGTGAAGCAGGGGCTGGATCTTGTCGGAAAAGTGAGGTATCCACTTCGCATAATAGGCGAACATGCCGAGGGCCCGATGAAGAGAGCTGAGATTCGTAGGAGGAGGGAGCACCTGAAGCGGACGAAGTCACTCCGGATCCGGTTTGATGACGCCATTGCCCACCCAGTAGCCAAGGATGTTGACTGATGGTACTGATTAGGACTCATTTAAGGTTAAGTTGCAATGACGGAAAACGTCAAGAAATTTCTGGAGGTTGGCATCATGCTCCTTCTGGTCATGACCAGCAATGGTGATATTATCCAGATATGGAAAAGTGTCTGTTAAGTTCTCCTGTTTGACTAGGCTATCCATTGCCCGTTGAAAGACGGCCACCCCATTGGTGACCCCGAATGGAAGGTGACGAAACTGGTAAAGCCGACCATTGGCCTCAAAAGCCATATACTTTTTGTCAGAGTCCTTTAACGGTACTTGATGGTATGCACTCTTTAAGTCAAAAGTTGAAAATACCTTGTAGTTAGCAAGGTTATTGACCATGTCATCGATGCGTGGTAGTGGGTAAGCATCCAGGTCGGTATACTGGTTAATAGTTTGCGAGTAATCAATGCAAAGACGTTTCTTGTGTTGCTTCAGAGGATTTTTAACATCGACGACTTGAGCCCGCCAGGAAGATGAACATGGCTCAATGATACTGTCAGCTAGAAGGCGAGCGATCTCTGCCTCGATAAAGGATAGGTCATCTTGGCTGAAACGTCGTGATTTAGTGGCTATGGGCTTACATCGGGGGGAAAGATTGGCAAACAAGGAGGGCTCGTCGAGCGAAGCCGCCGAAAGTGCACAAAACGGTACTTTGGAAATAGTAAGCTCCGGCTTTGATCCTCCAAACTCGAAAGTGAGTCTTTCGTGTTGTTTCTGGAAATCCTGTCCCAGGAGCACATCACTGCATAGGTTTTTGAGCACCCTGAGCCGGGTAGAGAAATAAGTGCGGCCATTGAGAATAAGGTCGACAAGACAAAAGCCGGAAGAGTTAGTGGTCAGTGTCGTCAGAGCCATTGCAATTTCCCTGTCCGAGGGGTAAATACTCAGTTTTAACTTACTGACAGCCTGCTCACTGATGAAGCTGCCAGAGCTGCATGAGTCGATTAATGCACTCAAAATGTGTCCATTTACCGAAACCTTCGTGGCTGCATGGGACAGGCTTTGGGGAAAAACAGCTGTGATGGGAGGAGGGGCAGTTTTATCCTTAACAGCTGTAACATTAGTAGTGGCTCTTGGGGGAGGAGCAGTTTTATAGGGAGCAGCTGTAATCCTAGAAGAGGCTCTTGACTGACATACTTTTGAGAAGTGGCCTTTCTTACTGCAATGACTGCAGATTGCATTACGAGCAGGACAAAATTTCCTATAATGAAATGCACCTCCACAGAAGAAACACTTACTTTTAGATTGCCAAGATGCCGCTAGGGTAGGGTCGTCATCAGCTAGGATAGAGTCGTCATCAGTGAGGGCTTCCGCCTGAGGCTTATCGGAGGAGTCACTAAAAGTGATAGCAGCAGCCCGTGCACGTGGTAAAAGATAGGCATCTGCATTTTTTTTTGCCAAGTCCAGAGAATATGTCTGGTCATAGGCAGCTTGTAACTCGAGGGTTTTATTCTCCAGCAGACGCTGGCGTATGAAGGGAGATGCAATTCCATTAATAAAAAAATCACAAATTAACTCCTCCTGGTACTGCTCAGCTGAGACAGCCTTGAGATTACAATCTTTGCTGAGCCTGCGAAGCTTTTGAAGGAATTCGTCAAGTGATACCCCGGGTTGTTGTCGAGTTATGGCCAGTAGATGCCGAGCAAAAATTTTGTTTGGGGCCTTAACATGTAGTTGCTGTAGTATTCAGATAGCGGAGTCATAGTTTACACAGTCTTCGATATAGTCAAACACATAAGGGGATACATAATTGGCAAGTATCTCTAACTTATCAGGAACATTCTCACCACATGCCCCGAGGTAGTTGCTGAAGGTACGATACCAGTCTTTCCATACCTTAGCAGTTGTAGGTGAATTCGGGTCCAGGTCAAGACGAGCGGGTCGGAGTAGCTTCTCCATGATGGATTGATTATTATATCTGGCTCCCTTCTACCGTTTGAGTCGTAGCCGTCTGTTCCCAAAACTACTCAGAGCGTGGAGCAGGTTCAGTTGACTAAATTGACGTAAGAAAACTACTAGGCACTTGGTCTAAGCGTTAAACAAAGCTTTAATCAACTGTTTTTCAACATGGCGATCTAGTTGTGTCCTTCACTAGTTCCTGTTGAGGAATGTCCTAAGCAAGCTGGGCCCATGCCCGAGTATTTATACTCTCCCTGGACAGCGCCACCAGCAGGCCGCCCAGTATTACTTCATACATGAATGACAAGATTCATGTCACAAGGTATGTTGATGTGAGTAAGCATGTGCAGGAGCAGGGTTGGGAAGGCAGCGTGATAGGGATGTGATGAGAGCCGCAACAGGATAGAGTTGAGTGTGGCTTTGTACTCACCTTTCCTGATCTAATGAGATCATTGAAACATTTGCGGCACTGCACCCAGGTCCTCCTCACAACATCCCTACTGTTGACCTCCTCAGCTATTTGGAGCCAGGCTCTTTTGGTCTCCTGGGGAGGTCTCTTCCTCCCATTAGAAGGGAAGAGGACCTCCCTGCGTGCTCTGACTCCCTCCACAAGCATATGGAGGGAGTCATCGGAGAACCTGGGTGCAGCCCTCTGTCTCTGCACAGTCATCTCTGGAAATGTTTGCAACACTCCAATGGTGCAGTGTGCTGCCTGCACACTCCTAGATGAACCTTCAAATGCAATGCGGCCATTGCTCCTTTAAATATCCTGGCTGAAAACGCGTCATCGATGACGTCAACAGACCTGTACCATTTAATAGGGCCGGGTAACACGCAGGGTGGGCTTAATAGACCCCATTAACGCAAAGTCGATTTCAGGAGCGGGATGGAATCAACAATGGGGTCGCGACCTGCCACGGCGAACGCCCGCACCCGACCCACCCAGGTAAACAAGATTCCGGCCGTTAACTCTGTTTCTCTCTCCACAGATGCTGCCTGACCTGCTGAGTATTTCCAGTATTTTCAGTTTTTATTGCAGATTTCCAGCATCTGCAGTATTTTGCTTTTGTAAAAGCAGAGTGAGCTTTGGCACAGTGGTACATTCCCGCCTCTGCATCAGAAGTTTACGGGTTCCACTCCAGACATCCCCGTCAAGAGGAGACGAGAGTTCCGTTTCCAACGAGATACACATATCCAATAAGAGTGGAGCAGCTACCCCATCATAACCCCAGCGAGCAGGAGATCAGGCTGAAGATCAGCGTCTGAATACTGGGCTGACATCCAGTGGGGTACTTGTGTCTGATGGAGGTGGAGTGGCGACCACCCCCGCATTGTATCTAGCCTGTCCTTCTGGTAGGTGTTGTGAGTCAGGCTAACCACATAAAAAGGGTCTTTGTTACAGAAACAACCCAGAGCACAATCTGCTGGATGTGACAGAAATGAGTTGTCTCATATGCCGGCAAGCACGAAAGAGAAAGAAGATGATTAAACAAACCAACCAAAAGAAATCTGCTGTAACTAAATAAAATGATTAGCAGCTACAGTTATTTAGAAAATAACTCAGGAAACAGCTGATGGGCACCTGATTTTTAATAACTTTTTAAATACTCACCAAGGCTTTAGGAGAACCCTTCTCTCTTTCTGATATTGTTTGCTCATCTGCAACTACAATGAAACAGGTGAATAAATGGAATATTTTAAAACCACAGTATTTAAATTTGATTAAGCTAAATGTCTATTCACAGAATAAGTAAAGAGGTAAATAATAGAAAACATGCCACTATAGATTGTGATCATTACAAAAATATATCTAGGTTATCAATCTGTAAAGTTGAACCAAGTTAAGATAAACCCTGAAGTCAAATTCTGCTGAAATAATTTCCAATATCACAGCATCAACTCCACAGCAAAAGCCCAGAAAAATCAATAAAAAGTACATGCGTATAACTATTTTACAAATACAGGAAACTCTTTATTAACCGGCACCGACGGGACCGGCGTGGCGCCGGTTAATCAAAAAGTCCGGATAACGGAGAGTTATATCTCCCAACGTACGAGAGCCCCGTACACATTGACATGCGCCTGCATTCGGAGCTCCGTCTCCCCGGGGACCGCCAGCTGACCATCTGTCGTGTCCGCTGCCTACCCGGGCTGCACATTCCCCTCCCAATCTACACGCTCCGATACAAGGCAAACGCCTCGGGGTTTTTTTTAAAGTTAATTTTAAACGAGAGATGAAGGAAAACCCCGGTTACCTACTCAAGAATTTTGCCGGTTAAGAGAGATTTCCGGATATTTGGGTGCCGGTTAATAAAGAGTTTCCTGTATATGGGATTTTCAAGTCTTTAGAAAAATTTTGTGTTAAACATTTATTTTTGTGACTTTTTACATATTACAGTAATTTGGTTTTTACTATTCTTTTAGTTTCAATCAATATTTTTGGCTTTTATCTATACCCTTTCCCATGGCTGCTTTAGAGCTTACTCATTTTTTTGTTAGTAATAAAGCGGCGACTGGTTTGATCATGTGGCAAGTTTTCCCATTATTTGCCAGAAGTCAAGGATCCCTTCTCCCCAGCCTAACCCATCTCTATCAATTTCATTCACTAATGTGCATCTTCCTGCATCATTTGCCCAGATAATAACACCAAGGCGCGTTTGAAGTGGAGGGGTGCGATATCGGGTGGGAAACCCAGAAGAACTTTCAGTGCGGCGGTCTGTGGTATTTTAACGAAGCCACCTAATTATATTACTTCCGGGTTTGGCACTGAATGCGCGGCAGTGGGCATGGTGAAGACCTGCATGACACGATCTCAACTGGAGCATTTAAGGGGCCAATCCAAAGATGGAATTTGGAGAAGTTAGGAGTTTGCACAAAGAGAGGGAGCAATTTCATCATGGATTCAGGGCAGTCAAGGGCTGCGCCTCGGTTTAACGATGCATCACTTGTTGCACTGCTGGGTGCAGTGAGGTGCAGGAGCGAGATACTCTTCTCCAGCAATGGGAGGGAGAAACCAGCTGCTGCAACAAAGAAGGCATGGCTGGAGGTGGCCGAGGAGGTCAGCATTGTGCCACGCTCCTGGATGCAGTGCAGGAAGCACTTTAATGACCTAACCAGGTCAGGAAATGTGAGCACAGTTGCACATTCACCTACATCCTGTTGTGCACATCACCACCCCCAATCCCCTCGCTCTGCCTTCTCAAGCCTACTGCATCACATCACTCTCACACACACGTACCTTGTAGATGCATCCATCCTTCACTGTCTATGCACTTCCTCACTTCCCCATCTATCCATCCACCACTGCCACTCGCCCTCATCCCTCATCCTTCTGCAATTTCATGCCTCTCTCTGATACTCACCCTCACCAAATATACTCCATCCATCTGGTGAACACTTGCCATTACACTCACTCATAGGTCTGATCTTTCACTCGTTGAAGGAGGAGAGCACAGAACACGAGGAAGAGGGCAAGAACTGGAGATGGTCTTCCAAACATCTCGCAATTCACAAACGCAGAGGAGGAGGTGCTGGAAATCAGTGGAGTTTTGGCGTCCCTGGCCGTCGGGAATGGGGGGACGGAGACCTCCCAGCTACTTGGTGGCACAATTAAATATTAGCGATCCAAATGTCATACGGTACTCAGTCATATTGACTTGATTTCAACAGTGAGTGAAATATAATCACCTCCATGATGATAACTTGCAACATATTCTTACCTTGCCAGGATTAATTCATGTATTTTATCTCCCACAGGGCCTTCACGAGAGTGCAGCAGATATCGGTGGAGGTCGCTGACAACGATTCCTCAGAGCTAAGTCCTTCTGAGGGTTTACCGTCACAGGACTCATACATACCATGCACCAGCTCAGATACTCACACTTCGGTGGGACCACCCAGGCAGATAGTTGGGTTTTCACCTGGTGACTCACACTTCACAAGTGAGCAAGAGCAGATGGTGGTGACAGGAACAGCAGTGGAGAGTCCGCGTCGGAGGGCATAGCCCTCTTCAAACACTGCTCAGCTGGACACAGATGCTGTACCCCGGGGGCTGTCGATGAAAAGGAGAATCATTGAGCAGCAACAGATAATGTGCAATGCACTGACAGGCCTTCCAAGCACACTGACCACAACTGCAGAGAGAATGGAGCAGTCCGCCTCAAGCATGGGTGGGTTGATGTCACAGGACATTGCGATGATGTCTTCTTGCATGGATACATGGAACATCAAACGCGGCTATCAAATGAGTCCATGCACGCCTTGACCACAGCCGTGCAGACTCTGGATGATTACATGTCTGCCCCCTTAAACAGGATGACAGATCCCTTAGCCTTGGCCTTACAATGCTGCCCTGATCTGCACCGAAGTGCTCACCACCACAGTGGTAGCAGTGAAGTGCAGCTGGGCCAAGAGATGGATGATGGCAAAAGGGGACATGGAAGTGGGGTCTCCACTCAAAGCACTTCCATTTCTCATCTGCTGCCCTCCACCCCCACCCGCCTCAGCCAATACCCAACATGCTTCCTTGTCTCCCAATGGCCAGGTCTGCCCCTGCACAGGTGGCAGGGCTCTTACAAGCTCCAAAACCCAGAGGACATCGGCCAAGAGCATCTCAGCAGTCAGAGCAGGGATCTAAGTAGCCTGCCTCTACTTCTGCTCAAGCCACAGGGGTTGCACCACATAGGAGTAGTAGGAAAAGGAAGAGTAAGGCTTTGTAGTTGCACAAGGGGATGCGCATGGGTGAATGAGAAAATGTTGTGTTAAGTTTCTGTTATTTAGTTAGGTCATATAAATATTATTATTTTGCACCACTTTCCCGTCTTGTCCATTCTTGGGTGCTGGGTGGCAAGTCGCCTTTTAGCTTGTTTGATGATGAATGGAAAGACATGAATTGATGGAGACCAATGGGGGGATATTCAAAAGGTGGTTGGTTGTTTGCAGGATTGCTTTGCACTAGTGGCATGGGTGATGGGGGGGGTGGTTGGTGGGAATAGTGGCCTTTGCATGTGCTCGTGACATGGGTCCACTGGTGCAACCTAAGTGAACCTTGCATTAATAAGGGCATTCCTGGCAGCAATGTGAGGAGCTGGGGGTGCACTGACCTCATCACCTTCCTCCTCCTCATCTTCCTCCTCCTCCAAATTGTTCAAGGAGGATCTGAGCTCTTCACCTTGTTCCCCCTGCAGGTCCAAAACTCGCTGCAATGTTGTGCAGCGCACAGCACACCACGACCATTTTGGGACACCCTGGCTGGTGCATACTGAAGGGCGCCTCCAGATCTGGCTAGGCAACTGAAGCGTATCTTCAGCATGCCGATGGCTTGTTCGATCTCACATCTGGTAGTCATATGGCATTCACTGTAGTGCTGTTGGGCTTCATTGGTGAGGTTGCTGATGGGTGTCATCAACTAAGTTTGAAGTGGGTATCCCTTGTCTCATAGCAGTCACCCCTTAAGTCTGCTTGCAGGTCCAAAGATATCAGGGAGTTTAGACTGCCGTAGCACGAAAGCATCATGGCAGCTCCCCGGGCATCTGGAAATATCTGCAGAAATCACTTTTTGTGGTTGCACACCAGCTGCACATTGATGGAGTGGAAACCCTTGAGGTTGACGAATACTCCTGGGTGATCTGGGGGTGCCCGGATTGCCACATGTGTACAGTCGATGATGCCCTGAACCTGTGGGAAGCAAGCCAGAGCCGCAAACCCAAGCATCCACTCATTCTGACTCACGTCATCGCAGCCGAAGTTGACATAATTGCCAGCCCTGGCAAACAAGCCATCAGTCACCTGTCATGCATTTGTGGGCCGCCGACTAGGAGATCCTGGATATGTCTCCAACAGAGCCCTGGGAGGATCCGGAGGCAAAAATGTAGACGGCAGTGGTTACTTTGACAGCCACTGGCAATGCGTGGCCACCAGGTCCAGCAGGGAGCAGGTCTTCTTCTGGAAGGCTGCAGATATCTGCCAACATCTGGCACGACAACCTGAGCCTCCTGAGACACTGCTGTTCAGACATGTCAAGGAAACTCAGCCTCTGCCTGCAGACCCTGTTTCGCGCTAGTGCCTCCTGCGATCTGCACCCCTCTCTGCTGCTGCCCTCTCTGCTGTTCAGCTACCAGTCTCTGAACAGCAGGCTGGTGCTGGTGGTGGTCATATTGGTCCTGTCCGAGGTCCAGTCAAAGGCTGCCATAGTGCCACCCATCCTGATGTGATTGAGGAAAGCCTCCTAAGTATAGAAAATAAACTCTCAGAAAAAGTACTGTGAACAAATCCTTTCCCACGAGCAGGTAAGAAAGCAGCTGTGAGGACTGAGTAGTTATTACAGTATTTCCTTGAGTTTGATTCTGCACCCTCAATTGCCAGTGTGCACTCGTCTTGCCATCACTGGCGATTTTCAGGAAGCCTGGGAATCCTGTGGATACGCCATTAAATTTCAAAATGAGTTGAAATATCACTCTAATTTAGCGATTAACAGATGTTAATAGCAAACTGCCTCTCCCGAAGGCAGTGCACGCAAGCAGCCTAACGCGCTCCAGTTAAACCCAGAAGTCAGCAGGTTGGTGCTGGCTTACTGACATGCTGATATTTTTGCCGGTTTTAATCCCCCACCAGCACCCAAATCCGCTCCTCCAGATTAAAATTTCCCCTCTGTATGTTCTAGCGTGCAAGCAGAGGCTGGAGTCATACCTAGCACAAAGGAAGATGGTTGTGGTTGTTGGAAGTCAATCATCTCAGCCCCAGGATATCGCTGCAGGCGTTCCTCAGGGCAGTGTCCTAGGGCCCAACCAACTTCAGCTGCTTCATCAATGACCTTCCCTCCATCGTAAGGTCAGAAGTGGGGATGTTGCTGAAGATTGAAGAATTCAGTTCCATTCACAACTCCTCAGATAATGAAGCAGTCCATGCCCAAATGAAGCAAGACTTGGACGACATTCAGGCTTGGGCTGTTAAGTGGCAAGTAACATTCGCGCCACACAAGTGCCAGGCACTGACTAACCCCAACAAACGAGAGTCTAACCACCGCCCCTTCACATTCAACTGCATTACCATCGCTGAATCCCCCACCATCAACATCCCGGGGGGTCACCATTGACCAGAAACTTAACTGGACCAGCCACAGTCATTGTGGAGACGAAGTCCCGTCTTCAAACTGAGGACACCCTCCATCGTGTTGTGTGGCACTACCACCGTGCTACATGGGATAGATTCAGAACAGATCTAGCAGCTCAAAACTGGGCATCCATGAGGCACTGTGGGCCATCAGCAGCAGCAGAATTGTATTCCACCACAATCTGTAACCTCATGGCCCTTATATCCCTCACTCTACCATTACCATCAAGCCAGGGGACCAACCCTGGTTCAATAAGGAGTGTAGAAGAGCATGCCAGGAGCAGCACCAGGCGTACCTAAAAATGAGGTGCCAAATTGGGGAAGCTGCAACACAGGACTACATGCATGCTAAAAAGCAGAAGCAGCATGCTATAGACAGGGCTAAGCGATCCCACAATCAACGGATCAGATCAAAGCTCTGCAGTCCTGCCACATCCAGTCGTGAATGGTGGTGGACCATTAAACAACTAACGGGAGGAGGAGGTTCTATGAATATCCCCATCCTCAATGATGATGGAGCCCAGCACGTGAGTGCAAAAGACAAGGCTGAAGCATTTGCAACCATCTTCAGCCAGAAGCACCGAGTGGATGATCCATATCAGCCTACTCCTGAGGTCCCCACCATCACAGAAGCCAGTCTTCAGCCAATTAGATTCACTCCACGTGATATCAAGAAACGGCTGAGCGCACTGGATACAGCAAAGGCTATGGGCCCCAACAACATCCCGCCTATCGTGCTGAAGACGTGTGCTCCAGAACTAGCCGCGCCTCTAGCGAAGCTGTTCCAGTACAGCTACAACACTGGCATCTATCTGACAATGTGGAAAACTGCCCAGGTATGTCCTGTCCACAAAAAGCAGGACAAATCCAACCCGACCAATTACCACCCCATCAGTCTACTCTCAATCATCAGCAAAGTGATGGAAGGTGTCATCGACAGTGCTACCAAGCGGCACTTACTCACCAATAATCTGCTCACTGATGCCCAATTTAGGTTCCGCCAAGACCATTCGGCTCCCGACCTCATTACAGCCTTGGTCCAAACATGGACAAATGAGCTGAATTCCAGAGGTGAGGTGAGAGTGACTGCCCTTGACATCAAGGCAGCATTTGACCGAGTGTGGCATCAAGGAGCCCTAGTAAAACTGAAGTCAATGGGATTCGGGGGGGAAACGCTCCAATGGCTGGAGTCATACCTAGCACAAAGGAAGATGGTTGTGGTGGTTGAAGGTCAATCATCACAGCCCCAGGACATCGCTGCAGAAGTTCCTCAGGGCAGTGTCCTAGGCCCAACCATCTTCAGCTGCTTCATCAATGACCTTCCCTCCAACATAAGGTCAGAAATGGGGATGTTCGCTGATGACTGCACAGTGTTCAGTGCCATTCACAACTCCTCAGATAATTAAGCAGTCCGTGCCCACATGCAACAAGACCTGGACGACGTTTAGGCTTGGGCTGATAAGTGACAGGTAACATTCGCGCCACACAAGTGCCAGGCAATGACTATCTCCTACAAGCAAGAGTCTAACCACCTCCCCTTGACATTCAACGGCATTACCATCGCCGAATCCCCCACCATCAACATCCTGGGGGTCACCATTGACCAGAAACTTAACTGGACCAGCCACATAAATACTGTGGCAACAAGAGCAGGTCAGAGGCTAGGTATTCTGCGGCGAGTGTCTCACCTCCCGATTCCCCAAAGCCTTTCCACCATCTACAAGGCACAAGTAAGGAGTGTGATGGAATACTCTCCACTTGCCTGGATGAGTGCAGCTCCAACAACACTCATGAAGCTCGACACCATCCAGGACAAAGCAGCCCACTTGATTGGCACCCCATCCACCAACTTAAACATTCACTCCCTCCACCATCGGCACACCATGGCTGCAGTGTGTAGCATCTATAAGATGCACTGTAGCAACTCGTCAAGGCTTCTTCGGCAGCACCTCCCAAACCCACAACCTCTACCACCTAGAAGGACAAGGGCAGCAGGCGCATGGGAACACTATCACCTGCAAGTTCCCCTCTAAGTTACACACCATCCTGACTTGGAAGTATATCGCCGATCCTTCTTCGTCGCTGGGTCAAAATCCTGGAACTCCCTCCCTAACAGCATTGTAGGAGTACCTTCACCACAAGGACTGCAGCGATTCAAGAAGGTGGCTCACCACCACCTTTTCAAGGGCAATTAGGGATTGCCAATAAATGCTGGCCTTGCCAGCGATGCCTACATCCCAGGAGCAAATAAAAAAAAATCCTCGCACTCAAAATATTAAAGGGGAGATTTTCCTCGGTCTGTTCCCAGCCACACTGAATCACCTGTGCATAGTAAATATTGGAAAATCCGTGAGTCAGAGCACATACCTGTAAAGACACCCAACCTGTTTTCCTCCATTCATTTAAGTGGAGGAAAATCGTGCAGGTTCATTTACAGGTGTGTACTCCAATCTGCCCGATTTTCCAATATACGCGGTGTCCAGGCAATACAGCGCACCTGTGTACAGGCTCAGGTAAACCTTCCCCTTTAAAAGAAATTCTGCTTTAGTAAAGAACCCAGGAGTTCCCTTGAGTATTTTCTAAACTTGGCTTACATAGAAACATAGAAACATAGAAAATAGGTACAGGAGTAGACCATTCGGTCCTTCGAGCCTGCACCGCCATTCAATGCGTTCATGGCTGAACATGCTACCTCAGTACCCCATTCCTGCTTTCTCGCCATACCCCTTGATCCCCCTAGTTGTGAGTGTTATATCTAACTCCCTTTTGAATATATTTAGCGAACTGGCCTCAACAACCTTCTGTGGAAGAGAATTCCATAGATTCACCACTCTCTGGGTGAAGAAGTTCCTCCTCAGCTCAGTCTTAAGTGGCTTCCCCTTAATCCTTAGACTGTGACCCCTGGTTCTAGTTTTCCCTAACATTGGGAACATTCTGCCCGCATCTAATTTGTCTAAACCAGTCAGGATTTTAAATGTCTCTATAAGATCCCCCCTCATTCTTCTGAACTCCAGAGGATACAAGTTCAGTTGACCCAATCTTTCTTGATATGTCAGTCCGGCCATCCCAGGAATCAATCTAGTGAACCTTCGCTGCACTCCCTCAATAGCAAGAATGTCCTTCCTTAAGTTAGGAGACCAAAACTGCGCACAATACTCCAGGTGTGGCCTCACCAAGGCCCTGTACAACTGCAGCATCACCTCCCTACTCCTGTACTCAAATCCCCTTACTATGAAGGCCATCATTCCGTTTGCTTTCTTGACTGCCTGCTGCACTTGCATTCCCACCTTCAGTGACTGATGTACCATGACGCCCAGGTCTCGTTGCACCTCCCCTTTCCCTAATCTGCCACCATTCAGGTAATAGTCCGCCTCTCTATTTTTACCACCAAAGTGGATAACCTCACATTTATCCACATTGTACTTCATCTGCCATACATTTGCCCATTCACCCAACCTGTCCAAGTCACTCTGTAGCCTCCTAGCATCCTCCTCATTGTTCACACTACCTCCCAATTTAGTGTCATCCGCAAATTTGGAGATATTACATTTAATCCCTTCGTCCAAATCATTAATATATAATGTAAACAGCTGGGGTCCCAGCACCGAACCCTGCGGTACCCCGCTGGTCACTGCCTGCCATTCTGAAAAGTACCCATTTACTCCTACTCTTTGTTTCCTGTGTGCCAACCAGCTCTCAATCCACGTCAACACATTACCCCCAATCCCATGTGCTTTAACTTTGCTCACCAATCTCTTGTGTGGGACCTTGTCGAAGGCCTTCTGAAAGTCCAAATACACCACATCTACTGGTTCCCCCCTGTCCACCCTATTGGAAACATCCTCAAAAAATTCCAGAAGATTTGTCAAGCATGATTTCCCTTTCACAAATCCATGCTGACTTGGACCTATCATGTCGCCACTTTCCAAATGGTCTGTTATGACATCTTTAATAATTGCTTCCATCATTTTACCCACGACCGATGTCAGGCTGACCGGTCTATAATTCCCTGCTTTCTCCCTCCCTCCTTTTTTAAAAAGAGGGGTTACATTGGCCACCCTCCACTCCATCGGAACTGATCCAGAGTCTAAGGAATGTTGGAAAATGATCGTCAATGCATCCACTATTTCCAAGGCCACCTCCTTAAGTACTCTGGGATGCAGACCATCAGGCCCCGGGGATTTTTCAGCCTTCAGTCCCATCAATTTCCCCAATACCTTTTCCCGACTAATAAGGATTTCCCTCAGCTCCTCCCTCTTACCAGATCCTCTGACCCCTTTTATTTCCGGCAGGTTGTGTGTGTCCTCCACAGTAAACACCGAACCAAAGTACTTGTTCAATTGATCTGCCATTTCCTTGTTCCCCATTATGACTTCCCCTGTTTCCGACTGCAGGGGACCTACGTTTGTTTTTACTAACCTCTTTCTTTTACATATTTATAGAAGCTTTTGCAGTCCATTTTAATGTTCTCTGCAAGCTTCCTTTCATATTTTATTTTCCCTGCCCTAATCAAACCCTTCGTCCTCCTCTGCTGAGTTTTGAAGTTCTCCCAGTCCCTGGGTTTGCTGCTACTTCTGGCCAATTTGTATGCAACTTCCTTGCTTTTAATACTATCCCTGATTTCCCTTGTTAGCCATGGTTGAGCCACCTTCCCTTTTTTATTTTTACGCCAGACCGGGATGTACAATTGTTGTAGTTCATCCATGCGATCTCTAAATGTCTGCCATTGCCCTTCCACTGATAGCCCCTTAAATATCGCTTGCCAATTTAACCTCGCCAATTCACGCCTCATACCCTCACAGTTGCCCTTATTTAAGTTCTGGACCATGGTCTCTGACTTAACTGTTTCCTTCTCCATCCTAATGTAGAACTCCACCATACTATGGTCACTCTTCCCCAGGGGGCCTCGTACCACAAGATTGCTGATTAGTCCTTCCTCATTACACAACACCCAGTCCAGGATGGCCTCCCCTCGAGTTGGTTCCTCAACATATTGGTTTAGGAAACCATCCCTTAAACACTCCAGGAAATCCTCCTCCACCGTATTGCTTCCAGTTTGAGTAGCCCAATCTATATGCATATTAAAGTCACCCATGATAACTGCCGTGCCTTTTTTGCACGCACCTCTGATTTCCTGTTTCATACCCTCCCCCACCTCACTACTGCTGTTTGGAGGTCTGTACACAACTCCCACTAACGTTTTCTGCCCTTTGGTGTTCTGCAGCTCAACCCATAAGAATGCACTTAAGTTATACTATGTGCATAATCAAGCTGAAACACGATCAGGCAGGCTCTCTGGAGTATCACAACATTGCACTCTGGAATTGTATTGTTATTTTTGCACCACTGGCAAGCAGAAACCATGGAACAGTGGTGCAAAAGTAGCTGCACTCTTATTTTCCTTTGCTAATAGTAATAGTCTTAGGAGGCTAAATTCAATAGCCCGCAATAATGGGTGCGGGGATCGCGATGCGCAATTAAACCTGCGCCCGTTGCTTCTGATGCAGGCTGCACGCAAACTTCATGCTGTCTGCTAATTTAAACGATTGCAGCGTTGGTTCAAATGCAGATGGGACTGCGGACTGCCACAGAATGAAGGCATAATGACTGCTGCCAGTATACCGGGCATTCACCTATATGATTCGCTGAGTATGGTCGCGCACCAGCTGAACATTGAGGGACTGGAATCCATTTCGGTTGCAGTACATCTCAGAGTTGACTTGCGATGCCCGCAAAGGAACATGCATGCAGTCAATGGCACCCTGCACCATGGGAAGCCTGCAATCCTCACGAAACTGTATGCTCGTTCCGCCTGCTCGCTCCGCCTGCTGTTCTCTGGCCAGAGAAAAGGAAATGTATTCAGCTCTCTTCAAATACAGAGCCTCAGTTACCTTCCTTATGCAACAGTGGACGGCAAACTGGGAGATGTTGTAAATATCTCCTGCTCCAGCCTGGAAGGAGCCCAACGCATAAAAATTCATGGGGTCACCGTGACCTTCACAGCCACTGGCAATGCAGTCCTCACCCTGCTCTGAGGTTGCAGTTGTGGCTGCAGCAGGTGGCAGATTTCAGTGAGGACGTCCTCGGTGAACTACAGAAGTCTGACACACTGTTCCTCGCTGAGGTTCAGGTAGAATCACTGAATGGTTACAGCACGGAAGGCCATTCGGCCTATGACGGCTCTCTGCAAGAGCACCTCAGCTAGTCCCACTCCCCCGCCCTTTCCCTGTAGACCTGCAAATTTTTTTCCTTCAGATACTTATCCAACTCCCTTTTGAAAGATAAGATTGAGTCTGCCTCCACCACCATTTCAGGAAGTGCATTCCAGATCTTAACCACTCGCTGCGTAAAAAAGTTTTTCCTTAAGTCGCCTTTAGTTTTTTTGTCAATCACCTTAAAGTGTGTCCTCTGATTCTTGACCCTTATGCCAATGGGAACAGTTTCTCTCCATCTACTCTGTCCAGACACCTCATGATTTTAAACACCTCTATCAAATCTCCTCTATCAAATCTCCTCTCAATCGTCTGTGCTTCAAGGAGAACAACCCCAGCTTCTCCAGTCTATCAACGTAACTGAAGTCCCTCATTCCTGGAATCATTCTCGTAAATCTTTTCTGCACCTTCTCTAAGGCCTTCACATCCTTCCTAAAGTGTGGTGCCCAGAATTGGACACAGTACTCCAGTTGGGGCCAAACCAGTGTTTTATACAGGTTCATCATAATTTCCACACTTTTGTACTCTATAGCTCTAGTTATGAAGCCCAGGATCCCGTAAGCCTTAACTGCTTTCTCAACCTGCCTTGCCACCTTCAACGATTTGTGCACACATACCCCCAGGTCTCTCTGTTCATGCTCCCCCTTTAGGATTGTACCATTTAGTTTATATGTCCTCTCCCCATTCTTTCTACCAAAATGTATCACTTCACACTTTTCTGCGTTAAATTTAATCTGCCACATGCCTGCCCATTTCACCAGCCTGTCTATGTCTTCCTGAAGTCTATCATTCTCCTCCTCACTGTTCACTATACTTCCAAGTTTTGTGCCATCTGCAAATTTTGAAATTATGCCCTGTACACCCACGTCCAAGTCATTAATATATATCAAGAAAAGCAGTGGTCATAGAACCGAACCCTGGGGAACACCATTATATACCTTCCTCCAGTCTGAAAAACAACCGTTCACCACTTCTCTCTGTTTCCTGTCACTTAGCCAATTTCGTATCCATGCTGCCGCTGTCCCTTTTATTCCATGGGCTTCAACTTTGCTGGCAAGCCTATTATGTGGCACTTTGTGGAACGCCTTTTGGAAATCTATGTACACTACTTCAACCACATTACCCTCATCAACCCTCTCTGTTACCTCATCAAAAAACACAATCAAGTTGGTTAAACACGATTTGCCTTTAATAAATCCGTGCTGGCTTTCCTTAATTAATCCACATCTATCCAAATGACTGTTAATTTTGTCCCTGATTACTATTTCTAAAATCTTCCCCAGTACCAAGGTTAAACTGACTGGCCTGTAGTTGCTGGGTTTATCTTTACACCCATTTTTGAACAATGATGGAACATTTGCAATTCTCCAGTCCTCTGTGTAAGGTTTCCAAAATTTGCAGATCCCCAAAACCTAAGGAAAAAGGACTGTGGAACTACCTCAGAGTGATAAAAATGCATTTGGGCCTAACCTAATTGACTGTAAGACCAAAAACCAAGTTTTGGCATTTTAAAAGCATGTCTGGGCCTGTAAAGGGAGAAAAGGCTGTGAAGGAAGTTGGGCTCGACCTCTGCAAAAGCAGTTTTGGGTATTGCAGTTAAATTGCATTGTCTGGGTAACCGGAATGACCTCACTTAAAGCCCCAGCACGCATTAACATTTTGACAATAGACCCTAGGAGGAGACAGTCCCACCCAAAACAATAGGTCCCATCAAACCGATTACAGAGCCCATTAAAGACATGCATAAAGCAAATATTCGATCGAAGTCCTAGGCCCAGTCAAGAAACCCAAAACATGAGGACAATTCAAACTCCGATTAAACAACAGATCGACAGGATGGAGCTATCCTGAAAACCACTTCACACATTTACAAAACCAGTTAACACGCTAGTAAAGTCGTTACTGTTAACGAGGTCTTACAATGACCGGGATTTGATTTGGTTTTGATGAGGCCACTTCAATTTAGTATAATTGAAGACCCATCAAGCAGTTCAGCAGTACAACAGTTCAAGTTCAACAGGAGGCAGTTCTGCAGTTTTGGAGTTCAATTTGAAAGCCTGTTTTCAGCAGAAGTCAGTGCTGGAATTACAGAGTTCAGGAGAAGCAAGTTGGGCAGTTAAAGAAGTCAGTTCAGTAAGAAGGGAGTTCTCCAGTTCTCCAGTAAAACAGTTCAAGTTCAACAAGCAGGCAGAAGGCAGTTTCCACAGTTCTGCAAGAAGGCAGTTCCACAGCTCGGAAGAAGACAGTTTAAACAGAAAGCAGTTCAACAAAGAAAGCCAACAGCTCCAGAAGTAGGCCGACATGCAAGAAGAGACCAGAGCGACCACCTCAGTGACCATCGGACACCTCGCGAAACCTTTTACTCAAAAGACTCTAAACCCTAACTCTCAACAGTCAAGGATTCGTTTGGTGAGCATTATCCCTGGTTCTCCAGAGTCCAACCTAGCTAGTGAAGTGGGATTGGGAGGGGTGAAGTATTCTTCTAATGTTATTTCCCTCGCGTGTACCAAAGTGTTCCCCACCTTTAGAGTGTTAAGAGTGTTTGTGTTGTGTTTTACTTTCTTGAATAAAGATCGAAATTCTTTCATCAAAACCTGTTGTCTACTGCACCTTTGTTCACGACCCCCAAATAAGTCCAAGATCTAGAACCAGGGGCGTGGGAGCGATTCGAACCGCTCACTGAGTCAGAGGTGAAGCTGACCCTACCACACCACCCCCTACATCTGGCACCACCCCCGTATCTACGGAGGGTTGGAATATTATGGCCAGTACCTCCACGATTTCCGCCCTCAATCCCCTCAACATCCTAGGACGCATCCCATCCGCTCCCGGTGATTTATCTACTTTAAGTACAGCCAGCCTTTCTAATTCCTCTTCTTTATCAATTTTTATCCTATCAAGTGTCTCCACTACCTCCTCCTTCACTATGTCTATGGCAGCATCCTCTTCCTTGGTGAAGACAGATGCAAAGTACTCGTTTAGTACCTCAGCCATACCCTCTGCCTCCATGCGTAGGTCTCCTTTTTGGTCCCTAATCGGCTCCACCTCTCCTCTTACTACCCTTTTATTAATATGCCTATAGAAGACTTTTGGATTACCTTTTATGTTGGCTGCCGTTCTATTCTCATACACTCTCTTTGCCCCTCTTATTTTCTTTTTCACTTCTCCTCTGACCTTTCTATATATAGTCAGATTCTCAGATGTATTTGCAACCTGGCATCTGTCATACATGCTCTTTTTCTGCTTCATCATATTCTCTATCTGTTTTGTCATCCAGGGAGCCCTGACTTTAGTTGCCCTGCCTTTCTCCCTAGTGGGAATGTACCTCAACTGTACCTGAACTATTTCCTCTTTAAAGGCAGCCCATTGTTTCAATACAGTTTTGCCTGCCAATCTTTGGTTCCAGTTTACCCGGGCCAGATCTGTTCTCATCCCACTGAAATTGGCCTTCCCCCAGTTAAACATTTTTACTCTAGATTGCTCCCTGTCCTTTTCCATAGCTAATCTAAACCTTATGATACGATGTTCCCTAAATGTTCACCTACTGACACTTGTTTCACCTACTGACACTTGTTCCACTTGACCTACCTCATTCCCCAGAACCAGATCCAGCAATGCCTGCTCCCTCGTCTGGTTGGAAACATACTGATCAAGAAAGTTCTCCTGAACACACTTCAGATATTCTTCCCCTTCTCTGCCTTTACACTATTACGATCCCAGTCTATATTAGGATAGTTATGCACTTTGGCAGGAAAAATAGTAGAGCAAGTTATTATCTAAATGGCAAGAAACTGGAAAGTACTGAAGTACAAAGGGATCTGGGGGTCCTGGTGCACGAAACTCAAAAGGTTAGTATGCAGGTGCAGCAAGTGATTAAGAAGGCCAATGGAATGTTGGCTTTCATTGCTAAGGGGATAGAATATAAAAATAGGGAGGTATTGCTTCAGTTGTACAAGGTATTGGTGAGACCGCACCTGGAATACTGCATACAGTTTTGGTGTCCATACTTAAGAAAAGACATACTTGCTCTCGAGTCGGTACAAAGAAGGTTCACTCGGTTAATCCCGGAGATGAGGGGATGGACATATGAGGAGAGGTTGGGTAGATTGGGACTCTACTCATTGGAGTTCAGAAGAATGAGAGGCGATCTTATTGAAACATATAAGATTGTGAAGGGGTTGAATCGGGTGGATGCGGGGAGGATGTTCCCGATGATGGGTGAAACTAGAACTAGGGGGCATAGTCTTAGAATAAGGGGCTGCTCTTTCAAAACTGAGATGAGAAGGAACTACTTCACTCAGAGGGTGGTAGGTCCATGGAATATGCTGCCCCAAAAAGCTGTAGAAGCTACATCATTACATAAATTTAAAACAGAAATAGACAGTTTCCTAGAAGTAAAGGGAATTAAGGGTTACGGGGAGCGGGCAGGAATTTGGACATGAGTCTAGGTTCGGATCGGTCATGGCCCTGTGGGTAGCGTAGCGGGCCCAGGGGCCGTGTAGCCTGATTCTGCTCCTATTTCGTGTGTCCAAATCTGTTAGGTTCAGGAGATGGTTCTGTGATAGTAGAGTGGCGGTTAGGATCAGATCAGCCATGATCTTATAGAATGGCGGAGCAGGCTCGAGGGGCCAATTGGCCTACTCCTGCTCCTATTTCTTATGTTCTTATGTTCTAGTTGAAGTCCCCCATTATTACTACTCTACAGTTCTTGCACCTCTCTGTAATTTCTCTGCAAATTTGCTCCTCCATATCTTTCCCACTGTTTGGTGGTCTATAGAATACACCTAGGAGTGTAATGGCACCTCTATTATTTCATAACTCTAGCCATATAGATTCTGTCCTTGATCCCTCCAGGACATCCTCCCTCTCCAGCACTGTAACATTCTCCTTAACCAATACTGCCACACGACCTCCTATCTTTCCTTCCCTATCTTTCCTGAACACCTTATAACCAGGAATATTTAATACTGAATCCTGCCCTTCTTTGAGCCAGGTCTCAGTTATTGTCACAAAATCATATTCCCATGTGGCTATTTGCACCTGCAGCTCACTTACCTTGTTTACTACGCTTCGTGCGTTCACATACATACATTGTAAACCCATCTTAGACCATCCTGTATTCTCTCTTCATTTGACCCCACCTAATACCTTACCATTTCTTACTTTAGTGCTCTCTGCCTGTCCCAATCCTTTGAACACTTTATTTCCCTTTTCTAATGTTACATCCTGGTAGGAGTATTGCTCCCTGAACACCCTGGGTGGATATGCCTTCCTGCCGAGAGCCCTTCTCCCCCTCCTCCTCCTTCCCGCAGCTTGTCCTGCTCTGTGTCGCCTCTGCTCATTCTCCCTGTCATGTTGTAGGCCCACTGGAATGCCTACTAGTGCACCCATGTCTTGGAGCAAGTGGTCTGTGCAGAATCCTTGAAGTCCGGACAAAGTCTTTCAGCATCTGTCATACCACTCGCTGTAGACTTTAGCAACTTGAAATAACTGTACAAACCACCAAACACTTCTACAAACTCAGCAACAGCCAGTAGAAATCAATTAGCAACTAACCTGCAAGTAGTTGATGATCCCTTTAAATAGCGTTGGTGGGGGGTCCTTCCTGCTGCTGAACGCATGTTCAGCTGTGCGAGCTTAAGAGAGAGTGTTAGCTGGAGCGTTGAGCTCCAAAATGGCAGCGCTGGCATCAAATCAGCATTGCACGCTGATTGATGTCACGATCTGCCTACTCTGCATATCTCCGGTGCATGCTCCCTACATCCGCGCTAACGCTCTATCCAAGATGGCGTCTGGTGCAGCCCGCACCAGAAGTGTGTGCGCGTGGCGCGGTTGCCATTTGGAGCCAAAACGGCACTCATAGCGCCGTAAAAACGGATGCTATGGAGCCGAATTTTGCGGCCTTAGTCTTAACCTTAAATAGATGGTGGATCCTTACTAGAAAAAAAACGTTATGATGTAACGAACACACTTTGCATGGAGTCTACTTATATCTACTTATAACTGCTGGTCAGGAGCTTTTCCCCAGCAATTGATTATTGATCTTTAAACTAGCTTCACTGGCTATTTTTTGAAGTAATGCTTTTGTTATGTAATTGTGGATCATATCTATTGCTAACATTTGTTACTTTGAAGTGTACATTAAAAACAGTTTTATAGATTAGACTAGCTGGCCAAGCTGTAGCATTCCAATCATAACTGCGCATTTAAACGTTCGTGGGTCATAAATATCTTTATGAAGCATGATTTATGAATTTGATCTTATAGTAAACAAAAATATCAACATGGGAGCAATGAGATGTGGAAAATAATCCAATTTGTGATAATTATTTTCCCACTACTCCCAGACAATAATCCTAGAACTAACAAGAAGGATTTTAACTTGTAATGATGGCAAGTATCTAAGTACAATGAGAGATCCTGCTAACAAAAATTATAATATGGATCACTGAAGAACAATTAACAACTTTAAAAATAAGTAAATGTTTCTTTTTATACCTAGGGTTAATTTCAGAACATGATTTATAGTTATGGAGAATCAAATCTACAGTGGCTGGTGTCCACGGAGTATTTTAAATTAGGCTGATGTTTTACTGTTGCATCAGTGTACTTCTTTGGTTAACAACTAGCATCGGAGACAATTTGCATTTTTTTTAATACTGGGCATGACCAAAGAGAAAGTCACTGGACACTATCATCCCAAAGTACACAAAATCCCAAAACTTTGTTGTGGTATAATTTTTCCCAAGAGCTGTATCCTACATAGAAGAATCCTATTATGGCAACATATCAGTTGTTATTATTATGTATGTGTAACATTACAATAATAATAAACAGTGGCTTAGTAAGAAATAAAAGACATTATATTGCACAATCTGCCTACCTTGAAGTTTGAACTTTATAGTCCGAATCACAAATTGGTTTATTTTGCAATCAATCATCACTCACTTGTGTTATTTGTACGAAACACTATTGTGATAAATCTTATGGCTTCTAGAAATATATAGTTAGGCAGAGTCTGGTATAAGTCTGATGCACCCTTTAGTTCCTCACAAAATCTCTTCAGCAGTTATGTATGGAATGGGTGGCAGCAGTTATTGGAGGAATGCTAAATGACCTGTTCTGAAAACCTCTACGACACAAAAACACAATTCTGGTGTGTACAACCATTCCTAAATTAGTTACCAGATATCTTCTCTAGTAAATCAAGTGCCTAATTATTTTGATACAGACCTACAGTGCTTTTTTGATGGGTGGTCAGCAACCGAGTCCTGAGGATTTCATTTTCAAGAAGCATTTTGCAAATGACTCTAAAAGCCTCACGTTTCTTGCCAAGCTATATAAAAAAATGACAAATTATTTTAATCTGTTAATATTTAAATTTGTATCTGAAAATTAAAGAGGTTTAAGTCTGCAAGATTGGTAGAGCATGTTGGTTCTGAAACAAATTAAAAATATGTATGTTAAAGTTTTTGATGTTAGAAAAGAGTGGAGGAGCCCCCTGACAACATGGGAGGTCAAAGTAATGCCTGATATAAGCCATGGAAAACAGATGGTCATAGGCTCAATTCATAATCCTGGTATCACTTGGAGTGCTATAATTAATTTCAACTCCCTGGGAGGGGGAAAATCAGTCATGGTTTCTGTTCCCGATTGGTAACCTGGTGGGGGGAGGAAGGAGGAAGCAGCAAAGGTTCCTGCCCCTTACTTATGTCCAGTGATTCCAGCTAAATAGCGTTTAATGTAAATATCAGGTGAGAACAGGATTGGGCTTGGCTGTGATGCTTTCCACAACTGAATAGCTTGCTAACTAGGCTCATACATAAAGAATGTTCTTTTGGGTGATGTACTAGAGAACTAGTAGAGAGGTTGCAGCCTCCCTTCCTCTTCCACCTCCTCCTCCTCGTGCTCCTGCTCCTTAGCTTCTCGTTTGATAGGTGGTGGCAAGGGCTGTTCCCTCATGATCGCAAGGAAATGAACCCTAAGGGCTGGATTTTCTGAATGGGAAGTTTTTGGAGGCGGGACCCCCACTTGTCGGTTTTCAGTCCCGCCTCCATCAGCTTCTGGCCAACCAGCGGGATTTTCCCCTGATTGACCTGGTTAAGCCCGCCCGGCGGGCTCAGCAGGCCAATTCGGGGGAAGTTAGTGACAGAGCACGTCAACGTATGACGTGTCATCTGTCAAGAACTTTTGAAAGAAGAAATGTCATCGTTTGACAGCTCTGTGAAGCTGTCAAACACTGACATTCTGTGTAGTTTGATGAGTCCTTGTGTTCAGGACTCATCAAACCTTTCTACTTTGCAGAAATCAGCTGGCTGTTGGATCGGAGGATGCAACAGCCAGTCTGTGATCTCTACAATGGAGATGTCGGGGACTCCGGCTCCACAGCGGTTGAAGGCTGTAGGTAGAAACAAAGGTAAGTTAACATTTTCTAACACTTCACACTCACCTCACATACTTACCACTCCATACTTGCACCCATCACTCACCTCTACATCGCACTTTCAGACCCCTCCGACCCCCGCAGACCTCCTATTCACCTCCTACACCCCGGCGGGGTTCCCCCAGGTCGGGAAGCCCGCACTTCAGGACGAAAAATGGGAATAATCCTATGTTCTGCCTGTTAACTACCTGTTAACAGGCAGTTAATAGGCTTTAATCCCTTCCCGCCTCCAAGGAGACAGGACCCGGGACAGGACGGCTTCCCGCCTCCTGGCAAGAAGGCACGGAGGCGGGTTGGGAGCAGGTTTGCCACCCGCCCCCAAATTCTGCAACTTTCCCGGCAGTCCCACCTCCATACCTGCCTCCTCGGGGCTGAGAAAATCCAGCCCTAAGAGTCAGCGGGGGTGAAATTGGGCTCGGTAGTGCTTATTTTTTGGGCCTCTCAGCAGGAGGCCATATCCGCAGAGGGTGTTTAGGGAGCAATTCTCTTACCTGAACTTCAGCAACGACCAATGCTTGAGACGTCACCGCTTCACTAAAGAGGTCGTGACTGAAATCTGCCAACTGCTGCAGCCAGAACTCCAACCTCAGAGCAGGGCAAAGACCGACTCTGAACTTTTATGCATCTGGCTCATTCCTGGCTGCTGCTGGAGATATAAGCAACATCTCGCAGTTTGCAGTGCACTGCTGCACAAGAGAGGTCACTGAGGCTCTCTATGCAAAGAGAGATAACTTCTCTCTTGCCAGAGACAAGCAGGCGGAGCGGGCACAAGGGTTTGCAAGGACTGTAGGCTTCCCCATGGTTCAAGGTGCCACTGACTGCACGCACATTGCTTTGCATGCGCCTCATGTGAACTCGGCCATTTACCTGAACCGAAAGGGCTTCCACTCCCTCAATGTGCAGCTGGTGTGTGACCACAGGCAGCACATCATGCAGGTCAATGCCCAGTATCCTGGCAGCAGTCACAACTCATTCATTGTGCAGCAGTCCTCTGTACCAGCTGTATTTCAACCACCACCGCAAATCAAAGGGTGGCTACTTGGCGACAAGGGTTATCCACTCATGACATGGCTCATGACGCCGGTACGGAATCCATGTACATGTGCACAGCAGGCATGCAACGAGAACTATGCTGCCACAAGGAATGTTATAGAGCAGACCATTGGTGTCCACAAGAAACACTTCCACTGCCTGGACTGCTCTCGAGGAGTCCTGCAGCACTCAGCTGAGCAGGTCTCAAGATTTGTCGTGGTATGCTGCATGCTGCACAACCTTGCCATCATGCGGGAACAGCCCTTGCCACCACCTATCAGGCGAGAAGCTAAGGAGCAGGAGCACGAGGAGGAGGAGGTGGAAGAGGAAGGGAGGCTGCAACCTAGACAGCCCCTTTCTGCCCAGGCTCTACGTGAACAAATAATTCATGAGCGATACCAATAACCTCAATCCCAATAACCGCAATCCCAATTCCCCATTCACCAACAGTCACATACTTCTTACCTTTCCTCTGTCACTGACCATCACATCGTCCTCTTTCCCACAATGCAAAAATGAAAGGTGACACAAAATACACATTCCAATCCAAATTTATAAATGAAATCATGCCATCGTGCATACCAAAATAAACTACTCACCCTTGTGCATTCCCTTAGTGCCTCTTCCATGTGCCTTTACCTGTTCTAGTGCTCCACGAGGTGTTACCGCAGTGGCTGCATCATGGCTGGTGGAAGGCTGCTAACTTTCAGTGGGGGAGACTGCAGATGGCCTTGGAGGATGACCTCGAGCAGCTCTGGGCCTAGAAGGCCTGGCTGCAGACTGCACCATCTCGGCCTGGGCTGCAGTGGTCTGGGCTGGCTGGCTGACAGGCAACACCAAGGACAATGGCAGAGTGGCAGGGGTGGGAACGCGAATTCTGTCATCCTGAAAGAAGACAGCAGGTTCGTACTACATGGAGCCACTGCCACTCTCGCAGGGCGCGCCTCAGCAATCCTAGTACTCTGTTGGAGAGCAGATTGCTGGAGTGCTGTGACGCCCTAGTAGCTCCTTTTCACACTGGTATCCAAAGCCATGATGGCAGCAGTCTGAGCTTCCACTGCAGCACTCAGACATTGTCTCAGCTTCCATTGCAGCTTGTCAGACGCTGCATCATGGTTGGTACCACAGATCTGCTGATGGAGGTGGCCAACCGTTCCATGTTGGAAAGGATGGGCACCAAACTCTGTGTAAAGCCCTGTGCCAAGTTGGTGCGGGACTCCTCCATGCTCCTTGGCATTGAATGCAGGCTTTCCGGCAGGCTTCCCAGTGCACCAAGCATTTGGGTGTGTACACCCATCAGCCTTTTTCTGTAGCCTGGCCCATCGAAGGCCTCATCGGCATCCTCTGCAGCAGTAGTAGTGTGCGAAGTCACCCTCCGGCGAGTTGGCACCTGCGCTATCCTTTCCCCCAGCCCTGGCTCCTGTGCACTTGTGCCCGGTGTCTCACCGCATGCAGATCCTGCCTTATCCTATCCTCTAAATAAGAACATAAGAATTAGGAGCAAGAGTAGGCCATACAGCCCCTCGAGCCTGCTCCGCCACTCAATAAGATCATGACTGATCTTTGGCCTCAACTCCACTTTCCCGCCCAATCCCCATATCCCTTGATTCCCTTAGAGTCCAAAATCTTTCTATCTCAGCCTTGAATATACCCAACGACTCAGCATCCACAGCCCTCTCGGGTAGGAAATTCCAAAGATTCACAACCCTCTGAGTGAAGAAATTCCTCCTCATCTCAGTCTTAAATGGCCGACCCCTTATCTTGAGACTATGCCCCCTAGTTCTAGACTCTCCAGCCAGGGGAAACCACCTCTCAGCAGCTACCCCCTCAGAATCTTATGGGGTAAAAATTCACTTGGTTGCGCCTCCCGTTAGCGCCTTAAGAGGGCGCTAATGGGGCGCAAAGCTGCTAACGCCCGGGCGCAGCGATGTTTGCGCCGCTCGAGAACTTAACTTGAGATTGTGCGGCGGCGCTAAAACTTACCGCTGCGACCACCTGCGCGCGCAGATTGTGACGTCATTCCATGGTGCAACGCCCTTGGGGCGCCCCGTAGCGGAAATTGAGTGGCGCCCCCTGCCTTACCGCCTGGCGCTTCCAACGACCAGAAGACTGGAACGCTATCAATCGCTGTGGGGCTGGGGGGGGGCGCTATTTAAAGGGGGCCTCTTCCTGTCTTTTATTGTTGGTGGCATTTTTGAACTACGCATTCTGAGAGAGAGAGGGAGAGACTTCTGGAGAGATTCAACGTTGTGTGAAGGAGTTTTGGGTACTGAGCAGCACTTTGCAGGTTCATTTTGATTTGCCATTCCTTGCATCGATTTAGCAGAGACTGTGGGAGCTGCACTCTGAGCTCTTTGCCTGGTACTTTCCATTGTTCTTTCCAGCACATTTGATGTGCAAGTCTCTCCAGGCCGAGATTCAAGGCAGCAATGAACAGGATGTGGATGGAAAGCAAGATTAACCATCCCCTTTAAGAACTGCCCCGTGCCATTGTGTGTGTGTTCCATTGCTGACTGACATTACATGAGCTTCGCCAGCGCTCCGAGTTAGCGCCTCACTGCTCGGCCTTTGCGCCTTAAGAGAGGTGTGCAGCGCCTGCTTTAGCGCTCCACTCACCTCCCGGGGCGGTAAAAGTGAAGTTTCCTGTCAGTGCCGATAATTAGCGCCAGGCGCTAATATTTGCGTCCGGACGATATTTGCGCCCCAAATGGGGCGCGACCTAATTTTTACCCCTATATGTTTAAATGAGATCACCTCTCATTCTTCTAAACTCCAAAGAGTATAGGCCCAATCTACTCAATCTCTCCTCATAGGTCAACCCTCTCATCCCAGGGATCAATCTAGTGAACCTTCATTGCACTGCCTCTAAGGCATGTATGTCCTTTCCCAGATAAGGAGACCAAAACTGTGCACATTACGTGCTTTGTCAGTATCTGAGCTGGTGGCTGCAAGTGTGAAATCGAGTGACGGTGTCCCTTCATCATTACTTTCTACTTGTCTTCCTCACTGCCTGGACAGGTTCAGGGCGTTGGAGAGGCCACACCTGGAGTACTGAGTACAGTTTTGGTCTCCTTATTTAAGGAAGGATATACTTGCATTGGAGGCAGTTCAGAGAAGGTTCACGAGGTTGATTCCGGAGATGAAAAGGTTCTCTTATGAAGAAAGGTTGAGCAGGTTGGGCCTATACTCATTGGAGTTTAGAAGAATGAGAGGGGATCTTATTGAAACATATAGGCCTAAAAATTCGGTTGCTTTGCGCCTCCCGTTAGTGCCCTCTTAGGGCGCTAACGGGGCGCAAAACAACAAGCGCCCGGGCGCGGCGCCGCCAACGCCTCCCGCGAAATTCAGCGGGAGGTTAGCGGCGGCGGTAACTGTTAGCGCCCCGCGGCGCTGCGCCACCGGCGATGACGTCATCGCCGTGCGCAGCACCCGCTCACGATTTTCAGTAGCGCCCCCTGACATACTGCCAGACGCTATGTCCGACGGGGTCAGGGGGGCCTAACTGCGGCCAGGGCGGCGCTCATTAAAGGCGAGGTGCCTGGCAGCCATTTTTGTTGCTGGCCGCCTGCCAGCACCTGCCCCCGTTGCCGTCCCCGGTCTCCAGACCAGCCCCCCCACAGAGTGCCGGCTGCACTCCATGAACCCAGCACTTCTCTTGAGTGCCGAGCTCTTTTGCTGGCACTCTGATCCCTGGTGGCCCAGCTGGGCCCCGGGTCACACTGCGCAAGGCCTCTCCCCTTTAAGAAGGGGAAGAAGGCCTGCATACCGTGGCGCTGCGGCACGTAGCGCCGCGATATTCCCTCTCAGCACCCCAAGAGCTTCCAGTAGCTCCCCGCTTCCCTCTTGGGGCGCTACCAATGAATTTCGGCTGTGAGGGTGCTAATTTTTTCGGGGCACTAAAAGTAGCACCCTGGTGAAGTTAGCGCCCCAAAGGGGGCGCAACTCAATTTTTCCCCCATAAGATTCTGAAGGGGCTTGACAGGGTAGATGCAGAGAGGATGCTTCCCCTCGTGGAGGAATCTAGAACTAGGGAGCATAATTTCAGAATAAGGGGCCACCCATTTAAAACGGAAATGAGGAGGAATTTCTTCTCTCAGAGGGTCATGAATCTTTGGAATTCTCTTCCCCAGAGAGCTGTGGAGGCTGGGTCATTGAATATATTTAAGGTGGAGATAGACAGATTTTTGAATGGTAAGGGAGAAAAGGGTTATGGGGAGCGGGCAGGGAAGTGGAGTTGAGGCCAAGATCAGA
This sequence comes from Squalus acanthias, assembly GCA_030390025.1. Lineage (NCBI taxonomy): Eukaryota > Metazoa > Chordata > Chondrichthyes > Squaliformes > Squalidae > Squalus > Squalus acanthias. The sequence goes on from CM059427.1 coordinate 149,351,790, forward strand.
TCAGCCATGATCTTATTGAATGGCGGAGCAGGCTCAAGGGGCCAAATGACCTACTCCTGCTCCTACGTCTTATGTTCCTACGTCTTATGTATGCCCAAGGCTCTCCAGACATTGCGCATCGAGTCTCATTTCAATGTGGCCTGCTGTGAATAGAACTCCAAGTTTGGGCTGCTGCTACAGTCTCAGTGGCCCCCGGGTAATTGTTGTCGGGGCCTGGGTCAGGAATGGGATGTGGGCCTAGGTCAGAGAAGAAGTCTGGGCTGGGGCCTGGGTCATGATGGGTGCATTGGTCGGGGAGAGGGTCAGGTGTGCTGGCGATGGGGTGGGGGGTTGGGAGCGGTGATTGGGTCCTTTAATGGGGGGTGTGGAGGAGCACTCCTGCTCTTCCTGGCTCCACATTTAGGTAAGTTACTTACCTTCTTTATTGCAGGCGATTGCTCGGGCTGGTTTCCCTGAGTGCAGCCGGCGCTGGTGCGGGCTGCTACATGGCAAACCAATCTTACAGAAGGGGCCTCAAACAGGCGTTAGCCCCTTTTTTGCATATGCAAAGGGCCCAATGCCTGATTCAGGTGTGGGTAAAGGACGCCTGCTGTTTGTCCTTACCCAATATGTCGGGTGACGCACTTACGGACGGAAATATGCACACACTTCCTGACTTTAAGGTGTAACCACTACTCTTATTTGTCAACAAAGTAAAAACTGTACAGCAGTGCCCTCACTAGGATTGGCCTGTGACAGAGATAGTTTTATCCATAACATTAATGCCGAGCATCAGGATGCAACTCCTACCCAAAAATTAACTAGCAATAACAACATTAGTTCCCACAGCATAGTAGCAACAAAAGTAGCCTAATGCGTTTAGTTCCTTAACTAGCTCCCTAGTTCGTGCAGTGGTGTGCAGATTTCATTGTCCTAAACAGGTAACAGTAAACATCTTAGGTGTAAAACATTACATGAATAAACATTCACATAGGTGTCAATTTTGATGTGTGGTGCACATCATGTGGGTCGTGCAGAATGATCGGAACAGCCGCCCAAATGGCATTAGTGAGAGGCCCAAACCGTTTTGATGGTCAGGCCTCATTTGAATCTCATAGGTGAGCTGCGTATTTAATGTTGACAGCTCGCTGATTTGGAGGGTGGGATATCCGACAGGTCCTAGTCAAGCAGGTGAGGGCCCGGATACAGATCCTGTACCCCTCAGATGCACTGCACAACCCCTCCTTTTCATTATAATCATAGACTCACCAGCTGCTGGTGGCTTCAGAACAGGCACAAAGAGCATTGCTGGTAACAACTGGAATGCATTTCACTCTTCTGCTAACTGCTTTCATATTTCACACTGGAGCCATGTCCTTGCACATGACCACCTCCCCATCTTGCTCACAACTTGATGCTTCTCCCTCTTAGCATGCCCATTATATAAAGCTGCATCACCAATCTGCACAATCCTCTCCAAGAGCCTCACACTAACTCACTCCCACTCCTCTTGCAGGACAAGCTGAGTCACAACAACCGGGAGATGACCCAATCAGGGGGAGGGCCAGCCACCTTACAAGCCCTCAGTGAGATAGAGGAGGAGGCATTGGAGATTATTGGGGCAGGAAAGGCGCAAAGCACTGGATATGGCAAGCTTGAGCCTAAGTGCAGCAGTGTCTCTGGCTATTTCTTACATCTTCTCTTTCCTCAAGCAATCATACATACAGGCAGCATGGCAACCTGCATTGTGCTGCTGCTCATCCACTACTGCTTAACCTCCCCATTACATCCTGATCCTTGTTGCTCTCCCTTTTTTTTAGGCCCATTCCATGACTCAGGCCCTCTAGCACAAGAGAGGACGAGGGACCACCCTTGGGAAGATGCACTGTCACTCGCTCCATCTTTTCTGAGCACCACCACAGAAATTGTCACCCCAGTGGTATAGATGGTAAGTCAGAGGGGTCTGCACTGGGTGACTCATTCAGCTGGCGGTAGTGGACAGAGCAGGAGGCAGCTGGCTGGAGGACAAGTTCAGGTCCTAGCTTGGCTGAAGAGGGCAGAGGTTCAAGCTTTAGTGGCCCAGCTTCCAAAAATATGATCTCATATGTACATCAAGGCAGTGGATATCCTGCCAAAGAGCTACTGCACCCTGTCTGACAGTATGGAAGAGTTTGCTTCCAGCTGATGTGACATTCTAGTGCCAGACTGAAAAATTGGATAAGGGAAGTGATATTACTGTGAAAGGATATCTGCAAATTGGAACAAAAATGCCGACTGATGGTGTATTTTCTAACACTGGAGGCTCCAGGTTACAAAACTGATATTCTTTTTACATCACACAGCACTACTTCAAAGAACTGCAAGGCTTCTATAATAGTTTTAAATGCCTTGTTGAAAAGAAGCCTGTACTATTGTTTCTCTATTCCATAATAGAGTTCAGTACTCTTAAAGATGAATGAGCCATCATTCTTCAACACAAATGTTTCTTCTGAACAAAAGTCCATTATAACATCTAGAATACAACTAATTTTCATTGCGCACATTTTTAATGTCAACAGTATAAATACATGCATTACAATTGTAAGAAAATGTTCGCTGGGAATTTCCTTGTGGGGGTCTGCCAATCTTCCACTGAAGTTATGGCAGCCAATCTGGAGAACCCACCCCGCGGAAATTCCCAGCGATTATTTTAAAAGAAAAACTACTAATATGTATGATACGAGTTATCTCTAGTGAATTTAAGACAGTACCATTAAATTCAGAGTTCAGATGACAAACATATGCAGATCAACTTTATCAGAACCTCCCTCAGCAGAATCTTGTTACGTCTCTGAGAAAAATCCATTATCCCCTATTGATGCTCCCAATTCTATTTGCTTGGATGGTTAAGTAGAATGTGTGTGGTATAATGCAAGTGTTTTACAAATGTACAAAGACATTTAAGTTCAACACATACCACACCTGTCTTCTTCTTCTTGCCTTTTGCAGCATCACTGTTGGCAGGTAAGGGAAACTTGAAGACATCAGCGTTCTCTGCGGTACATAATTACACATATATTTCACAGGAAATGTACTATTTTTATGTGAGGTTTATTGGTGTTGACCATTTTTGGTGTCTTGAGCACTGAAAACAATATAATTGGAAAATATTTTATGCTTGGATCAGGAATTCTACAAATCAAAGAATTGCAACGGTTGAGCCTTATGGGAGTGAATTTCCACCGGTATTCTGTTCGTATGCCGCAACTTCATGGAAACCCCAGAAAAATAACGTAAATTTACCCAATAGAAATTCACCCCCAAGACCTTTTTTAAAAATGTAAACGTATGCTGGTTGTTTGTTTCTCTGTTGTTAATGATAGAATATTAGTCTGTGAATTAACTCTAACATTGGCAGTAGAGCGGAGAAGGATTGCCTCTAAAAAAAATTATATTTTTACCAATATCTTATAAGAAAGAATCCTAATCATTGCCCCCTGTGCTCCATAATACAATCTGGCCCCAAATTTACAGGCAGTGAATTGAGCTACATTTGTACCAATGTGAGATGAGTTGCGCCCAGCGATGGTCTGCAAAACCATTTGCAACAGTGTTTTGTGAGTCAGCATATCTGCACATCCATTGCAGGAGTCACTGGCATAAATCCTATGTAAAAGAGTAATATACAGGGGTGCTTGAAAATTAAGAGTGCAGCCTTTAAAAAGAAAGTTCTGGCTGAAGACTGTAACAGCAGGCTGGGGGACCAGCAGGTTCAACTTACTGAGCCAAGTGAATGGTTCAGTAAGTTGACTGTCACCTAGCTTGATTGGATGTCACATGAATGTTATTGTGGTACTTTTCTAAAATGTCTACCAGAGGAACAGCTGCCAGAGGCAGCCAAATAAGGGACTAGGGCATGGCACAAAAACATAATAGAAGTGCCCACAACTTCAATGAGTCGGACCTGCAAACTGTCCTCAATGAAATAGAGCATAGGAGAGACAGACTGCTGGGTGTCCGTGGGAGGAAGCCTCCAAAAAATGTCTCCTGTGCTATGTTGGGGGAGGTGGCAGTGGCACTGACTGCCAACTCTCTCACCCCAGGACTACTGATCATTGCAGAAGTTCAATGACCTGACCAGGGCAGGCATGGTAACATAGTGGCCACTCTCCCTTTATTCCCCATTGGGCACCAGCATACTCTTCACCCTCTAAAAATATCAGCTGCACAACTAACCCTTCACAATGCCCTCTAGTCAAGGGGACACTGAGTGAAAATCTTACAGTGTGGCTATCCATCTCCCCTATAGACATTATTTGCATGCAAAACCCTAAACAGTGTGATACCACCAGATCTCTTACTTCAGCTGTTACGTGCCACCTGGCACACACTCTACTTGCCTTCACCTAATTCATAACTTTATTACAGGACAAACTAGTGCAATACCTAAGAGAGACCAGTCACTGGAGTGGGCATCCCTGACGTTAAGGAACTTACTCCCTACCAGAAGCAGGCCATAGAGTCGATGGGAAGACGCTTTGTTCTTGCTGTGGGAGAGGATGAGGTTGGAGGCATAGTGCTGGTGTCAGGTTAGTGACTGAACACTTATATAGTCACCGTAGCATCCCTCTGAAGCACTACACACCCACAAGCTTCGACCCCTTTCTGACATTTTAATCCCATGGGGGTAGTGCTCACCCATTCTTAACTTGTATGCTCCTTTTCATAGAATCATACAGCACAGAAGGCCATTTGGCCCATCGTGCCTGTGCCAGCTCTTTGAAAGAACTATCCAATTAGTCCCACTCCCCCGCTCTTTCCACATAGTACTGCAATTGTTTCCTCAGCAACGGGGGTTGGGGTGAAAGAGGAAGAAGAAAATTGCGATGATGATGATGATGATGTGATGAAGAGGAGAAGAGAAACAGAACTCCTATCATGTTCCTCTACCAGCAGACTCTTAATATTACTCTCTGTGTCACTTGCTTTTTCCCTACCACGCACTCAAAAACTTTCACCCAGGGAAAATTGGATAGATTTGGCACTGGGTGATTCAGAGGATGAGGCAGCCGGAGGAGTGAGTGAGGATGTGTCACCTTCACGGCAGAGGCTGAAAAGAAGGCCGCTTAATACTCATGGGCACTCAGTTACCCTCTCATCGCTATGCTGTCACTCAGCCTTTCTCTTTCACTCACCAACACAGAGAAATCCATCCAGGGGAATCTAGATGGTTGAGACTTGGTAAGTCACAGAGCAAGAGGGTGCTGGGGGAGTGACAAGTGCTAGTGGAGTTTGATGGCAGAGCAGAGGGGCTGCCGAAGTCAGTCCCAGGCTACAGAGGCTCAGGACTCAAATCTCAGGGTCCTGAGGCTCTGGAGCCAGGCACAGATTTCTGCAGCTGCTCAGCAGAGATGCTGCCCGAGTTTAATGCCATCCTCTCTGTCAATATCCAAGATGGATTTAACACGATACCGTACTAACTGGAGTGAGTAGTAGTTCCAGGAACCTCTGCATCGCTCCCCTCAACCAAGAGGACTCCAGACCAATTAGTGATTCACATGCAAAGGTATTAGCCACTGGCCTTCAGGGGATTGTATTGAGAAAACAATGCAAACTAGCTTCAGTGTGTTTCAGAGTGTCGTCTTTCAGGGTCGGCACCGTCTATCAGGTCAGCCTTCATGCTTATCAGTAGGCAGACAGAACCAGGACACAGCACTCATGGCATGGCAAGAATCTGACCTCAAGATGTTGTTCTCACTCCTGTGAGAAGTCGCACAACACCAGGTTATAGTCCAACAGCTTTATTTGAAATCACAAGCTTTCGGAGCGCTGCTCCTTCGTCAGGTGAAGTGAAGAGATGCATTTCGGCACAGCATATATAGTCAGAGAACACTGCTAGATGATTACAGTTAATCTTTCCAACTGCCCTTTATCACACCTTGGCAGAGAGATAATCACGGCAATCAAAGGTGTGGATGGTGTCCAAACAGGTCAGTCAGGAAAACATTACATCAAAGACAATGTGGCAGATGCTGGGGTCTGTATGGAAAACAAAAAACTTTTTGTGCATATCGACACAGACATCAAGCTTCTACAGAGATGCAAGAAAGCAGACAAGATCCCGAATGGACTACAGATCACGAACCCACTCAAGTCGACATACAACACAGACTACGCTGAGAGACTCTGCCGTCGTACCTCTCGCACACTCCTCAACCATCTCGTACACCAGCTCTACAGCAGATGCCGCAACCTCGAAACCAAGATAGAGTCCATGTTCTCAGCCTGTGCTCAGGATACAGCAGACCAGCTACGAGACACCGCCAAACAGACGAGGCAACGGAACTACGCTGCCTACATGCACACCAAGAACAGGAAGCTTGAGAAACTCGGCATCACCACCAGCAGCAACCAAGCCTCCCCCGGTACCACGGTTGCAACCACAGGGAAGTCCATCGTCAACTTGTCCGACCACACTCTTCAACCAGACGAAATCGAAGTTCTCAGCCGAGGGCTCATTTTCTGCCCCACCACCAAAATGGACCCCATCGGTCTCGCGGCAGACACAGAGGAATTCATCAGGAGAATGAGGCTCCGGGAATTCTTCCACGAATCCCAAGATGTCAGCAGCGAACCCAATGAGACAATCAATGATCCGGAACAGCAGACAGAGGGACCCGCAGTGCAGCAACCGAAGAAGAGTCAAATTGGACCCTTCCGGAGGGTCCCTGCCCTAAGCTTGACATGTATGCTCAAGCTGTCAGGAGATGCATCAACGCCAGATTCATCAGCCGCACTCACAAGACAGTCCAGAATGTCACCCGAGCACAACGCAACGCCATCCACGCTCACAAGACCAACCGCAACATCGTCATCAAACCAGCGGACAAAGGAGGAGCCATCGTCATACAGAAAAGAATGGACTATTGCAAAGAAGCATACCGACAACTGGACAACCAGGAACACTACAGACAGTTACCCGCAGACCGACCAAAGAACACACCCGCCAACTCAATAGACTGATCAAGACCTTCGATCCAGACCTTCAAAGCATCCTACGCGCTCTCATCCCACGTACTCCCCGCGTGGGAGACTTCTACTGCCTCCCAAAGATACACAAAGCCAACACACCCGGACGTCCTATCGTATCAGGCAACGGAACCCTGTGTGAGAACCTCTCTGGATACGTCGAGGGCATCCTGAAACCCATCGTACAGGGAACCCCCAGCTTCTGTCGCGACACTACAGACTTCTTACAGAAACTCAGCACCCACGGACCAGTTGAACCAGGAACACTCCTCGTCATGATGGACGTCTCGGCACTCTACACCAGTATCCTCCACGATGACGGCATCGCTGCGACAGCCTCAGTACTCAACACCAACAACAGCCAATCTCCAGACGCCATCCTATAACTCATCCGCTTCATCCTTGACCACAATGTCTTCACCTTCGACAACCAGTTTTTTACCCAAACACACGGAACAGCCATGGGGACCAAATTCGCACCCCAATACGCCAACATTTTCATGCACAAGTTCGAGCAAGACTTCTTCGCTGCACAGGACCTCCAACCAACGCTATACACCAGATACATCGACGACATTTTCTTCCTATGGACCCACGGCGAAGACTCACTGAAAAGACTACACGATAACATCAACAAGTTCCATCCCACCATCAAACTCACCATGGACTACTCCTCAGAATCGGTTTCATTCTTGGACACACGAATCTCCATCAAAGACGGACACCTCAGCACTTCACTCTACCGCAAGCCCACAGACAACCTCACGATGCTCCACTTCTCCAGCTTCCAGCCTAACCACATTAAAGAAGCCATCCCCTATGGACAAGCCCTGCGAATACACAGGATCTGCTCAGACGAGGAGGAACACGATGGACACCTACAGACGCTGAAAGACGCCCTCGTAAGAACGGGATATGACTCGCGACTCGTCGATCGATAGTTCCGACGAGCCACAGCGAAAAATCGCATAGTCCTCCTCAGAAGACAAACATGGGACACAACCAACAGAGTACCCTACGTCGTCCAGTACTTCCCCGGAGCGGAGAAACTACGCCATGTTCTTCGCAGCCTTCAACATGTCATCGATGACGACGAACACCTCGCTAAGGCCATCCCCACGCCCCCAATACTCGCCTTCAAACAGCCGCCTAACCTCAAACAGACCATCGTTCGTAGCAAATTACCCAGCTTTCAGGAGAACAGCGACCACGACACCACACAACCCTGCCACGGCAACGTCTGCAAGACATGCCAGATCATCAACACAGATACCATCATCACACGTGAGGACACCACCCACCAGGTACATGGTACATATTCATGTGACTCGGCCAACGTTGTCTACCTCATACATTGCAGGAAAGGATGCCCCGGAGCATGGTACATCGGCGAGACCATGCAGACACTGCGACAACGTATGAACGGACACCACGCAACAATTGCCAGGCAGGAGTGTTCCCTCCCAGTCGGGGAACACTTCAGCAGTCAAGGACATTCAGCCTCCGATCTTCGGGTAAGCGTTCTCCAAGGCGGCCTTCGAGACACACGACAACGCAAAATCGTCGAGCAGAAACTGATAGCCAAGTTCCGCACCCATGAGGACGGCCTCAACCGGGATCTTGGGTTCATGTCACGCTACATGTAACCCCACCTGACGTAGAGTCATCCAGACTCGAGTCGTCGTTGGCTTGTTCTCTCTACACAGATGCAGCCGGACCTGCTGTGATTTCCAGCAAAAAAAGTTTTTTGTTTTCCATACAGACCCCAGCATCTGCCACATTGTCTTTGATGTAATGTTTTCCTGACTGACCTGTTTGGACACCATCCACACCTTTGATTGCCGTGATTATCTCTCTGCCGAGGTGTGATAAAGGGCAGTTGGAAAGATTAACTGTAATCATCTGGCAGTATTCTCTGACTATATATGCTGTGCCTATATGCATCTCCTCACTTCACCTGACGAAGGAGCAGCGCTCCGAAAGCTTGTGATTTCAAATAAAGCTGTTGGACTATAACCTGGTGTTGTGCGACTTCTCACATTTGTCCACCCCAGTCCAACACCGGCATCGCCACATCACGTTCTCACTCCTGATGAGGGACAAAAGTTAAATACAAATATACTAAATAAAGGCAACTAATATTGTACTATCTCTTCATAAATTTAACTTGAAGCTCATTTTCTTCTATTAATGCAGCTACAGAAGACTGATTTGTTACAAATTTATTTCTTCTTTCTGCATGGTCACATTTTAATGACAAAAAAATGAAACTTCTTATAGGAAAGTTGCTTCGAAGGACATTTAAAATGCAAAATTGAACTGAAAAATAAACCACAGTGATGTTGAGAGTAAATGGCAAGCAAGCTACTGAGTCCCATTCTGTCTCGTTTATAACAAAACTATATATAATAAAAAATAAATTTTAATTGGTTTAAATTGAGTTAAGTCGTTTCTGTTTAAGTGAAGTAGAAGTGGCTTGGTTGTAGCTCACTACATTTTTAAGAAAACTGAAAAGCAATCACTGCACAGTTTCAGAGCTTCAATGTGAGGGAAGGTTTGAATTTGTGGAAGAAGGAAACAGAAATCATGAAATATGAATGAGAATTTCAGGGGGGGAAAAATAGTAAAGAGAATTATAGGAGCAGCAGCGTGGCTGCACTCGTCACCTCCCTCGCTGATTTGATTGCTTCACCAGCGAAAAAATAAGTCAATAGTGATTCATACTGTGCAAATGTCAGAAAGTTGTCCTGGCACAAAAATAAACCACTGAATGCCATCAGCCACATACTTTTGAGTACCACAGGAAGAAGTGAATTATCCTGTCTGTGGTTTATTTTCTGCAACCACCCATCCCTCGTGTAGTATTTTAAAGTTGCTTAAAATGCGTTTGCATGTACACTTGGATTAAAACTAAGATATCCAGCATATTTTCCAATGGTTTAAGATCAGAATTTTGAGGGGTAAATTGCAGGCCACAACAAATTGGTTGCAGGAACTGTGTGCAATATTACTGTTGACATACCCGTGTTGTAAATGTATTTTGCATCATTACATTTATGGTGTGATTAACATTTGTATTATCTTTGCAACATTGGTAGCCATAAGCATCTTCACGCAATGCCAATATGTCTCAAAGTAAATTCCTTTGGTTGCTCATGAGAAGGTAAACCACCAACTCAGAGGTCACATGTATTGTATAAGCCTGAATTCTATGATTTTTACAACACTAATAGCACTCTAATGGTTTTGCTCTCGGTAAGTCAGATTAAATGCTGTTTTGTAAGGAGAGGAGTAATATACCATATAATGCACAATGTATTATTCTGCTGCAAAGGCAGAGCTATGCCCCTTTAAGGTTACAATGTCTAATTATAAAGTAAAATACAACTTTAGGTCAATTAAAGTTTCATTGTTTAATGGGGGAGCTCTGCAAAATGAGGTCACACAGAGTGTAATTGTTCTTCAGGCTGTAAGTCTGAACCTAATTTGAAATGTATGTTTTTGTTCCCTTTTTTAAAAAAGTCTGATTGATAAGTTTTTTTTAAATCACAAGCTACAGATATTCTGTCTCCTGTCTTAATAATCCATTTTCTGTTGGTGAGGAGGTTTCTCTGTACATTCCAAACGACTGGCTTTCTTTCTCATTTTTAAAAAAGATTATTCAAAGAAATTTACAGATGAGTCAATCAGCTGCAAATTTGCCTGGAATAAATTTTATCATAGTTTAGTGTAACAGAGAAATGTGACATAGGAAGTGGGAGGCAACTGACAGAAATTGTGTGTACACATATCGTTATTATCATATTATACTAGCAGATCTCCCATGGTGTTACTCATTGTAAAACGGATGAAATACTATCCTATAAGGGCAGTAGTGTCATACCATGTAATGCATGTTATTCTGATGCTAAAGTGAAGCTATGTTCTTTAAAGCCACAAAGTCTAATTGTTGTTAAGTAAACATTGGATGAGATCAGATTTTAATTGTTCTTCAGGCTGCAAGTCAGAACTGTAGCTTTCTCTTTTTTAAGTGGAACCTTCAGGACATAGATTAGTGTTGTCACCGTGTGTATCACATCTCACAGGTGAGCATCAACAGGTGGTGGAAATAGGGACAGCAGTGGAGAGTCCTCGGCGGAGGGCGGAGGGCGCAGGACTAGCTCTGCTCCGCTGCATGTGGACCCTGTGTCTCTGGGTCCATCCAGAAATAGAGTGGTGCTGGAACTCCAGGAGCAGGTGCAGGAGTCTCTGACAGGTCTTGTCTCCAGGGTCACTGCGAGTGTGGAGAGGATGGAGGAGTCCAGCTCGAACCTGAGCAGTGTCGTTGGGGAGGCAATGGGGCATATATGCAGCACCACAGAAAGGATTGCAACCTCAGTGGAAAGGCTGGCTACAGCCATGGAGGCAATAAGTCGCCGGAGTGAGGAAAACATGGTGATTGTTCAGAATAGACTGACATCTCTGGAGGAGTGATGGGCAGCTATTGAACAGAGAAACCAGAGCTTCATGCACGTCCTTTTGAGTAGGACTGCCAGTGCAGAGACGGGTCCCCATGGCCCCCCTGATGTGCAGCAAGGTGCTCTCAAGCCACTTGCAAGCGCTGAGGTGGACCTGACCCATGAGAGGGAAGTTGGTGGCAGACAACAAGGAAGTTGGGGCTCCTCTCCAAGTGCTCACACTTCCATGCCACTGCGTAGCCCTCGGTCAGAGCCCCACCAGAGTCCGCACCCAACTGAGATGGGCGTCTCAGCCCCTGCACTGCCGCAGGAGGAGCAGACGTTTGGCGAGCCCTCAAAGGTGTCGAAGCAGGAGCAGCATGAAAGTGAGCAAGGGGCCTCCACTTTTGCTGAAGCCACAGGGGGAGCACCACGTAGGAGCATGCGTAAGAGAAAAATAAAGCACCATTAGTCACAGGGGTAGCCACTTGGGTGAATGTTTATGTGTATTGATGAAATGCCATCCCTGTTTGAAAGTATAAAAATGATTTGATGGCAAACTGTTGGCATGATGGCATCTGTTATTTCGCCTTAGACAGCTCCACATTGCGGGCTCCGCGACACTTGCGTGGTCAGGTTGGTGGCCAGAGTGAAAGGAGGCCAGAGAGTCATGTCCATTGTCTATCATATCTTAAGATGGAGCCAAGGACATGTGCCAACATGGACAACCTATGCAAATCTGGCCAGGATAAGTGCATGCCTTGCATCACGAGCAGCCATGTGCTCGCGTGCTGCCACTGCTGCTGGTCGATAGGCCGGCGCTCGGCCCTCCTCCTGCTCCTCATCCTCCTCCTCATCTGAGGAGGCCATGAACTGAGCCACTTGCTCATCAGGAATCTGCAAGCCACGACGCTGTGCCATGTTGTGCAGTGCACAGCAGACCACGACCATTCTGGAGACCTTGGCTGCTGAATACTGCAGGGCTCCACCTGATCTGTCAAGGCATCGGAATCGCATCTTCAACAAGCCAATGGTTTGCTCGATGATGGACCTGGTCGAAGTGTGGCTGGCGTTGTAGCGCTCTTCAGCCTCGTTAGCTGGCCTCCTGATCGGCGTCATTAGCCACTTCTTCAGGGGGTAGCCCTTGTCACCAAGGAGCCATCCGTTAAGTTGGTTTGGCGGATTGAAGAGCAGAGGAACACTAGAGTTCCGCAGGATGGAAGAGTCATGGCAGCTACCACAGAACTTGGCACAAACATGCAAAATCTCCTTCTTGTGGTTACACACCAGCTGTACGTTGAGGGAGTGGAAGCCCTCAGTTGACAAAGATAGCTGGGTTGTGATGGGGTGCCCTAAGGGCCACATGTGTGCAGTCTATGATGCCCTGCACCATTGGCAAGCCTGCCATATTTGCAAAGCCAACTGAACGTGCAGTTACACTTGCCAAGGCAGCCTGGATGCAAATTGCTGAGGAGGTGAGCACCAGGTCTTTGTGCTCATGCACCTGGGTTCAGTGCCGCAAAAGGTTCAATGATCTGCTACGCTCAGCAAAAGTGAGTATAACATCACACTTACCTTCAATCTGCTCCCATCTCCTCTCATCACCAGCACTCTGCATTGTCAACCTACTCCTGCACATCCCAACTTACCCTTACATCCCTTGCACCCTTAACCATCCCTCTTTCTCTCTATGTACACAATCACTCCACCATTCTACTATGCACCCCTCACACTCGCTATCACTGTTATGCAATGACAACAACTAACAACGCACAGGGAGGGACCTTGGTATTGGCAGCTCCTTCCATCTTTGTCTCCCTCTAAGCATCTATGCTATGGATTCGCTACTCACTCCAACATTCTCGCTCAAACTCCACTTGTGTCCCTCATTGCAGGAAGAGAGCCCACAATAAGAGGGAGAGGGGGAGGACAGGAGGAGGGCCACCTTCAATGGCACACTTGACCACTGCTGAGGAGGCTGCTACCGACATCGTCAGAGATGCTGAGGAGCTGGAAGTGGGGGACAGAGAGACGGGCATAGTAGAACAAGCTGGTGACAGAATAGATTTGCAACCCTCTCATTTAGATTGCATGAGTGACTGATATGGCATCTGATGTTCATACAGGTTGAGTTCTGATCATCTGCACAATGGGATATGTCTGCTACATTAATATCACATGTCTAACTCATGCCTTTACTCCCCCACAGGACCCTCGAGAGCCCCCCTCCCCACTGTCCAGGAGGAAGAGCCAGAAGACTCCTCAGAGGAAGCTGCAATCTCTGAGGGTGCAGCGTCAGCAGAATGGAGTGCACCCAGCACCAGCGCAGAGACGCGCACCTCGGTGGGTCATTCGTGAGATAGATTAGTGTTGTCACCTGGTGTATCACAGCTCACAAGTGAGCATCAGCAGATGGTGGAGACAGGGACAGCAGTGGAGGGTCCTTGTCGGAGGGCGGGGGACGCTCCTAGCTCTGCTCAGCTGCATGTGGACGCTGTGCCTCTGGGGTCATCCAGAAAGAGAGCGGTGCTGGAACATCAGGAACAAGTGCAGGAATCTCTGACAGGGTTTGCAACCACTGTAACTGCGAGTGTGCAGAGAATGGAGGAGTCCATCTCAAACATGAGCAATGCCGTGGTGCACTCAATGGCGAATGTAGGTGCCGCCATGGAAAGGATGGCAACCTCCATGGAGGACATAAATCATCAGACGCAAATGAACATGGTAACTCTTCTAAATAGATGGTCTGCTATGGAGGATAAATGGGCACCTATTGAGGAGAGGAACCAGAGGTACAAATACGTCCCCGTTATGAGGACTGTCAGTACAGAGACAGGTCCTCAAGGCCCCACTGATGTGCAGCAAGGTGCTCTCCAGCTACTTACTAGCAGTGAAGTGCGGGTGACCCATGAGAGGGATGTTGGTGGTCGACAACAAGGAAGTATGGGCTCCTCTCCAAGCGCTCCCACTCCCATGCCACTGCAGAGCCCTCGGTCAGAGCCCCAGATTCCTGCATAGCCTAAGGAGCAGACTGTTGCAGAGCCCGCCCAGGCTCCCAAACCAAGAGGACACCCGCCAAAGGCGTCAAAGCAGGCGCAGCATGGAAGTGAGCAAGGTACCTCAACATCTGCTGAAGCCACAGGGGAAGCACCACGTAGAAGCACGTGTAAGAGAAAGTTAACACACAAATAGTCACAAGGGTAGTCACTTGGGTGTTTTGATCTAATACAAAGTGAAGATTCTCATCGTTATTTCAATTGTAATAAAGAAATGCGATGGCAAAGATTCAAAGAGTTGACCTATGTGTGCTCAGAAATGGAAGTGTCACAGTGAGGGGTCAGGGCGTCTTTCATCTGTAATGATGGTGCTGAGAGTGATCGGAACCCACAGTTTATTGTACAGATGCTGTATGGTATGTTAAGAAGTTTGGCCAGACACTCATTTCCATGTGCCAGCCACGTGTTTGCTGCGTAAACTTACGCAAATCTGGCATGGATTAGTGCATCCCTTGCCTCACGGCCAGCAATGTGCTTGAGTGGTGGTGGAACTGGCACATGCGCCTCCGCAAGGTCTTCCTCATCTGCATCCTCCTCCTCCTTCTCTGAGGAGGAGGAGGAGGAGGCTGTGCACTGAGCCACTTGTTCCTCAGGCAGCTGTAAGCCACGCTGCTGTGCGATGTTGTGCACTACACAGCAGACCACGATGATTCTGGAGACCCTGGCTGGTGAGTACTGTAGGCTCCACCAGATCTGTCGAGGCATCTGAATAGCATTTTGAACAAGCCAATGGTTTGCTCTATGATGCTTCTGGTGGAAATGTGGCTCACATTGCAGCGCTCCTCAGCTTCGTTTGATGGCCTCCTCATCGGTGTCATTAGCCACATCTTCAGGGTTTAGCCCTTGTCTCCAAGTAGCCATCCGGAAAGTTGGGTTGGCGGATTGAAGAGCTGAGGCACAGTAGACTGCCGCAGGTTGAACGAGTCATGGCTACTACCAGGGAACGTGGCGCAAACATGCATAATGTTCTTCCTGTGGTTACACACCAGCTGGACGTTAAGGGAGTGGAAGCCCTTGTGGTTCACAAATACAGCTGGGTTGTGATGGGGTGCCCTAATGGCCACATGTGTGCAGTCTACGACGCCCTGCATCATTGGCAAGCCTGCCATATTTGCAAAGCCAACCGCACGCGCGATTACATTTGCTTCATCCGTGTAGAAGTGGATGCACTTGTGCGACTTTGCAAAGAGGGCATCGGTAACCTGCGTGATGCAAGTGTGTGCTGCCGACTGGGAGAGGCCGCTGATGTCTGCTGCTGATCCCTGGAAGGACCCTGAAGCAAAGAAGTTGAGTGCGGTGGTGACTTTAACAGCCACTGGTAAGGAGTGTCCACCCACTCCTCTGGGCTTCAGGTGTTGGTGCAGCATTGTGCAGATGTCAGCGACTACCTCTCGCGTCAGTCTCAGCCTCCTCTGACACTGCTGCTCACTCATGTTGAGGAAGCTCATCCTTGGCCTGTAAACCCGATGTTGGGGTTATCTCCTGCGGCGCGGTGCAGCCCTGCACTGACGCCCTCTGCCCTGTGCAGTATCAGGTGGCTGAGAAGAAGGTTGGCGCTCCTGCTGTTACTGCTGCTGTTGTGCCTGGTTCTGCTGCTGCCGCGGCTGGTCTTCCTCCAATTCTGAGGACCAGGAGGAGAGGGTATAAATGGTTCCCATTCTGCTGGTATATATCTCAGTTGAGGAATAGATGTTATAAGCGCTCATCAATGTGGAGAGAGGGCTTTCCAAGGAGGTCACAGTGCATATGGTTCTCAGCTTAAATACTTACAAGCTCAACAGACCTGCAAAATGTGTTCCAAAACCTCAAAACACAAAATTCTGGCATCTGAAAATCAGCCATGTTACAGGTCCACTTTTATGCTGCAGGTCAAGCAGTCAAGAATTCAGGTAGTTGCTGAACCCGGCACAATCAGCTGGCGTGTTTGTCGCACGACGTGCAACACACTGAAAATGTAGTAAAATGGGAAGAGCTTGTAAAAATGGGATTATGTAGGCAGTTAACAAGCTGTTAACTGCCTTAAGTGCCTCTCCCGCCGCTTGGTGTCGGGTATGATCTGAACTCGCTGACCTGACACTTTGCAAAGTTGCGTGGCGGCGGGATGGCGGCGAGTTCACAACCCGCCCGTCAATCATTTCGATTTTCACTCCTGACCCGCCTCCAAACCCGCCCTCTGAGCGCTGGCAAAATCGCGGCCCTGATTGCTATTCAGTGACCCCTGCTCAAAAATGCATGTATGTGGATATCACATGATGACGCTAGGATCAGATCCGCCACTGATTTAATAGCCTGCGGACACTCTCTGGGCTCAAATGTGGCTGCTTGGCCAAGGTGCCTGAGCACCCATGGAACTGAACCCCAGCGTGAGTTAACTACCTTCAGAAGACGAAGCAGTAAATGGAGGGAGGAAATAGGTTAAAAAAGAACACTCAATCATGATTTGTATTCTTATTGGTAAGAGTCAGGTTAGCAGTATTCTTGGCAGAAAACCTACCATTATTTTGCATCAGTGTTCCTGCGTCAGCTTGTTCTGGCGACAAATCTGGGGTTTTAAGGTGTGTCGGCGTTATGAAAGCGGCCCTTTTCATGTCACTGCGACCTTTCAAACCCACATCCAGACCCGGCTTCGCGCCGCCTGCCGTCGGATATGTACTTTCCCCGGGTGAACTCACAGCCGTCTGTTGTGACACGGGAAGGGTCTTCCTCTCTTCCTTGGCGACCTTGCCCCCGAACTTGATCACCGTACCCGATAAATGTTTGCCGAAGCGGTTAACATACACGGCACTCAGGCTTTTTTTCCCACGGGGTTTCGCCCTCGCCTCCTCTGCCTGCGCCATTTATTCTCCGGTATTTCCGAGACAGAAAAATATCTCTTCAAAGAAAATCTCTCCAGCGACCAATAACCTGTCGGTAACAGAGGCGTTGATAGAAAATACCAAGTCGGCTAAACAATTTTTTAAATGTTATGTGAAGGTGGATAATAAATACCGAAAATTCGCGCGTCGGTCCCGGCCAGAGTCACGTGCCCCGCTTCCCGCCCAAAACTTTGCGCTATGATTGGCCCAAAGGTCCCGCTTAGTGCCAAAGATCTGCGCTGTGATTGGCCCATACTTCCCGCTTCGTGCCAAAGATCTGCGCTGTGATTGGCCCATGTGCCGGCAGGGATTCACGCGCCGGCCCCGGTTTAAAACGAAGCAAACGGCAACCGGCGGCCGACTCCAGCGGGCTGGTGCACTGTTCCTGAGTAAATAATATACAACGTCGTGAACAGTTTTTTAAGTTAAAAAAAAATACCCTCGACAGTTTTTGGAAGCAAAATTTACATTAGTCCCAGTACAGGTAAGTTTTCATTTGTATATGTGACTGAGTCCACAATTTATTTAGACCTAGTCTCAGTCAGGGACGAGACAGTCACTCCTTTGATCTAAAAATGGAAGCTGTTTTGAGGCATCTTGGTGCTAGCCACCTTGTCAATAAGTCGCTTCTTTAACTATATGGTGCGGAGATGCCGGTGTTGGACTGGGGTGGACAAAAGTGAGAAGTCGCACAACACCAGGTTATAGTCCAACAGCTTTATTTGAAATCACAAGCTTTCGGAGCGCTGCTCCTTCCTCAGGTGAAGTGAAGAAATACATATGGGCACAGCATATATAGTCAGAGAACAATGCCAGATGACTACAGTTAATCTTTCTAACTGCCCTTTATTACACCTCAGCAGAGAGACAATCACGGCAATCAAAGGTGTGGATGGTGTCCAACCAGGTCAGTCAGGAAGACATTACATCAAAGACGATAGCAAAATACAACAAAGACAATGAGGTGGGGTCACAAGGGGTCAAATGTGGCAGATGCTGGAGTCTGTATGGAAAACCAAAAACTTTAAACTTTTTACTTTTTTTGCTGGAAATCACAGCAGGTCCGGCCGCATCTGTGTAGCGAGAACAAGCCAACGACGACTCGAGTCTGGATGACTCTACGTCAGGTGGGGTTACATGTAGCGTGACATGAACCCAAGATCCCGGTTGAGGCCGTCCTCATGGGTGCGGAACTTGGCTATCAGTTTCTGCTCAATGATTTTGCGTTGTCGTGTGTCTCGAAGGCCGCCTTGGAGAATGCTTACCCGAAGATCGGAGGCTGAATGTCCTTGACTGCTGAAGTGTTCCCCGATCTTCGGGTAAGCGTTCTCCAAGGCGGCCTTCGAGACACACGACAATGCAAAATCATCGAGCAGAAACTGATAGCCAAGTTCCACACCCATGAGGACGGCCTCAACCGGGATCTTGGGTTCATGTCACGCTACATGTAACCCCACCTGACGTAGAGTCATCCAGACTCAAGTCGTCGTTGGCTTGTTCTCTCTACACAGATGCGGCCGGACCTGCTGTGATTTCCAGCAAAAAAAGTAAAAAAGTTTAAAGTTTTTGGTTTTCCATACAGACTCCAGCATCTGCCACATTTGACCCCTTGTGACCCCACCTCATTGTCTTTGTTGTATTTTGCTATCGTCTTTGATGTAATGTCTTCCTGACTGACCTGGTTGGACACCATCCACACCTTTGATTGCCGTGATTGTCTCTCTGCCGAGGTGTGATAAAGGGCAGTTAGAAAGATTAACTGTAGTCGTCTGGCATTGTTCTCTGACTATATATGCTGTGCCCATATGTATTTCTTCACTTCACCTGATGAAGGAGCAGTGCTCCGAAAGCTTGTGATTTCAAATAAAGCTGTTGGACTATAACCTGGTGTTGTGCGACTTCTCACTTTTAACTATATGGGACAGTGCTTATTTTATTGAGTTAGTTCCCATTTTAAAATCACGAGTGAGACTAGGTCTAAATAGCAGCTGCGCTGGAATGTTGCTGTGGTTGAAGTGCATGTTAGCAGACTATATCGGGCCAGAATTTGCGGTGGGTTATAGCAGTGAACCGTCAGCGTTCGCCATAATTACCCCTCTGAAACTGACCGCAACTTCAGGATGTAGTGCATGCGCATCCTAACGCAGAAATCCTGAAGTTGCGGTCAGTCATTCACTGCTCCGACACAGGTTGCGCTGTGAACTCCCCCACCCCAAAGCCCGAAATCAATGGGCCGGATTTTGCGACCCCCACAAGTGCATATGAGGTGTGTAGGTGCCTATAGGGGCTGTGCAAGTGACGGGTTTAGGCATGCAAAGCTCTTGACAGATCCTCTGCATGCCCAAGAAAAGTGCCTCTGCGGATGGAGAGTTGGGCTACTTGCACAACTTCCACCCGCTAAAAGCCTGTCAAATTCTTACGCCTGGTAAAAGCAGGCGTAAGGCCTGCTTTTACCAGCATAAGAATTTTTAAAAATAGAAAAATGAAATGTTATCACTCATTTATAAATTTAAAATATTCTTCAAAAAGGTAAGTGGAAAAATATTCTTCAAAAGGGTAAGTTTATTTTTAGCCCTGTAAAAACATTTAATTATTTTCAAAAAATTTATTTTTTGTTTAAAATATTGAATTAAATGGCATTTTAATTATTTTTAAATATATAATTTTTTTAAATTTATTTAATGTGTTGGTGTATTTTTTAAGTTCTGTACGTACGGGCCTGTCAAAAGTATGAATGGGGTTTCTCTTTTATTGGCTGGGCCGGCCCACGTGATCCCAGGCGCACCTACGAACCGCAGGCACCCCTGGGATACGTGGGGCTCTGCCCGCTCGGACCTGAAGAGGCCCAGGATCACAAGCTGCCATTTTTCCCGGGCCACCAGGTACTTTCGTAGAAATTTTGCAGGTCTCCGATCACAAATGTTGGCCTAATGAAACTGATGAAAACTTGGGCTTTTCCGTGGTAATATTTTCCAGAAGTAGAGGGAAAAAAGTGGGAAAATAATGGGGAAATTGAAAGAAAGAACTATTTGATTTGTTCCTTTCTTTTGAAAACCTTTTCAATCAGAGCCACTTTCATAACAAAGCATTCACAAATTCCATGTAATGTTGTCTAACTTTGAATGACTGATACTGTTTGACTTTAAAAAAATATATTGATCCTAACTGGCATTATCTTTCACTTTCATCATACCTCTGAATTTCTTAAGTCCAATGTGGATGGTAAGAGAAATATAAAACTACAAAACAAACTACTCTGGTAGGATATTTTTAATATGAAAGGGCAATGCTAACAGCAGGTCAGACTAAGAAGGAAGACAGTTATTTCTGAAGAGAGAAGAGAATGCAAAAACAGGGAGGATATTTTAAAATTAATTGGGAATGCCCAAATCATTCAGAATCCGAGTTGGTAAATGTAATTCATGACTACTTCATGACCAAGTGTGTCAAGGACACCATGAGAGAAGGTGAACATCTTGGCTTAATAATAGCAAGTGACCCAGATTACGCACAAGACATGGAAGTGATCTCTTGGGTGACAGCAACCACAAAATGATCAGATTCAACATGATCTGGGATTCACTAATACAGAGGATCGACAGCCAGGTATGCAGATTTAAAAGAACCAACTTAAAGGGAATGAGTAAAATGCTTAAGCAAGTTAATTTGGGAGGATTGTTTAACAATACTTTACTAAAGGACAGATGTAATACCTTTAAAGGCATACTGTTGAGCATGCAGCATAAATACATTAAACAAACATAACCCTAAATGGATCAAGCTTTCTAACTTGCAAACATACATGATTTGGAACTTGGGCCCAATCATTTAGCTTGATGGCCAGTAAGGATTTGACTGATGCAGTTCAGTCTTTGATTTTCTGGTGCTGAATGTCCATTTAGATTTAGCATTTGAATGTGATGGAAATGGTACTATCAGCATAAATCATCAGAAAATAGACACTTGTTTTTCAGAACCATATAGCTGCCCTAATACTGCATAATGCCTTTTATATTTATTGGTAGGTTTTGCAGTGGATTAATTGATTTATAGTAAAGATTCCAAGGTGTACAGCTAAACAAGTCACCACTTTTCATGATGTCCTTAATGTGTATACCATGTTTAACTCAGTGGCTGATCTTGAAGTGGAAAATTCTTCAACATATTGTCCAGGACACTGCATTACTTGTAGAGTGCAAAGCACAGCCAGGAATTCCACAGTTACACTGTGGGCTGGGCTGTGACTCACACTCTCTTCACCAGAAAATTGCTGACATGTATATAGACCTCCTCTCCCCAGGCAGAACAGAAGATTGGTGCAGGAAGAATGAATCATGACTGCTTCCAGGAAACTGGGCACAGACCTGCATGATGCGCTGCAAACAAGCTGGATGTTGAGGGAGTGGAATCCCTTTCTAGTCAGAAAGATGTCAGGATGGCGATGGGGAGCATGCAAGTTAATGTGGGTGCAAAATATGGCACCTTGGACTCTGGAGCAGCTTGCAATGCGAGCGGAATTTAGTGCTCTCTCTCCTCCTATTTCGGTGTGTCCATTGGGAAAGTATTGTAGCTGTTCCTTCTGGCGTGGAGAGCCTCGGTGACCTTGATACAAAGGTGAACAGCAAACTGGGAGATGTTGCTGATGTCTACTGCTGCAGCCTGGAATGATCCATGGCATAAAAGGTAAGGGCCGCTGTGACCTTGACAGCCACAGGCAGTGCTGTCCATGGCCTGGTTTGAAGCTCCAGTTGTGGCTGCAGAAGGTGGCATAGTTCGGTGACAGCCTCCTTGTTGAAGGGAAGATACCTGACACATTGCTCCTCAGTGAAGTTAAGGTAAAAGATGTTCTCCCTGAAAACCCGCTCTGGGCATGGTCTCCTACGCAGTGCCCTCTTCTCCCAGCTGCATCTGCTCTCTCCTGCATTCTTGGCTGCTCCCCCTCATCCTCCAGCCCAAAGGCAGACCTACCAGTCCACCCTTGACTGCAATAAAACTGTTTTGAAAACAGACAAAAGCAGCCCAGCACCAGAAAAAAGATGCTAGCAGAAGTCACAAATCAATTGTAGAAGGCAGAAAATAGGCAACAAAAAAAAAGCCTAAAAAGACAAACCAGCAACTAACATGTATGTAGTGGATGAGTCCTTTAAATAATGCTCCTGGACGGTCTTCCTTGCCTGTTAGTGCCACGAGTTGCTGAGTGAGTTTATCACATTGCGAGTCAGACCAATTTCTCAAAAGGGTCCGACAACAAGAGTAAGACTCTTATTTAAATATTATAATGAGGCTTTTTAATACGTCCGGCACAAGCCCTGGGCGGTTACGGAGGGGCCCAATCCAATATGGCGGGTGGCAGACTGAGCGTGCGCATGCCGCCCACCCTATTGGACCCTTGGGTGCCTATAAAACGGGTGCTGTGCAATTGACTTTCTAGGCCACCTTATTTACAAAAGAAGACTATAAAAGGCTACAGAGAAATGGGATTAGAGTAGGTGGGTCCAGTGGAAAAGCTAGGAACAGCACCTCCAAATGGCGGCCTCCTGTGCTCTATGAATATGCTTTTATCTCAGATATATTTGCTTTTAATAAGTTTTGATAATTTTCATAAAAAGGAGCCATTTTGATGTTGGACTGAAACAGTTACATTTTAAAATTAAACATGATCAAAGAAGGGAAGTGGATGCTTGTATATTTTTAAAGTTTTTAACTATTCTGAGTCTTTGACCTACATTCCAAGTTAGTTATGTCAGAATTTTGATTGTTGATGTTTGAGGGATTCCTTCTGAGGAGGAATTTTTATCTCCAATTTACTACGTTGTCTATTTTTTTTAATAAACAGTGGTAATTATTTTTTCTAATCTAGGTTTTGAAGTAGTTACATTTATTCTAACATCTGGCCATCATTTCTCAATGACAATGGCACTAAGCCAGAAGTGCACTTGTTGCACTGATACAATGACACCAACAGGGTGGTCATTGCAATAACTGAGAGGTCGCACAACACCAGGTTATAGTCCAACAGTTTTATTTTAAATCACAAGCTTTCGGAGTTAAAACTCCTTCGTCGGGTGAAGTGAGGAGATACAGAATCGTCAAAGCATATATAGATAGAGAACAAAGCATGTGTAACTTACAATTGCAGACAACTGAATTCAATCATCCTGACTGTTTATCTGCCGAGGTGTGATAAAGTTAATCAGGTCAGGAAGGTACCACATCAAAGACATAGCAAGATACAACTGAGACAATGAGGTGGAATCGCATGGGGTCGAACGTGTCAAAAGCTGCCGTCTGTATGTAAAACGATTAACTTTAAAATTTTTACTTTTTTACTGGGAATCACATCTGTGAACAAGCCAACGACGACTCGAGTCCGGATCACGGCAGACATCTTCCAAAAACAAACATTATTGCATAGCTCCTCCTAGTGGCAATTTATTGTAATAATAGCCACAACCATCATTGTTCAACATTTACTGACGGAGATTATACTAACCCTTATTATTCTATTCAGCGATCCGTTATTGTTTTCAAATAGTTGTTCAGAAGGCTAAAGGTTATTGAAAGAAACATTTTAATTCTTACAGGATCTTTCTTTGTTAACTCCAAAGTGATAGTAACTTCCATTTTATAGCTTTTAATTTCAGGAGATTTGCTGTGAAATTGGATGACATGCAAGGCTAGAGTATCCAATCCAGATTATCCATTTTACCAGCATAAATCAGGCAGCCCAGATCAGAAAATAGGCTCGTGTTCTTTTCTGCGATAGCTCAACCCACTTTAGAGCCCACCTATTTCCGATGGCCAGGAGATGCACCTGCCTCAAGCAGGGAAATAATTTAAATATTAATTTGGGGGCAAGGCAGGGATGTCCCTGCATGCTATTTGCTAGCGTCTAGGGCATTGGTTCCAAATAATTTCCCATCAAAAAATACATCCAAGACTGCAAAGGAATTAGCTGTGAGAATTAGTTGATTTAAAAGACAAAGTAAGTAAATTGATTATGCAGTTTCAAAGCAATTTCTTAACTTTTTTTAATTATGCTAGCAATGAGGTTCTCTACTTTGTTTTGCTCCCAATGCTATTACTGACACCAATAAGTTTCTAAATGGGAATCCCCTATTTGGCATATTTGTAAGAAGAGCAATACCAGCATGTCAGACTGTTGAAGAATAACTTTGCACCCATCATTACCCAC
The DNA here is from genome assembly GCA_030390025.1 of Squalus acanthias. Classification (NCBI taxonomy): domain Eukaryota; kingdom Metazoa; phylum Chordata; class Chondrichthyes; order Squaliformes; family Squalidae; genus Squalus; species Squalus acanthias. The sequence continues at coordinate 149,376,319 of CM059427.1, forward strand.
ATCTGCAGGCAAAGGTGAACAGACCTTTCCTAAGATATGTGAATACCTAACTAATCCTAACGTTGGATGCTTCCTTGGACTCTTGTTTCTGGTGTGCTTCTGGACGCCTTGACGGGTGCACATGTTACAGAGCTGGGAGCCTTCAACACAAAAACATGAATCACAGGGTGTGTGGCTATTGGCTGGACATAGAGTAGCAAGACCAATATGGTTTCTTGCAGCAGAGGGACAGATATAGCAGCCTGTTTGTCACTGATTAGGAGTCAGGTGTTAACAAGAAGATAACGTTGAAGTGAACTCTTGCCTTGTTAAGCTGGTATGAAGTTATCACGGGTGTCAAACTTATTTTATTTGGTGGGCCTGATCTGACATCCTGGCACTTGGCGTAGGCCACATTCAGCAAAAATTACTTGGACACGCTGGGGTAGAAATTGGCATGCGTTTTGCCTGTGTTTTGGGCATAAAATATGCGTAATGTATGCCAATTTCTAGGAGCAAGGCCTTGCACCTAATCGGCACTAGTGGCATGCCTGCTGCCATATTGGTCCTCAATGTTTTTATGCATCCCTGGCAGCCTCCAAGAATCAGCGTTGGATCAATTTACAGATGCAAAGAAGGATCCTGCACCTGTTTCATGTGTGAAAAACTAGGTGGAGAATGCACCGTGCAAGCTCCAACGAGTTTTTTTCAGTTCTACTGCGGTCTAACCAGCGTCCTTAAAAAGACTGCATGAAGGCTGCTGAAGAAATGGTAGGGATAGAGTGCCTCCCTGCTCCACAGCACCTTTGTGGGCTGCTGCCAGCCCTCCTGCATTTTCCACCACCCACCTCCCAAGACTTGGCGGCAATGTAGTAGGCCCAAATATCATCCCCAACGTCAGGCAAACTGCCTCTGGAGGCGTGACGGGCACCACAGCTTACCTCTTATTAAAATGCGGTATGAGGCCCAATGTTGGATGCGCCTCAGGCCCCAGCTTCTGATGCATGCAAGCATTGACTGCTGCTTTTTAAACAAAGGTGCTAATTCAGAAAATTTATCTTTATGCAACTTTCCTGTGGACTTACAATATTTCTTACTATGGTGTACTTCAGTGTCTTTGAATGTTATAAGAACATACGAATTAGGAGCAGGAGTAGGCCATACGGCCCCTCAAGCCTGCTCCGCCATTCAATAAGATCATGGCTGATCTTTGACCTTATCTCCACTTTCCTGCTCGGTTTCCCCATATTCCTTGATTCCCCTAGAGTCCAAAAATCTATCTCGGCCTTGAATATACTCAATGACTCAGCATCCACAGCCCTTTGGGGTAGAGAATTCCAAAGATTCACAACCTCTGAGTGAAGAAATTCCTCCTCATCTCAGTCTTAAATGGCCGACCCCTTATCCTGAGACTATGCCCTCTAGTTCTAGACTCTCCAGCCAGGGGAAACAACCTCTCCGATTCTACCCTGTCCATCCCCCTCGGTATCCAATGAGATCACCTCTCATTCTTCTAAACTCCAGAGAGTATTGGCCCAATCTACTTAATCTCTCCTCATAGGACAACCCTCTCATCCCAGGAATCAATCTAGTGAACCTTTGTTGCACCGCTTCTAAGTCAAGTATGTCCTTCCTCAGATAAAGAGACCAAAACTGTGCACAGTACTCCAGGTGTGGTCTCACCCAGCCCTGTACAATTGTAGTAAGACTTTCTTACTCTTGTACTCCAACCCCCTTGCAATAAAGGCCAACATGCCATTTGCCTTCCTAATTGCTTGCTGTACCTGCATGCTGACTTTCTGTGTTTCCTGTATGAGGACACCTAAATCTCTTTGAACACCAACATTTAATAGCGTCTCACCATTTAAAAAATGTTCTGTTTTTCTATTCTTCCTACCAAAGTGAATAACCTCACATTATATACTCCATCTGCTACCTTATTGCCCACCTGTCTATATCCCATTGCAGGCTCTTTCTGTCCTCCTCACAGCTTACTTTCCCACCTAGCTTTGTATCGTCAGCAAACTTGGATACATTGCACTCAGTCCCTTCATCTAGGTTATTAATATAGATTGTAAATAGCTCAGGCCCAAGCACTGATCCTTGCGGCACCCCACTAGTTACAGCCTGCCAAATGGAAAATTACCCATTTATCCCTACTCTCTGTTTTCTGTCTGTTAATCAATCCTCTATCCATGCTAACATATTACCCCCAACCCCATGAGCCCTTATCTTGCGTAGCAACCTTTTAAGAGGCACTTTATCGGATGCCTTTTGGAAATCCAAATATACTACATCCACTGGTTCCCCTTTATCTACCCTGCTAGTTACATCCTCAAAAAACTCTAATAAATTTGTTAAACACGATTTCCCTTTCATAAAACCATGTTGACTCTGCCTAATCATATTTTGATTTTCTAAGTGCCCTGTTACCACTTCCTTGATCATGGATTCCAGCATTTTCCTGACTACTGATGTCAGGCGAACTGGCCTGTAGTTCCCTGTTTTCTTTCTCCCTCCTTTCTTGAATAGTAGAGTTACATTTGCTACCTTCCAATCCGATGGGACCGTTCTAGAATCTAGGGAATTTTGGAAGATCACAACCAATGCATCCACTATCTTTGGAACCACCTCTTTTAGAACCTTAAGATGTAGGCCATCAGGTCCAGGGGATTTGTTGGCTTTTAGTCCCATTAGTTTCTCGAGTACTTTTTCTCTACTGATCTTAATTACTTGAAGTTCCTCACTCTCATTAGCCCCTTGGTTTCCCACTATTTTTTGGTATGCTTTTTGTACCATCTACTTTGAAGACAGATACATAATATTTGTTTAAAGTCTCTGCCATTTCCTTATTTCCCCATTATACTTTCACCTGTCTCTGCCTCTAAGGGACCAACACTTACTTTTGCTACTCTCTTCCTTTTTACATACTTGTAGAAGCTCTTACAATCTGTTTTTATATCTCTTGCTAGTTTACTCCCATTCTGTTTTCTCCCTATTTATCAATTTTTGATCATCCTTTGCTGGTTTCTAAAGCTCTCCCAATCCTCAGGCTTACTACTATTCTTTGCAACATTATAAGCCTCTTCTTGTAATCCTTAACTTCTTTAGTTAGCCACGGATGGATCACTTTTCCCGTGGAATTTTTATTCCTCGATGGAATGTATATTTGTTGAGAATTTTGGAATATTTATTTAAATGTCTGCCACTGCTTAGCCACCGTCATAACTTTTTAATCTAATTTCCCAATCTACCTTAGCCAACTTGCCCCTCATACCTATGTAATTAGCTTTATTTATTTTATTTGTTTATGGAATCTGGGCGTCGCTGGAAAGGCCAGCATTTATTGCCCGTACCTAGTTGCCCTTGAGAAGGTGGTGGTGAGCTGACTTCTTGAACCGCTGCAGTCTGTGTGGTGATGGTACTCCCACAGTGCTGTTAGGGAGGGAGTTCCAGGATTTTGACCCAGCGACGATGAAGGATCGGCGATATACTTCTAAGTCAGGATGGTGTGTGACTTGGAGGGGAACTTGGAGGTGGTGGTGTTCCTGCTGCCTGCTGCCCTTGTCCTTCTAGATGGAAGAGGTCACGGGTTTGGGAGGTGCTGCTGAAGAACCCTTGGCGAGTTGCTGCAGTGCATCTTGTAGATGGTACACACTGCAGCCATGGTACGCCGGTGGTGGAGGGGGTGAATGTTTAAGGTGGTGGATGGGGTGCCAATCAAGCGGGCTGCTTTGTCTTGGATGGTGTCGAGCTTCTTGAGTGTTGTTGGAGCTGCACTCATCCAGGCAAGTGGAGAGTATTCCATCACACTCCTTACTTGTGCCTTGTAGATGGTGGAAAGGCTTTGGGGAGTCAGGAGGTGGGACACTCGCCGCAGAATACCTAGCATCTGACCTGCTCTTGTTGCCACAGTATTTATGTGGCTGGTCCAGTTAAGTTTCTGGTTAATGGTGACCCCCAGGATGTTGGTAGTGGGGAATTCGGCGAGGGTAATGTCATTCAATGTCAAGGGGAGGTGGTTAGACTCTCGCTTGTTGGAGATAGTCATTGCCTGGCACTTCTGTGGCGCGAATGTTACCTGCCACTTATCAGCCCAAGCCTGAACGTCGTCCAGGTCTTGTTGCATGTTGGCATAGACTGCTTCATTATCTGAGGAGTTGTGAATGGCGCTGAACACTGTGCAGTCATCCCCATTTCTGACCTTATGTTGGAGGGAAGGTCATTAATGAAGCAGCTGAAGATGGTTGAGCCTAGGACACTGCCCTGAGGAACTCCTGCAGCGATGTCCTGGGGCTGTGATGATTGACCTTCAACCACCACAACCATCTTCCTTTGTGCTAGGTATGACTCCAGCCAGTGGAGCGTTTTCCCCCTGATCCCCATTTCTGACCTTATGTTGGAGGGAAGGTCATTGATGAAGCAGCTGAAGATGGTTGGGCCTAGGACACTGCCCTGAGGAACTCCTGCAGTGATGTCCTGGGGCTGTGATGATTGACCTTCAACCACCACAACCATCTTCCTTTGTGCTATGTATGACTCCAGCCAGTGGAGCGTTTTCCCCCTGATTCCCATTGACTTCAGTTTTACTAGGGCTCCTTGATGCCACACTCGCTCAAATGCTGCCTTGATGTCAAGGGCAGTCACTCTCACCTCATCTCTGGAATTCAGCTCCTTTGTCCATGTTTGGACCAAGGCTGTAATGAGGTCCGGAGCCAAGTGGTCTTGGCGGAACCCAAACTGGGCATCTGTGAGCAGGTTATTGGTGAGTAAGTGCCGCTTGATAGCACTGTCGATAACACCTTCCATCACTTTGCTGATGATTGAGAGTAGACTGATGGGGTGGTAATTGGCCGGGTTGGATTTGTCCTGCTTTTTGTGGACAGGACATGCCTGGGCAATTTTCCACATTGTCGGATAGATACCAGTGTTGTAGCTGTACTGGAACAGCTTCGCTAGAGGCGCGGCTAGTTCTGGAGCACAAGTCTTCAGCACGATAGCCGGAATGTTGTCGGGGCCCATAGCCTTTGCAGTATCCAGTGCGCTCAGCCGTTTCTTGATATCCCGTGGGGTGAATCGAATTGGCTGAAGACTGGCTTCTATGATGATGGGGACCTCGGGAGTAGGCTGATATGGATCATCCACTCGGCACTTCTGGCTGAAGTTGGTTGCAAACGCTTCAGCCTTGTCTGTTGCACTCATGTGCTGGGCTCCACCATCATTGAGGATGGGGATATTCTTGGAGCCTCCTCCTCCCATTAGTTGTTTAATGGTCCACCACCATTCACGACTGGATGTGGCAGGACTGCAGAGCTTTGATCTGATCCGTTGATTGTGGGATCGCTTAGCCCTGTCTATAGCATGCTGCTTCTGCTTTTTAGCATGCATGTAGTCCTGTGTTGCAGCTTCCCCAGGTTGGCACCTTATTTTTAGGTATGCCTGGTGCTGCTCCTGGCATGCTCTTCTACACTCCTTGTTGAACCAGGGTTGGTCCCCTGGCTTGGTGGTAATGGTAGAGTGAGGGATATGCCGGGCCATGAGGTTACAGATTGTGGTGGAATACAATTCTGCTGCTGCTGATGGCCCACAGCGCCTCATGGATGCCCAGTTTTGAGCTGCTAGATCTGTTCTGAATCTATCCCATTTAGCACGGTGGTAGTGCCACACAACACGATGGAGGGTGTCCTCAGTGTGAAGTCGGGACTTCGTTTCCACAATGACTGTTCGTTGGTCACTGCTACCAATACTGTCATGGACAGATGCATCTGCGACAGGTAGATTGATGAGGACGAGGTCAAGTAGGTTTTTTCCTCGTGTTGGTTCTCTCAACACCTGTTGCAGGCCCAGACTGGCAGTTATGTCCTTCAGGACTCGGCCAGCTCGGTCAGTAGTGGTGCTACCGTGCCACTCTTGGTGATGGACATTGAAGTCCCCCACCCAGAGTACATTCTGTGCCCTTGCTACTCTCAGTGCTTCTTCCAAGTGGTGTTCAACATGGAGGAGTACTGATTCATCAGCTGAGGGAGGGCGGTAAGTGGTAATCAGCAGGAGGTTTCCTTGCCCATGCTTGACCTGAAGCCATGAGACTTCATGGGGTCCAGAGTCAATGTTGGACTCCCAGGGCCATTCCTTCCCGACTGTATACCACTGTGCCACCACCCCTGGTGGGTCTGTCCTGCCGGTGGGACAGGACATACCCAGGGATGGTGATGGAGGAGTTTGGGACATTGGCTGAAAGGTATGATTCTGTGAGTATGACTATGTCAGGCTGTTGCTTGACTAGTCTGTGGGACAGCTCTCCCAATTTTGGCACGAGTCCCCAGATGTTGGTGAGGAGGACTTTGCAGGGTCGACTGGGCTGGGTGTGCCATTGCCGTGTCTGTAGCCGGTGCCGAGGTCGATGCCAGGTGGTCCGTCCGGTTTCATTCTTATTATTTTGTTTTGTAGCGGTTAGTTACAACAGAGTGACTTGCTCGGCCATTTCAGAGGGCAGTTAAGAGTCAACCACATTGCTGTGGGTCTGGAGTCACATATAGGCCAGACCAGCTAAGTTTAAAACTTTAGTTTCGGATTTAAGTATTTCACTCTCAAACTCAATGTGAAATTCTATCATATTATGATCACTCTTCCCCAGAGGATCCTTTACTTTGAGATTACTAATTAACCCTGTCTCATTACACACTACAAGATCCAAAATAGCATGTTCCCTGGTTGGTTCCACAATGTACTGTTCTAAGAAACTGTCTCTAATGCATTCCATGAACTCATCCTCCAGACTACCTTTGCCAATTTAATTTGCCCAGTCTCTGTGAAGATTAAATTCCCCCTGTGATTATTGTATTACATTTGTTACAAGCTCCTATTATTTGTTGGTTAATACTCTGCCCAACGGTATAGCTATTGTTTGGGGGCCTATAAAATACTCTCACCAGTGATTTCTGCCCCTTGTTATTTCTTCTCTCCACCCATCCTGATTCTACTTCCTGATCTTCTGAGGCAAGATCCGTTCTCACTACTGTCCTCATGTCATCCTTTATTATCAGGGCTATCCCACCCCTTTTCCATTCTGCCTGTCTTTTTGAAACATCAGGTACTCTGGAATTTAGTTCCCAACCTTGGTCACCTTGCAACCACGTCTCTGTAATAGCTATTAGATCAAAGCCATTTATCTCTATTTGTGCCACTAATTTGTCTATCTTGTTACAAATGAATCCATCTGGTGAACCTTCATTGCACCCCCTCTAAGGCAAGTATAGAAGCATAGAAGATAGGAGCAGGAGTAGGCCATTCGGCCCCTCGAGCCTGCTCCGCCATTTAATGAGATAATGGCTGATCATCCAAATTCAGTACCCTGTCCCTGCTTTCTCCCCATATCCCTTGATCCCTTTAGCCTTAAGAAATATATCCATCTCCTTCTTGAATATATTTAATGAATTGGCCTCAACTGCCTTCTGTGGTAGAGAATTCCACAGGTTCACCACTCTCTGGGTGAAGAAATTCCTCCTCATCTCAGTCCTAAATAGCTTACCCCTTATCCTTAGACTGTGACCTCTGGTTCTGGACTCCCCCGCCATCAGGAACATCCTTCCTGCATCTAGTCTGTCTAGTCCTGTTAGAATTTTATAAGTTTCAATGAGATCCCCTCTCATTCTTCGAAACTCTAGTGAATATAAGCCTAATCGACCCAATCTCTCTTCATACGTCATTCTTGCCATCCCAGGTATCAGTCTGGTAAATCTTCGCTGCACTCCCTCCATGGCAAGAACATCCTTCCTCAGATAAGGCGACCAAAACTGCACACAATACTCAAGGTGTGGTCTCACCAAGGCCTTGTACAACTGCAGCAAGACATCCTTGCTCCTGTACGCGAATCCTCTCGCTATGAAGGCCAACATACCATTTGCCTTCTTAACCGCCTGCTGCACCTGCATGCTTACCTTCAGCGACTGGTGCACAAGGACTCCCAGATCTCGTTGCACTTCCCCTTTTCCCAATCTATTGCCGTTCAGATAATTATCTGTCTTCCTGTTTTTGCCACCAAAGTGGATAACCTCACATTTATCCACATTATACTGCATCTGCCATGCATCTGCCCAATCACCCAACCTGTCCAAATCATACTGGAGTTTCTCTGCATCCTCCTCACAGCACACACGCCCACCCAGCTTTGTGTCTCTGCAAACTTGGAGATATTACATCTAGTTCCCTCATCTAGATCATTAATATATATTGTGAATCGCTGGGGTCCTAGCACTGATCCCTGTGGTACCCCACTAGTCACTGCCTGCCACTCAGAAAAAGACCCGTTTATTCCAACTCTTTGCTTCCTGTCTGCCAACCAGTTCTCTATCCAAATCAGTACCTCACCCCCAATCCCATGTGCTTTAACTTTGCACGCTAATCTCTTATGCGGGACCTTATCGACAGCCTTCTGAAAGTCCAAATACACCACATCCACTGTTTTTCCCTTATCTATTCTACCAGTTACATCCTCAAAAAATTCCAGTATATCCTTCCTTGGGTAAGGAGACCAAAACTGTACACAGTTCAGGAAAGAAAAACTGTTTCCAGTGGCAGGAGAGTCGGAAACCAGAGGACACAGATTTAAGATGGAGGATTTAAGGAAGGAAAAAAATTTGCAGGGCTACGGGGAAAGGGCAGGGAAGCGGGACTAGCTGAAGTGCTTTTGCAGAGAGCCGGCATGGGCTCAACAGGCTGAATGGCCTCCTTCTGTGCTGGAACCATTCTATGATTCTATAAGATAATTCGCAAAATAACCAGCGGTGGAGATGAGGAGAATTTTTTTGTGCAGTGAGTTGTTGTGATCTGGAATGCGCTGCCTGAAAGGGCGGTGGAAGCAGATTCAATAGTAACTTTAAAAAGGGAATTGGATAAATACTTGAAATGGAGAAATGTTCAGGGCTCTGGGGAAAGAGGAGGAGGGGAGTGGGTCTAATTGAATAGCTCTTTCAAAGAACCAGCACAGGCACGATGGGCCGAATGCTGTACCATTCTATGACTTCAGAGTATTGCACCAATAACGGTATCAGAGAGTGTGCCCATGGGCACTGGTCTTCTACAATTCTTAACCCAAGTGCCCATTATTAAGCTGATGGCCTAGATCCTGAGTGTCAGCAAGACCATGGGAACAGGAGGCCATTCAGCCTCTCAAGCCTGTTACACAGGAACAGGAGGCGGCCATTCAGCCCCCTTTCTTGTATTCTTTCAGCACAGCTACCTGTTGTTTACAAATCATTCACGTCCACAAAGAAATACAAAATTAATTTCATAATTCATATGAATGTTCTGGTAATTTACTTAATTGGTGCTGAATGTGTTCTGGCGTACAAACAGCACAGTTTAAGAGGGGAAGCACAAAGGTTACAGCGAAGACTACTATCAGCTTAAAGAACAATGATTATTGCTTCTGAAAAAAGCTATATTTTCTTTTGTAAGGAAGGCACTAATGCTGATAGTAATTGTTTTTCTCAAGTCAATCAGTAGCGTGGGTTTGGCAAAATAACTACTTTATTTTTAAATTAAATCATTGAATTGTTCAATTTATCATCACCATTAGTAAAGTAAATGGTGGAACTAAAAGCAAGCCAATGGATTTAGGCATAGACACATCTGCCTCTCCAAGATTTATATAATTAAAATCCCAGCCACTGGGATAGACTCCTCCCTCCAAACCCATCTTTTAGCTGTTCCCCTTTATCAGACCCTACATCACTGTCATAAAGTCATAATAATTGTATAGTTGTAAACAAAATCACCGACAAATCTGCATTTTTCTTCAAACTACACAGTGCAACTCCAGCTTTGTGTATTCATTTTTTGTTGTAATTTCTGCTTCCATCTCGCTCTAGATTCTGTTTCAAAGAGTGGGCTTATTGGGCTACTGGACCCAAGTTAATTTAGCTCAGCCAGTTCAGCCTATCCTACTTTACAAACTCACTTTTTTCCCTTTTCTTACTCAGCTAAATCAAACAAAAAAGGGAAGTGCCTAGGAGTGTACTCTTTTGATAGGTACCAAATCAAATATCTGTAAATCAGTAAAAATTTAAATAAAACTTAACAAATCAAATTAAAATTTGGTAGTCCGGGGTGACGATGCACTCCAGTCCCCGCGGCGCCCACCGGTCGCGGAAAAACTCAAGCGTGCCGGCGGACACCGCGTGCTCCATCTCCAGGGCCACCCGGGCGCGAACATGGCCACGGAAGAGAGGCAGGCAATCGGGCCGAACGACCCACTCGACCGCCCGCTGCCTGGACCAATTAATGGCTTTCTTAGCCAGGCCCAGGAGCAGTCCTATGAGGAGGTCCTCCGACCTGCCCGCTCCCCTCCGCACCGGGTGACCGTAGATCAGGAGCGTGGGGCTGAAGTGCAACCAGAAATTGAGGAGCAGCCCCTTCAAATAATGAAAGAGGGGCTGCAACCTCTCACACTCCGTATAAATGTGAAACACCGACTCCTCCAGGCCGCAGAAATGACAAGCAGCCTGGGAGTCCGTGAACCTATTTAAAACCCTATTGCACCGGACTGCTCCGTGTGCCTAGGAGTGTAGTGTGCCACTACTACATCCTGTATAATACCTTGCTACTTTACTGTACTGTGGAATTCAGATTTTTATAACCTACTTCAAAAACAATTTACACCTGAACCCAACAATTCAGAACCGTTGCTAATTTGAATTTCTAAGCAGGCTATGCAGGATTGACGTGCGCAAGAGCTAAAAACCAAATCCATTCACCATCATATTTTTTTAAATATATATTCAATCCATCTCGCCATCATTCCAAACATTTTGAAACAAAAGAATACATCGAAGAGTGAGATACTCTTCAGAAATGGTTACAAAATGCCACGGTATCAGTCAGCCTCGGCTCAGTCCGTCGCACTGGCGCTGTATTTACATGTTCCAGCTTATTTTAGCCCTCCAGCCTGCAGGGGGTGCCCTTGTTCGGGAGCTGAGCATTTTTAGCTCTGCGATCTTCTGCTTTCCTTGTCGGATTAATTTGATCCAATCAACAGGCAGCTTGTCGCTCGGCATCGTTTAAAACAGTTGCGGCGGGCTGTTGCTGAGTTGTTTGATTGTTGCTTTATATTGACTATAGCTGGAGTGACTGGTACGGTTTAATATTTGCCGTAAGTTTGCGAAGTGTTTAATTTTAGACTGTGGAAGTGTTCGAGCATGTACTTTAGGCTGTTTGTATTAGGTGGTCTGGAGAAATTGGTATTTAGGGAATAATGTCCTCAAGTGACATTTGGTTTCCAAAATGACCGATAAGCGTTTTATTTTTAAAACTTATAACCAGCCGGTAAAATTAGACTTCTAATATGGCGTTAACGATTTGATTTATAGAATGCTAAAATTCTCATGTATTCCACTGTAGCTATTCGGTGCCTGGCAATATAGGTAAAGGAAAAGAAATACATTCGTGACTTGTAATTCGCTGAGTTGCCTGACAACTCGGAAATGGGTTGTGGTCAGTGCCATGAGTGATCTGCAATTAATCATTTCTCTTTTTAAACGAAGGGTATTTTCAACTTAATGTGACATTGTCACCTGAAGGACTTTAGGAAGCCCACCTGCTGGGGCACATAAATGATTCCTCATATCTCGGATGAGATTTGTGTGGAGTTTTTGAAGAGGAAGTTGTATGTGATCCTTTAGGAAAGGGAAAGGAAGTTTAAGAACATAAATAGGAGCAGGAGTAGGCCATTTGGCCCTTTGAGCCTGCTCTGCCATTCAATAAGATCATGGCTGATCTACCTCATCTCCACTTTCCTGCACTATCCCCATATCCCTTGATTCCCTTAATATTCAAAAATCTACTGATCTCTGTCTTGAATATACTCAATGACTGAGCCCCCATAGCCCTCTGGGGTAGAGAATTCCAAAGATTCACCACCCTCTGAGTGAAGAAATTTCTCCTCATCTCTGTTCTCTTTAGCCTCTAGCCATAAATGCAACTGTTTTGTATTGTGTGGAAATGTTTTACAAATATTTAGCTTTTCTTATGAAATCTTAACTTGAGCAGTAAGTGGTGAGTTAAATGTCTAGTGCTGAGTTTCTAGCATAAATTTGATCACTATTGTTTTGCAATCAGTAAAATCCTAAATTCTGTCAAGAGTTTAACATTCTATATTAAAATCAACTACAACAGCATTAAATATTTGTAATTTTTTTATATAGTGATCTGTAACTAAAATGGCAGTGAGAATATTTGTGGAGAAAGAAAATGAGCTCTTGAGTACCCATACAAAGAACCATCCAAAGCTACTTTCTGTTTCATGTAAGTATTGTTGTAAATGTGATTCAAATTGTTTTTTATCTTCTACTTTCTATTAATGTATGCTTGAGCAAGGGAAATTTCAATAACTTGCTATGGGGTCACTAACTAAAAATTTTGACCTATTGCATTAAGGTAACATCTTGGTCTTGAGGTTTGCATCTGTTTTTAATGCAGAACTTCAATACTTGTGTGGAACTTTTATATCCCAGTAATTGAAGTACAATGGTCTTTCTAACCAAAGAATAGATATGTTGGGGGAAACCTCACACATAAATAAATTTAAATAAATAAATCTGTTCTGAAGTGGCCTGTGTAGGGTTTTAAGCCTTTTTAAATGATGTCCAGGTTATCCTGGCTCTGAATGACTTGCTAATATGGTAAAGTAGTCTCAATGCCTGTTTTCTTCATGAAAACTTGTCAACTACATTGACCCCTTGTTTGTATGTAGGCTAATATCTACACTATTGACTGAGCTTTTATGTGAACTTTTTTTACTAATAAAACATGAATTCTATTTTATTCTTTCAGCTATGGCTGAAACTTCTCTACTGCGGACTCCACAAACTGGAAAGATGTTAACTGCAACTCCTCGCTTGCAGCAGTCTGCAAGAAAAGCCCTGGGGGATGTGAACTGTCTGCTGCGTGCAGGCAGCATGACTGATTACTTACAGAAAAAGAGAATAGGGAAGGTCCACAAAAGGAAAAGTAACATACAAATCTTTAAAACAGCTAAGGTATTAACATGAAATGTTTCATAATGAGCAATATTTGTGGGGAACAAATTTGTTTTTTTAATACTGAATAAATGTGTCCAACTAGATAGTTTGCTTAAATGGAAAATGTTGGAAACGCTTAGCAGGCTAGGCAGAAAATAGGGTTAACTTTTCATGTCTATGACCTTTCGTCAGACAAACCGTTCTGACAAAGTTGTGAACATGAAATGTTAACCTGACATTTCACTGCACAAATGTTGCCTGAATTGCTTAGTGTTTCCAACATTTTCTGGGTGTTTTTATTTCCAATTTCCAGCATCTGCAGTATTTTCAAATATCACTGCTGTAAAGTGATGTGGCTGATAGCAAATTGCAGCTAAGGACTTCAGATGTATGAATCACTTTCACCCATTCTTATTTCTTCCTCTTCCCACCCCCAAACACACAATTGTTGCCACATTTCAATATGAATTCCACAATAGCAAGTTTTTGCTGTTTGAATTAGTTTAACTCTGCAGGCTGTTTTTTTTATTATTTGGTTGTACTTGGAGCCTCTAGTTAAAGGGTCAACTGGATGGTATGCAACTTTAATTGCTTCCCCAGAATTAATCTTGTATGAATTTCTTTAGTGATTCTTGTGTGCAGGAAGTGGATGCTGAACAAAAGGAGCATAATGGAGGGGTTGTTTTCGGGAAGGGTGGAGGAGCCAAAGACATAGGTTAAATTTAAATGAGGAGGTGTCATGGCAAACAAAGTGAACGTAGCGGCTAAACCAGCACTAACCAATGATTAAGTGGTAGAATGGAATGGAAAATCCTGGCTGAGTGAAGACTACCTGCAGGAATGCAAGGCAAGTGGTGGTCACTAAGGTAGTGAGAATTCCTTGAATTGCTGTAAAATTTAGTTTTTGCATTTAATACTGGTCTGTGTACATTATGCGGAGATGCCGGTGTTGGACTGGGGTGGACAAAATTGAGAGGTCGCACAACACCAGGTTATAGTCCAACAGTTTTATTTGAAATCACAAGCTTTCGGAACTATCGCTCCTTCCTCAGGTGAAGTAAATTGGATACAGAATCGTCAGAGCATATATAGATGGAAAAAAAAGCATGTGTACTTTACAATTGCAGACCAATAAATTAAATCATCCTGACTATCTGCCGAGGTGTGAAAGTTAATTAAGTCAGCCAGGAAGGTACCACATCAAAAGACATAGCAAGATACAACTGAGACAATGAGGTGAAGTCGCAGGGGTTCTAACGTGTCAAAAGCTGCCGTCTGTATGTAAAACGAAAAGCTTTAAAAAAAAATTTACTTTTTTACTGGGAAAATTTTTACTTTTTTACTGGGAATCACATCTGTGAACAAGCCAGGGAAGTGGATTAAGTCTGCAGCATTATGACTGGCCTCAAATGTATACATTTTCTTCTATCTTCATCTTCAAAAGTGGCATTGTGGGCCTTTCTCTTGTCTGCAAATGTGAGGGGGAATAAGCTGTGTACTTCCAGTTCTAGTTCCTTAGTGAAGAAGAGCTTAAACAGTTATAAAGTTGCATCTACAGTGCTGGCCCATAGAGTCTTAACACTATAGAATGAATGCAAGGGTATCTCTAGTATCATCTGAATCCAGTGACTCCTTTCTAGATGTTCAGGTAGACTTCTTGCTTTTTAATCTCTCAACTAATTGGGGAGCAGGGATAAATAGTTTGAGAATGGCTCTGTTGTAAAGCTATACACTTGTACAGTAACTTTTTTGAGAAGAAGCTCTTAATCAGGGAGATATTTAAGTTCTGCATTAAATGTGGTAATGGGTCTCCATTGATCTATTTTTTTCAGACATTGTTGGTTCTCCTTTCCTGTGTCCAATCTGAAATAAAGTAGATGCAATTCTTGACGACACATATGTATTATATACTAAACCAGCAAACTTTAGGCTGTTTTATGTTGTATGATCAAGTATCTGTAAACATTACCTACAAAATGCTAATGTAAGCACTTGTACTTCCAGCCCACAGAAAAACCCTCCATTTCAGAGCCACCAAAATGCAATGTTGAAAAGTCTGAAGACTACCCTGAAATTGAAGCTTTCATCCCATACAATCCTCTTGGTAAGAAACTGAAAACTTGGGAGGGAGGGAGTGGGTGGAAGAGGAAAGAGATAGAAATGTTAAGGGAGTTATATAGATGATAAACTGAAATTGCATTAGTTGACAGTAACTTGCCAACCAAGCCTTTTTTTGTGTGTTGGGGGCAGGCTCCCCATTGTCTATTATTTGACTTTTTCCAACTGTCATTTTCTGTGGTTTTTTTGCATAGCGCAAGGGCTCTTTTTACTGATGTTGCTTTCTGGGTAGGAACTTTGTACATATAACTAGATGTGGGCACTGTGCATCATTGCCTCTGGTGTCCCCAAGGTGGCCCCCTCCTATTTCTCATCTACATGCTGCCCCTTGGTGACATCATTGGAAAACAGTCAGTTTCCACATGTATGCTGATAACACCCAGCTCTATCTCACCACTACTTCTCTCAACCCTTCCACTGTCTCAATTGTCAGGCTGCTTGTCCATCATCCAGTACTAGATGAGCAGGAATTTCCTCCAACTAAATACTTCGAAGACCAAGCCATTGTCTTTGTTCCCTAGCCAATGACTCAATCCTCTCGCAGCATCTGTCTGAGGCTGAACCAGACTGTTTGCAACTTTGGTGTCATATTTGACCCAGAAATTAGGTTCCGACCACATATCCACACCGTAAGCAAGACCACCTATTTCCACCTCCATAACATTGCCCATAATAGGATTGGACAGAATCAACATGGATTTATGAAAGGGAAATTGTGTTTGACAAATCTGTTAGTTTTTTGAGGTTGTAGCTAGCAGAATAGCTGAGGGGGAACCAGTGGATATTGTGTATTTGGATTTTCAGAAGGCATTCGATAAGGTGCCACACAAGAGCTTATTAAACAAAATTAGGGCTCATGGGATTGGGGGTAATATACTAGCATGGATTGAGTATTGGTTAATGGACAGAAACAGAAGGAATAAACAGGTCATTTTCAGATTGGCAGACTGTAATGAGTGGGGTACTGCAAGGATCAGTGCTTGGGCCTCAGCTATTCACAATCTACATCAATGATTTGGATGAGGGGACCAAATGTAATATATCCAAGTTTGCAACTGATACAAAGCTGGGTGGGAATGAAAGATGTGAGGAGGATGCAAGGAGGCTTCAAGGGGATATAGACAGGCTAAGTGAGTGGGCAAGAACATGGCAAATAGACTATAATGTGGAGAAATGTGATGTTATCCACTTTGGAAGGAAAAATAGAAAAGCAGAGTTTTTTTTAAATGGTGAGATTGGGAAATGTTGGTGTTCAGAGGGACCTGGGTGTCCTTGTACATGAATTACTGAAAGTTAACATGCAGGTACAGCAAGCAAATGGTATGTTGGCCTTTATTACATGATATGAGTATAAGAGTAAAATGTCTTACTGCAATTATATAGGGCTCTGGTGAGACCACACCTGGAGTATTGTGTACAGTTTCGGTCTCCTTACCTAAGGAAGGATATACTTGCCATAGAGGGAGTGCAACGAAGGTTCACCAGACTGGTTCCTGGGAAGGGGGGATTGTCCTAATGAGGAGAGATTGAGTAGACTAGGCCTATATTCTCTGGAGTTTAGAAGAATGAGAGGTGATCTCATTGAAACATACAAAATTCTTACAGGGCTTGACAGGGTAGATGCAGCTGAGGATGTTTTCCCCTGGCAGGGGAGTCTAGAACCAGGGGTCTCCGAATAAGAAGTTGGCCACTTAGGACTGATGAGGAGAAATTTCTTCACTTAGAGGGTGGTGAATCTTTAGAATTCTCTACCCCAAATGGCTGTGGCGGCTCAGTCATTCTGTATATTCAAGACAGATTGATTTTTTTGAATATTAAGGGAATCAAGGGATATGGGGATAGTTCAGGAAAGTGGTGATGCGGTAGATCAACCACAATCTTATTGATTGGGAAATGTTGGTGTTCAGAGGGACCTGGGTGTCCTTGTACATGAATTACTGAAAGTTAACTGGCAATCAGTAACTAGTGGTGTTCCACAGGGGTCAGTGCTGGGTCCCCAACTCTTTACAATCTATATTAATGATTTGGAGGAAGGGACCAAGTGTAACATATCAAAATTTGCAGATGATACAAAGATGGAGTTCTTTGAGGAAGTAACATATAGAGTGGATAAAGGGGAACCAGTGGACGTAGTGTATTTAGACTTCCAAAAGGCATTTGACAAGGTGCCACACAAGATTATTGCTTAAGGTAAAAAATCACGGGATTGGGGGTAATATTCTGGCATGGATAGAGGATTGGCTATCTAACAGAAAGCAAAGAGTTGGGATAAATGGTTCATTATCAGACTGGCAATCAGTAACTAGTGGTGTTCCACAGGGGTCAGTGCTGGGTCCCCAACTCTTCACAATCTATATTAACGATTTGGAGGAAGGGACCAAGTGTAACATATCAAAATTTGCAGATGATACAAAGATGGGAGGGAAAGTAGTGAGTGAGGAGGACATAAAAAACCTGCAAGGGGACATAGACAGGCTAAGTAAGTGGGCAGAGATTTGGCAGATGGAATACAACACTGGAAAGTGTGAGGTGATGCACTTTGGCAGGAAAAATCCTAGAGCAATTTATTATCTTAATGGCAAGAAACTGGAGAGTACTGAAGTGCAAAGGGATCTGGGGGTCCTGGTGCACGAAACACAAAAGGTTAGTATGCAGGTGCAGCAAGTGATTAAGAAGGCAAATGGAATGTTGGCTTTCATTGCTAGGGGGATAGAATATAAAAATAGGGAGGTATTGCTTCAGTTGTACAAGGTATTGGTGAGACCGCACCTGGAATACTGCATACAGTTTTGGTGTCCTTACTTAAGGAAAGACATCCTTGCTCTCGAGGCAGTGCAAAAAAGGTTCACTCGGTTAATCCCGGGGATGAGGGGGTGGTCATATGAGGAGAGGTTGGGTAGATTGGGACTCTACTCATTGGAGTTCAGAAGAATGAGAGGCGATCTTATTGAAACATAAGATTGTGAAGGGGTTGGATCGGGTGGATGCGGGGAGGATGTTCCCGATGACGGGTGAGACGAGAACTAGGGGACATAGTCTTAGAATAAGGGGCTGCTCTTTCAAAACTGAGATGAGGAGGAACTACTTCACTCAGAGGGTGGTAGGTCCATGGAATATGCTGCCACAAAAAGCTGTAGAAGCTACAACATTAATTACATTTAAAACAGAAATAGACAGTTTCCTAGAAGTAAAGGGCATTAAGGGTTACGGGGAGCGGGCAGGAATTTGGACAAGAGTCTAGGTTCGGATCGGTCATGGCCCTGTGGGTAGTGGAGCGGGCCCAGGGACTGTGTAGCCTGATTCTGCTCCTATTTCGTGTGTGCAATTCTGTTAGATGCAGGAGATGGTTCTGTGATAGATAGTAGATTGGCGGTTAGGATCAGATCAGCCATGATCTTATTGAATGGCGGAGCAGGCTCGAGGGGCCGATTGGCCTACTCCTGCTCCTAACATAGAAAACATAAGATTGGAGCAGGAGTAGGCCATTCGGCCCCTCGAGCCTGCTCCGCCATTTAATGAGATCATGGCTGATCATCCAAATTCAGTACCCTGTCCCTGCTTTCTCCCCATATCCCTTGATCCCTTTAGCCTTAAGAAATATATCCATCTCCTTCTTGAATATATTTAATGAATTGGCCTCAACTGCCTTCTGTGGTAGAGAATTCCACAGGTTCACCACTCTGGGTGAATAAATTCCTCCTCATCTCTGTCCTAAATGGCTTACCCCTTATCCTTAGACTGTGACTCCCTGCCATCGGGAACATCCTTCCTGCATCTAGTCTGTCTAGTCCTGTTAGAATTTTATAAGTTTCAATGAAATCCCCTCATTCATCTAAACTCTAGCGAATATAAGCCCAATCGACCCAATCTCTCCTCATACGTCATTCCTGCCACCCCAGGTATCAGTCTGGTGAATCTTTGCTGCACTCCCTCCATGGCAAGAACATCCTTCCTCATAAGGTGACCAAAACTGCACACAATACTCAAGGTGTGGTCTCACCAAGGCCCTGTACAACTGCAGCAAGACATCCTTGCTCCTGTACTCTAATCCTCTCACTATGAAGGCCAACATACCATTTGCCACCTTAACCACCTGCATGCTTACCTTCAGCGACTGGTGCACAAGGACACCCAGGTCTCGTTGCACTTCCCCTTCTCCCAATCTATTGCCGTTCAGATAATAATCTGCCTTCCTGTTTTTGCCACCAAAGTGGATAACCTCACATTTATCCACATTATACTGCATCTGCCCAACCTGTCCAAATCATACTGGAGTTTCTCTGCATCCTCCTCACAGCACACACGCCCACCCAGCTTTGTGTCGTCTGCAAACTTGAAGATATATCTAGTTCCCTCGTCTAGATCATTAATATATATTGTGAATAGCTGGGGTCCTAGCACCAATCCCTGCGGTACCCCACTAGTCACTGCCTGCCACTTGGAAAAAGACCAGTTTATTCCAACTCTTTGCTTCCTGTCTGCCAACCAGTTCTCTATCCAAGTCAGTACCTTACCCCCAATCCCATGTGCTTTAACTTTGCACGCTAATCTCTTATGCGGGACCTTATCGAAAGCCTTCTGAAAATCCACTGGTTCTCCCTTATCTATTCTACCAGTTACATCCTCAAAATTCCAGTAGATTAGTCAAGCACGATTTACCTTTTGTAAATTCATGTTGACTTTGTCCGATTCATCAGTTTTCCAAATGCTCTGCTATTACATCTTTTATAATGGACTCTAGCATTTTCCCCACTACTGATGTCAGGCTTACCGGTCTATAATTCCCCATTTTCTCTCTACCACCTATTTCTTATGTTCTTATCTCAGCCCCTGCCTCAGATCATCTGCTGCTGAAACCCTCATCCATGCCTTTGTTACCTCTAGACTTGACTATTCCAACAGACTCCTAGCTGGCCTCCCACATTCTACCCTACGTAAACTTGGTTATCCAAAGTTCAGCGGCCTGCATCCTAACTCTCATCGTCCTGTTCACCCATCACCTCTGCTCGCTCCTTAAAACCTACCTCTTTGACCAAGCATTTGGTCATCTGCCCTAATTTCTCCGTGTGGCTTGATGTCAAATTTTGCTTTAATAATATAAGAAATAGGAGCAGGAGTAAACCATATAGCCCCTTGAGCCTGCTCCGCCATTCAATACAATCATGGCTGATCATTGACCTCAACTCCACTTTCCTGCCTGATCTCCATATCCCTTGATTCCCCTGGAGTCCAAAAATCTATCTAACTCAGACTCTGCATTCACAGCCCTCTGAGGCAGAGAATTCCAAAGATTCACAACCTTCTGAGTGAAGAAATTCCTCCTCATCTGTCTTAAATGGCCTACCCCTTATCCTGAGACTATGCCCCCTAGTTCTAGACACTCCAGCCAAGGGAAACAACCTCTCAGCATCTACCCTGTCAATCCCCTTCAGAATCTTATGTTTCAATGAGATCACCTCTCATTCTTCTAAACTCCAGAGAGTATAGGCCCATTCTACAGAATCTCTCATCATAGGACAGCCCTCTCATCCCAGGAATCAATCTAGTGAACCTTTGTTGCACCACCTCCAAGGCAAGTATATCCTTAAATAAGGAGACCAAAACTGTGCACAGTACTCCAGGTGTGGTCTCACCAAGACCCTGTACAATTGTAGCAAGACTTCCTTACTCTTCCACACCAACCCCCTTGCAATAAAGGCCAACATGCCATTTGCCTTCCTTATTGCTTGCTGTACTTGCATACTAGCTTTCTGTGTTTCTTGCATGAGGACACCCAAAAACACCAACATTTGAAAGCTTCTCACCATTTAAAAAATATTGTTTTTCTATTCTCCCTACCAAAGTGAATAACCTCACATTGCCCTACATTATACTCCATCTGCCACCTTACTGCCCACTCACTTAGTCTATCTATATCCCTTTGCAGACTGTATTCTCCTCCCAGCTTACTGTCCCACCTAGCTTTGTATCAGCAAACTTGGATACTTTACTCTCTGTCCCTTCAGCTAGGTCATTAATATAGATTGTAAATAGCTGAGGCCCCAACACTGATGCTTGTAGCACCCCACTAGTCGCAGCCTGCCAACCTGAAAAAGATCTGTTTATCCCTACTGTTTTCTGTCCGTTAACCAATCCTCTATCCATGCTACTATATTACCCCAACCCCATGAGCCCTAATCTTGTGTAATCTTTTATGTGGCACCTTATTGAATGCCTTTTGGAAATTCAAATATACTACATTCACTGGTTCCCCTTTCTCTACCCTGCTAGTTACATCCTCAAAACTCTAATAAATTTGTCAAACACGATTTCCCTTGCATAAAACCATGTTGACACGGCCTAATCATATGATTTTCTAAGTGCCCTGATACCCCTTCCTTAACAATGGCTTCCAGCATTTTCCTGATGACTGATGTCAGGCTAACTGGCCTGTAGTTCCCTGTTTTCTCTCCCTCCTTTCTTGAATAGCAGTGTTACATTGGCAACCTTCCAATCTGCTGAGACTCTTCTAGAATCTAGGGAATTTTGGAAGATCACCATGCATCCACTATCTCTGCAGCCACCTCTTTTAGAACCATAGGAGGTAGGCCATTGGGTCCAGGGGATTTGTCTGCTTTTAGTCCCATTAATTTCTCAGTACACTTCTGATATTAGTTACTTTAAGTTCCTCACTCATTGGCCCCTTGGTTCCCCACTATTTTTGGTATGCTTTGTGTCTTCTTCTGTGAAAACAGATACAAAATATTTGTATAAAGTCACTGCCATTTCCTTATTCCTCCATTATAATTTCTCCTGTCTCAGCCTCTTGCCACTCTCTCTTTAGATAATTGTAGAAGCTCTTGGAATCTGTTTTATATTTGCGTTTTTTTTAAACTTCAAGAGCCAGGAGCAAGTGTGGAGGGCTATATCGAAGGAAACAGTAAGGTGGGGAGGGAGTGATTGGTGGTCTGTTGCTCCATGGACCTCTTTTTTTTTTTCCTTCCACACACCCCCACCCTGCTGTGTTCAAGACGCCCAGCTCTCCCAAAGCAACCTGTACAATTTTGCTGAGGGATTAGATTTTGTTTCATGGTGAGTGGATTTTGGCTCACTGTCCATTTACCAGTCATTTAACCTGTCATTCAAATGCAGAAATCATTAACTTTACAATTTTTTTAAAATCTGCATACTTTGCCATTGCTATTGCAGTAGAGACAGCAGGGGAAAAGTGATTGATTTAATATTTAAACAGATGTGCAGGGCTTTGGGGAGAGCAAATTGACAGCCCATTTCTCTACATTAAAACAATGGCAACACTTCAAAATGTAAGTCATTGGCTGTGAAGCACTTTGGGATGTCCTGGAGTCATGAAAGGCACTATATATAAATGCAACTTTCTTTTCAAAACTTATGACTTAGATAAGTGGTTGTGGGTGAAAATCCATATGATTGAGAATCATACTAAAGATTCATGTGCAAAAGTGCATCAGTTGTATAGATCTTTCCTACCAATGTGGCCCTCGGCTGAAGGGGAAATCTAACTTTGGCAGACCTTGCATAACTTGCTTCCTTTTAAGGTAGACAATCCTGCTGTCTTTACTGAATCCAACAACTTGACTGTATATAAATATGTTGCCAATCAAGAGTAGTACAGCTCTGAATTTATCAAGTTTATTTTTGTGGAAAGAATTGGGGGAAGAGAAATTGAACATTTTTTTTTTAAATGGTATAAATGTGTTAATTGCAGACTTTGAGGACTTTAATGTGCCAGAGGAACATAAGCTTGATCACATCTGCCTGGCAGGCCTCCCACTCTTTATTCTTGAAAAAGAAGGAGCATTAATAGAAAAAGTGCTGAACAAAATACCTTCACCTATGAAATGGCCTTCCCTTGTAAAAGAATCCAGTAAGTAAACAGATTGCCTTTGTTATGCATTGGGCTTTTTCTGTTTTGAGGAAGAAACTATATATACTTTTTTTAAATTGTAGGTTTGATGGATTTTGACATGAATACTGACATTTTGGCAGACTTGGATGGAGTTGCAGTTGAATTGCCATTGATGGAATGTGACTTCTGAAGATTCATGACTTGATATTCCAGCCCAGCTTTATTGAAATTTGGTTTTGGTACTATTAGTCTCACTGGATTGCTGTTCTTGTGTATGACTTTGAATGCATATATCTTGCAGTCTGATCCATAAATGTCTAGGAGAACTCATCACTTTCAGCTTTTTAAATTTATGCATACAATGTTCCCTTAAACTTTTTTAATAAAGGCTTATTTGTGTGTATATACACCTCGTGCTAATGTGGCATTCACATTCTTGCTTTTACAATCTGGATGAACTGCTCCAACTCAAGTGACCCCTTGGTCACTGGAATTTCTACTCTACTTTGAAATTGAATGTTTTCTCAACTTGTGTTGGAAGTTTGTATATTTACACATTTTGTTGTGAAATTCATTTTTACAAATGCAAATTTTCTGCTGATAGCCAGCATAGCTTTGCAAAGGGTAGGTCATGCCTGATGAACAGCTGTCTGTGGTGGTGGGGGGGGGGGGGGAGGAGGTGGAGCCATCTCTTCCTCCTCCTGAGGTCCCCACCATCGCAGAAGCCAGTCTTTAGCCAATTCGATTCACTCAGAGATATCAAAGGCTATGGGCCCCAACAACATCTCGGCTGTTGTGCTGAACACTTGTGCTCCAGAACTAGCTGCGCCTCTAGCCAAGCAGTTCAGTACAGCTACAACACTGGTATCTACCAGACAGTGTGGGAAAATTGTCCCGGTAGTCCTGTCCACAAAAAGCAGGACAAATCAAATCCAGCCAATTACTGCCCCATCAGTCTACTCTCCATCAGCAAAGTGATTGAAGGTGTCGTTGACGGTAAGTGCTACTTACTCACCAATGCTCAGTTTGGGTTTGCCAGGACCACTCTGCTCCAGATCTCAATTACAGCCTTGGTCCAACCATGGACAAAGAGCTGAATTCCAGAGGTGAGGGGAGAGTGACTGCCCTTGACATCAAAGCAGCATTTGACAGTGTGGCATCAAGGAGCCCTAGTAAAATTGAAGTCGATGGGAATTAGGGGGACAACTCTCCACTGGCTGGAGTCATACCTAAGGCTAAAGGGATATGGGGAAAAGGCAGGGACAGGGTACTGAATTTGGATGATCAGCCATGATCTCATTGAATGGCAGAGCAGGCTCGCGGGGCCAAATGGCCTACTCCTGTTCCTATCTTCTATGTTTCTAGCACAAAGGAAGATGGTTATGGTTGTTAGAGGCCAATCATCATAGCCCCAGGACATTGCTGCAGGAGTTCCTCAGGGCAGTGTCCTAGGCCCAACCATCTTCAGCAGCTTCATCAGTGACTTTCCTCCAACATAAGGTCCGCTGTGGGGATGTTGCTGATTGCAGTGTTTAGTGCCATTTGTAACTCCTCCAATAATGAAGCAGTCCATGCCTGCATACAGCAAGACCTGGACAACATTTAGGCTTGGGCTGATAAGTGGCAGGTAACATTCGTGCCACAGAAGGGCCAAGCAATGACTCTCTCAAACAAGAGTCTAACCACTGCCCCTTGACGTTCAATGGCATTACCATTGCCAACTCCCACCATCAACATCATGGGGGTCAATATTGACCAGGAACTTAACTGGCCCAGCCACACATACTGTGGCTACAAGAACAGGTCAGAGGCTGGGTATTCTGTGGTGAGTGTCTCACCGCGACTGCCCAAAGCCTTTCCAGCATCTACAAGGCACAAGTTAGGAGTGTGATGGAATACTCTCCACTTGCCTGGATGAGTGTAGCTCCAACAACACGTGAAGCTCAACACCATCCAGGACAAAACAGCCTGCTTGATTGGCACCCCATCTGTCACCATAAACATTCACTCCCTCCACCACTGGCGCACCGTGGCTGCACTGTGTACCATCTACAAGATGCATTGCAGCAACACAAGGCTTCTTCAACAGCACTTTCCCAAACCCGTGATCTCCTAGTCAGTCATAACGGCACAGAAGGAGGCCATTTGGCCCACTGAGTCCATGCCGGCTCTCTGTAGAGCAATCCAGTCAGTCCCATTCCCCTGCTCTATATACCTGTAGCCCTGCAAGTTTATTTCCCTCAAGTGCTTATCCCGTCTTCCCTTGAAAACATTGAGTGTCTTGGCTTCCACCACTTCTGTTGGCAGCGAATTCCAGGTCATCACCACTCGCTGTGTAAAAAAAGTTTTTTCTCACATCCCCCTGTATCTCTTGCCCAAAACCTTAAATCAGTGTCCCCTAGTCCTTTTACCATCAACTAGTGGGAACAGCCTTTCCCTGTCTAGCCTATCCAAACTCATCATAATCTTGTACACCTCTATCAAATTACCCTCAACCTCCTTTGCTCTAATGAAAACAAATCCAGCTTCTCCAACCTGTCCTTGTAGCTAAGATCCCCCATCCCCGGAACCATTGATAAATCTCTGCACCCTCTCAAGGGCCTTCACATCCTTCCTAAAAGTGTGGTGACCAGAACTGGACACAATACTCCAGTTGTGGCTTAACCAGCGCTTTATAAAAGTTCAGCATAACTTCTTTACTTTTGTATTCAATACCTCTATTTATGAAGTCCAAAATCCCATATGCTTTGTTAACCACTCTCTCAATATGTCCTGCCACCTTCAGGGACCTATGCACATTAACTCCCAGGTCCCTCTGTCCCTGCACACTCTTTAAAACTGTGCCATTAAGTGTTCCTTCTGCCACAATGCATCACCTCACACTTCTCTGTATTAAATTTCATCTGCCCATTCTGCTAGCCTGTCTATGTCCTGTTGCAATCAATTGATATCATCACCACTGTTTGCCACACCCCCAAGTTTGGTGTCATTGGCAAATTTAGAAATTCTACTCTGTATTCCAATATCCAGGTCAAGCAGTAGCCCCAGCACTGACCCTTGGGGAACACCACTGTCTACCATCCTCCAGTCTGAAAAACAGCCATTTACCACACTCGCTGTTTTCTGTCCTGAAGCCAATTCCTTGACCAAGCTGCCACTGACCCACCTATTCCATGAGCCTCAATTTTGTTAACCAGCCTTCTATGTGGTACTTGTCTTCTTTTTGTCTACTGCCTAGAAGGACAAGGGCAGCAGGCGCATGGGAACACCCTCACCTCCAAGTTTCGCTCCAAGTCACACCATCCTGACTTGGAAATATATCACCGTTCCTTCATCGTCGCTGGGCCAAAATCCTGGAACTCCCTCCCAAAAAGCACTATGTGAGTACCAGCACCCAGAAACGGCAGCGGTTCAAGAAGGCGGCTCACCACTACCTTCTCGAGGGCAATTAGGGATGGACAATAAATGCTGGCCTTGCCAGTGACCCCCACATCTCAGGAACAAAAAAATCTTATTGAATGGCGGAGCAGGCTCGAGGGGCCGTATGACCTACTCCTGTTCCTAATTCTTATGTATGACAGCAGTAACATTGTGCAATACAAAACCATAACAAGAATACATTTTCTCCCCCCGCTGTTCCCATGTTGCAATTACACACTTTTTTTAAAAATCCTTTGAGGATTTGAGTAAGATTTTTGATCCCAAAATAAGAGCAAAGGCTGAGAAAAGGCCATTCGTCGTATCATTCCCACAGCAGAGCAAGACAAGTCGTCCCATTTGCTCCGCTGTAATCTCGCGCGATTAGTTGGAATTGACGAATGACGCACGGCGCATGCGTGCGCTCTCTTTTCGCAGGCGGCCATTGGAGGCAGAACAGGGCGGTAAGGATCCCGCCAGTGATATCCGTTAACATCCGAGCCTTTCCGAGCCCCACCGCGGCCAATCGACCCCTGGTACTGCACCGAGCAACGATTTGCCCGTCATATTTGTCAATATTGCTGCAATACGGGGTGCGGAGCGGGCTTAGCTCGGTGTGAAATGTAGAAACCTGTGGGGCCTTGTCGAGCGGGCGCCAGATCTCGCTGAGCGCTCCAGACTTGCTCTCCCTAATGTTACACCGCTCCTCTTGGGGTCTGGTCTGGTTCGACCTCTGGTGGCGTGTGTTGCTTTGCCATTCCGACTCCGGTTTCGACTCTTGTTTTAAGATCTAACAGTCAGCAACTGTAGCTTAAACTTGTGTGTTTCTTCTGTGTGCAGCCACCATGAAGTTCAATCCCTACGTAACATCTTCCCGGAGGAAGAACCGCAAGAGGCACTTCAATGCTCCATCTCACATCCGCAGAAAAATCATGTCCTCTCCACTCTCCAAGGAGCTGAGGCAGAAATACAATGTCCGCTCAATGCCCATACGCAAGGATGATGAGGTTCAGGTTGGTGGAGAAAACCCTGCGCTTTATTGCATGAAAAGATGAAAAGAAAATGTGAATGCTGGAAATGAATCGAAGGCCCCATTTACAGTGTCACCCTGCCTTTCTGTCTCAAGTACTGACCTATTTGGGTTTCCAACATTTTCTGCTTTTTCTGTCTGTCATGGTTATACCATAACTTCTAATCTGTTATAACCTACTATCAAGAATAGGGATAATAGCAGAAAATGCTGGAAATACAGGTCAGTGAACATCTGTAAAGTGAAATTACAGGTTTTACCTTTCTCTAGGTGTGCTCTTCATTGGAACTGATACTGACAGTCCTGTGCATTTGTAGTACGGTTTCTATTTCAGACTTCCAGCATTTGCAAGTTCTTCCTTTTTATTTTAACAATGATATTAGGGGTGCTGTAATTAGGCTTTAGAGTCTCTGCATTGGTGGTAGTTATAATTGCTGGAATGAAGTGAATATTGAGACTGCAGCAATCTCATGTGCTGTCAGTGCCATGTGCAATCTGGCTGATGATACTTGCTCCTCAAAAGTTCAGGTGGCCAGTTGCGTCGCTTCCATGGCAATATTCATATCTGTCTGTCTCATTTCCGTCTGTTACACTCGCAGTCTAGTGCCTAGAATGTCAGGCTGGCCGGTCAACATTCTTTTATCCCCTCAATGTTAACTTTCTACCCTATTTCTATGGACCCTTACCTGGTCAGGCCTGCATTTTAATCCCTGCTCTGTTCCAGTGCTGGTGTCGGGCCCATGACTGTCCACCTTTGCTTGACCTCATAGTGGTTAGTGTGGGTGAGATGGCTGATTGGCAATTAAACTACAACTACACTGTTGTATCTGACCATATTCTATCCTTCACCCATTACTCCATGCTTCCTGACCTACATTGGCTCCCAGAACCGCACCTCCCTCCCTCCCATTAAAATTCTCATTTAAATTCCTTTGTGGCTTTGTCCATCCCAAGCTCTGTAACTTCCTACAACCCTCAGAACTCTGCATTCCCCACTCCCTTTGCCCCGCCATTCGTCTATACACTCTGGAATTTTATCCCTTGGCCTCTCTACCTCCCTGTCCTCTCTTGACCTTTCTTAAAACTCACCTCTTTGACCAAGCTTTTAGACATGCCTCCTAATATCTCCTTTACTGTGGTGTCCATTTTTTGTCTGCTTCTGTGAAATGATTGGGAATGTTTTTCTATATTAAATATGCATATATTATATGTATGCGTATAATATATGGATACCTTTATACATATGTTATGTATTGTATTAGAAAATATGATTAGAATTGTAATGACTGGTTATCAATTTTAGGAATTATTAAAAGAATGCTGTGCTTCTGGTACTTCCTAGGTTAAAAGCACTAGTGCTTTGATCTTGCTATCTTATAGGTAATGTTTGAGAATTGTGCTGCTGGATCCATATCCCACCACGGCAGCTGGAGAACTTAAATTCAGTTAATTTA
The DNA here is from genome assembly GCA_030390025.1 of Squalus acanthias. Classification (NCBI taxonomy): domain Eukaryota; kingdom Metazoa; phylum Chordata; class Chondrichthyes; order Squaliformes; family Squalidae; genus Squalus; species Squalus acanthias. Next base: position 149,405,200 of record CM059427.1, read on the forward strand.
AATAAATAAATCTGGAATAAAAAGTTAGCGTCAGTAATGGTGACCATGAACCTACCGGGTTTTGCAAAAACCCATCTGGTTCATTAATGTCCTTTATGGGAAGGAAATCTGCTGTCCTTGCCTGGTCTGGCCTACAAGTAACTCCAGACCCACAGCAATGTGGTTGACTTTTAACTGCCCTTTGAAATGGCCTAGCAAGCCACTCAGTTGTACCAAACCACTACAAAGAACACCACATGGACTGCAGCGGTTCACCACCACCTTCTCGGGGGCAATTAGGGGTGGACAATAAATGCTGGCCTTGTCAGCGACGCCCACATCCCGTGAACAAATTTAAAAAAGTACACCCTGAGATCTTGCAAAAGTAGGAGTGTTCCACATTGATTGTTAAAACATTAGCACAGGGCTTCAATAACCAGCATCCAAATACCAGTGAACTAGCAAATGGAGCATTTTGGCTGTATGCATTAATGTTAAACTTTTGTATTCTATATTTGATATCTTATGTGCAGGTCGTCAGAGGGCATTACAAGGGTCAGCAGATCGGCAAAGTTGTCCAAGTATACAGAAAGAAGTATGTAATCTACATTGAGCGTGTGCAGCGTGAAAAAGCCAATGGTACCACGGTTCACGTTGGCATTCACCCCAGCAAGGTAGGAACTGTGTGCACTCCGGGGTTTTGACTGGTTAATGTCAGCAAATAAACCTGGTTATTTTGGTTTAATGGTGTGGGAAGGTGAGTAACTGAGCTAGCTTCCTGCCACAGAACCAACATTTTATATTGGTAGGTTTAAAGAGAAACTTTGGTCTGTACACTAAGTTATTTAAGCAATACATCTATAAATGACTTGAGCACGTAATCTAGGCTGATCCTTCAATGCAGGGATGAGGGAGTGCTGCACTGTCAGAGGTGCTGGCTTACGGATGAGACATTAAACCAAGGCCTCAAGTGGATGTAAAAAAATGTAACAACGCTATTCGAAGGAGAACAGGGGAGTTGTCCCAGTGTCCTGGCCAATATTTATCCCTCAACCAGTGCCATCATTACTATTTGTGGGACCTTGTGTGCAAATTGGCAGCTGCGTTTCTGTACATATCAACAATGACTATATTTCAAAAGTACTTTGATGTCATGGGATCATGAAACGTTCTCTTTTTCTACAATATATCAAGATCTGAGAATTTTAGAAATACCATTCTGAAACTAGCATATTAAAAATGCTGCAGTTTGAGGCTTTGTAAAACTGGTAGGTGTCTTGAGGTTAAATCCATTGTTTGCACATAGTTTGGGTGAACCTTGCTGTGGATCAGATTTTCGCTGGAATGTTCGCTCAGTGCCTATACTAATGCAGAAATCGGCAGTTACGGCTTTTACACCGTACTGACTCTGGAGCCAGTATTGTTTAAGCTACTGAAATAGCCGCCTAGAGGTGACTTTGCGACCACCTTATTATGACTATGGGGCATATGTTTGCCTTTGGTTATTGGTTAAGTTTTCAGAGGCATAGATAAATGTGATCCACTATTGATTGGCAACCAGCCCAGTTATAGCTGTGACTGCCCACAGTTAAGCAGGAGAATTCTAGAAATTGAAAGCAACCAAGTGTGGTATTTTGCTGCGGGTGTAGGTGTTGCGCGTCCCGATAACTCGGCAAATTTCTCCAGTTACTAGTTGAGCAGAACAGTAAGTTTGGTTCTTTGTCTGTGTCATCAGCCGATCTCCGTGCCCCTGGTTTAGGGAGGGGGAAATCTGCCACATTTCCCATACCTGGTTGCTGTCCAACAATTCTCACCAGTAGTGCACTAGTATGGACGGAGTTGAGGACAGAATTGTCACTGTTGAGATGTACGGAAATGTGGCAGCCAATTTGCACACAAGGCCCCACAATTGGGCTCAACTGCAATTCCCCCTCCCGTGGTCAAATAGCTTGCTGCTGCTCATCGAAATGCATGCATCAAAAACTGCTGATGAGCAGCATGTAGGAGGATGTCTATTGTCTGTAGAACTGTATCCTAGCATGGCGTTTATGACTTCTGGGGGAATTTGGTGGAAAAGGGTGGGGAAATTAAAATAACTAGGTATTGCTGGATAAAATGTATTCGCCCTAAACGGATGAGAAGGACAGTAGGTTTTTGCAATGCTGTGATTATCTTCACAAATATCTTTGCAGCCTTCTGCGTATGCGCGCGGTATCCCGGAGCCACGTGGGCGCACTCGATCCCCTTCTGCACGTGCGCAGCTCCCAACAGTTGCAGCCTGCACAGTGGGTTGCGCTTTCCTCGGCTCCGTAAGAAGGTCACTGAATTCGTTGGTGGCCGGGGGTGGGGGGAAAGAGAGAGGATTGAAAGTGGAGTGAGCCGGGATCGGAGGAGGAATCAAAGGGAGAAGAGAGAGGAGCGGAGGGGAGGTCAGGAACTCGGAGTGGTGGGGAGAGGTGGTCAGGAGCTCGGGTGGGGAGGGGGGTGCGGTGGTAAAGAGCACAGTGGGCGGCAGCGGGGGGAGAACGTGATCCAGATGGTAAGAAGGATCACGTTCTTCCAACACCAGCCCCTTTACACCCGCACTACATTCTCCCTCTCCACCCCTAGACCTGGTTGATTTTTCAGAAAGCTTGGTGCGTGTGTGGCAAGTGGCATCATTGGACTGGACAAAATCCAGAAGTTGTGACCCGCACACAGTGCCCCATCTATGGGCGGGTGTCAGGAACCCGGCGGTGGGGATCTTGGGCAGCGGGAGAAGGTCAGGAACCCGGGGTGGGAGGAGGAGAAAGTCAGGAACTTGGGGGTGGGGGGGAAGAGGTCAGGAACTTGGGATGGGGAGGAAGGTTAGCAACTTGTTTGGCGGGGTGGGAGAAGGTCGTAACCCAAAAGGGTGAGCCCTGTCCGTTCTATGTGAGCTCTTCTGTCTGGAGCCTGGCAGTCAGAATAGCTTGAATTACATTTTGCAAAGTACTTGATTACTTAAGGCAGGATCTAATTACACATTCCAGATAAACTGCTGGGTGTGTCTTGTCCTCCAAGAGCACCGATCAGAAATCTGATGTTGGAAATAAATGCGACCTTTTTGCAATGACCTTTTAAATTCAAATCGTAGATCTATGGATTTTACTGTTGCATGCAGTGAGCTGGATGACCATACATAAGAAATAAGAGCAGGAATAGGCCATACGGCCCCTTGAGCCTGCTCTGCCATTCAATAAGATCATGGCTGATCATTGACCTCAACTCCACTTTCCTGCCCCATCTCCATATCCCTTGATTCCCCTAGAATCCAAAAATCTATCTATCTCAGCCTTGAATATATTCAAAGACTCAGCATTCACAGCCCTCTGGGGCAGAGAATTCCAAAGATTCACAACCCTCTGAGTGAAGAAATTCCTCCTCATCTCAGTCTTAAATGGCCTACCCCTTATCCTGAGACTATGCCCCCTAGTTCTAGACACTCCAGCCAGGAGAAACAACCTCTCAGCATCTACCCTGTCAATCCCCTTCAGAATTTTGTATGTTTCAATGAGATCACCTCTCATTCTTCTAAACTCCAGAGAGTATAGGCCCATTCTACACAATCGCTCATCATAGGACAGCCCTCTCATCCCAGGAATCAATCTAGTGAACCTTTGTTTTACCGCCTCCAAGGCAAGTATATCCTTCCTTAGACAAGGAGACCAAAACTGTGCACAGTACTCCAGGTGTGGTCTCACCAAGGCCCTGTACAATTGTAGCAAGACTTCCTTACTCTTGTACTCCAACCCCCTTGCAATAAAGCCCAACATGCCATTTGCCTTCCTTATTGCTTGCTGTACCTGCATGCTAGCTTTCTGTGTTTCTTGCACGAGGACACCCAAATCTCTGAACACCAACATTTGATACAGATCAGTAATGTCGTTTCATCATTGGTGGTAATAAATGGATAAAATTTGCTGCTAAATCTTGGATCATAAAGCTAGTCTTCTGGTTTCTGAAACTGAATCTTAAGTTTGGATTGTGTGGAGTTGTATTCTTTGAGCTCTTGCCAGTTCTTGGAATTGCAGAGCTTGGGGCCTAGGCAACAGAAGGCATGCCCACCAATGGTTGAGTGATTATAATCAGGGATGCTCAAGAGGGCAGAATTAGAGGAGCGCAGATATCTCGGTGGGGGGTTGTGGGGCTGAAGGAGATTAGAGATAGGGAGGGGTGAGGCCATGGAGGGATTTGAAAACAAGAATGAGAATTTTGAAATCGAGACGCTGCCTAACCGGGAGCCAATGTAGGTCAGTGAGCACAGGGGTGATGGGCGAACGGGACTTGGTGCGAGTTAGGACACGGGCAGCAGGGTTTTGGGTGACCTCCAGTTTATGTAGGGTAGAATGTGGGAGGCCAGCCAGGAGTGCGTTGGAATAGTCAAGTCTAGAGGTAACAAAGGCGTGGATGAGGGTTTCAGCAACGGATGAGCTGAGACAGAGGCGGAGACAGGCGATGTTACGGAGGTGGAAATAGGTAGTCTTAGTTATGGCACGGATATGTGGTAGCTCATTTCAGGGTCAAATATGACCCCAAGGTTGCAAACAGTGTGGTTCAGCCTCAGACAGATGTTGGGGAGAGGGATGGAGTCAGTGGTTCGGGAACAAAGTTTGTGGCGGGGACTGAAAACAATGGCTTCTGTCTTCCCCGTATTTAATTGGAGAAAATTTCTGCTCATCCCCAACTGTATGTCGGACAAGCAACCTGACATATTAGAGACAGTGGAGGGGTCGAGAGGTGAGGTAGAGCTGGGTGTCGTCAGCGTACGTGTGGAAACTGACGCTGTGTTTTCGGATGATGTTGCCAACATGTAGATGAGAAATAGGAGCAGGCCAAGAATAGATCCTTGGGGGACACCAGAGGTAACGGTGCAGGAAGAGAAGCCGTTGCAGGTGATTCTCTGGCTACAATTAGACAGATAAGAATGGAACCAGGCGAGTGCGGTCCCACCCAGCTGGACGACAAGAGAATAAGCTGGGTGAGGATAGACCAGTTTTGTGCAAACTCTTCGAATTAATTATTCAAGATCGAATTAACAAGCATTTAGAAATGCACAATATATTCACAACTGACAGCAAGGCATTGTTAAATGCAAGCAATTTTTTGTTTAAGGAAGTGGCAATTGGATTGATATAGGAATGAAGTAAATGCTGTGTATATGGAGACCTAGGGGGTACAAATACATAATTCTCAGAAGTATAAGTTCATGTACCCATAATCCATAAAGGGTAATTAAAGTCCACACCATTTTGGGTTTCATGAGCATGTGAGTACAAGAGCATAGAGATAATAAATTTGTACAATAGTTAGAGTACCGTGCAGTTTTAGGTTTGCCATTCTATAAATGATGTTGGAACCATAAAGAGTGTAGATTATGTGGGAGTATAGAAATTTACTGGCTTAAAAAAGAGCAATAGAGTCCGTCTGACCAGTCCCAGAATGATACCAGGCATGAGAAACTATAGATCTGGAGATACTGGGTCTTTTTCTATTGGAGCAGAAAAGGCTAAAAGGAGATTTAGTAAAGGTTTTTAAAATTATACAAGGTTTTGATATGAGGAATGGCTATTTCCTTGCGGTGAGTCGGTGAAGAAGTCACCCGAGTGGGGGGTGGGGGGAAGGTTAGAAATTTCTTTACGTTGTTGGAGCATGGTATGCTTTGCCACAGGAAGTAGTTGAAGTAGAGACTGTTGCATCTTTTAAGGAAAGAAAGAAAGACTTGCATTTATACAGCGTCTTTCACGACCACCGGACGTCTTAAAGAGCTTTACAGTCAATGAAGTACTTTTGAAGTGGAGTCACTGTTGCAAAGTGGGACACGCGGCAGCCAATTTGCGCACAGCAAGCTCCCACAAACAGCAATTTGATAATGACCAGATAAATCTGTTTTTGTTATGTTGATTGAGAGATAAATATTGGCCAGGACACGGGGGATAACTCCCCTACTCTTCGAAGTAGTGCCATGGGATCTTTTACGTCCACCTGAGAGAGCAGACCGGGCCTCGGTTTAACATCTCATCTGAAAGATGGCACCTCCGACAGTGCAGCACTCCCTCAGCGCTGCAGGAAAAGGGGGATAAATATTTGAAGCTATGGGGAAAGAGAAGGAATTCGATTTTCATCTCTTTCAGCAAAGAGCCAATGCAGACGAGATGGGCAGAATAGCCTCCTGTGCTGTAAACTTGTGTGTTTCTCTTGGTGTACTGGCCAACATTCCTCATTCAGCCGATATGAAAAGACTTAACTGCTCACTGCGTGAAGTGACTGCTGTGTTTACCCAGATAAATCACGGCACTTGAAAGTAATCCATTATATTTACTTCGGTGGGGGGGGGGGGGATTTCCATTTCGTGCATGCGCGAAACTGTGACTGAGCCGTGCACCCCCAAAAAATTTAGGGGGAACATTGGTCATGCCCTTTCTGGGTTCTGTAGTGTTCGTGTCAGTGTTGAACTGATGGACTAATGGTTTTGCTGCTATAGCTAAAGAAAAGGTGGATTGTGACATTTTAGACACACCTGAAATGTCATATCCGATCTTTTTTCTTTACAGCTACTGACTAGCCATATTTTCTGCTTTTATATGCATGTTTCATGCTTGTATGTGATTTAATCTATGTGCCCACTGTTGTAAGTATGAAGAATTAATGGTAATAAATGTGTAATCTCTTACAGGTGGTGATTACCAGGCTAAAGCTGGACAAGGATCGCAAGAAGATCCTGGAACGCAAGGCCAAATCTCGCCAAGTTGGCAAGGATAAGGGAAAATATAAGGAAGAATCCATTGAAAAAATGCAGGAGTAATTATATGTTCCGCCTTTGCTACTTTCAATAAAGACTCAAACAAATTGCAAGCTAGTTTACTTTTTAACAGAACCTGCTTTTTCAATGCTCACTTTCATATAGAAATGTGGACTATATCTTTCAGACCTCTTTACCAAACACATTTTGAGAAAACTACGGCAGCGGTGAACTCAATTCAATTCCAGTTGATTCCATGTTAGAAGTGAATTTGCTTATGTAATTCCTATACTGTGAATTATTTCATGAAATTCCCTTTCCATGTGTGTAAAGTAACTTAAGGTGGCATTCCTTTCACTTTCCCCTTTCTGTGGGAAAGCAGCTTGCCATAACAGTTTCTGAAAACAGTCAACAGATTGTAAAGAATTGCAAGTATGAGTCCATATCGTGCCATTCTGTGACCTAACATTTGAATGAATCCTGTACCACTAATGCAGCCAATCTCAGGTTCTGCTCTTGCACTTGTACCCTCTCCAATTATATATTCTGGGATGGGGTTGGAGTGTTCGACAATTAAGCAAAGAATTTGCTGCCAGGGTGCCATTTAAATGGAATAACTTCTTTATGATGCATAAATTGTTAAGAGGCTTAAACTAAGATTTCCTTAATGTCTGGAAAAGTTAAAGCACTGTTGAGATACTTTTAAGAGAAAGACTTGCATTTATATAGCGCCTTTCACGACCACTGGACATCTTAAAGCGCTTTACAGCCAATGAAGTACTTTTGAAGTGGAGTCACTGTTGAGATGTAGGAAATGTGGCAGCCAATTTGCGCACAGCAAGGTCCCACAAACAGCAATGTGATAATGACCAGATAATCTGTTTTTATAGTTATGTTGGTTGAGAGATAAGTATTGGCCAGGACACTGGGGATAACTCCCCTGCTCCTCTTCGAAATAGTGCCATGGGATCTTTTACGTCCACCTGAGAGAGCAGACAGGGCCTCGGTTTAACGTCTCATCCAAAAGACGGCACCTCCGACATTGCAGCACTCCCTCAGCACTGCACTGGAGTGTCGGCCTAGCTTTATGTGCTTCTGACTCAGGCGAGTATGCTACCAACTGAGCCGCAGCTGACACTAAGGTTTAGGGACGGGCCGCCATCATTTTAGCTGAAAGGCTAACTTAAAATAGCAATTTATGTGGGAAGGTACATCATCTTGCATTCACTTCTCTAATTTAGTGCAGTTAGGTTTTTGTATACTAGTATGTTCTAAGTTATTTATCAAGCTTAACTTTTTTTTTTAAAACTTCATCTGAAAATTGATAAATGTATCCTTAGATGGTGCCATTTTACAAATCTGAATGAATACAGCACAGAACTATATATCTACCCAAACGACTGAGTAGAATCAGTGGTCTAATTGGACTTATGCTCATTTAAGAATCTTTTAAATTTTGGCCAGTTCTTTGACTGGGTCAATCGGCCTTGCTGCAATTATTGCCTTTTGAGCAATCATGACTGCTTATGGTGCAAAACACAGCTCATAATTTTCACCTCTTGTACCTTAATTGCAAATAAATAAATTAATTTGTTTTCTTCAGCCTTGGTGTATAAAAATTGCACCTGGCATAGGAAGAGCAGCTTTAGCAGGCTAGTTGTGCAACGAGTAGTGAAATGGGTTTTACTACTTACCAAAAAAATGTTGCAAGTTTACCCCGTTAATTCGAGTGCTTGTAGTTCCTGTTCCATTTCCTCAAATGCTTTTGCATTTTTTTGGTAGCCTTTTTTGACTCTTAACAAATTTCTAGTTTAGATCGTGTAACTGGGCAGAATTATACTGCAGAGTTATTGCATAATCGGTAGTTTACCAATAGTAAAATGCAGTCATTTGCTGATAGGCCTGCTGCAGACCTAATTTAGGTTTAACTTTTTCATACTGCCACTTGCACTAGCATTCTAATCGGGAGGGTGGGAAAGTAAGCTATCAATTTATCCACAGTCATCACTAGCATAATTAAATATGACTGCTTTGTCAGTTTCTTTCTTGGAAGAGAGTGTATGCCAACTTCTAAGTGATCCCTTGTATAAATTCTGATGTATGCCAACCTTTGTTAACTGATCTTTAACTTTAGTTAGCTGGTCTGGGTTAGAGAAGTGACAAATTAGGCAGTTTCACTGCCTGGTGTACACTGAGTGACTGCTACTGAAAATGTGCAGGTGAGGACAGAGTTGGGCACCGCTGCATAATTAATGGTATGTCATCCACTCAATGTTAAAACTCGCATAAGTGGCCACCTGGATGGTGACTCAACTGAAAATGTAGAAAATTCAAGTGAGGAAAAAATGTTGAATTAGCATCTTCTGATCATATGGAGTTCATGTTTGCAATGACAGTCGCACCAAAAGTGAGCAGATTGCGTATTTCGGGGTGAGACAAGGACATAATTACGTGATTTTACAACACTGATGGTCTAAAATGCCCCTGAATGATTTTAACCTGATCTAACGTTCTCATCAGTTACAGCCAATAAAAACCGTTTATAATGTAAAGTTCCTTATAATGTAATAAAAAGTGATGGTTTTCCAATAGCATAATGCAAGTGGAGAAGCTGAGGTAATAATCACATGCAAGTACGATGTGAATCCTGCCTCGAGCCAGGAGGCACGTAAATCAAAAAGGTCATTTGCAGCTTCTGTTCACTCCTTATATCACCCTTGCTTATATATGTAGCTCTGCCGCTAGCATTTACTACTACAACCTACCCACTTTTTGTCGTCTACATCATATCACAAGGCCTGCTGACATGATTTATTATACACCCTTCTGGAACCAAAGTACATCTGATATCACAGTGTTGTCCAATAGAAATTGCTGACTAGCTACAGCGACACCGTTTTAGCCAATAGCAAAAATACTGCGGATGCTGGAAATCTGAAATAACAGAAAATGCTGGAAACACGCAGCATCCGTGGAGAGAGAAACAGTTAACGTTTCAAGTCTGGGACCCTTCTTCAGAACTGGAAAAGGCTAGAGCTGTTAACAGATTTTAAGCAGGTGCAGGGGGAGGGGAGGATCTGAAGGTACAGTCTGTAGTAGGGTAGGAGGCAGGAGAGATAAAAAGTTGCAAATGGGGATGGCAGAACCGTTTGCCACATGCACTAATTTGCACACAATACAGGTAAATGTACTTATCAAACATCTACCACCATTAAGTGCAAAATTTTTGCAGTATTTCAGCAAAGTTTGGAATTCTGGCATGAATTTATCAGACACAGCGCAGCTTCTAAGTTTTTGTCCATCAGTTGCGAGCAGTACTTTGATTTAATGAGAGTGGTTGCTGAGAATGTTGACTCGCACAAGATGCGCCAGACCTGCCCCTGTTGTCCAACCAGAATATTCTGCTTGCCCTTTGCTTGACCTGCCCTGTTAGAGCCGCTTGTTATTGGTTGGGTTTGCTTTATTCTGATTGGTCGAGGTGACCACAACGACAGCTACAATCTCCGTACAATGCCATTGGTGTTTCGATGATGCTGAAGTCCGGTTACTTCACCCGTCTTGCACACTTAACAGATAACTATAAGTAACTAAGGAAGTAAAGCACACTCAACGATCAAAAACTACTCACACACTCTGCTTTTGTCTTGCCATTTTATCAACAAATATGAGTGTTGAGATCACACGCCCAACGACGGTGTATTATTCATTTTTACTAATCAAAAATGGAATTAGCCACATTTGGATTCCCAATTAGCCACATGTGACTCGTGGTTAATGTATTGGACAACACTGATAGCAAAGGAAGAACTAGCATTACTTCAGCAATACTGAACTCTATACAAAAAATGTAAATATTTTTTTATTTAGATCTGTCGCTTTCACAGGTATACTATCGGGCTTACGTTACTAAGAATTTTCGGAAGTATCTAAACCTTTATTCTCTGTGCAGGAAATGTGAACATGAGCTGGTTCCTCTAAATGTTCAATATCGCTGTCTGAATTCTCCTGTGATTTGTCTCGGTGAATCATCTTGTAAACGACCTTTGTTGATCCCTGGCGCGAGGGTGAACGACTCAATGGCTTTAATGTTGTTAGTTCATCTTCAGTAAGGAGTGGTGACACAAGTCCATCAAGGCCACCAGAAGGTGATCTCCGTGGAGATCTGCGTCTGCTGATCACAAAGGCCCCACCCATGTGTTCCTCTTTCCGGACAGCCTCCACCTGCTTGTGATGGGAACTATTTATCCCAGCACAGATGTTGGTTTGAGGTTTACGGTGCACATCTTTCCCAAATCCAAAGTCTTCATCATCTGTATTTTCATCATCTGCTTCAATCATACCCTCATAATTGTCTCCCAATTGAGATATGTTCTGGGAACGTTTCTGAGAGAAACTGTCATTTTCACGGCGAGATAATGAGTGACAGAGGAAGCACAGTCGATCCCTCTTTGACTCACTTCTCCCATATCTGGATCCTTTGCCCTTTTTTAATAAACGTGAGTTCCCTATATCATCACCAGCGTTTGACAATTGCATAAGTTGCGCAAATGTTGCATAATCTGTGGAAAGATCTGAGACAGAACGGAAAACCTGTTGGTAGTCCAGATATGAAGTATGTTTGACCAGTCTCTCTGACAGAGTTTTGGCTGTTAACAGTGTCTGCTCAGCATTATCTGTCACATCACTAGCATAAGAAAGCACTTCTTCAGAATATTTAAAAGCAAGCTGTGCTTTTTTCTCACTCTCTCTTGCCTTTTGAGCTGTTGTTGCTGCTGTGGTCACTAAATCAACCAGGGCTCGGATCAGGCTCTCCTCATTTTGGCGGGTAAATGAGCTGCTGCTAGCACTCGCCTCAGGTTTACTCCCTGTTGACTCCCTCTGTGTTTTCAGAGACCCTTGGGGTAGGGGGTGGACTTGATTGTTATCCTCCACCTCCATCTCAATACTGAGTATGAAAAATCCAGCTGTTAGAAATTGATAGAATGTAACATCATGATGTGAACTACAGTATTATGATGCAAGCATGATGTAACAGAAAAGAGCAGAACACAGAAATAGAGCATCCAAAAACATAATGGCAGCACATAAAAATAGAGTACATGTTCAGCAATATTGTTCCAGTAGTAAGACAGTATAGAGGTTTGAGACCTTTCTTTGGATATAAATTGGTACCTTCATTATTACGATATTGTAGAAGGTCTCCCATGGTGTTGCTCATAGTGAGCTAATCAGTGAGGATACTGATTCACCAGAATTGGGGGGTGGCTCTGAGAGCATTGGGAAAGGTGGGTGTACTGGGATGCGATTTCAATATTTATCAGTATTTAAAAGGGGTGCCAGAGTTCTGGGAACACTGAGGCAGATGTTGGGATCAGGTGTCATAGAAGGATGTCTCAGGATCTGGCAGTATTGGGGCAGTTCTGGGATGAGAGAGAATACCCGCAACTTTGATTTGGGGTGGAGAGGCCTGAGATCCAGTATGACTGAAGAGGAGGTTTTAGAGCTTTAGGGACCCAGAGTCTAGCAGTATTGGGGGGAGCAATGTCTAACAGCATTGTGGAAGAGGGATTTCAAGAGAATGGGATCCAAACTGCCTTCGGCTCCTTTAGAAAGACCAGGCCTCAACTTCCAGTACATACCTGTCCGTCAGCCTAATCAACCTATCCACTGCCCCTTTTGCACCATTGGCTCCATCAAAAGTCAGTTCCTGTATTTATGTTCTTACCTTCAAGCATTTAAACATAAATTTTCTGCATCTTAAAATTAATGGATGGAAAATCACAGGCTGCAAGTGTACAATTTCCTGATATACACTCCTGGTGTGCACCAGCAGCACAGAAGTGCAAAATTTAGTGCACAGCTAGTGACTTTGCTGACTTATCCCAACAACAATAAGTTGCATTTATATAGTGCCTTTAACATGGAAAGTGTCCCAAGGTGCTTCATAGAAGCATAATCAGATAAAAATTGTCACCCAGCCAAAGAAGGAGATATTAGGAGGGTGGGTTAACATATATTTCCATAAATAAACAAGTATTACCTGCCAGCCTTGGCTCAGTGGTAGCCCTCTTGCCTGTGGATCGGGAGATTGTCATTTTCAAGCCCCTCTCCAGAGACTTGAACACATAATCTAAGCTGATGCTTCAGTGCAGTACTGAGGGAGCACTGCACTCTTGGAGATGCATCTTATCTTTTGATGAAATGTTAAACAGAGGTCTCGTGTGGGTATAGAAGATCTCATGACACTATTCAAAGAAGAGCATGGGAGTTCTTGGTGGCCAACATTTATCCCTCAACCAACATCACTAAAAACAAACACATTATCTGGTCATTTATCTCATTGCTGCTGTAGGACCTTTCTGTGTGAAAATTGGCTGAGCTGTTTTATGACATTACAACAGTGACTACACTTCAAATGTAATTCATTGGCTGTGGAGCACCTTGGGACATCCTGAGGTCATGAAAGGCACTAGAAAAAAGGCAACGTAGCATGAAAAAAGTATTAAAAATAATAATGGCACTAAAGACTGACAAATCCCCAGGACCTTATGGTTTCCACCCCAGGGATTTAAAGGAGAGGTGAGGAAGGTGAGGAAATTGCAGATGCTTTTGCCATAATCTACCCAAGCTCTCTCGATTCAGGTATTCTCCCTTTAGATTGGAAAATAGCAAGTGTAACTCCATTATTTAAGAAAGGTGAGAGAGAGAAACCATGAAATTACAGACCTGTTAGTCTAACATCTGTTGTGGGAAGTTATTGGAATCTATAATTAAGAAAAGAGCGACTGAGCACTTAGAGAAATTTGAGCTGATTAGAGAGAGCAAACATGGAATTATAAAGGGTAGGTCATGTCTAGCGAAACAAATTGAATTTTTTGAGAATGTAACTAAAGTAGTAGATTGGAGACTTCCAGCAGGCATTTGATAAGGTTCCACATAAGAGACTGTTAGCTAAAATTAAAGCTCATGTAATTGAAAAAAGAAAGACTTGCATTTATATAGCACCTTTCACGACCACCGGACGTCGCAAAGCACTTTACAGCCAATGAAGTACTTTTGGAGTGTAGTCACTGTTGTAATTTGGGAAACACGGCAGCCAATTTGCACACAGCAAGCTCCCACAAACAGCAATGTGATAATAACCAGATAATCTTTTTTTTGTTATGTTGATTGAGGGATAAATATTGGCCAGGACACCGGGCAAAATGCCCCTGCTCTTCTTCGAAATAGTGCCACGGGATCTTTTACATCCACCTGAGAGAGCAGACAGGACCTCAGGTTTAACGTCTCACCCGAAAGACGGCACCTCTGACAGTGCAGCACTCCCTCAGCGCTGTACTGGAGTGTCAGCCTAGATTTATGTGCTCAAGTCCCTGGAGTGGGACTTGAACCCACAACCTTCTGACTCAAAGGTGAGTGTGCTACCCACTGAGCCACAGAGGACACAAGGCAAATTATTGACCTGGTTAGGAGATTGGGTAGACAGGAGAAGACAGAGGGTAAGGATAATGGGTACGTACTCTAATTGGAAGATAGTGACGCGAGGTGTCCCACAAGGATCTGTGCTGGGGCCTCAACTATTCACTATATTTATTAATGACTTAGATAACACAATAGAGGGCCAAGTTTGTCAATGACACAAAGATTGGTGGTATAGTAAGTAGTGTAGACGGGAGCATAACATTACAAAGAGATATTGACAGATTAAGAGAGTGTGCAAAACTGTGGCATTAGGTAAGGGTAAGATCATCTATTTTGGACCAAAAAAGGGTAAATCTGTGTATTATTTAAATGGTGAAAAGCTAGGAGCAGTGGAGGTCCAAAGCGATTTAGGGCACAGATCACTAAAATGTAGTAGGCAGGTACAAAAAATAATCAAAAAAGCTAATGAAATATTAGCCTTTATAACTAGAGGGCTAGAATATAAAGGGGAGGAAGTTTTGCTGCAGCTATACAAAGCCCTGGTTAGACCACATCTGGAGTACTGTGTACAGTTCTGGGCACTGCACCATAGAAAGGATATATTGGCATTGGAAGGAGTGCAGCGCAGATTCACCAGAATGTTACCAGGGTTCCAACGGTTACATTATGAGGAGAGATTATATAAACTAGGCTTGTATTCCCTGGAATATAGAAGGTTAAAGGGTGATTTGATTGAGGTCTGAAGGATTTTGAAAGAAATTGATAGGGTACATAGAGAGAAAAATTTTCCGCTGTTGGTGGAGTCTAGCACAAGGGGACATATTCTTAAAATCAGAGCCAGGCCATTCAGTTCAGAAACACTTCTTCATGCAAAGGGTGGTAGAAATGTGGAACTCTGTCCCACAAAAAGCAGTAGATGCGAACTCAATTAATAATTTTATATCTGAGATCGATCGATTTTTGCTGGACAGGGCTATAAAAGGATATGGAGCCAAGGCAGGTGGATGGCCTACTCCTGTTCCTATGTTCCCGTGAAAGGCTTTAGGTATAAGAGGAGATGAGAAAAACTGGAGCTCTTTTCATTAAAGGAAAGAAAGTTAAGAGGAGATCTGATATAGAGATGTTCAAAATGATGTAGGGTTTGAAAAGATAAATCGGGAAAAACTATTTCTACTGGTGAGTTGATAACCAGAGGGCATATCTAGATTATGACCAAAAGGAGAGATTAGGAGAATTAATTTATGCAGAGTTGTTAGGACAAGATTCCTAACTTCAGAAACACTGGTGAATGAAGGATCTATAATAGCTTTTAAAAGTAAGTAGATAATTATTTGAAAAGAAAAAAATTAACGGGTATGAGGAAATGGTGAGCAAGTGGGACTATGCGGTTAGCTGTTTCACAGAGCTAGCACAGGCATGATGTGCTGAATAGCCTCCCTGTGTGTTGTAAAGGTCTATGAATCTTATACACGTATATGTAAAGCTAATTACTTTTATAAATCAAAAAAGGAGTTTCTACTCAAAGTTATGCCTTTCCCCCTTGTGATTTTTGGATGATACAAGTCAAAGGCGCACCAACTTTATCTTGAATTTATTTTGGCCCATTTTCTTCCCTCCTAAAGTTATTAACTCCTTCTGGGGTATGGTTCCAACAACAACAGTTTCTCTCCAATATCTTGTCCAAGTGTGCACTCTTAATGTGTGAGCCTAGTTAGTGACTGTTGGAAATGGGGGGAGGAGGGGTTATGTTTTCGAAAAGCCGGTCTTTCCCCCTCAATAATGCTGTTAACATGAGAAAAAGATGAATTTCAGGACCAAAGACATTGTACTGGAAAAATAGGCACATATAAATAAATAAGGTAGGTGGACAAATATTGAGCTTAAAGAATTATTAAGATTGAAACACAAGCTTTTAAAATACAGGCTTTTCATCAGAGCAGAGGGTAGTGTGAGAGAAGGAGATTGCTGCAATATAAAAGGCAATATGTTGCTATAGAGTAAGCATCAAAGGTTGTTTACAACAAAGCTATGACTCGGGGAAAGTAATGATAGGAAGTAACAGTATGGTGTGAAAAGTCATGGGGTCTCTCATCTCTGTTTGGCAATCAGTTCAAACAATTGGGTGGTCATAAAACTTCAGATAGTGTTGCATCCAGCAGAAAGCAGACCATAAAGAAAATGGTATAAAGAAGCGATACAATGTTTTTACTTAATTAGAAAGAAAGAGACTTCTTGATACCTTTGAGACCCGATGGCATGAACAGGCTTGGGGAAGCCATCTTCACAATTCCTCATTAAATCCACGCATGTGACTTTTAGACGTGAGGCTAACTTATCTAACACCCTCACACCATTACCTCTGGAAGTCCCAAAGATTTACCCTTTGCCCTCTCCTCTTCCTCATCTGCATGCTACCCCTTGGTGACGTAATCTGTAGACGTGGGGTCAGCTTTCACATTATATTGATGAAACCCAGTTGTACCTCTCCACCACCTCTCTCAGCCCCACAATTGCCTCGGTGCTGCCAGACTTCTTGTCTAACATCCAGCCACAAATTCCACACTCTCTTCTTGGCCACGCTCTCAGGTTGAACCAGACTGTTCACAACCTTTGTATTCTGTTTGATGCTGATCTGAGCTTTAAACCCCTGTATGCCTTCTATCAGTGTGACCACTTACTTCCACCACTGCAACATTGCTCACTTCCACCCCTCTGCTGCTGAAACCCTTATACATGTCCTTGTCACCTCTAGACTCCACAGTTTTAAAGCTCTTTCTGCTGCATAAGCACCAATTTGTCCAAAGCTTTGCTACACATATCCTGTCCAGCAGTAAGTTCCAGTTGTTCATTATACCCATCCTTGCTGGCCTATATATTACTCCCCATCCTCAATGTATTAAATTTGAAATCCTCATTTTAAAATATATTCATGACCTTGGCTCCAGTCCTCATTCCTCCTCAACAATCCATTTAACTCTGGCATAAAAACAGAAAATGCTAGAAATACTCAACAGGTCAGGCAGCATCTGTGGAGAGAGAAACAGAGTTAATGTTTCAGGTCAATGACCTTTCACCAGAACTGGAAAAAGTTAGGATATAGCAGGTTTTAAGCAAGTGCAGAGGCAGGGAAAGGGGAGAGGGGAAGAAAAGAACAAAAAGAAAGGCCTGTGATAAAACTCTGGCCTTTTGTACTCACCCACTTCCTTTCCCCCCCCTTTTTTCCACCCCTTCCTTCCACCTCTTCCTTCCACCCTCCCCCTACACCATTGGTGATGCAGGTTTCAGTTGCTGCATCCTAAACTCTGGAATTACTGGGTCCTGCTCTCAGAAATTCCCTCCTTAAACCTCTCTGCCTCTCTCTTCACCTTTGAAAACCTTCTCAACTATGTCGATAGGGTGAGATGAAGTAAGGTGGGAGGAGGCTCATGTGGAGCATAGACCCTTTGGGCTGAATGGACTGTTCCTCTGCTGTAAAATTCTATGTAAAAATACACAGCTCTTTCACCAAGCTTTTGGTCATCCCTCCTAGCCAATTCCTTTCTGGCTTTGCATCTGTTTTCCTTATGGCTATTAGTGAAAAGCTTTGTTTTTTCCCATTAAAGGCATTATAAAAATGCAAGATGTTGTTATTGGTATCCTCCTTCACTTGTTACTGAAGCTCTCCTCCTTCATTGTTTAGTTATCACTCTCTTTTTATGTCATGCTCTCCTCTTTCAGTTTTGTCCCTTTTGCTCTCCTCAACTTGTTTCTCTTTACCCTCCTTCTCTTTTGTTTCCCACTTTTTCTCCTCCGTTTGTATCTCGTGCTCTCCCTCACTTTTATCTCTCTCCAGGGACTTAAGCACATAAATCTAGGCTGACACGCCAGTGCAGTGCTGAGTGAGTGCTGCACTGTTGGAGGTGCCGTCATTCGGAGGAGACGTTAAACCGAGGCCCTATCTACTCTCTCAGGTGGACGTAAAAGATCCCATGGCACTATTTTGAAGAAGAGCAAGGGAGTTATCCCTGGTGTCCTGGCCAATATTTATCCCTCAATCAACATAACAAAAACAGATTATCTGGTCATTATCACATTGCTGTTTGTGGGAGCTTGCTGTGCGCAAATTGGTGGCCGCATTTCCCACATTACAACAGTGACTACACTCCAAAAGTACTTCATTGGCTGTAAAGTGCTTTGAGACGTCTGGTGGTCGTGACAGGTGCTATATAAATGCAATTCTTTCTTTTCTTTCTCTCTCACTTTTTTTCTATTTCTCCTCTTACTCCTTTATGCCCCATTCAATAGTTTAATTTTCATTCTACTCTATTGGAAGATAAAGAAGATGGATGACCAGGTCTCAATCAGCCAGTGTGCAAATCTTCAAAAGAGGTACAGGATGTTCAAAGAAGAGGATGGGGATTGAGGCTTTAAAAGGAGCTTGGAAAGCAGGAACACATCATGCTAGCTCCTGCTAAATATCTTGACTATCCTGGGTAGTGATGGTATGAAAGTCTCCCCTGTCTGCTGGCTGTAAGGGTCTCAGGTAGGTTTTTTGGGCAGTCTCAATCCAGTTCTCAGTGGACAATAGATCAGTGAACTCATTCAAAGAGGTCATGGGATGGCTGACCCTCACCTTAATGAGCACATTTGTAAGCCAAAGAAAATGAGTTGGTCTCATTTCACCTTCTCTCAAATGTATGATTCATAAAACACTTAAAAAAGTCTTTTATTGCTAACTTTTTTTTAGTAAATATCTTGTTTTGTGTATGTGTGGAGTCACTCCTCGGTTTCGGACCACTATCCATATTACAACAGCGATGCAACACCAGGACTTTGAGTTGTCAACCAAGTTAATCCGATTTTGCTGCACCTCGCTAGGAGAAGCTTTGTCCTGTTCCAGACTGGGGGAAATCAAACCTGCAAACTTGCTATTCAATCATATTAAGCATCAGTGTACACGTTCAACCCTTACAAAGCACCCCTATCGAACACTGCCTTCAGCGCAGAGCGTGCTGCCGGCATCCTGATTGTGACGTCTGGCTCCTTCTGGCGGGTGCTGAGCACGTGACGGGGCGGCGCTGAAGTCCCATCGTCACTTCCGGTGGGCTGGTTTCCGGGAGACGGGCGGCGTTGTCGGTTGGAGCCCAATTCGTGCCTGCGCCATGGGTTACAGCGGCCTGACGGTGCCCATCATCGTCCTCACCGTGTTTTGGGGTGTCGTGGGTGGCATTGTGCCCTGGTTCATCCCTAAAGGACCAAATAGAGGGTGAGCCTTGGCGACAGTGGGAGGAGGGCTAAGGGCGAGCGGAGGACGATGACCAGAAGCTCAGGCGTCCTTCACACGGAGCGGAATGTGCGTCACAGAGTCACCAGGCTCCCGAGGTGACCCTGGGGAAGGGAACCCCTCGGTTAGGGAGGCACAACCTGCACTGCAGGGGGTATGGAGGGAAGAGAGACCCTGCTCTTGGGAGGAGAGGATGCGAGAGATACCCGCCCTCTTTGGGCGAGGGGTGGGGGGTTCGCCCGCCCGCCCTGTTTGGGCTAGGGGTTCGCCCGCCCGCCCTGTTTGGGCGAGGGGTTCGCCCGCCCGCCCTGTTTGGGCGAGGGGTTCGCCCGCCCGTCCTGTTTGGGCGAGGGGTTCGCCCACCCGTCCTGTTTGGGCGAGGGGTTTGCCCGACCGCCCTGTTTGGGCGAGGGGTGGGGGGTTTGCCCGCCCGCCCTGTTTGGGCGAGGGGTGGGGGGTTTGCCCGCCCGCCCTGTTTGGGCAAGGGGTGGGGGGTTTGCCCACCTGTCCTGTTTGGGCGAGGGGTGGGGGTTTCGCCCGCCCGCCCTGTTTGAGCAAGGGGTGAGGGTTGCCCGCCCTGTTTGGGCAAGGGGTGAGGGTTGCCTGCCCTGTTTGGGGGAGGTGGTCGCCCCCTCCCCCGCCCTGTTTGGCTGAGGGGTGAGGGTTGCCCCCGCCCTGTTTGGGCGAGGGGAGGGGGACGCCCCTTCAATGTTCCCCCTAAGGTGTGCAGCCGCGCACCAATTGCGAGGTCCCGCGCAGGCTGCTCACCTGCGTTGCTGCTGGAAGTGAGCGGCCGCGCAATAAATTTAAAGGGCCCACGCAGGAAAAAGGAAAATTAGAGGGAGCATTCGTCTTGTTTAGGCGAGGGAGTGACGCCCGTCCTGTTTAGGCAAGGGAGTGAAAGGAAGAGCGATAGAGACCCATCCTGTTTTGGAGAGGGAGACCATCTACCCTATTTTGGGAAGTGAGAGAGACCCAACTTATTTTGCGACTAGAGAGAGAGAGAGACAGAAGAAGTTAGAAGCAGCATCCTGCTTTGATGATGTGAGTAAGTTCGGGGAGGGGTAAAGAGTAGAGAGGGGATTGTTAGAGTCTGACATGGTGATGTGGGAGTGAGAAAAGTGAAGGAGACAGACATGCCATGCCTGGAGGGAGAGAGTAACAGTTGAGTGAGTGAAAGGGGAAAGGACCCTGCTCTTTGGGAAGTGGAAGGACTGACCCTGTATCAAGGAAAGGGGGGGGGGGGGGGGGTTGTCGAGGGAGAGAGTGACATTAGCACACATTCTGCTCATGATGTTAATTACTGGTTCAGTTTCATAAAAGACTTTGAAACTGAATCTGTCACTTTGGTGATTTTTTTTGTTTTCAAATATGTTCTTAATTCAGTCTTGTATCTGGGTAGTGATAAAACCATAAATAAGAACAGAAAATGCTGGAAACACTCAGCAGTTCAGGCAGCATCCGTGGAGAGAGAAAAACAGAGTTAACGTTTCAGGTCTGGAGGGTCTCGGACCTGAAACGTTAACTCTGTTTTTCTCTCTCCACGGATGCTGCCTGTCCTGCTGAGTATTTCCAGCATTTTCTGTTATTTCAGATTTCCAGCATCCGCAGTATTTTGCTATTGTATTAGTGATAAAACTATGTCTGATACAATTGCAGGTGTTGTACTATATTACTTTGCTTGCAGACTACAGCAGTATTACTGCAGTACACGTGTGGAGAGCAGATTTCTGCAGTCAAACCATGATTTGAACAAAAGTAGTTAGGATTTATTTCATTACATGTTGCAAGGGAATAGCACATCTTGTGTATTATGATATTGTAACACTGAACTAAGAATATCACTCAGTAATTTGAATATATTGATGGAAAAACTTGATAGCTTAAGGAGGAGGAAGGGCAGTGATTTTTGGCATAGAAATGACATGCAATTTGCAGTATTTAGTGTGCATTTTTAACTGGTATTCATTTAATGTAGTAAAATTGAATGAATTTCACTGGGATACTGGGATGTGACCCGATGCTCATCGTGTACACAGCATAATTTATCCTGTAAACTGGTAAGTGTTTTTGCAACTAAAAAGAGGCACTGAATGGAAATGTTCATAAAATGCTTTTAATTTGTTTTGCTTGGTATTTTTGTTGCTGGGAAAAGGTATTAGTAGTTAAACAGCTGAAGCCTCTGGTGGGGAAAAATGCTCATTTTTAAAAAAGAATGTGAATAATGTATTAAAATATTCTATTTTCTTCCACAGTGTCATTAACACTATGCTGGTGACAAGTGCTGTTTGCTGCTACCTTTTGTAAGTATAAACAAATCATGATTCCTGCTGAAGGATGTGTTTCAAGTACAGTGTGAACCGATGCTTTAGCTCTAATAAAACATATTAAAAGTAGCAATTAACATTGTGTTCAGAAATTCTGCTTTATCCAAAGTGTGATCTATTTTTAACATAACTGTTTATGGGCACCATTCACTTTAACAAGATCATCATCTTCAGTTTTTTTTAAACTAAAGTTTTAGATCTCTTTTCTCCTGTCTTTGGAAGTGAATTACAGCTTTTACCATAATGATAGAAGTGTAGATAGAAGGCTGTTCTGTTGCTTTTGAAAGTGCTGCTTGGAGGTCAAGAGGTCAAAAACCTAAAACCTTGATGCTAACATTAGGGCTAACACATATATTTAATATTATCTGAGAAATCAATAATGTGAAAGGTGATGTCAGCAATGTTCCCTGTAAGCTGCGCTTTGTTCTGCGCGGCCTGTTCCTTTCGATGCGTGGTCCCTTTAAATTTCTGCGCATGCGTGGTATTTCCAGTGTAAAAGCTTGTGACCGGCCTGCGGGGACCTTGCAGATTACTGTGCGCAGCTTGGATGTCAGTATATTCTAAGAAAAAACAGGTATCACAATTAAAACAACATTTCTGAATTTTATATTGGTCATGCTGTTTCCAATTTATTTGGTGATGGGGGAGAGATACATCCTGAAGTTTTTCTGCATGTACTATATCCTGAAAAACTTGCTACCTTGTTTAGAATAGTATACAAATACCTTCCACCCTCCCAAAACAGAGTTAAAAAGGAAGAAGTTTCAAGCGTAGATGCTGATGTGAGATTTTGCTCTGTTCCGACTATAAGCATTCCAGTAATGCCATCTCTCACTAATTAATCGAGAGACATGCGATTTTTAATGAAAATTTACCCCAACTCGCGATTTAACTATGAAAATTCATGATTTTTTCCTACTTTATTAATCCTCGCTACGCCTCCTGGTGATTGGCTGCTCTGGGACACGTGGGTTTGGTCAGGCCAATCTGCTGTAAGATTCTTTGACAGCTATTCACAGGTCTGGCAATTAACTGACAGCAGAGGGAACCAATCACAAAGCAAAGTGATGGGGAGCAGCCAATGGAAGAGCAAGGAAGGCAGTGCTGCGGCCACCATTTTGTGAATCGGGGGCGGTTAGGGTCAGGCTGCGATTCTGCATTTCTCCCTTTCCCAGGCCGAGCTGCGTTGTGACGGTACTGATCATCGACCCGCACAGCAAGGATGATGGAGCTCTTCATGCGGAAGCTGCCCCGGGAGGTGCAGTGGGACGAGGTCCAGCCATTGTTCGAGCAGTTCGGCAGAGTCGGACAGTGCGACCTGGTGAGGGTGGGGGGGAGGAGAGATGGTGGAGAGTGACGGCAACATGTGGTACAGCGAGAGGAATGAGAGAAAGATGGAGGTAGAGAGTGAGAGATTGGGGAAGAATGATAGGGAGAAAGAGATGGAGGCACAGAGAGAGATAGGCAAAGCGATGGAGGTAGAGAGAGAGCACGATGGGGAAGAGTGACGGGGAGAGAGCGATGGCGTACAAAGAGGAATAGGGAGAGAGATGAAGCTACAGAGCAAGGAATGGGAAAGATAGGGAGAGAGATGTGGAAGAGTGACGGGGAGAGAGATGGAGGTACAGAGAGGAATGGGAGAGAGAGATGAAGGTACAGGAAAAGAGGTGGGGAAAGATTGATGCAGTGAGAGAAAAGGGAGTATAGAGAAGAATGGGCGACAGACGGAGGTAGAGAGAGAGGATTGGGAGAGATAGGTGTACTGAGAGGACGAGACGCAGGAGAAGGGGGCAAGAGATCAAGACCAGTGGAGGGGGAAGAGAGAGGGATGGAGACGCGAAAGGAAGAGATTGATGGGGTGGGGGCGGGAGAGGGGTAAGGAGGAGAGCAGTGTCGCAGAGATTGGGGGAGAGAGAGAGAAAGAGTCTGGGCAGGTAGAGAGAGAGGAGTAGACACCGAGAGCAAGAGATAGTGGGAAAAGAGGAAGGGTGGAGACAGATGACAGAAAGAAACTGAGAGGTAGTGGGAAAAAGATGGGGAGAGCGATTGAGGGAGAGTGAATGGAAGAAGGGGGCCGAAGAGAGAAACCAGAGGGGTTGGGGAGTGAGATCAGAGGCAAGGGGGAGAAAGAAATGGGAGAGAAACAAGGGTGGGGGGAGGAAGAGAAGGGAGGAGACTGATAGATTGATGGGGTGACAGGAAAGAGGAGGGTGTTCAAGTTTTTAGGCTGCACCAGATGGTTTTCTTGAGTCCAGTGACAAAAATCGTTCCTGTAGGTAAGCCCACACGGCCAGTTAACTGAAATGACTTTATGTGCCAATATCCCAGTAATGTAGCATTGCCCAAGGTCAATCAGAATACAATTGTTGTAATTTGCTAATTGGATATGACAGCAGCCCTCCCGTGTATTTGGATAATGGAAGAATAATCCAGTGGTTCTCAAACTGGGGTCCGTGCAGACAGCAGAGTGGGAGGGGAAAAAAATCCCTGAAACACTCAGCAGCTGTGCAGTGAGTAGCCGGGCAGTGGAGGGTTACATCTGAAACGGTGCCAGTGTTTCCAATAGGAGCCACCGAGCCTAATCCCACTCCAGGAAGAGCAGGGAGGTATCGTGCAGTGAAGTATTCAACAGGCATGTTGCTGAACCTGTAGGGTTACCTTTCAGCTGAAGTGAAGATAAAAGTTTTCACATCACCAATCACATCAATGTTCACTGGGGGTGATTGTGACTCCTGTCTCCATGGGAAGCTGTTTTTGATTCTCTCCCCCCCCCCCCCCCCCCCCCCCCCCCAAATCTTGCCCTTGGTTGGCAGTTGCAGGGACTGCATTGTGTGGTGGTTGTGTTGGGCACCAGTTGAAGGGTGGTGATGACGGGTAGGATTTTAAGTTTTTTGTAAAGCATTTTCAGATGCAGTAATATTGGCCCAGAGTTTGCGGGTCAATGGCGAAGCAAAGGCCCTGAAAAAAGCAGCCCACAGAGATCTCGCGATCTCTGTGGCGAGAAGTTTGCCTTTTTCGACGCGTAAGTGATTTCAATGCAATGTAGTGGGGATTCCCTAGCGCGATCTGCTGTGATGTCAACAAGCTGTGTAAGCAGCCAATTACATTGCTGAATTCTCACAGACAGGGGAAGCAGGAAATGAGAACCTGCTTTTATCCCGATTTTTAAAAAATGTTAGAGAGCAAAACATAGATTGGTGCTCTCACATGGGGATAAGGTAGAACCTGAAATATCCTGAACAAGCTTTATTTTTAATTGTACTTTTTATCATAATGGAAAATTTGACACTGCACAAAATTAAAATTAGTTTTTCAGGGCGATAACATTTGTTTAGCAGTTAGTACGCTGTTAAAACCCCAGTTCCACCTAATCCAATAGGCCTAACATTTAACATCTAATTATTTAACAGTGATATTACCACAGAAAAGCCCAAATTTTTGTCTATTTCACTGATTACACTGATTGCCAGCTGCGGTGGGGGGAGGGGGCCACAGCCAATGTTCCCTGTTTTTCTTGGCATTGCGCGGCCCCTTCAAAATACCGCGCATGCGAGGTTTTTGCATTGAAAAGTCGGCTGCACGGTCACGCAGCTTAAAGAGAACATTGGCCACAGTGCAGCCTGTGTCGGAGGAGTGAATGACTGATGGCAACTTCAGGATTTCTGCGTTTAGATGCGCATGCGCTACATCTTGAAGTTGCTGTCAGTTTCAGAGGGGTAATAACGGCGAACACTGTTAGTTTGTCATTATTACCCAATGCAAATTCCGGCCCCATATTTTTTGTTAAGAGGTGTGTGACCTTATCGAGATTAAATAAAGCCACTAATGAGGTTTATAAACCAGCTGTCAATCTATTTGGTTTATGTTTGAAAAATAGCAACTGATTTTTATTCCAAATCTCATGATTTTTAAGAGTTTGTCTCCTGATTTGAGGCGGTGAGGTTGGCAATACTGGTATTGTCTGGTGACTGTCCTGTTACTAAGTCTGGAGGTTTACATTACAAATGTCAAACTAGAAAAGGCTTGCTGTGTAAACAGAGTTTTATGGAACCTTGATTACTCGTATTCTTTCGTAATCTGGTAAATAACACTGATCTTGGAACTTGCCACGCTGCTTTCTACCAGATAAACTGAAAGGTATAATCTGGTTCTGTCCCGGTCTGTACTGTTATTAAGTCAGAGTTGGTTAGGCTGTGTTATCAGCATAAACAATTGGAATGATGAGTCAGTGTATTTGTTTTGAGATGGGTTAGCACAATGGAATTTTTTTTCACTAATTTCTTCCCCCTCACCCTATACACTTACAAACGTTGCAGGAAGGACAGCTGTTCTTTGGCAATATTAGATTCTCTTATTGAGGTGGACTCCAAAGAACATATCTGATGTGGAATTGGATCTAACTTGGTATCTTAATCTTTGACACCCTTTTCCATAAATCCATAATGATTAAGTACCTTCATCATATGGATAATATCTGCATCATTTTCTTCGACATTTAGTACTGTGTGGGTATAACTGCTCTTTCCCTGAGCCATCTTCATCAACTTTACAATAGTGATGACTTCAAAACTATATTGATTGCACTTGATTACACCTCTGAAGTGCCTTGGGTGTTTTTCTGCATTAAAAGTGCTATATAAATGTAAGTTGTTGTGTAGTCAATGCTGTAGGTTAGTCAATGCTGTAGGTTAATTCCTACTTGACAATTACCAGTTGCTAGCATTGGTTGAAAAAATGCATTAACGTTTTTAGTTCTGATGAGATTGGTTGCGTAACTTATTTTATATAAGGAAAGGAGTGCACACAAGTTTTAATTGCAGAATGCAAATCTGATCATGTCGTGCTACAGATCCTTGCAATAAATTTCAACAGTATCACCCAATATTATGCACTTTGGCAGAAAAAATCAAAGAGCAAGTTATTATCTAAATGGGGAATCTGTGGGTCCTGGTGCATGAAACACAGAAGGTTAGTATGCAGGTACAGCAGGTGATCAGGAAGGCCAATGGAATCTTGGCTTTTATTGCAAGGGGGATGGAGTATAAAAGCAGGGAAGTCTTGCTTCAGCTATACAGGGTACTGGTGAGGCCACACCTGGAATACTGCGTACAGTTTTGGTTTCCATATTTAAGAAAAGATATACTTGCTCTAGAGGCAGTTCAGAGAAGGTTCACTCGGTTGATTCCGGAGATGAGGGGGTTGACTTATGAGGAAAGGTGGAGTAGGTTGGGCCTCTACTCATTGGAATACAGAAGAATGAGAGGCGATCTTATCGAAACATATAAGATTGTGAGAGGGCTTGATCGGGTGGATGCGGGGAGGATGTTTCCACTGATGGGTGAGACTAGAACTAGGGGGCATAATCTTAGAATAAGGGGCTGCCGTTTCAAAACAGATGAGGAGAAACTTCTTCACTCAGAGGGTAGTAAATCTATGGAATTTGCTACCTCAGAGAACTGTGGAAGCTGCGACATTAAATAAATTTAAAACGGAGATAGACAGTTTCCTAGCTGATAAGGGAATTAAGGGTTATGGGGAGCGGGCAGGGAAGTGGACGTGAGTCTAGGTTCGGATCAGCCATGATCCTATTGAATGGCGGAGCAGGCCTGAAGGGTCGTATGGCCTACTCCTGCTCCTACTTCTTATGTTCTTATATTGCCTGCCAAACATATTGGCACAGATTTTACGGTCAGCGACAAAGTGACGGCGCTCGCCACTGACATCGAAGAAAGCTGCCCACAAAGATCTAGCGATCTCTGTGGCATGGATTTCACCTTTCCCGATGTTAATTTCATTCTGGCACCAAGTCATGGGGATCTCCAGCATCCAGCAACTGTGATGTCATCAAACTGGCTAAGCAGCCAATCACATTGAAGAATTCTCAGCAAACCAGGAAGTAAAATGCACTGATTGTCCTTCACTTTTAATAATTTTACAGAGAGCGAAATAAAGATTGGAACATACACATGGGATTAAGGTAGAAGCTGAAATATAAACAAACTTTAAAAAAAAAGTTATATTAAAAGCCATGGAATTTTTCTCATAATGGAAAAATTTGACATTCCACAAATATAAAATTAGTTTTTCAGGGCCAGAACGGTTGTTCAGTAATTATGACTCAGTACGTCATTTTAAGACCCAGTTACACCTCATTCAACAAGGCTTAACTTTTTCAAGGGTTTTTAACAGCGATATTAGAGCGTAAAAGCTTAAATTCTCATCAGTTCAGTGATTTCAATTGATTGCCAGCTGCGGGGAGTTCAACAGCACGCCCTGTAGAGGAGCAGGGAATGACTGACAGCAAATTCTGGATTTCTGCGTTTAACTACGCATGTGCAGATCCCAGAAGTTGCTGTCAGTTTTACGGTTGTAATGATGGTGAACGCTGACCATTTTGCTGTCATTACAACCGCAAATTCCCGGCCTTTGTCACTTCATGAAAGCCGTAGTGGTCAGAATAAGGAACATGTATATCATCAGCTGAAGATAATGGGGCCCGGATTATTTCTCAATTCTTGGGTTTTTAGTCTTTTAGTGGTAAGTTTTTCCTCGTAGTCAGCCCGTAGTAAAGTTTTTACCGTGATATTGCCTACAAATGGTTACTTTGCCGACAAATCAGTTTATTTTAAAATGTGGAATATTTATAGATTTGGCTAACTTCATTATAACTTTTTTTAGATCTGCATGTTTAGAGCATTGAAATGGACCAGCAGGTGGCACTATAAAGTATTAACATTGTATCATGCATTTTGGAAAAAAAAAGTATAATAGTCAAATGTTCGCATAGAATTTTCTATTTATAAATGCATTTGGCTAGAGTACAAGTAAAATCAGCCAAACCATAGGGGAAAACTATGTTTTCATGCTCTGACTGGAGCCTTACTGCTGGTTCAGTTAGATTGACGAGGCAGTCAGTCCAAGTTGAAAGTAGACCAGCTAATGGAGCATTTCTCCCCCACCTCTCCCTAACAAAGATCTTGTGCAAAGCATCTCCTGAGGCTGGGTAGATAACATTCTCCCAGGTCTCTGCCAAAGCAGCTGATTGTATCGCAGCAAGGAATTGTGATAGCAGTCAAAATGCGAAGTTGCTTTTTTTTACTCCATTTTTCTGCATTTGCCACTTTTTGGCGTTGTGTTTTCATGGGTAGCATTTGTTGTGTGAAGTCAAGGTTCCCTGAAGTTTTCCTTTAAGTCATTGTATTTAAATATCTTTTGTGTCTGATCAGTGAAAGACCTGGATCAGCTATCCCAAATATTTGACCTTTCTACTTGTCAGTTCAGTGATTTCAATTGATCCCATGTTGGAGCTATGCCAGATTTTCAACTTTGTAAATCCTCTGGTTCCATTTGTTATAAATCGTTGTACTGAGCAGGCTGAACACTATTGATCAATATAGCTTGAGCAGATTAAAGAGAGATTTTGGACCAGGATATTCAAATAAGGCTGTGAAAATTAAACCTGTACAGGATGCTAGTGTTTCGCTAGGGGGTACTATATCAAAGATGACAATGAAAATAAAATAGAAACCTATCCCAATATCTCAAACTATGCAAAAAGATTAAGGTGCCTTCAAATTTGTTTTGACCAAACTGACCTGTTTAGTTTATTTCAGTTATAATGAGCTTTTTGGGAGGAGGGTAGGCAGCATGGAGTCACCTGTAGAAACACTCCTATGGACCCTTACCCTCTATTGAGACTAAAGTGCAAAAAATCCACATCAAAGAGTACGGCGCCAGGATAAGGGAGATGGATTTAGCAGTGTAAATGCCAGGAACCAGCTTGTGGATGCACGTCTCCTACAATCTGAGGGGGTTCTACAAGTCTGTTGAGATGAGGAAGCCAGTTCATATACGCCATTCTCAGAATCTGAATTAAAACGATGGCAGTATAAAAGGAATTTATAACTTGGTACCACACCACTTGACGGAGTTGAGCATTGATCTACAGGGGCCTCACTTTTGTCATGTTTGTGTCATTGCATATTAACTACTGCTTGTGCTATCGTGCTGTCCAACATGGCTTTGTTGTGGTACTGTTGGGTCTTGAATGTAACCCAACAAACCGCAGTTGAATTTTCTGGGACTTAATGTAATTGATCTTTATATAGTACTGCCTTGTAATTCAATGAAGCATGCTGATTCTAATATCAAAAGATCATTTTTAAATAATATAGGTAAACTACCCTGAACATGAATATACCATTCTTTTTGCGCGCCCCCTCCCCCTCCCTCAAAATGGCACTTTTTTGCGGTATGTAGAAGTTAATAAATCTGATATTTAAAAGCAGCAGAGGGCTGCGTGATGGCATGGCTTGGGAAAATTGCACTATGTGGTATAATGCAGAGTCAGAGACCAGAAAGGCCCCTAATTCAGTTCCTGGTTGATGTTTGGTTGACTGATCTATTGGGGCAGTAATTGCAATTGGGCTTTCTTCTCCCAAAATTGACAGAGAGTGATGAAGTCACTTGGATTTAAAATAATTTTCTACCGTTACTAAAAGGTCCTGCGCCAGTTTGAAGTGTGGCACTTCCGAGGAACCCAAAATCTAAAAAAAAAACCTTGTTTTTTTACAGAATTAATTACTATGCAAAGTTCGAGCAAATGCCAGTTATAAGGCCATGGCTTAGTTTTAAAAAGAATCATGTTTCAAAATTGATGCAAGTCATTCATCTAGAGGAAGTACAGAATCAGTTCTTTAGTCTTCAGCCAGAATTGGTGTGTAGATTTCTTTTTGAAGAAACCCAATTATTTTGATCTAATTTTGACACTGACTTTATGGCTAAACGATGCAACATACTAGGACCCAAGGACATAAATGTTAAAGCATTAATAGAGACGAGGGATAAACCAGTTTTTAATTTGGCATGGTTTATAGTAAAAATCAACATGATTGTCAATCTACAACTAATAGCATCCTTTTATATGCTCCTAAGGTCCTTGTATTATGAACTGAACTGAATTTTCTTGAAAGCAGTAAAATATTTCAGAAGCTATAGCTAATGTCCATGTAGGAAATTATTAACTTTCCTTATTCCTATTTCTCTTTAGTGCATTAGATTGTCTATTCCAATACTTTCAAAATGTTTGGGGCTGGATTTTCAATGACCCGTGGAGTCGGGGATGGGGGGCGGGTGGTTAAAGTTGCAGATGGTTAAAGTTGCAGATTCGGGGGTCCCGACCCCATCCTGACTCCAACCCGCCTCCATGCCAGTTTCTCTGGCGGCGGGTACCCGACCTGGTCTGAGACCCGACTCCCCGAGGCGGGAAGGGATTAGTGACAATGAACTGCCTGTTAACAGGTAGTTAACAGGCAGTTTTTTGCATAATCCCTATTTTAAAACGAAAAGTGTGGGCTTCTTGACAGATGAAATGTCAGTCTGTGACATCACCTGTTGCCGGGTGGTCCTTAATTGGCCTGCTGAGCCCACTGGGCGGGCTCAACAAGGTCAATCAAGGGAAAATACAATGGGTTGGCCACATCTCGATGGAGGCGGGGTTCACAAGCCAGAATGTGTGATTCCCGACCCCAGATTCAAAATCCAGCCCTTGGTGTCTGTACAACCTGACAGTTCCCAGTCAACTGTTACATAGAATTACATAGAATATACAGCGCAGAAACAGGCCATTGGCCCAACTTGTCTGTGCTGGTGTTTATACTCCACACGAGTATCCTCCCATTCTATCTACCTTTCAGCATATCTTTCTATTCCCTTTTCTCTCATGTACCTGTCTGGGGTGCTTTTCTTCTATAAACATTGATCTGCAATAAATGAAATAATCAAATATTTCCTAGTTGACACAAAGGAAACCAAGCCCTGTTTTATGCAGGTAAAATTTGAGTTTTCGAATACACTCCTTTTGGGCTCGTTACAAAAGTAAGCCACCATAGGCAAGCCGAGGCTTTCTTTTAAGCTTCTAGTAACATTGGTAGAGATAGTTTGTGGTTTGTTACCATTTTTACATCCTTTTTTTAATGTCTGATTCTGGGATTTGTAACTATTTGTTCTGACTGCCTGGATTTCAAAGCCATTAGCTCAGCTGACCTCTGATGAGTCCTCTGTGATTGAATGTTGCTATGATCTGCCATCTACTGCAGACCTACAGAGAGTGCAGTGTTGCAAATGTATCGGGGCAGGTTCTGCCCATCTATCAGCAATGATATGGACAGATTAGTCCTTGGCTTGTGCAGGTACCTCTGCTGGAGTTTTGGCCTTTCTTTCCTCTGTCGAGTCTACAGATGTGCAGATAGGTTGAGCAGGCCGTTTGCTGTCGTTATTACTCGTATCTGGATTGTTTGTAGCCTCTTAATCGGTATCTGATTTGTAGTGCACCAGGCTGGATGGCCATATTCCAGCATTGGATATAGGCTTTGTGCACTCTGAGGAAAGTGTTAGGGCAAACTCCATGCACAGAGGACACACAATTGGCTTAGCACGCCTGATGCTCTGGCAGTGATGTCCTCAATGTACCATGCCCAGGCCATATTCCTCTGGAAAGTTCTGCCAAGGGCCTTTTCTTTGGCTTTGATTTGGTTTTGTCAGCAACTCAATACTTGCATCCTGTTCATTTTGCTTATGCTAAGAATAGCACAGACTGATTTTCTAAAGTTTAGCAGAATTCACCATTTGCAATCTCATTCCTCCAGATCATTCAAGCATCTCTGGAGTTCATAGAGGGTACCCAAATGGTATGCTCTTTAGCATGCCTCAATTCTTTGTTCAGGTGTTCTAAGCTTCCTTTAAAATGAAATTATATCTTGTGTATATATTAATCACTGCACTTTAGGAATTCTTTGGTTGTGAAATATTTTGGGATATCCTGAGGACATGACAAGGTGCTATATAAAGTTTCTCGCTCTTTATCACCCTCTTGTATAACGTTTCTTGCTCTTTATCGCCCTCTTGTCTTTTCTTTTTTCTTCACTTTTGTTTGTTTCTCTTTTTGGGGGTTTTTTTTCTCTTTGCTTTTCTTCCTTTGTAGTGTTGGAGACAGTTTGCCATAGGGCTAAAAATAAACTCTTTGGTGTATACACTGAAAAACTGTCTACTAAATCTCTGATAGACAGAAACTGCTACAGGCTAAAAATGAATTTCAATTTATTGCAAGATGTACATTTTTACAGAAACAAGAAAAAATCAGATGTACTGTAATACAAATACATTACTTAACTTTCACTGGTATGCTACACTGTTCAAGTCCAGCATAAATCGCTATGAGATTCTTGGTTCTTTTTCAGAGTTCCTTAACTAAAGCTATAGGCCATTCATGGGTTTTAAGCATCATAGAGTTCTGGTTCACCTTTGCGACATGAAGCTCAAAGGTTGAATTGGAACTAGCCAAATGCTGCGGTATTTATTTCTTCAACCTGTGAACATAGATCTGTCAGTCAAATTTAACAGCAAAGATGCATTAAATCAATATTACCATGGAACTCCAGAAGAATATAATGAATGAGCATTACTGCTATTACTTCAGTTATGTACTGTAGGCCACATTTGTGGCATTGAACTGTTTTAGTACCATTTTCACTAGACACTATATTTGTCAGTATAATTTACTTTTGGAATCTATTGCAAATTCACCAGTGCAAAAACCAATGTCATCTAGGTCAGGACTGCAATCAGTTATGAACTACTGTAGCTAGTGAAGGTGCATCTTTGACTTTTCCTCCAGTGACTAATTATATTTGAGCAAATGTTAATGACTGAACTATGTTGGAGTCTTGACGGCTGTAAAACACGGATGAACTACTTTAATCACCAAGGCAGCCAGCTACCTCAAGGTCTGACCGGTTATGTCTCGATATGCAAGATCTGAATTGGCTGTGAACCAGGACCTAGGCTGACACATCAATGTCGTACTGAAGGAGTGCTGCATTTGGACTCTTTCATATCATCTCCCTGTTCTTTATAACAAGGACATGTCTCCTAACTTCTGTCATGCCTATAACCTGAGTTCCCTCTACATTCGCGTGCATGTTTTGGCTGTTGCTCCAGATCCAAACCCATTATTTCTATTGCCCTTTTTTTCTCACGGCCTTTCTCTCCTGCCTTCTCTCCTCTGCCGTCAGCCAGTCATGCCACCTTTCAGTTCTCCCCACTCGGGTACTTACTTCTGCCTTTCTACTCTGTTGCCCCTATTCCAGGCTTAAATCCCTGTTGGATAAGCCCACAGCTATCCTCTGTCTCACTTCGGCACTTTCTAAAGGGCTGATCAAGACACCCATTACTGCCTCCTTACGAGCAGCAATGCCAACTGCCCCATCCTCTCGCTGACCTGCCACTCAGCACGTCCACTAAGAACTAATCTCGCCAACATTTTTTCTGTCTTGCTGACCCCACCTACCACTGCCGTCTCAGACTCTTCCTGCAGATCAATAATCACTTCCCTTTCTCTCCAGAAAGTCCGTTCAAGGCCTCTGCCATCCACAACCTTATTGTAGACTATTGTATTGACATTGTGGCTTTGACTGAAACTTGACCCACCAGTGGCAACACCATTGCCACCTATTGAGGCATCCCCGCATGGCTGTGCTTTCTGTCACTTATCCCTGCCCAAACCATCCTGGCACTCTCTCCTGCAACCACCTCAACCTTATTCCACCCTTCTTACCTCCTCTTCAAAATCCTCATTGTCTACCCCGTCTCCCAAACTCCTTCCTGAGTTTCTCCCCGCGATAGCCATCCTCCTTTTCTCCTACAGCCTCTGTACTGAACGACTCCTCATCCTTGGTGATTTTAAACATGTTTGCTTCCTCAAGTCCCGGGGCGTAGACTTGTGCATATCTGATGCACAACTGGTTTAGCTATTCATCCCCCACTACTCTAGGATAATCTTGGAGAGCAAAGATAACCCTAGACTGCTTTAATACACTACCAACTGTTTCCTTAAACTGAGAGCTCATGGACTTTTGTGTTTGCACTAGGTGACATTGTAAATGGTTCCCTCTCCTCAATTACCCTCTCTCTTTTGTCCACGCCTTTAAATCCTTACATGGCCATGTCCTGTTCCAGCCCTACAGCCCCCCACCCGTACTTTCCATTCCTCCAACTCTAGCCTTTTGTGCATACCTATTGGCAGCCATGCCTTCAGCCGTCTAGGCCCCACGCTCTGGAATTCCGTCCCCTCAGCCTCTCCATCTTCCTGTCCTACTTTGACCTTTTTTTTAAAACCCACTCTGGCCAAACTTTTGGTCACTCCTTCTAATATCTCCTTTATCCATTTTTGTCTGATTCTGCCTCTGTGAAGTCCTTGGGATATTTTTCTATGTTTTTGCCTTGCCATCCCTGTTTTCAGAAACGTCCTCTGTCTTTCTCTTTTGTGCCTTTGGTCCCCCACCCTAACCCTATCCATGTGTCTCTTTTTCCCTTCTCCACTGTTGGCATCCACTTTTTTTTTCTGTAACTAAAGTACTTGAAATGTCTTCCTGCTTGCGAAGAGTGCTCTGTAAATGCAAGTTGTTGATCACTTTTCTCCTAGATGCTGAGAAACCCGGGATATCAAGTCACCAGTCGCTAAGCTATTGGACAAGCCCAGGATATTTTTCTTTTTAAGGGGTTGGTTTGTGTGTTCTGGTTGTTGACGGAATATTAAGAGAACTGGCTGTTCAGTACCTGATGTTAATACAACAACAACTTGCATTTATATAGCGCCTTTAATGTAGTAAAACGTCCCAAGGCACTTCAAGAGCGTTAGCAAACAATTTATATAATATAATTACATATTTATATTATCAAATAATGCAGCTAAAAATAGAGACTAACTTTACCTATGTAGTGTGAGAATGAAACAATTCGAGAACTCTACATTAGTTATTCTGAAAGTTATTAAAGCAAAATCTGCACAATACCTGAGCCTGCATTGCTATTGATGTTGGATGATTGATTCAGGGGCTGGGATGAACAGAGATACAAAGGATAAAGACTGCTCAATGTTCTTCTGTTCTGAGTAATGTAAAACACAATGATTTGCTTTGTGTAGTTCATTATGAAATCTTTTAATAGGTATTTTTGGAAAAGTTGGTGTGACCTGTACAGGAGAACCATTTATGGTAAAATGGGAAAGTGGAAAAGAAATAACAATTGGTTACTTGAGAAACACATAGTGGCTGTTGTAAAACAAAAATGAAAGACACTGCTGTTGAATAGTCTGTTAGTCAATATGTAATTTAGGAAATACCCTAGATTCTGGGCAGACTTGCTCCTGATTCATCAATGAATTCTTCACATTTTGTTCTCCTCATTTGGATTCCAGTGTTGCTGTAGCAGCCAGCCATCTCTAATCTGTTCTTGTGCTGGGATTCACAGGAAGCCAGGCATACAGCTGCACACATTTCTCTGACTTGTGGTAAAAGAATGTTCCTTTTGTTGACCTGCATACTGCTGGATTTAAATTGTATAAAAGAAAGCTAGTATTTTTCTTGGGTTATTAATTTTTGACCTGAAGCATACAAGTGCAGTACAGATGTAGGTGAAGTTCTTAAATGTGGTGAGAGAAGGTACATTAGCACTGAAGTAGCACTAGTCATGCCCTTCTAAAGGTTTTTTAAAAAAGGATACCGATGACTCATTACTATATCCGATTGAAGAGTCTTCGATTTTGCTGTTTAAAATTGTTCCCTCTTTCTATCCCTTCCCTTACGAGTGTCAGCCTTGGCTCAGTTAGTATAACTCTCGCCACTGAGTTAGAGGTGGTTGGTTTCAGAGACTTGAATGCATTCTCTAGGCCAGAGGTTCCCAAACATTCCTTATTGTGTACTCCCTTCCAGATCTACCAGCTGCTCATGTACCCCTACCAGCTTACTGGTTTAATATTTTAACCACTTTAATGCCCAAGCATTGTACAAAATGTATAAATTATAATACACATACAACTTAAACAATGGCTTAATAGTACTATTCTCACCATTAATGTGACAAATGAGGTTGTTTGTTCGAGCATAGGTGCATAATGTTTGGAGTGATAGGTGATGGTTTGAGTCGTAAGTTTATTTCTCCACAAAGCTGCTGATGATACTTCGATTTCATTCCAATGCGTGAAAATCCACTTTCACACAAAAATTATAGCAAACGTTATCAAAACCTTGACAGCCCTGTCTGACAATTTGGCAACCCTGTTCGCATTTGGACCCAAAACTCGGCCAACTGCTTTTGTTGGAACTCAGTCGTGAGTCCTCCGTCAGTTGAGATGTCCAAGAGGTTCTCTTGTTTTATTGACAAGTCTTGCGGCATGGGTACTGCAGAAAAATTTGTGAAAGGGTAGCGGACTCAGCTGTTTAAGTTTCCAATTGAGGGAAAGTACTCATGTAATTGCCTCACCAGTTTAGTGAGATGTTGCTTGATGTCACCTTTAACACTGTCCTGCAACTGTAGTTTATTCGTTGTCAGGAATTCATGCATGGTTGGGAAAATTAGTGTTGTTTTCCTCCACCGTGCAAGCCCAGAATTCCAGCTTTTTTGTCATTGACTCAATTTTGTCCTGATCATTGAAGATGGTTGCACTCAGTCCTTGAAGTCCTAGATGTAGCTCATTCAAGTGAGAGAATATATCTGACAAGTAGCCCAGCCGTGAGAGCCAGGCCGTGTCATGCAGACGGTGAGAGTGGGAATAGGTGGTCTGTAAAGAAAAACTTGACCTCTGAGTGAAGTTCAAAGAAACGTGCCAAGACCTTGCCATGTGACAGCTTCCCATCTCATTACATAGAGCAGAAAATATTCTGCATTCAAGGGTTGAGCTTTTAAAAAGTTTACCATCTTCACAGCATTGTCCAGCACCTCCTTCAAGTTGGTATGCATGCTTTTGGCAGCGAATGCTTCCTTATGTATACTGCAATGCACCCACATCGCATTGGGAGCTACTGATCTGATACGTCACTGCTCCACTATGCCTACCAGTCATCGACTTTGCTCCATCGGTGCAGATGCCAATACATTGTGACCAGATGGTATCATGTTGATTTATGAAGCTGTCAAGCAACCAGAAAATCTCCTTAGCTGTTGTTCTGGTAGGCAGCAACTGTCAAAACAAAATATCCTCCTGTATTGCACCTTTGTAAATGTACTGCACGTACACCAGGTGGTGAGCTAAGCCTGCCACATCTGTGGATTCGTCCAGCTACAGAGCAAAATACTGCTGCTAATGACACGGTTCACTAATTGAGTTAAGACATCATTGGCCATGTCATTAATTCGACGTGACACTGTTGTTTGATAATGGCACTAACTGAATTAAATTTTGGGCCTTCTCTCCAAGCATAGTGCTTACCATGTCTGCAGCCGCAGGTAGTATTAGTTACTCTGCTATGGTGTGAGGTTTTCCTGACTTCGCAGCTCTGACTCACTAAGTATAAGGCCGCGTCCACTTGAAAATTTAGGCGGTTTGTCCTTATGTTCCATGGTTTGTTTCCAAGTGTCTGCATAGAAGAGATGATTTTAGGCAGTTATTCGACAGAACTTCACCACATAACACACACTGTGGCTGAAGGTATTCACTGGCTCCAGTCCAAGAAAATCCCATTTCGATATACTTTTCATCTTATTTACATCTCTTTAATATAGATCCTGTTTTGTGCCTGGTGTCAACGTTTTGCTTCACAGGCTGAGATTCGCATGTTGAGTCAGTATTTGTTGTCTCTCCAGCGATTTCAGCAAGTGCACTGGTGCTGGCAAGATGAATTTCATTAATTCGCTTCTCATCACTGATACTTATTGTGTTCTTCTTAACACTACTTCTCTTTAGCCATCTGTCCATTTTTCAATGTTATGTCCCGGCAGATATAGTGTTAGTGCGACGTATACAACTGAAAAAAACCAACAACTTAGTTCTGAGCTCAGTTAGACTGGACGGTTGCTGGGCAACTGAAACCACGCTGTAGTGTACGATGATTGGAGGTGAGGGCTCTACGCCATCCACTCTGTGTATCTGTGTTCTCATTGGTACATCTTGAAGTAAATTAACTACTTTATATATTTGGCCCAAGTGAGTGAACTTAGATTCTTTAGAGCCAGCAAACTATTTGATTCTGGGAAGGCATAGCAGCTGAACCTGATTCCATTCTAAACTGGCACTTCAGCCAATTGTCATGCCGATCACCGCTAACCCAGTGCAAACCGATGAGTGAACTGGAACCTACCTGGACTGTGTGGCCATTGTTTTCCTTCTTCCATCTTCACTCCCCCCACCCCTCCCCTCCCAACCCAGCTTCAGCCATCATGCTGTGAACTCTGGAATTATCTGCCAAATCTCCTCTGCCTTGCTCCATCTTAAAAGAGAGGGACGATGCAGACATTGTAGTTAAGGAGGAAGAGTGTGAAATATTAGATGAGATAAACCGTGAGAGAGGAAATATTAAGGGGTTCAGCATCTTTGAAAATAGATAAATCGCCAGGCCTGGATGAAATGTATCCCAGGCTGTTAAGAGAAGCAAGGGAGGAAATAGTGGAGGCTCTGACCATCATTTTTCAATCCTCTCTGGCTGCAGGTGTGGAGGACTGCTAATGTTGTACCATTTTTTAAAAAAGGGAGAAAAGAATAGACCGAGTAAATACAGGCCAGTCAGCCTAACCTCGGTGGGCAAATTGTCAGAAAAAATTCTGAGGGACAGTATTAATCGTCATTTAGAAAGGCACAGATTAATCAAGGACAGTCAGCATGGATTTGTTAATGGAAGGTCGTGTCTGACTAACTTGATTGAATTTTTTGAGGGGGGTCGATGAGGGTAGCGTGTTTGATGTAGTCTACTTGGATTTTAACAAGGCCTTTGAAAAGGTCCCACAGGGCAGACTGGTCAGAAAAGTAAAAGCCCATGGGATCCAAGGGGAAGTGGCAAGTTAGATCCAAAACTGTCTCAGTGGCAGGAAGCAAAGGGTAATGGTCGACGGGTGTTTTTGTGACTGGAAGGCTGTTTCCAGTGGATTTCCGCAGGGCTCAGTACAAGGTCCCTTGCTTTTTGTGGTATATATCAGTGATTTAGACTTCAATGTTGGGGACATGATTAAGAAGTTAGCAGACGATACAAAATTTGGCTGTGTGGTTGATAGTGAGGACGAAAGCTTTAGACTGCAGGAAGATATCAATGCACTGGTCAGGTGGGCAGAAAAGTGGCAAATGGAATTCAATCTGGAGAAGTGTGAGGTAATGCATTTGGGGAGGGCTAACCAGGCAAGGGAATACACAATAAATGGTAGGATACTGAGAAGTGTAGAGGAACAGAGGGACCTTGGAGTGCATGTCCACCGATCCCTGAAGGCAGCAGTACAGGTAGATAAGGTGGTTAAGAAGGCATACGGGATATTTTCCTTTATTAGCCGAGCATAGAATACAAGAGCAGGGAGGTTATGCTTGAACTGTATAAAACACTAGTTAAAGCACAGCGTACAGTTCTGGTCACCACATTACAGGAAAGATGTGATTGCACTAGAGAGGGTACAGAGGAGATTTACGAGGATGTTGCCAGGACTGGAGAAATTTAGCTATGAGCAAAGATTGGATAGGCTGGTGTTTTCTTTGGAACAGAGGAGGCTGAGGGGAGACTTGATTGAGGTGTATAAAATTATGAGGGAGCGAGATAGAGTGGATAGGAAGGACATACTTCCCCAGCAGAGAGGTCTATAACCAGGGGGCAGAGAGGTCTATAACCAGGGGGCATAGATTTAAAGTAATTGGTAGAAGGATTAGAGGGGAGTTGAGAACTTTTTTCACCCAGAGGGTGGTGGGGGTCTGGAACGCACTGCCTGAAAGGGTGGTAGAGGCAGAAATGCTCATCACATTTAAAAAGTACTTGGATAAGCACCTGAAGTGCTGTAAGCTACAAGGCTATGGACCAAGAGCTGGAAAGTGGGATTAGGCTGGATAGCTATTTCTCGGCCGGCACAGATACGTTGGGTCACATGGCCTCCTTCTGTGCCGCAAATTTCTGATTCTATCTTTTTCCACCACACCTTGATGCATCCTAAAAACCTCTTTTTAGTCACCTCCCCTAACTTCTACTTAATATCACAAATCTCTCTCTTTCCGCCACTGCCACCCCATCCCATGATGTGCCATGTTTTACTGATAGATACTACAGTAAACTCTTTCTTATCCGGCACCTATGGGACCAGGATGGTGCCGGTTGATGATAAAATGCTGGATAACAGAGAGGTATACCTACCAAGGCAATTTTTAACACAAACAAAAATAAAAAATCAAGAAATGTACTGTATAATTGGGTACTCACCTACAGAATGTTCCGTTAAATGTATGGTCGAATCGGCAAGATTACCGGTTATTGAGGTGTTGTTTTGTATTGAGATATATCTGTTTTGCCGGTTATTAAAGTATTCCGGATGATAAAGTGCCGTTTAAACAAGAATTTACTGTATATAAGTGCAAGATTTTTAAACTTAAAGGATGTAACCTACATGGTAGTGTACTGGTTATGCTACTAGACTAGCAACCCAGAGGTTGAGCTCATTCCACAATGGCAAGTTGTGAAATTGAATTCAACAAATCTGGTATTTTGTGGGCTAGCGCCAGGCAAAAAGAATGAAAGCTGCTGAATTGTTGTAAATACCCAACTTATACCCTGCAGGGAAAGGAACGCCACCCTACCCTGTCTAGTCTACACGTGCCCTCTAGTTGTAAAATTTATAGCAATTAAGGATGCCCATTAATGGGCAATAAATGTGGCCTTGCAAGTGTAAAATAAATGGAGTGATAACTGAACCATCCGCACACAACAGAGGGACCTAAAAGTGAATAAAACTCCACATAAAATTTAATGTCCCTTATTTAAAAAAAATGTTCACTGCTGTTAATGCCTTGAGTGCTTTGTTCATGCGAACTACACAGCAAAAAAGGCAGTCCTGTTGGTGCCAATCGCTTTCCGGCTCTAGATCCGACCTCTTAGTTGCTCACAGGTTGTCTCTGGACCTATCCTGTTTTTCTGGCCAGCCTAGGATTGGGACCTGGCACACCTTTTCTCTGCTTTGATGCGCACTACCATTGGCACTGTAGTGTTTATGAAATAAACTAGGTAAAACTGCAAGGCTGTAAATTAAATTTGTAGTTCACATGACAGCTGCACATTCTCTGATGACCTTGTCTGAATGTTCTCTTCAGTTTCAAGCTTTGTAATCAGTCCGATGTATCAATTCATTGTCTATTGCAGTGAAGTTCTGAAGCATTTCTGATAAGATATTGAGAAGTATAAATCAAAGAAACCCCTAGTCCTGACGGCAGTACAGACTGTATTCTGCCATCAGTCAGCTGCCTCCCTGTGGCCTGCCTAATGCCCTGAGCTGGTTCCTTGCTTTTGAGAATGCAAAATAGTGTCATGGCACAGGTGCACTGCCCCTTTCCATATTTATTTACAAAGGGGTAATGAACTTGACATGCTGGAGTTCAAACTGGGACCATTGCTGACTCACGTGGCAACTTTCACCCAGTGTCTTGAGGTTCTAAACATTACACTCCATCTTAAAGCATTTACCACTTGTAACTCACATTATTCATAATCTGTTATCAGCAGCGTGTGCCATAACCTCTGTTTTGAGCTCATGGCATCAGGGTACTGAGCAAAAGAAGAGATGTATACCGTCTGATTTATCCTCCAATAAGCTTATGTGGAGACTGATACCAGAAGACAGTATAAATGCACGAGTTGTACACAGTGACCATTTTGGCATTGCTGAACTGATTTTAAAGCTAAGAACTTTAAAATGGGGAACTGATTCATGTACAATATCAGAATTGTATTTGGTTGATCATGAATAGTTGCAGTATCAGTTAAGTGCCACTACTCAATACCGTTTTCCAGCTGGTTGAAAAGCTGAACTGTTTAATATGCACTGTAAGTTGTCACTGCTATGTCATTTTGAACTAGTCTATACTATAGACAAATTGTGAACATTTCCACGGTAAGTTGATGCAATAGAAGGTAGTCTATTGATATAGGTTGAAAAAGATCCCTTTCAGCTAAATATGGCTGATAAATTAAGTTTTTTTTTCTTTTGATTTGCAGCTGGCTGATTGCAATCCTGTCCCAATTAAACCCCCTCTTTGGTCCACAATTGAAAAATGAAACAATCTGGTACTTATATCACCAGTGGCCTTGAATTCATCAGCAAATACCTTTCTTTGGAGATCAGGTGAGCATTTTGAGGAGAACATAAATTCATTCTAACAGAACTGTGTGGTTTTAGAAAGTGTAGTTTATTCGGTGTAGGCAGTACTAATATTTTTGAGCTGAGTAATGACCTTGGCATTTGTTTTAAGGACTGGCATTGTGCCCAGTTTTTGTATTTGGATAAAACTGGTGTAAGCTTTTAGGTATTTCAATTGAAAACATTTGAACTCAAATTGAAGACCAAAATGTAAAGTTTCAGACTAATGCTGATCCTTGTATTCACCATCACCTAGTTCAGAATTGGCATAGATTTGCATTTGAATCTATATTTGATCCTATGGAATGTGAAACTGTGCTTTTATGCTATGGGTAGTATAATCAGGCAATAAGGAGTAGGAAAATAAAAATAGATGCAGCTGCTTCAACTTCATTTGCCTTCCTGTATAATGCTTTCCCTTACTACAGCTGGGTATTGCCTTAAAGAATTCACAATTAAGTGAGGGGGGGAACGGACGACTTATTGCTGTGCAAGTGCAATGTGCAAAGCAGGTGGTGTGGGAAGAGAATGTTCATTGCACAGGAGTGGTTGGGCAGGGCAATTGCCAGATCAGACTTCATAGAATCACCCAGCACAGAAGTAGGCCATTCAGACCATCAGATTTGTGCTAGTGTTTCTCTCCATATGTACCACCTAGTCCAGTCCCATTCTTCATTTCCCTATATCCAATAAAATTATTTTTCAAGCAACAATCTAATTCTTGGGGGGGAAAAAGGCCTCAACTTCTCAAGTCTTCCTTCATGGCTGTAATCCTTCATTCTTGGTAGCATCCTAGTGAATGTATGCTGCACCTTTTTCTATTGCTTTTATATCCTTCCTACAATGGGATGCCCAATTGTACACAGTCTCCAGCTATGGCTTTACAATGTCAAAATTGCCTCCTTGCTTTGTGTTCTATGTCTCTAGATATCCAGTCTATGTAACTTTGTTGCTTTTTTTGAGTTGGGGATGTGTGGCAGAGTAAATGTAAATACCAGACCTATGTGTCACATATAGTGCTCCAGACCACTGCATTTAATTTGCATTCAAATTGTTCCCAAAAAGGTAGACATGTTAACAAAAGGCATGATTCAGCTGACCAAACACAAAATTAACGTATTTAACGTGCACTAATTTTTCAACATAGACTTTTTAAATATATGGAGGGCAGTTGCAACAATTGTATAATTCAGAGATTTCATGCTAAGAAAAATGTTGAGGATGTGTTGAACTGTCTCTGCTCTCCGATGGAGGCAGAGCTGCTTATCTAGCTTTTTCTGGACATTTCTTCAAATTGTAAAATTATTAGATATGGAATTTTTCATGTATAACTATAACTATGTAGGATATCTGGTGGGCAGTTGCACAAAATTATAACTCAACAACCCAATAATAATGAAAACATTTTTAATTGAGTTGTGCTTACATAAATTACGTATTTAATGAAGCTATTATGGGGGAAGAGGGGCATATGTTTTAATATTGCCAATTGTCCTCCATTGCTTATCCATTACATTAAAAGCCAAGTGCTGAATTGAATGCTCTTGTGGAACATTGCTTCCCTTCATGTAGCTCTGCATTCTGGAGCTATTTCTGAAGTAGAAATTATTGTTTTGGTTTTTATTTTTCAACACTAGTAGAAAC
Organism: Squalus acanthias; assembly: GCA_030390025.1. Taxonomy (NCBI): domain Eukaryota; kingdom Metazoa; phylum Chordata; class Chondrichthyes; order Squaliformes; family Squalidae; genus Squalus; species Squalus acanthias. Next base: position 149,449,739 of record CM059427.1, read on the forward strand.
TACCAATTTGAGTTGACAAATGGGGAGCAAGCATTTGAAACCTATAGTTATTGGTGCTGCTCCCAAAGCAGTAGCAACAATTATGGTTCTCATTTTGCCAGTCAAGCCATTAAAATAATGAACTACCCAAGAGTTGAAAGTTCAATTATGAAAATATTTGGAGGTGTGTTGCGTGTGGGTGTTTACATTTTATACTATCTGTTTTTATTTTTACAGAGAAAGAAGATATCTTAAAAATCACTGCAAGTGACTCATTTCTTCTGCACCTGAGTAGCTTTCTTAAAAATGGGAACTTTTCCAAACAGCATTCAACAGCAGTGGATCATTTTGAATTCTGCATTCTGATTTATAATGTGTGAATTGGAATAGATGATTCTTGGCATTTAAAGTAATAAGACTAACAAGTGTGAATGTTTAGCAGCAATGTATTGGGAATCTAAATGTGCCTTAAACTCTTTAGCAGTAGAGAATTTTGGACATTTTTTGTTACATTTATACTAATAAGATTTTTAAAAAATTAGCAGAATGTAGTACTGAAGGGAAATAATGTATTATGTGTCAAACAAATGTTTATTTTCTGTGGTCTTATTTTTGTACCAACTTGACCGTATACTGCCATATGAAAATGCAGATCCAGTTAAAACACCGCATTCTGCTTTAATATTTCTTGCCTTGTGTTCTTTACTAAAATCAAAATTCAATTTAAATCTGACCCTGGGTACAAACAATTAAATAAATTTTTGTTGGTTATGGATACACTGTGTACTGCTTTTTCTCTTTATGTCGGGTGTTTATAGATTAGTTTGAGAGTGGCAGGGTGTAACACTTGCATGAATGGTCATTGAGAAAGAAACCTGTTTGGAAAGATTAAGGAGATATAGTAATCTAAAAGTTTATTTGTTGTGATTTTGCAGTTAAGCAATGTGGAAATGACTTCAGAGTAAGCCTTTGGTTCTCATTATGACCCTTTGGTTGAGGCATGCAAAAGGAAACTTAAACATCATGCCATATCTGAACAATTTTAACAAATGGCTTTTCTTCAACATTGGGCTTGCCTTTGGATAGGCTTTAACATTTAAGTACTGTGAAATGAAAATTAACTAGAAATATACTTGGAAAGATGGTCATGTGCTCCTGACTTGAGTTACTAATAACACTCTTGATTAGTGTTGCCACTAAAGTAGATTCTGTGTCTGGATTAAAAATTGGGACATTATTGCAACTATGTTTGTGTTTGCACGAAAAAGTGGTTAACCTGGCTAGAGTGAAGTAGATCATGTAAAAAACAAGACAACATGAAGTGATTTACAAGGTAGTTCTCATTAAAGGGTTAAAATGACATAATAGATCATGATTTGCAGATTATGGTAATCTCTGCCCTTTGAGCTAACTGGATATACTTCCATATATTTTTTGTATTCAATGTTCTGTGCAGCTGGGTGCTTTCAATTCCTTTTAATGTTGGCAGTTGTATTATGGTGGGCCATGCCAGTTGGCGACATCCTCATTGAAGGATTAATGACTGATATAAGTATTGAAAATGTTACGATCAGTTCATTAGCAAAAATAAATGTCTATTATAGACCTTTAAACTAGAACATATTATTAGGCTTGTATGGTACGAAAAACCGTTTCTGTTTGTATAGCACTAGGTTTAATCCATTGTGGAACATTTAATTCAACTAAAATGAGGAAAACCTTTAATTAAAAAGTGAATTGTTAAATGTCTGCTAAACATGGAAAATGTAATGGTACTGCTCCTTGTCTGAAAATTATACACTCCAGAAGTAAACCTTTGGCAAGCAAGTGGCTTGTGTAACTTGACCAGTAGGATGGAGAACTTCAGGTCAACCAATTCACCTCAAAGTAGAGCACATTCCTCAAGATAACTAGCTCTTTATACCTTCAATTGCCAAAAGAATCTGAGCGAGAGAAAAAAATCAAAGTTGTCCTTGAGTCATTTTTTCCCTAAAATCTGTTTTCAAATTAACTTGAAGACCCAATCTAGAATAGACGCGTTGTCTCAAAACAATGTATCTATATTTGAGCTGGTTTGCACGTGTAACACGTATTGCCTATTGGCCTCAAACTGTTGCCTAGAACAAGACATACACTCTGTACAAACTATCGCAAATACTGAATACTTACTCACTTATGCAATCCCCACATGCAAATGGAATATTGTCAGTCCCTTTAAGAAATTAGTGCTGCTAATAAAGCTGCTGCAGATGGAGATGGTAAAGGTGTTAGATTGGAAATTAGTTAAATTTCAGTGGGGAGATAAATATTCAGAATGAAACTATTAGTTAATAGGACTAAAGTAGAAGTCTTAAGGTCTAGATAAGATGCATCTCAGAATACTGAAGAAGAAAATCATGGAAGCACAAACTAATTTTCCAAAAATCTTTGAAATTGGGACAGGATGGTAGCAAATGTTACGACCCTGTTCAAGAAAGGGGAAAAGAATGAGCTAGGAAATTTTGGCCAGGTAATCTTGACTTCAGTTGTGGATAAACTTTGAGTCGATAATGTGCAACACTTAAGGGGTATGAGCTAATCATGTGCATTAATTTATAAAGAGCAGGTTCTGCTTGATTAACAGTTGAATTTTTTTGAGACAATCCATGTATAGATAAAGGGAATACAGTGGGTATTGTGTAGGTTTAAGAAACTTGAAAATGAAAGCACATGAAGGAAATATAGCTGCATTGATAAAGTAAAGTAGGGGTAAATGTTTTTCTGATTAGCAGGATTTGGGTAGTGGTATGCTGCAGGGATCTGCGCTGGGACCTCTTTGGACATGAGCACAAGAGGAATGATATCAAAGTTTGCTAATGAAATTAGAGGGCCCAGGCACAGTGAGGAATGATGAAGGATATGGACAGCTAGATGTCAGAGGCAGAGAAAGGTGAAGCAGCATATATTTTATTTGGAGGGGACGGGGGTGAATAGTGAAAGGAAGTATACCATAAATGGTATTCTTACAGGTGGACAAACAGGTCTAGGGCTGCAATACATAAATCGTTAAAGGTGAGAATGCAGTGAGCAAATGTCATTTTAAAAAGCAAATAGGGATCGGGGTTTATAAATGGAAGCATCAAATCTAAAAGCCGAGAAGTTGTAATCAATTTCTACAGGGCATTGATTGGGCTACTGTTGAAATATTGCATGCAATTTTGGACACCTCATTAAAGGAAGGATATTGGAACCCTGGAAAGAGTAAAGCAAAAAGTCACTGGAATAACACTAGGAACCAGAGATTATAGTTAATGAGGAAAGGCTTTTTTCATGGGAACAGAAAAGGTTAAGGGGAATCTGGCATTTCAAAACAATAAAAAGTTTTGAAAGGGTAAACGGTGAAAGAATGTTTCCACTGTTTGGTGAATTGGTAACAAGAAAATAGATTATGAGATGAATAGATGGGAACAAGTTAACATTTGAGGTAGAGACAATAACATTTAAAGTGGAAGTAGAAATGGAAGACCAAGGATATGGGAATGGATTAGAATAGATGGATCCAATTTTAAAAACTACCTACAGGTGCAATGGCTCCAATGGCAGCCTTTTATGCTGTAATGTCTAGTATTCTGTTCAGCAGTTGGCTATGGGTCCACTTAAAAATGCTGCTAGATTAAGAGTTCTAGTTCATTGAAAGTTCCCATTACTGCTATCTGTGTCATGTTGCTGGAATGAGAGTTGGGGAACACCTTATGATCACCCTTTTGATGAGTTGATTTTCTGGATTTGAATCTGCTTCTGAACAAATGAGTATCATATGTTTGAACCATCAGATTATATCATGTGACCTTGTTTCTTAACAATTAACGGTTGCATTGGTTCCTATTTTAGTATGAAGAGTTACACCCATACTTTGATGGACACAATATCCTGTTCGACGTAATTGAATTAGCCTTAAATCCCATTGGTTAATACTGAAAGCTGCACCTTAATTTCACTTGTAGGAAATCGTAGTAGGGAAGTTTTATCTGCCACCTCATGTTTATTCCTTTGACAGAAAATATCGCTGTGTGCAACAGTTTAGATTTCTACATAGAACCCAGAATTTGTACAATTACCAATCATTTGTTTCCACGGGAAACACCACCATGGATCCACCCGTCACTAAATAACAACTTGCATTTATATAGCACCTTTAATTTTAAAATCTCTTGGTGCTTCACCGAAATGTAATCAGGCAAAAATTGATGTCACTATATAAAGTTTGGCTATCATTTGGAAAAGGGGCAATGTTAATTAGATGTGATGCAACAAAATTATTTTTGTTAATCAAATTAATATGCTTGCCGCCTATCCAGTCACTTTTGCTGAATAGAACTGGGCATATTTTGGCTAGTTACATCAGAATTTAAGTTTATACACAACTATAAATGTGCACATTTTCTTGTTGAATAAATTGGGTAGTCAAGTGCATCTCATGTTACGATCTCTTGGCAAAGTCTGAGCTCACTCTACTTGTGTCAATAAGCAAAAAAGGGAAGTATCAAAGTATGCTGTTCCTCACTGTTTGCTATCTAAAACTTCTGCCCCACCCGACCCCTCAATTCTGTAAAAAAAAAAAAAGTTTTAATTCGTTTATGGGATGTGTGGGCGTCGCTGGCAAGCCCAGCATTTATTGCCCATCTCTAATTGCCCTTGAGAAGGTGGTGGTGAGCTACCTTCTTGAACCGCTGCAGTCCATGTGGTGAAGGTACTCCCACAGTGCTGTTCGGTAGGGAGTTCCAGGGTTTTGACCCAGCAACGATGAAGGATCGACGATATACTTCCAAGTCAGGATGATGTGTGACTTGGAGGTGGTGGTGTTCCCATGCGCCTGCTGCCCTTGTCCTTCTAGGTGGAAGAGGTTGCGGGGTTTGGGAGGTGCTGCCAAAGAAGCCTTGGTGAGTTGCTGAAGTGCATCTTGTAGATGGTACACACTGCAGCCACGGTACGCCGGTGGTGGAGGGAGTGAATGTTTAAAGTGGTGGATGGGGTGCCAATCAAGCGGGCTGCTTTGTCCTGGATGGTGTCGAGCTTCTTGAGTATTGTTGGAGCTGCACTCATCCAGGCAAGTGGAGAGTATTCCATCACACTCCTTATTTGTGCCTTGTAGATGGTAGAAATGCTTTGGGGAGTCAGGAGGTGAGACACTCGCTGCAGAATACCTAGCCTCTGACCTGCTCTTGTTGCTACAGTATTTATCTGGCTGGTCCAGTTAAGCTTCTGGTCAATGGTGACCCCCAGGTTGTTGTTGATGGGGGGTTTGGCGATGGTAATGCCATTGAATGTCATGGGGCGGTGGTTAGACTCTCGCTTGTTGGAGATAGTCATTGCCTGGCATTTGTGTGCCGCGAATGTTACCTGCTACTTATCAACCCAAGCCTGAACGTCGTCCAGGTCTTGTTGCATGCGGGCATGGACTGCTTCATTATCTGAGGAGTTGTGAATGGCACTGAACACTCTGCAGTCATCAGCGAACATCTCCATTTCTGACCTTATGTTGGAGGGAAGGTTATTGATGAAGCAGCTGAAGATGGTTGGGCCTAGGACCCTGCCCTGAGGAACTCCTGCAGTGATGTTCTGGGGCTGTGATGATTGACTTTCAATCACCACAACCATCTTCCTTTGTGCTAGGTATGACTCCAGTCAGTGAAGAGTTTTCCCCCCGATTCCCATTGACTTCAGTTTTATTAGGGCTCCTTCATGCCACACTGTCAAATGCTGCCTTGATGTCAAGGGCAGTCACTCTCGCCTCACCTCTGGAATTCAGCTCCTTTGTCCATGTTTGGACCAAGGCTGTAATGAGGTCGGGAGCAGAGTGGTCTTGGCGGAACCCAAACTGGGCATCAGTGAGCAAGTTACTGGTGAGTAAGGGCCGCTTGATAGCACTGTCGATGACACCTTCCATCACTTTACTGATGATTGAGAGTAGACTGATGGGGCGGTAATTGGCCCGATTGGATTTGTCCTGCTTTTTGTGGACAGGACATACCTGGGCAGTTTTCCACATTGTCGGATAGATGCCAGTGTTGTAGCTGTACTGGTACAGCTTGGCTAGAGGCGCGGCTAGTTCTGGAGCACAAGTCTTCAGCACGATAGCCGGGATGTTGTCGGGGCCCATAGCCTTTGCTGTATCCAGTGCGCTGAGCCATTTCTTGATATCACGTGGAGTGAATCGAATTGGCTGAAGACTGGCTTCTGTGATGATGGGGACCTCAGGAGTAGGCCGATATGGATCATCCACTTGGCACTTCTGGCTGAAGATGGTTGTAAACGCTTCAGCCTTGTCTTTTGCACTCACGTGCTGGGCTCCACCATCATTGAGGATGGGGATATTCACGGAGCCGCCTCTTCTTGTTAGTTGTTTAATGGTCCACTACCGTTCACGACTGGATGTAGCAGGACTGCAGAGCTTTGATCTGATCCGTTGATTGTGGGATCGCTTAGCCCTGTCTATAGCATGCTGCTTCCGCTTTTTAGCATGCATGTAGTCTTGTGTTGCAGCTTCCCCAGGTTGGCACCTCATTTTTAGGTACACCTGGTGCTGCTCCTGGCATGCTCTTCTACGCTCCTTATTGAACCAGGGTTGGTCCCCTGGCTTGATGGTAATGGTAGAGTGAGGGATATGCCGGGTTGGACCTATTTACTGAATTATGTGTGTTATTTTTCTCTGCTTCTTGAGGCTTCCATGCTGTTGCCTTTGGTCAAAGACTGAAAGGTGTGCTTTAAAATAAGGCTTCATGTACAACAGAGTTTGGGGGGAGCGGGTGTGTTAGGAAATCATATGATGAAAATAACAGCACTATAATTTGAATATCTTGGGAGACAGGTGGTTGTTTACTTCATTTCCTTCTCATTGGATTGATGGCAAGTCAGATATTGCATTTCTTTCAAAAATGTTCATGGAATTGATGGAAATAGAGGGCATTAGGTAATATTGCTTATAATATAATTTTGTGCAATAATTACATGTGCTAATCCTTGTATATTGATGTGGAATTTTTGCTTGTGGTTTGGAAATGCACCCTTGTATAATTGCCAGAGACTCTCAGCTGCTGTTGGCTCTTGGTCAAACTACAAAAAGTTGATATTTTATCTTATTTAACATGAGAATAGAGCGTTCTTAAGGTGGTGTCCCATGGAACTGCAAATTCCTGAGCCATCCTTGTGCTATTCCAACTGCCCCTCTTCTCTTCTCCCCCCCCCCCTTCGTGGATCTGTTGTTCGAAGGCTGAGCATGGACTCTGTGTGTTGATGAGAAGCGAAGTATAACTGACAAACTCCAGCTTTCATTTCCTCCTATGTCAAAACAACTGTTGTCATCAACTGGTTCACTGCATTTTGTTATGATGCTGTGCAGCATAATAGTCATGAAGCATAATTGTTTCTCGTGGTTGGAGGTCCCAAAATATCTGCAATACAGTTTCCTTGAATAATGTCTACACCATAAAGCATTGTGAAGGAACACATGCAGTTTGACAGAGCTACAACTCCAGGTAGACCTTTCTCGATGAAAAGTTAACATTAAGGCACCCAAGGTATATGGACTATGAAGATTTGTGTTTGTATGTGGCAACTTATTATTTGAATGAAGATTTCACTCCATATCATTTTCACCTTGCAGGCTGCTCCTATAGTTTCTTGATGGTCTGATATTTAAACAAGTACCTGTGACTTATGAATCTCAAAGAACATTTTCACAAGCTTATGTAGCCTACAAAGGGAATTGAACAATGGCATGCACAATTTTCATAACAGTCTTTGGTTTCTGTATTATGGAATTGCAAGATATTGGTTCATACCTTTTGATTTAGCCCTTCAAGAATGCTGATCACAGATCAGTAACTATTCATTTGCAGTCAGCGGCAGCACCTTGTTCATACTGTTCAAAGAGTGGTAAGAATGTGGAACGCACTACCACAAGGAGTAATTGAGGCGAATAGCATAGATGCGTTTAAGGGGAAGCTAGAGAGGTGCATGAGGGAGAAAGGAATAAAAGGATCTGCTGATAGGGTTCGATGAAGAGGGGTGGGAGGAGGCTTGTGTGGAGCATAAACGCCAGCATAGACGAGTTATGCCAAATGGCCTGTTTCTGTGCTGTCGACTCTGACCTAATTTTCCTGCCAGAAGAGAAATTTGTGCATGCATGTTTACACAGACCTGTGCTCTTGATCAGTAAATGTTAAATGCATCAAGAGCATAGCTAGGAGGGGGTCATGGCAAAGCAATGCAAAAGTGGAAATAAAACTAAGGAATATAAGGAATTCCACAGTTTTGAAGACCTGGGGAAGAATGAGTTAGTGAGAGACTGTCCAAAGTAGGGAGGAGGAAGAACATGCAGGATGCCATATTTGCAACTTAGAAGTGAGAAAAGTTCAGAGGAACACTGACCATAGTACTGATTAAATAGAGAAAAGTAGGAAATATTGTGCTGAGGAGAGAGTGGTTATCAAATCACACAATTTTTCCTGTGTTCTGCTCAGAAGTGCAAGGGAGAAGAATCTACCCAGATGTATTCATATTGGACAGATTTGAGGTTTATACAGTGTTAGTTTTTGAGGGGGAGAAGTGTTTTGAATGAAAGGAAAATGAGCTTATTTCCGTCAGCTTTAACAATGGAGGAAATATGGAAGTTCCTTTTGAGGTCCGAGGAGATAGTGAGGCAAATACTATTGATTGATATGGTCAGAAGTTGCTACCATCAAAGGCAACAAATGGTACCATTTGTTTACTTGAAAGAGAGATGAAAACTGAGATTTGGGTTTTTATTGCCCCATTTAAGGGCATGGAGGAAATAAATATATAGTAGTGTTGTCCAGTAGAAATTGCTGAATAGCTACGGCGGCACCGTTTTACACATATGCACTAATTTTAGTAGAAAACACCTTGCATGTAATGCAGGTGAATGTACTTCACGTATATTTACTTAATAAACATCTACCATCCATTTAGTCTGAAACTTTGCAGTCTTTCTCTTTGTCAAAATTTGGAATTCTGACATGAATTAGTGTCGCTTCTAGGTTTTTGTCCAGCAGTTGCGAGCGTACTTTGACCTTCTTAAGTGATTGCGAAGAATGTTGACTCGCACAAGGTGTGCCAGACCCCCCCCCCCCCCCCCCCTTTTCATCCAGAATGCGGTTGGATGTTACTTGCCCTTTGCCGTGACGTGCCCTGTTGGAGCTGCTCGTTATTGGTTGGGCTTGCTTTCCTCTGCTAGCCAGGGGCAGTCATGTTCTATGATACTGAAGTCTGGTATTTTCACCCATATTACATCATTTCAGCAGATAACCAACCAGCAGTAAACAAGGAAGTAAATCAGATACATCAATCAAAAAACATTTGCATGCTCTGCTTTTGTCTTACCATTTTACCAGCGCACACAGATTAAAGTACACTTGCATATGCTGTGCGAATGAGTATTGAGATCACATGCCCAATAACAGTGTCTTACTCTTTTTTTATTTACGAATCAACAATGCAATTATCCGCATATGGATTCCCAATTAGCAATATGTGGCTAATGTACTGGATAACAGATACAGTGATTCAGCTGTTGGTTGCATTGCAAGAGAACTGCAAGCTGAATATTAAGGCTGTGTGATCTCAATGAAGCAGATGAACGGAGAGTGGAATCAACAAAAGAATGAAGGTTATAGATGGGAAGGAATAGAGTGAAAGCTCTGAGGGAAAAAAAAGTCAAGGGATAGGTCATCAACATCAACACAGATCGCTATCAATGTAGCTTTGTTGGGATGTTCTACCGTGATAAAATGTTTAGAAATGATAAACCCTGCCAAAGGCTTTAGAGATGACAATTAACAAAGTATTCAAAAACAGTTCCAGTGATGTATAACATGGGTAATAAGATTACTGAATAGGTTAGACTAGAGCTTTTAAAGTGATGGGTAATTTGAGAGTTAACAACTTTCATAACTCTCCAAATGACCACGCTGGTGCCTTTAAATAATTTTGAGCTCAGGAGGGATTGTCTTTCTAAGGGATTGGCTGAACACAAGCAAATTTCCAAGGAGAAAGAAAAATGGATTGGGATAAAGAGAGATTAAAGGGGCAGGGAAAGTTTAGGTGTGCATCTCTTAATGATAGGAGAGAAGCGTCCGGATCAGAGAATGGGATCTCAATAGACTTGGAAACGATAAAATTTGATGTGGGTCATGATGGTTGAACACAGTTGGAGGTATGTTCTTTTCCAAGATCATTAAGGTTAGAGTTGAAGGAGAAAAGTTGGCTTTTTAGGAGAGCTAGCAACTGCACAAGAAGAGGAATGAAAAGGGATTCACTAAGTTAGAAGAGTCAGCTTTGACAAGAGACTAGAAGTGACTGTTGAAGGGGCATGAAGATGGCAATTAAATGTCTTGCACTTGTGCATACTTCCTGTGTGTAACACTTAATTTTGTAGCAACACACATCTTACACCACACTTTTGCCATCACAATTTTTCTGTCACACTGTTGATTGGCTCAAAGTAAAACGGCAGTAAATCAGAACTGAAGAGGTAAGGCATGTACAAACCAACAGTGAGGAAACTGGCTAGGAAACTATCAATGAAAAACTACTAAGAATTTAGGAAAACAACCAATCCCGAATGACCAAACAGGAGATCTTACCAATAAAAGAAAAAATGGGAACCAATCACACCACTTACTTTTCTCTCTAACCCTGTGTACTCTTTTGATTGGTGCACTAAAATAAATTAACTGTAACTAATAAAACTTTAAAAGAACCTTAACAACTTAAATTAAAATTGTGTTGGCCGGGGTGATGATGCACTCCAGTCCCCGCAGCGCCCACCGATTGCGGAAGGCTTCGAGCGTGCCGGCGGACACCGCATGCTCCATCTCCAGGGCTGTAACCCTGTGTAATGCAAACCACTGACATGGTGCTTTGCCTTCCTAATAAGTGTGTGTGTCACTTGAAGGAAACTTGTTGCTTACATGCATTGCTAGCCTGGTGCTGCCAGTTATAGAATCTTGTCAGCTGCTGGCTCAAGCCTGCACATAGGGTTTCCTTCCCTTCAATTCCGCTTGTTACTGCTCATGGTTCAAGATATCTTTTGAGCCTTTCTAAAGGGTTTTCGAATTTCTGCCCCACCACACTTGCCTTTAATTATCCCTATCTTTTAAAGTTGCACTTCCTCTACTAGTGTGTTCCTTATTTGTAGCCTAATCTACACCTGGGTCTGTCTAATGATGCAAATGAGTTGACCCAGGAAATTTGAGTGTTATTATTAGCATTACAGCAGTTTTACCACCATTTCTTAACCTTTTAGACATGGCTTGCACCAGATGAGGAGAATTGACCCCTTGGTGCCAACAGTTTGCTGCCACACTCTGTTGATTGCCATAAAGTAAACCAGCAGCAAATCAACTGAAGAGATTGGAATTGTTCAAATCAAAAACAAGGTAGGTGGCTATAAACCTGCCAATGAGAAACTTCTAAAGATGTATAAAAAGAACCAATCAGGAGAACTTGTCAATAAAAGAAAGAAGGCAAACCAATTTAGTCATCAAAACATTTTTTTGAAAAAAAATCTTCTGCCATTTTTTCCTCAGTAACTGAAATTTCTCATGGCCAAAATAAGATCTGTAATATAAAAAGACATCAAAAAATTATATTTCACCGCATGATTTAACAACAGTTGTCTTTTTGTCTTTGATTACTTTCATTAACATTTTTACTTGAAGGTTTTAGCCTCTTCCAAAGACTTGGGCTTAGACTTCATACATTTGCCCAGAACTTTTGTTAGCTGAAGGCAGATCTAGAGCCTAAGTTTGAGCACATGGAGAGTGTACAATTTCTCACGATGTATCAATAGTATTTACCCAGTCCAACTATGACACTATTTCTCTTCAGTTTCTAGCAGAATCTATGATTGCTTATCACAATTATTTAAAGAAAATTGAATGGATAAAAGTCAAAAGTTTTATGCAGTTAAAGTATACATTGAGTTTTTTAAAAAAAAAACATTGTCTATATATGAGAGCAAGAGAAAACAACAGGCCACTTTAAATATGACAGTACACACCTTTGCAGCATTTGTATTTTCCTAAATTCCAAATGATCCGGTGGAAAAGATAAATGGCACTTTTGTGTGTGTTTTTGAAAATGATTTGAATATGCACTGGATGATGAATTTGACTTGATTTTCAACTACTTTTTTAAAAATCAAAGCAATTACTTCATTTGTTTTACTTTGGAAAGGATATCAAGCTGAGAGAGAGAATTGTAATGTTTACATTTACTATTTGAAAATCATTGCTTATATAATATTTGTTTATACAGCTGTTGTGGGTGAGTGAAAATACTAATTAATTGCCGTTGAATTAAAAATACTGGAAGCTGTGTAAGATTATGTTCTTTTGTATATTAACTTGATAGCATTAAACTATTATGCAAAAAATACATTGACACTCTTATCTCAAGTAAATAATGTTTTCTAAGGTAAACATTACATGTAATAAAACAGATTTGTCTTACTCGGCCTCTAGAAAATCAATGACCCAGATCATACATTGTATGTTATGACATAACATTTCTATTATTCCTTGACTCACTGTGAGGAACACTACAGAAGATCTGCTAGTACATCTAAAACAAATATTGTTTTTATTCTTTAAATTGCATGAATAACCATAACATTAGGCTAGGATTGTTTTCTTTGGAACAGAGAAGGCTGAAGAGAGACTTAATTGAGGTGTATAAAATTATGAAGGGCCTAGATAGAGTGGCAGCGAGACCAATAACCAGGGGGCATAGATTTAAAGTAATTGGTAGAAGGATTAGAGGGGAGTTGAGGAGAACTTTTTTCACCCAGAGGATGGTGGGGGTCTGGAGCTCACTGCCTGAAAAGGTGGTAGAGGCAGAAACCCTCATCACATTTAAAAAGTACTTGGATATGCACTTGAAGTGCTGTAAGCTACAAGGCTCTGGACCAAGAGCAGGAAAGTGGGATTCGGCTTGATGGTTCTTATTCCGCCGGCACAGACACGATGGGCTGAATGCCCTCCTTCTGTGCCGTAAATTTCTATGATTCTATTTGTACTTGTATGGCAATTATGTAACAGGAATATTGTTTTCATAGCTGTCAAGAACTGTAAATGTGAGATTTATGATCGAGTGACAGATTGCTCCATTTAAACATGGAGCTGTGAAGACTGAGATACATAAAAGCATTATACATTTTTAATCCAAAATGATTGACTCACTCCAAATATGTTTAATGTGTGTAGCATTTAAAGCTACATAAATTTAATCAGGAAAAAAAGTGTTTTTGTATAGGTCATACGTTCTAATTAAGTTTTTAAATGCATCAAACATGTTACTCTCACGCCCAGCAACCTAGTCACAAGGGAGACAAGGATTGAACATTCTAGTTTCTGCTGCTGGAGCACTTGAGCTGGGTGAGTGGGGGAGGGGAAGAAATGTCCAAAGACGTCTGATTGGCTACTGCGCAGGCGGCACTGCCATTGGTTGCTTTGCCACCCCCTCCCCCTCCCCCACTCCGTCAACGCAGTCACGCGCTTTCCAGGAACCCGTCAGGAAGATATCAACAAAACAAACGCGCGCCTCGTTGTCCCCTCACAGGCTCCGGCCACATTTCGCCTGACAACACGCCCTAGACCTTTGGAGGTAGGTGCGGTAACCTCTGCGCGTGTGTTAGTGTCATTGGATGTGGTGTTTGTTGAAGCAGCGGCGGTGGCAGGTAATTCGGGGCCTTTAAAAAAAAATTGTTCTTCCTTCACGGGGCTGAAAGTAGCCTGCGAGATGGAGGAGAGAGGAAAAAAAATCCCTCGAGCCGCCGTGAGGTCATATGATTGACATCCGAGCAGCCAATCTGAAACAGCTCCCAGCATGAGTCCTCCGTCAACAGAAGCAGCTGAGCCAATGGGCGCGGCCGATAGGTGGGATCGGCAGTGCTCTGAAGTTGCTGGGTTCCCGCCCACGGCGGGTTTGTTTGTGTTGGTCGCCATGTTAGAAACAGGGCTTAAAAAAATAATGTGAGGCCAGGCCCGTCGCTGGAAGTCAGCGGATTTTCGCTGGCAGCTGCTCTTGATCAGACTCTGGAGTTAGTAAAAGCGAAGGAGCGAGACGTCGTGGCTGTTTTCGTGGTGTCGGCTGGACCAGCGAACCCGCCCACCAACCTTTATGTAAACACATGGCAGCATTTTGTTTGTCTCTGCAGCTGATGTTTAAAGGGGTTAACAGTAGGGGAATCACGCTTATTCTGTGTTTTTATAGTGTAGCCAAGTAAAACGGCGACTCTACTGTTCTCCTCATTTTCTATCTTGGGTAAATACCTCATTTATATTTACACGTGGTGTGTGTTTACAAGGAAGTTGGTAAGGCATAAGATGAAGGTAGCCTGGTAATTGGATGTAGTGTACTTGACGGTAGTTATTAATATTGTCAGTCTGCTAACCGTATTGTTTGTGAACAGACACTTATTGAGATTAATCATAATCCCCGTAAAGAAAGCAATGAAAACGTTTTCTGAAAGCTTTTATTTGGACCACGCCCCTTTTCTGGAACACCGACTGTGCGTGTTATTTACTGCAGTCGACATCCTGTCTTCTGCAGAAATGTTTAAAACATACACTTAGAAATTGATATGCTGTGGTTATTTTTTAGTCCATTTGAAGAAATTTACAGCGGAAATAAAAATGTTCTGAAATAAACTTTCAAAGTGCTGTTTAAAATATTTTATTCTTAGGCACTCTGGGAAGGGGAGGGGGAAACATTTGATAAACCTTTTAATGCTTGGAAACATGTAAATTGATAAGTTGTGCTAATGTATCATAATGCCACATTAGTGTGTCATTGATGAGTAAAATGATGAACTGACATGTTTCATTAAGAGGATGCTGCGCCTCAACTTTCTTCTATGACCATTCTTAATATCTGAGCCGAGATCTTAACTGTTTGAAGTAGGATGGTATCGCAGCTCAGCTGATAGTATTTCTCAACCAACGTCTATTTCTCAACCATGTTCACTGGATTGGAATTGTCCGTGAACATGTGTAGCTTAATTTCTGCTCCCCACATCCAAAGCTTGGGTTGCTGAGGCCAGATCTAGCACTCAAACTGCTGTCCTGGCTGAGATTTGCTAATTCAGCAAAAAACTGAAAATCGAATCTTGGACCTTATGGCTTGTGATGCTTAGTACTGTACCGCACTAGGCGGTACTTTTATCCACTAGTACATTGGGGGACTATAATGCAAGAATTAAATTTGGCAAATCTCACTCAGGTCAAAATTCAGATTTAAAAATTAATCTTTATTTCTGACTTACTTTACCAGAGTACTAGAAAATATTTACCATAGCTAGAGAATAGGGTTAAATATTGTAAACATCTTGTCATCTTTTATGAGATCGCAACCAATTTAACACTGCTCTTTCCTGACCTATAGATGCTGACTGTAACCAACAGCATTGTGTTTATTTGTAACATTGTAATATTTTTATGCTGTTCAATATATTTGCCTGAAATAAATCTGTAGATCAAAATCCCATGCCAGAATCCTGCCCCTGGAGTTAATGGTGTGAATTTCAGTAGCACTCAGTGTGCACAAAGTTTAAAAGATTAATCTGTTACGATGGTGCTGAAAATTGCAATTTTTATTTAACCTTAATCTTTGTTTGATTCAAGAGCACCCATTAGATAATTAGAGGAGTTTGTCATCCCCTTTAAAAAGTTACAAATCTAGTATTTTCTGTCACTGAACTTACACCAGATCGAAAGGTCCCAGGTTAAAATCGTTGTCGAGTTAGCTGATCCTGGTTGGGGTAGCAGTGCCTCCGCGCCTCCTAACTAGAGTGGGGAAAAATGATTTAGTGCTCATGACTGCTAATACATGTGACATCACCAGGTGGGCATTGGTGAAGATAGGATTGAGCTCACGTCTGATGCTCCTCCCACAACCCCATGCAGGAAAGTTTGTTGACACTCGGGTCTGGATTTCTCTCCACCCATCTGAGGAGGGTCGGGGAGGGTCTCTACCCCAGCTGCCCTCTTCTTGGGTCAGGGGCTCATTATAGAAACATGGCGGGCTCCTGGTGCAATTCTTGCCATAAGAGGGAGCTCATCACATTTTCTGTCCCTGTAGCAGGACCGCCACTGCTGCACCAGAAGAGGAGGCCATTTAAAGAGAAGAACTTTGAACAGAATGTTGATTTTTTTTTTTAGGCCGTAGATATGGTTCAGGACTAAAAGTGGTAATTTTATCAGGCCTGAGAGGAGGGGTGGGGAGAGGTGCCCACTACTGCTGCTTCTTCCTCTACAAGGTACTTCAGCTGACCTTTTGCCATTGTCTCGGGGACTACCATCACCTTCTCATTGCGATCCCTGGGGTCAGCGGGATCAGAGGCAGCAAGCAAGGAAATTGCACTGGTTCTACAGCCCTGTCCCCACCGTCATTTATGTGTGGCAGAGTGGTGAAGGGGCAGCCTTTTCAGCAGGGGGAGGGACGTAGGGAATAGGGTAGGAATGCACCAAGAGGCCTCATCACTGCTTTTCTTTTCCCGCACCGGTGATCCCACCGCTATACTAAATTTGGAACAGTATAGTGGAGGAAAATCTAGGCCGCACTGTCTAGACTCATGCATGATTCTAAATGATCAGTTTGCAAAGGCTTTGATGTGCAGCTACTTCCTGTACAATTTGGCTGTATGAATCAAGAGACAAGGGGAAAAAATGTGTGTAAGGGGAGGGGGAAAATCACAAATACTGAAATAAGAAATGCAATATAATAAATGAGGATCATCATATTTGGGTCTACCATGAGCCTTATTTTGAAGGGAGACATAATACTGCTTTAAGTTGCAATTATAAATTGTTAGGTTTGACATTAACATGAAGATCACTATAGGTAGGTAATTTCTGCTTTAAACATTTAAATATAAAACTAAAAATATATAATTCTGATAATATACTTTGTTTCAAGATTTCACTGTTTTAAACATACTCAAAGAGTTATTCCCCACTGGTGCGGTTCTATCAGTATGTGATCCTGAAAACATCTCTTTTTTTAAAAAAAAAGGTAAAATTAGTGCCTAGTTTCACTTCCTGGTATTTAACTAGTCAAAGTAGTTATACATTCCTGTGTATGGCACTTGTCTTGTTTGTAAGTCAGTAAAATAAAGCAGTAGGATTTTCAGCTACTACACAACAGATTTGTCCCAAGTATAAAGTTGTATTTTTTTTAATGTTGGAAACTCTACATAGGTTTGCATAAAAGGATAATGCTACATTTTGTTGTATGATTTATTGTAGTGACGTAAATTGAATTTGTTGACATAGGTACTTGTATCACAACATATGCATGTGCAGAACAGTGGCTCTGGTTCCGGGGTAGTTGGGTGGAAGAGGAGATTTTGGAGCAGAAACATAAGAAAAGTCAAAGGAGAGAAAAGGCCATTCAGACCACTAAAGGTCAACGCTCTAGTATTCAAAATTTTCTATTATAGTATCCAGTGTACTTTAAAATTTCCTTAGTATTTCTCCCTCTACTACCCCAACTGGTACATTGTTTAGATTTATCACTTAGAATAGTCTTTTCGTAAAATATTTTTCACTAATTTAGTTTTGTTTGGTCTTTCTTTCCTGACTTATTTGAAGTATAATTTAGGGTTTATGCTTTCTGTACAATTTTTAATATTTTCTGTACTTCAATAAGGTTTACCTTCACCACCCCCTCCTCCCACCCCCGCAGCATCCTTCTTTCTACACTGCTCCTTAAGCTTCCCTAATCTTTCTGCATAGCTCATTCCCTTTACACTCAGGATCAGCCTTGTTGATATTCAGTTCCAAATACAAATTCAGTTCCATTCATTTCATTTCATACTTGTGACCAGTGTGCAGTACTTTAGATTTATCAGCAAAGTGTGGGGGCATTCTTAATTTATTATGAAGTTGGGTTGGATTGAAGTTACTTGTGTTTCTGACTTCTAATTAAATTTGCTGTTAGTTGGGAACAAATGTGCTTATCCTGACAATGACAATAGGATATACAAAATGTTATAAAGTATGTTGATTAAAAACCTATGAGGTACACAAATAAGCTGTAGAGTAACGCATTCTTAATAATTGACGATAGAGAATTGTGCTGTCTCTGGAATTAGAATTTTGAGAGTATCTACTCAGCCCTATTGCTAATTAATTAAACCTCTTAGTTTCACAGCATGGGGAAGAAAGAAAATGGAATAATGTGCCTGTAAAAGGGGAGTTCTTGAGTTTAATTGGTTGTAGGTGAGAGACTGGCAAAAGCGGTAGAAATTAGAAAATCCATCTGATGCCAAATATTATAATAAGCTAAATACTGCAGATGCTGGAAATATGAAATAAAAGCAGCAAATGCTGGACACACGAAGGATCATAGAACTGAAACGTTAACCCTATTTCATTCACTCCATAGATGCTGCCTGACCCGCTGAGTGTTTTCAGCATTTTCTGTTGATATCAAATCTGATCGAAATTGATACAGTAAATGAAATTTGATGTGAAACACTTCTGCCCATATTTTTAAGGATGACTGAGCTGTATTTCTGAACTATTCTAGCTTCATGTTCTGCTGATAATAGTGACATACAAATGAATTACATTCTAGAATGGGACGCAGAAGAAAACCAAAGTAGTATAAACCTTTCTTAGTTTTAACACGTTATGTAGTATAGTTGTCACAAGAATTTGATATCCGTTCATCCAACAGCTTGAAATAAGTGAGGCTCAATAGCTTGACTGTTAATATTAAGACTGAAATCAGCACGAATTGGTTGGTATTAATTCAGTTAATCAGTTGTCATAAGTAGACTGACCATAGTTGCCACAATAATTTGCCATTGTGTTCTCCCACAGCTGACTTCCTAATTGCTTATGTATATATTTAGGGTTTCTATTTTCACCCTTTTTCACAGTTTGTGTTTATATTTGTTCGGACCAACTTGAGTTTTTTTTTATTGATAGGAAAATTATTACTTTCACAGATTTAAAAATTGCTGATCCTAATACTGAATCAGAAATTGGTATGAATAAAGAGTTGGAAGTGACATTGAGTTGTAGACTTCATGGCTGTCTAAAATTTTGAAAAGATATTCTGAGGCTGTTGGCTACGTGCTTCATTCATATGTTAGGTGCCAAGAGCTGCAGAACTTATTTAGTGAATAATCAAACATAGGAGCCCGATCCGAGGTGGCCAAGATGCGGTCTTGAGCTGCAACGCCAGTTTAGCCTACCTTTAGTGCAAGGCGCCATCTTTGTAAAGGATTTGAAGTGCGCTAGGAATGGCAGCCCCGAGGATCGTTAAAGTTCTGATTGACAATTAAATTGGCTGCTAGCACTTATTAAAGAGGCTGCATACCATTTTGCTGGCTAGCGCTGCAAATAGCGACCTCTCCTAACAGTGACCAGCTGAACAGGAGCAAAGAAGTCGTTGCTGAGCATTTCCAGTGCTATTTTAACTGTTCACTTGCTGCTGGAGATCAACTGACTACACTGCATTTGAAAAGGATCTTTGAGACAAGTCCGGAGACTTTCTGGGACACTTTGTGAAGATTTCACCAACACTCTTATTAACATTTTTCCTGTCAATTCTTTGAGGACTCTGAGAGTGAGTGCTGTGCTGTTCTACCTTATTGGAGACCTTTTATAGGAGTCACCAGGAGAAAGGGAGTGCTTGATCATGGGGATGTTGCTAGGGGTCTCCCTTGGTCTGGAGGAGGAATGGGAGGAGGAGATTAGGCCATGAGGAGGCTGCGCTTTACCGAGGAGGCTGCGCTTTACCAAGGAGGTCATCACAGAGATCTGTGGCCTCATGGAACAAAGACTCAGACCTCGCAGCACAGCCAGGACTGCATTGCCTGTGGCAGTCAAGGTCACCGAGGCAATTAATTTTTATGCTACTGGAACCTTCCAGGCTGCCAGGTGATATCAGTCACATTAAAATCCTCTGTGCACTTCTGCATAAGGGAGATTGCTGAGGCTCTATATGCTCTGAGAAATGACTACATCATTCCCTATTGCCAGAGAAGACCAAAGACAGAGAACTCTAGGATTTTATAGGATTACGGGATTCCTCATGGTCCAGGGAGCCATTGACTGCACACATGTGGCCATGTGAGCCCCTCATTTAAACTCGAGGTGTTCAGAAATAGGAAGGGATTCCATTGCCTCAGTGTGCAGCTCACGTGCGACCCCCGGCAGCGCATCATGCAGGTGACTGTCTGCTATCCAGGGAGCTGCCGCGATGCTTTTATAATGAGATAGTAATCCGCCCCACAGATCTTTGAGCCCCAACACAATGTGCACGGCTGGCTACTACGAGACAAGGGTCTGATGCCACGGCTTGTGACTCCCCGTGAAAGC
This sequence comes from Squalus acanthias, assembly GCA_030390025.1. NCBI lineage: Eukaryota > Metazoa > Chordata > Chondrichthyes > Squaliformes > Squalidae > Squalus > Squalus acanthias. Next base: position 149,470,111 of record CM059427.1, read on the forward strand.
CCCAGACACCAGCTGAGCACTCGTACAATGAGAGCCACTCTACCACCAGGAATATCACTGAGCATACCATTGGGGTCCTCGAGCAGAGGTTTAAATGCCTTGAGGTGCCCTGCAGTACTCGGCCGAGTAAGTCTCCAGCTTTGTGTTGACTTACTGCATGCTCCACAATCTGGCGGTCATGAAAGACCAGCCGTTACCACCAGCGATTGTGCCAGAGAGTCAAGTTCAGGAGCCGCAAGAGGAGGTTGAGGAGGAAGACGAGGGGAACCAGGGGAATCACCAGAGGGTTCCTGGTAGACGGCCCGCACCTGGGAGGGATGGTCGTCGCCATCTAATTGGAGACCACATTTGAGAGATGTCCTCCACCATCAGACTTGGGAGCACTGTTGCCACATGCCTTACCTTCCACAACTGAGGATCCATCAGGAAGTCCACCATCTGCATTCAATCCTTTCAACCCCTTCCCCATGAAGATCACAAAAAAGACCATTAATTCCACCACTACTCAATTACCATCATCACTCTTTATCTACAGCAAAAACAAATCATGAACACATGACACAACCAACAGCGCTTACAAATATTAAACTATTCACCCTGGTGCTTACCCTTAGTGGCTATCCTATAAGTGCTCTTGCTTATTCTGATGCTTCTATGATGTGCAATCTGAGTGGCAGCAGTTTGCGAGGTGGATGGCTGCTGAGATTCCAAAGAGAGCAGTTCAGATGTCCTCCTGAGATGCCCTCGAGAGGCTGTAGGCTGTGATGTCCCTGCCTCGGACTGCTCCATCTCAGCATAGGCTTCAGTAGTCTGGGCTGACAGGCAACTGCAACTGGAATGGCAAGGCAGGGAGCAGGAATGCTGCCATCCGGAGAGAAGCCAGTAGGTTCCTGCTCCATAATTCCCACTCCACCACCTTGGGGCATCTGTTCAGCCAGCCCAGTGATCTGCTGGAAGACAGATCTCTGGGCATCAGAGACACTCTGCAATCCCCTTTCAACCAAGGATTTTCAGCATTTTGTCGTTCCATGCAAGCTGTTTGGTGTTTCATGGAAGCTCCAATGATTGCAGTGGAAGCTGCGACCTCAGTCATCAGACATTACATGATGTCTGGCTCCACAGGTCGCTGGATGGAATTGGCCAGCCTCTCCACGCAGGAGAGGATGGGTTTCAGGCTCTGCGTCAAGCCATGGGCAAAATTGGAGGCGGACTCCTCCATCCCCTTGGCCACGACCTGTAAGCTTTCAGGCAGGCTGTCCATTGCACCAAGCATTTGGTTTGTCAAAACCATCATCCTTCTTCTGAAGCTTGGCCCTGCAGGGTCCTCATCTGACTCCTCTACAGCAGAACAAGTATGCGACCTGGCCCGCCCCCCACCCCCCCGGCAAGGTGGCACCTGTGGTGTCCCTTCCACCTGGCGTGGCTGCTGCCCACTAGTGCCCGGTGTGTGCAACTGTGAGGATGCCTCTTCTGCTGGCTGATATCCTCCCACACCCAGTGCATTAGTTGCCTCTGTGGCCTCCTTTTCTCCACCCCCCACCTGCCCAGTGGGTACAGGACATCCCTCCTCTGGACCTCCAGTGCCGCGTCTGACAACTTGTGTGCCCTCTCCCTCAGTCCCTGAGCCATCCTGAAACGTTCCGTTGTGTGTCAGCCAGCACACTCCACACCTTCAGTGGAAGTGGGTGCGTGGAGGCTACATATACCACTGCAGGAAAATTGTTTCTAATCGGCGCTTTAGTGCTGAATCTGCAGGTGTCTGTTTTAGCACCTCCAGGCATGTTTAAATCATGGTAGTCATCAATTAACTCCAAAATTGCGGGCTAAAACCAGACTTTCAAACAGGCAGGTCTTATTAGCACAGCACCCACTTAGCACCTGTTTTCACCCTTTCCCCAAAATAACCCCCATTGAATTTTATTTGAAAGGACTTTTGTTTGTGGTCGGCAGATATATTGCAGTATTTTCTCTTTGTTATAATACCTCTTGCATCTAGCTCATGCCTGTTACATTTCAGACTAAAGAACTTTTATATCGTATTCATTATAGTACCTTATCACATCTCTTGAATGTTGTAAAGCGCTTTGCATATTTTTTTGAAGTGCTGTCATTGTTGTTTAGGCAAAATATATCTATCTGTCCATATATTAAAAGTCTTGCTTATGGGGGCACTTCCTGTCTACAACCCTTATTCCTGTATCACGATTATGAGTAATGCTTTTTATGTCAATGTGTACTGTGGCAATTGTCTTATGTAAATATTTATGATGGGAATTCTTATGTAAAGTGTTTCCTATGCCGATGTAGTTGCAGGCCTTCTGCCAATAGATGGCGCTGTGGTGCTTCCTGTTCCCATCGCTTAGCCTGCACTGGCTTACTCTTTATGGCAACCTCGACTTCTCTCCTTTGCAATTTGCCTATAAGTTTCTCAATTTTGGTTTAAAATAATTTTAATATTTCTGTAAATTATATTTGTTAATGTTTGTGCTGCAGCCCTAGCACCACTGATGTAAATTGTGATGATTTTTATGCTTCATTGCCCTGCTAGCTTATGGCTCTCTGGCCCGTGCCTGCTAATTAATATTTTGTTCTGAACCTGCTTTTGATTTTCTTGCCTGCTTGCCCCACAAATTTTGCCCCACTCAACATCTTCAGACCCCACTTATTTTTATTCTTTCCCCAGTTGCTTCTCTTTGTTGCTTCTTAAAGCCTCTAACCAATCCCCTGGTGTACTTGGTGGCTTCTGAGTGTCCCACTGACTACACACCTCTCAGTCACCTCTCACAGCCTCCAACTGATTCCCTCGGGTACTTAGGTCAGTCCTACTTATGCCCCGCTCTATTGGTGGCCTCTCTCTCTGTCTGTGGTTTCCTTTAGCATCTTCACAGCTTCTTGTTAATTTTCCCAATGTGCCTGGCCTATCTGTGCTTCCCATTATTCGCCACTTCTTATTCCATAACCCGATGAAGAAGCGCCACCAAATCTTTTCATCCACTTTACGCTAAAGTTCAAATTTCAGACTTAAAAAAAAAACTTCACCAAAGCTGCTGGTTTTTGGAGATTTTTTTCGCTGGCCTTAATGACGAGCGAAGCTGGCCACTGCGAAAAATCCCAGACGCTCTCATTCTGGCTGTTGGTGTTGATTGGGAAAGTAATGAACATAAGAATTAGGAGCAGGTGTAAGCCATACGGCCCCTCAAGCCTGCTCCACAATTCAATAAGATCATGGCTGATCTTCAACCTCAACCCCACTTTCCTGCCCGATACCCATATCCCTTGATTCCCCTAGAGTCCAAAAACCTATCTATCTCAGTCTTGAATATACTCAATGACTCAGTCCTTTGGGATAGAAAATTCCAAAGATTCACAACCCTCTGAGTGAAGAAATTGCTCCTCATCTCAGCCTTAAATGGCCGACCCCTTATCCTGAGACTATGCCCCCAGTTCTAGATTCTCCAGCCAGGGGGATCAACCTCTCGGCATCTACCCTGTCAATCCCCCTCAGAATCTTTTATGTTTCAATGAGATCACCTCTCATTCTTCTAAACTCCAGGTGAGTATAGGTTCAATCTCTCCTCATAGGACAACCTTCTCATGCCAGGGATCAACCTAGTGAACCTTTGTTGCACCGCCTCTAAGGCATGTAGATCCTTCCTCGGATAAGGAGACCAAACTGTGCACAGTACTCCAGATGTGGTCTCGCCAAAGCCCTGTACAATTGTAGTAAGACTTCCTTACTTTTGTACTCCAACCCCCTTGCAATAAAGGCTAACTTACCATTTGCCTTCCTAATTGCTTGCTATACCTGCATGTTAACTTTGTGTTTCCTGTACGAGGACCCCTAAATCTCTCTGAACACCAACATTTAAAAGTTTAAGTTTCTCACCATTTAAAAAATATTCTGTTTTTCTATTCTTCCTACGAAAGTGAATAACCTCACATTTCCCCACATTATGTTCCATCTGCCACCTTATTGCCCACTCACTTAACTTAACCTGTCTATATCCTTTGCAGGCTCTTTGTGTCCTCCTCACAGCTTACTTTCCCACCTAGCTTTGTATCATTAGCAAACTTGGATACATTGCACTCGGCCCCTTCATCTAAAGTCATTAATACAGATTGTAACTAGCTGAGGCTCAAGCACTGATCCTTGCGGCACCCCACTAGTTACAGCCTGCCAACTGGATAATTACCCGTTTATCCCTACTCTCTGTTTTCTGTCTGTTAACCAATCCTCTATCCATGCTAATATATTACTCCCAACCCCATGAGCCCTTATATTGTGTAGCAACTTTTTATGTGGCACCTTCTCAAATGCCTTTTGGAAATCCAAATATATTACATCCGGTGGTTTCTCTTTATCTACCCTGCAAATTACATCCTCAAAAAACTCTAATAAATTTGTTAAATACGATTTCCCTTTCATAAAACCATGTTTACTCTGCCTGATATTATGATTTTCTAAGTGCCCTGTTACCACTTCCTCAATAACGGAATCCAGCATTTTCCCGACGACTGATGTCAGGCTAACTGGCCTGTCGTTCCCTGTTTTCTCTCTACCTCCTTTCTTAAATAGCGGGGTTAAATTTGCTACCTTCTAATCTGCTGGGACCATTCTACAATCTAGGGAACTGATTGGCTCTGGTTAAGAGGGTATTGGTGACCTGCTTAATGCAGCTGCGCACTGCAGACTGGGAGAAGTGGGTGATGTCTCCTGTAGCAGCCTGGAAGGAGCCAGAGGTGAAAAAATTCAGGGCAGTAGTGGCTTTCACAGCCACCGCCAAAGCATGGGCCTCTGGTCTTGCAGGATGCTGCACAAATCTGTAACTGCCTGGCTGGTGAAGCGTGCCCTCCTGACTCGCTGCTGCTCTGCGATGTCCAGGAAAGTGAGTCTTGACCTATAGATCCTGTTGGCTGGGTAAGGCCTTTTACGAGTAGCCCCCCTCAGACTCAGTGCTACTTGCCTTGGTTGCTGAGGCTGTTCTTCCTCCAACTGTTCCTCTATCCAGAATAAAGAAGCAAAAATGGCACTCATGATGAACTGAAAATGCTTAGTCAGGTTCATTAAGGCAAACAAATTAAAATGAAGCAATCTACAAGCTTTGAAAGGTCTTGGCAATACATCAATCAGAAAGGCACAGAGATCCTATTCACCTAAATGAATTTTGGCGAGTGTTCTGTCAGTCAGTTTCTTGCCAAACCCGCGAGGTATAACTCAGTGGGCTGGCCGCTGGGAGGGACTTCAGCCCACTTAGGGTCCCATGACATAATTGGGATCCCAATTTAAATATACGCAGCAGGCTTCTGGCAGGTGCATTTCTGAACGGAGTCAATCGCTCTGTTAAAATTGGAACCGATGGGTCGATGGCGGGAACGGGCTGATAAGTAGATTCCCCCAATTTTAACTGCCCACCCACCCTGTTTCTGTTTTTAACTGTGGGTTATCAATACTTAACATTATGCATGTCTTTCAGTCCTTCTGACAGTAGGTGGTGCTACTCCACTTCTAAATGCCAGCTCCCAGGGTCTGACATTATGCTGGTGGAGAGGGAGGGGAGGTTTGGAATCAGGTTGGTGGTGGTGGGGCGTGGATGGGGAGTGGTTTTGGCAGTGGGCTGGTTGAGGGCAGTGATGGAAGTGTGGATAGGAGGAGGGAAGAATTGTGGAATTTAATCTCCATAGCGCATAATTTAAAAAAGAATCTCAATATCCTGCAATAAAAACTGAATTTGTCTTCAGTCACCATAAATCAGATGCCTTGAAAATACATTGTATGTTATGTAGCTTAACAATGCTATTGTTTTAATATAGTGTATCCCCAACTTGGTGAGCCATGGGCGATTTGTTAGTATTAAGAGAGAAAGAAAGCCAGACATTTCATGCTAGTTTCTTCTCCAAAGCATTAATCTCTAATTGACCTCAATTAAAGTTAGTGGCCTTAAAGAGGTTGACCAGATCAAGAGCATGTCCATCAAAACAACAGAATAATACACTAGGCAGTAAACAGCGTAATAGTTCACTTGTTATAAAACTGTACCATCTGACTTAACGTGAGCAATGCTGCAAGAAATATGATAGTGTACTAAAAGTTGTTTGTACAAGTGCAGCCATGTGATATGCTATACTACACTGAAGTCTTGAGAGATCTGTAAAATGACAGGTTAGTTTGTGGGACATGTGTTGATTGCAGGGAAAGACAATGTTCCAGCATGTTAATTTTTCTTTAGTTACAACAGGAAAGCCAAGGGATCCATTTCCGAGTCTTTGGAGCCAAGGGTGGGAACAGGTGCTTAAACAAAGTCTGAGGCAGAATCCATTTCAAAAGAGGGCCTGACTTGACAGGACCAGCATGATGATATTAGACATATTCATTTGATTTTGTAGTAATTCTAAAAAAAAATGCTGTTGTCCCTTTTGTGAGAAATTGCACTAGATTAAGTGGACTTTCTGCCTTTTTCTGCATATGCTTTGACTCCAACCTTAGAACCCTGTGCTTCTGTGATTTATTTTCTATTTTCCCAACAAGCAGTTCCTGCGATCTCTCTGATTAAGATTAATATGTGATCAAATGTCTTTAGGAACTGATGCAAAAGCAAAATACTGGAAATCTGAAATAGTAGCAGAAAATGCTGGAAATACTCAGCAGGCCAGGCAACAGAGTTAATGTTTCAAGCTCGTGACCTTTCATCAGAACTGGAAAATGTAACAGGTTTTAAGCAAGCACAGAAGCAGGAAAAGTTGGGATGGGGAGGAAAGAAGAAAAGGGAAGGTCTGTGATTGATTGAATAAACAGTAGAATCATTACCAGCACCTGCTGTCTGATTAAAATGGGAGTAGTGGTTATGATCTGAAATTGTTGAACTCAGTGTTGAGTCCGGAAGGTTGTAAAGTGCCTAATCAAAGGAGGAGATGCTGTTTCTCTAGCTTCCATTGAGCTTCATTGGAACAGTGTACGAGGTCAGAATGGAAGTGGGACGGAAAATTAAAATGGCAAGCGACCAGAAGCACAGGGTCATGCTTGCAGACTGAACGGAGGTGTTCAGCAAAGCGATCACCCAATCTGTGTTTGGTCTCCCCAATGTAGAGGAGACCTGATCTTCAGCAGCGATTACAGTATACTAAATTGAAAGAAGTACAAGTAAGTTGCTGTTTCACCTAGGAGTGCAAAGGATGGTGGGAAGGGAGGAGGTGAAAGTGCAGATGTTGCATCTCTTGCGCTTGCATAGGAAGGGGAGTGGGTGTTGGGGGTGATGGAAGAGTGGACCAGAGTGTCGCAGAGGGAAATGTCCCTTCGGAATGCTGAAGGGGGAGGGGAAGATGTGTTTGGTGATGGCTTTGCGCTGGAGGTGGTGACAATGACAGAGGATGATCCATTGAATGTGGAGGCTGATGGGGTGGAAGGTGAGGACAAGGGGGACCCTATCATGGTTCTGAGAGGGAGGGGAAGGGGTGAGGACAGAAGTGTGGGAAATGGGACGGACACAGTTGAAGGGCCCTGTCAACAACGGTGGAGGGGAATCCTCGGTTGAGGGAAAAGGAAGACATATCGGAAATACTGGTGTGGTAGGTGGCATCGTCCGAACAGATGCGACGCGAAACTGGGAGAATGGAATAGAGTCCTTACAGGAAGTGAGGTGGGAGGAAGTGTAATCAAGGTAACTGTGGGAGTCAGTGGGCTTATAGTAGATATTGGTTGACAGCCTATCCCAGAAATGGAGATCGAGAAGTCGAGGAAGAGAAGGGAAGATTTATGAAAGGGAAATCCTGTTTAACAAACCTATTGGAGTTCTTTGAGGATGTAACTAGTGGAGTAGACAAAGGGGAACCGGTAGATGTGGTGTATTTGGATTTTCAGAAGGCCTTCGATAAGGTCCCACACAAGAGGTTGGTGAACAAAATTAAGGCACATAGAATTGGGGGTAATATACTAGCATGGATTGAGAATTGGTTAACAGACAGAAAACAAAGAGTAGGGATAAACGGGTCTTTTTCAGGATGGCAGGCTGTGACTAGTGGGGTACCGCAAGGATCGGTGTTTGGGCCCCAGCTATTCACAATCTATATCAATGATTTGGATGAGGGGACTAAATGTAACATTTCCAAATTTGCTGATGATACAAAGCTAGGTGGCAGTGTCAGTTGTGGAGAGGATGTGAAGAGGCTTAAAGAGGATCTCGACAGGCTCAGTGAGTGGGCGAGAACATGGCAGATGGAATATAATGTGGATAAATGTGAAGTTATCCACTTTGGTAGAAAAAACAGAAAGACAGAGTATTTCCTAAATGGTGAAAGATTGGGGAATGCAGATGCTCAAAGGGACCTGGGTGTCCTTGTACATGAGTCACTGAAAGTGAATGTGCAGGTGCAGCAAGCCATTAGGAAGGCAAATGGTATGCTGGCCTTCATTACAAGAGGATTTGAGTACAGGAGTAAAGAGGTCTTACTCCAATTATATAGGGCCTTGGTGAGACCACACCTGGAGTACTGTGTACAATTTTGGTCTCCTTACCTAAGGAAGGATATACTTGCCATAGAGGGAGTGCAATGAAGGTTCACGAGATTGATTCCTGGGATGGCGGGACTGTCGTATGAGAAGAGATTGAGTAAACTGGGCCTGTATTCTCTTAAATTCAGAAGAATGAGAGGGGATCTCATTGAAACATACAAAATTATTACAGGGCTTGATAGGGTGGATGCTGGGAGAATGTTTCCATTGGCTGGGGAGTCTAGAACCAGGGGCCACAGCCTCAGGATAAAGGGAAGGCCATTCAGGACTGAGATGAGAAGAAATTTCTTCACACAGAGGGTGGTGAATCTTTGGCATTCTCTACCCCAGAGGGCTGTGGAGGCTCAGTCATTGGGTATATTCAAAACAGAAGTCAATATATTTCTGACTAGTAAAGGCATCAAGGGATATGGCGATAGGGCTGGTGAATGGAGTTGAGGCAGAAGATCAGCCATGATCTCATTGAATGGCGGAGCAGGCTCGAAGGGCCGAATGGCCTACTCCTGCTCCTAGTTCTTATGTTCTTATGTGCGAACTTTAACAATGCAAAAGCCGGTCCCGGGCCATGCGGCTTATAGGGAACATTGGTTCGGGCCAGGAAATTGGAAACTGTTAAAGTGGCGGAGGGTGTCAGAAGAGTCATGGATGTAGGTCGGAAGAGACTGGGCAAGGTGAGAAAAAAGAGTCGAGATAGGAAGAAATAAGTCCTGTGGGGCAGTAACAGGCTGAAACAATGTGTCTACCAGAACAGTCCTGTTTGTGGATCTTGGGAAGGAGGTAGAAGCAGGCTGTGTGGGGTTGGGGGACTATGAGGTTGGAATCCGTGGGGGGGGAAGATCTCTAGAGGAGATTAGGTCAGTGACGGTCTTTAGGAACTGAGGAGATTACCTAGCTCACTACACATGACTCTTGCACTCATCTCGTCAGTTTTAAATCCGGTGGAAGAGGATGTACTTTATGTCCCATAAAATCTTTTAAAATTCTATTTAGATTAATATGTGTCTGTGATTTAGTATGTGTCTGTGATGGAGCTATTAGGTTATGACTGAGTTGTGCATTTATTTTGTTCTATCAGGACGGTCTGTGAACCTTACACTTCTTCCTTGAACAGAGGCACCAGTCCCCAGCCACCACCACCCTCTTCTGCCTGGCTGAACTTGTTCTTCCATTGAACAAATTCTCCTTTGACTCCTCACTTCCTCCAAATAAAAGGTGTCGCTATGGGAACCTGTATGGGTCCTAGCTTCGCCTGCCTACTGAGGTGAAGGCTTGATCTAAAATATTCCCATTACTGGAATAATTGAAATGTTATTTCAAAAGAAAATTATTTTGCTTTGTAAGTATGGAGTGCCATGTAAAAACTTCAGAAATTATGTCTTAAGAAGGATATAATGTGATTTGACTTGAAATTTCAAGCCGAATATCCTGCGGGCTAATTTTAGTTAGAAAGTAGTACACGGCTTTTATTCTTATGCTTATTTGTTCTGCTAAAATTTCACCCCCTGGCATCATTTGAGGAAAATTGCAGGCAGCACCCCCCTAGAAGCTGGGCAATCAGTTAGTTTACAAAACCGAGAGAGACGTGGTGTTTCTGTAGTGCCTAATCATGCCTCTCAGGATGTCCCAAAGCACTTCACGTCCAATGAATTACTTTTTATTTGAAGTGCAGTGGCTGTTGTTACATGGATGCATGTATCAACCAAGGTCTCGCAGACATCAAATTCAATGAATTATTAGATAATTATTTTTTTGGCAGTGTTGTTGAGGAAGGAATGTTGGCCAGAACTCCCTGTGAAGAGTGCTATATCTTTTCCATCCATTAGACCCAATGGAACATGCAGATGGGCCCAAGGTTTAACATCCTACCTGAACGACTATACCTTCAACAATGCAGCACTTGATCAGTATTACACTGAAGTGTCTTGTCTAGATCATACTTTCAAATTCAGGGTGGGACTTGAACCCACAGGCTTCTGACTTGGGGGCACAAGTGTTACCAACTGAGTCAATAGCAGGATTGTCTTGCTTGCTGTAAATGTCTGGGGTTTTGGGGAAATTAAGTTGATCGTCTGGGCTACATGGAGCAATGTCCATACCTTCACTAAACATTAAGAATTCTTTCTAAACATTACTGTTAAATTTTGTCAACCGTTTGGCACTCTTCGTTCTATCATTCCTGAAAGTTGCTTTGTTCAATCATTCCTGAAAGTTCATCTTAAGATCACACATTAGAATTACCCATCTATTTTTAGTTCCGGTATATAATTCTAATGTACGTAGAAGCCTATTTGAGAAAGTTGTTGAAGAGCTGCTGGTATCTTGAAGAACTGTACATCAGCAAGAGTTAGTGTTTTCAGGAGAGAAGGCAAGAAAATTAGTATAAAGAAATAAAAATGCAGAATATTAAGCAGAATTTAATCTTGTTAATGGGTGATTTAAGTGAGTAATACCATACATTATGTAGGACTTTGTACTAATTGTCTATGTGGCTTTATTTCCCGTTAGGCTTGTGAGTTAAAAGGAAGATCTGACCAGGAGAAACGTCAATGCAGTGAATTTTGTGATCTGACAGTTGACTTTTTATTATTGACGCAATTGTTCATCACTTCAACAATTTAGTAAAACTGGAAACGACTCAACCAAAACAGCAGAAAAAAATTCACTTGGATAAAGCAGATGTGGGCTTGGCAATGCCGCAGGTAGGTTTGTGACCTTTTACCATACAGATCCTGACTTTGAAGCATACCTGTAACACTGCACTGTATGCTTGCACTCAAAGTCTCAGTATTCAAGTAGCAATTTACAATATTATAAAAATATATATAACATTACTAGTTGCATCCAAGGACTAAAATTCTAACCATTCTACTTTAGTATGAAAAGCTAAGATTTTGTCACTTATTTTGGAATTTGAAGAGATATTAGCAAGAATAAAACTGCTGAGTATAGTATCTGTACTGTTGATGTAGGGAGATAAAGTGTATTAAGTATTAAATTAGCATCTTTCAATGCTGCTGTGCAGATGAATTTTAAAAGCAGTTTATAATTCAGAAGTTAAAACCGTTAAAATGCTGCAATACTCGCCACAATTATTGTTTCCTGTTTTATGGTTGTAAATATACCTGATGGCTTGAAGGCTATGATACATGATTTGTTTTTCCAACAAATTTTACTTTTTAAAACAAAAATCATATTGCATAGTATTACATAGTCTTTACAGCACAGAAACAAGCAGTTCAGCCCAACAGGTCCATGCTGCGTTTATGCTCCACATAAGCCTCCTCCCACCCTTCTTCATCTAGCCACATTAATATATGCTTTTATTCCTTTCTCCCTCGTGTGTTTATCTAGCTTCCCCTTAAATGCATCTATGCTGTTCACCTCAACTACTCCTTGTGGTAGTGAGTTCCACACTCTGGGCAAAGAAGTTTCTTCTGAATTCCCTATTGGATTTATTAGTGACTATTTATGGCCCCATAGTTCTGGTCTCCCTCACAAGTGGAAACACCTTCTCTATGTCTACCCTATCAAACCCTTTCATAATCTTGAAGACCTCGATCAGGTCACCCCTCCATCTTCTCTTTTTACTAGAGAAAAGAGCCCCAGTCTGTTCAATCTTTCTTGCTAGGTATAACCTCTCAGTTCTGATATCATTCTAGTAATTCTTTTTTGCACCTTCGCTAGTGCCTCTATATCCTTTTCATAATATGGAGACCAGAACTGTTCACAGTATTCAAAGTGTGGTCTATCTAACCAAGGTTCTATTCAAGTTTAACATGACTTCTCTGCTTTTCAATTCTATCCCTCTAGAAATGAACCCCAGTGCTGCACCGATCCTGGTGGAACACCACTTCCCACCTTTTGCCAGTCTGAGTAACTATCTTTAACCCCAGCTCTCTCTTTTCTGTTTTGTAGCCAGCTTGCTATCCATTCTGGTACTTGTCCCCTGACTCCACATGTTCTGACCTTAGTTATGAGTCTAGTATGCGGTACCTTATCGAAGGCCTTTTGAAAATTCAAACATACTACATCTACATTACACTTGTCCACCCTTTCTGTTATTTCTTCAAAGAATTCAATATGGTTGGTCAAGCATGACCTTCCCTTTTGAAATCCGTGCTGACTACTCTATTATATTTTCAGTTTCTATATGTTTTTCTATTACATCTTTGAGTAAGGATTCCATTATCTTTCCTACCACTGACGTTAAGCTAATTGGTCTATAGTTCCCTGGACTTGTTCTATCTCCCTTTTTCAATATAGGAATCATATTAGCTGTCTGCCAGTCCTCTGGCACTATTCCCTTTCCTCATTAAGTTTTTATATATATATATATAATATATATATGTAATAGTGCCTCTATTATCTCATCCTTGACTTCTTTTAATATGCATGGATGCAATCCATCTAGCCCAGGGGTTTTATCCTCTCTTAAGGTTGATCAGTTTATCAATTATCTCCCCCCTTTCTATCTTAAATATCTTTATATGTTTTTTGATCTCATCTTCTAATGTCATGTCCACCATGTTAGTCTCCCTCATAAATACAGGGGCAAAGTAATTATTTAATATTTCTGCCATTTTGCTGTCATTACCTGTGAGTTTATCCCTTACTGGCCCTATCCTGATTTTTCTTTGTTGTTATTTATGTGTCTGTAGAATAATTTACTATTTCTTTTTATATTCCTTGATTTAATTTTGTAGTTACTCTTTGCCTTTCTAATTGTTTTTTGGACTTCTTTCCTCACCTTTCCGTATTCCCTTTTGTCATCCTCTCCTTTGTTGTCTATGTATTTAGTGTATGCCTTTTTCTTTAGTTTCAATGTTGCCCTTATTTCTTTCTTCATCCATGGTTAGTTTGTTCTTTTTAGCAGGATATATTTCTCCTGGATTTTCTTGATCATCGTTTTAACTGTTTCCCACTGCTATTTTTTTATCAGTAAAATTTTCCAGTTTATTTTCCCTAGTTTCATTCTCATTCTCATTTCTCTTAAAAAAAAAAAAAAAAAAAAAAAAAAAAAAAAAATTCCAATTTATTACTTTGGTCTTTGTTTTACTTATGTCCTTTTTTAATCTTAAACCGTATTATGTTGTGATTGCCATTGCCTAGATGTTCTGTTCTGGTTGATTTCCCATTACTAGATCCAGCAGTGCTCCCTCTCTTGTGACGTACAGGGTAAGAAAGGAGTCCTGCACACATTGTAAAAACTCCATTCCCTGTACACATTTTGCTTCCTCTCATCATTGATCCCAACATGGACCACGACAACTGGATCCATCCCCCCTCCCTTTCTTAGTTCATAGAAACATAGAAAAATAGGAGCAGGAGTAGGCCATTCGGCCCTTCGCGCCTGCTCAGCCATTCAATATGATCATGGCTGATCCTCTATCTCAATACCATATTCCCGCTCTCTCCCCATACCCCTTGATGCCTTTTGTGTCTAGAAATCTATCTATCTCCTTCTTAAATATATTCAGTGACTTGGCCTCCACAGCCTTCTGTGGTAGAGAATTCCACAGGTTCACCACCCTCTGAGTGAAAAAATTTCTCCTCATCTCAGTCCTAAATGTCCTACCCCGTATCCTGAGACTGTGACCCCTCGTTCTAGACCCTCCAGCCAGGGGAAACATCCTCCCTGCATCCAGTCTGTCTAGCCCTGTCAGAATTTTATACTTTTCAATGAGATCCTTCTCATTCTTCTAAACACTAGTGAATACAGGCCTAGTCGACCCAATCTCTCCTCATACGACAGTCCTGCCATCCCAGAAGTCAGTCTGGTGAACCTTCGCTGCACTCCCTCTATGGCAAGTATATCCTTTCTTAGGTAAGGAGACCAAAACTGCACACAGTACTCCAGGTGTGGTCTGTAGTAAGACATCCTTGCTCCTGTACTCAAATCCTCTTGCAATGAAGGCCAACATACTATTTGCCTTCCTAACTGCTTGCTGCAGCTGCATGTTTGCTTTCAGTGACTGGTGTACAAGGACACCCAGGTCCCTCTGTACATCAACATTTCCCAATCTAGCACCATTTAAATAATACTCTGCCTTTCTGTTTTTCCTACCGAAGTGGATAACTTCACATTTATCCATGTTATACTGCATCTGCCATGTATTTGCCCACTCACTCAACTTGTCTAAATCGCCTCGACGCCTCTTTGCATCCTCCTCACAATCCCACCTAGTTTCGTGTTGTCAGCAAACTTGGGAATATTACATTTGGTTCCCTCATCCAAATCACTGATAGATATTGTGAATAGCTGGGGCCCAAGCACTGATCCCTGCGGTATCCCACTAATCACCGCCTGCCACCCGAAAAAGATCCATTTATTCCTACTCTCTGTTTCCTGTCTGTTAACCAATTTTCAATCAATGCCAATATATTACCCCCAATCCCATGTGCTTTAATTTTGCACACTAACCTCTTATGTGGGACTTTATCGAAGACCTTCTGAAAATCCAAATACACCACATCCACTGGTTCTCCCTGAGCTATTCTATCAGTTACACCCTCAAAAAACTCCAGTAGGTTTGTCAAACACGATTTCCCTTTCATAAATCCATGTTGACTTTGTCTAATCCTGTTGATATTTTCTAAGTGTCCTGTTATACATCCTTATAATAGACTCTAGCATTTTCCCTACTATTGATGTTAGGCTAACCGGTCTGTAGTTCCCTGTTTTCTCTCCCTCCATTTTTAAATAGTGGGGTTACATTTGCCACCCTCCAATCTGCAGGAACTGTTCCATAATCTATAGAATTTTGGAAGATGATAACCAATGCATCCACTATTTCCATGGCTACCTCTTTTAGTATTCTGGGTTGCAGATTATCGGGCCCTGGGGATTTATCGGCTTTCAGTCCCATTAATTTCTCCAGCACTATTTTTTTACGAATACTAATTTCCTTTAATTCCTCCTTCTCACTAGACCCTTGGTTCCCTAGCATTTCTGGGAAGTTATTTGTGTCCTCTTCCGTGAAGACAGAACCAAAGTATTTGTTTAATTGCTCTGCCATTTCCTTGTTCCCCATTATAAATTCTCCCGTTTCCTTTCCAGTTGCTCCGAGATATCTTTTACCTTTGCTCCAGGTAGGCAACATGCCCTTCTGGACTCTCGGTTGCGACTGCACTTATATTTATTTTAAAATATTTTTTACAGAGTATTGCCAGGAAAAACAACATGCTTTCCACTTTGCACCGACTCCTCACATAAGGTTAAATATGCTGTGGAAGAGTGGTAATGATATCTATTCTCCTCCCTCACTACTGTACGTAACATAATAAAATGCTATAATGTCAATGTCCTCACTGCATCACATTCTACACCATTATGACCATTTCTTTTAGTTTCCTTTTCTTCCTTATTGCTAACTGCCTAATTTTAGGGCAGCTCTGTGCTGTGCATTTGAGTTTACTGGGAAATGGATTAAGAAACCAAGACATGTTTTACTTGGCAATTGGGAACAAAAAAAAATCATCGCAACTGTCCAAACCAGGTTTCTATACTGATTTTGTAGGTTGGCAAAAGTGCTGATCCCAGTACCTGCTTTTCAATTCTAGATCTACAGCTGCTTTAAGGAAGCACATAAAGATCTTCTGTTAAGTGCTCACAGGTAAATTGAATTCTGGCAGTTTCAGGTGATGCATCAATGGGTTTGATTCCATAATGTACTTGAATTCTGTTGTAATTTTGCAATGTGCAAGACTTACCAATTATGTTATGTTTTTGGTATGGGAGGTTATTTCAAAAGTCAGGATAGGAAGTTTAATTATCAGGCGAACAAGAAAAAGGAGCAACACACTATTGACTGTCATAACTCACAAAACAGTTTAATATTAACAACTACATGATTACTCCAAATAAATCTCAGTTGTGTACAGAAAAGTATTTTTTTTAATGTATTACTACTCAATTAATGCTTCGGGTATCCTTTTCTTTGATAGCCCAATGTTAGCGGAATGGATCCTCCATTTGGGGATGCCTTTCGTAACCGCACATTTCCAGACCAGGCCTTAACCAGTACAGATTTGTTGGGGAATAATTCAGATCCTGATTTCATGTATGAACTGGTAAGATTTGTATTCTACAAGTAAATCAACAACTTGTTGTGCACTCTGAATGGTTCACTTGCTACCTGCTGCTTTTACTTTTTGTAGTTACCAGTATTTTTTTTTGCCAATTGTCTCCCCTGTTGTCCTGAAGGCACTAGCTGTTGATGGGGTACTCTCTAGTACCTTGTGCAACTGGCCATTCTTCATATTTAGTTCTAGACAAGGAGTGTTTGCAGGCTGTTCAAACCTGGGAGCGAGATCACAGTAAAACCTGATTCTGTCTCTTTCAAAGTCCGCACACCAGCATTTTCTAGTAGGGGTCATTGAAGAGCAATTGAGAGCGGGAACCTTGGCTAACTTTTTGTTTGCCCCTCTGATTCTGGGGTACCAAGGCCAAAGGTAGTGCCCCAGCTGAGATCAGCCAATTTAATACAGACTATGAATTAAATCTGCATTTTTTTTGTCTGTATGGCCAGGGTTTCTTTACCCATTGGGACCAGCAGCCTAGTTGTGGCTCTGTTTGTTCACAATCTAAGAATGTTGAGTGCAGTTGGATCTACCATATCCATATCCTCCAATTGTCATTCAATAATATCCTGATTAAATTATAAACCCTACTTCTGTCTAATGGCCAGGCAGGGGAGACTTTTTGTGATAAAATTAATTCTAGTTTTGTTTTTCCCAATCTACGTAATATCTTGTTTTTAATAGAATATTTTCATTTATTTCAGGATAGAGAGATGACTTACACTCACAGCTCTAGAGATGATCCTCTTACTTTGGGAGACTGTAAAGACATTGAAATTTTAGAGCCTTTAAATGAGCTACTAGATTCAGATCCTTCCTATACTTCAAACTGGGAGCAATGGGACACATGCTGGGAAGACTTGACAAAATACACCAAATTAACTAGCTATGATATTTGGGGAACTAAGGAAGTGGATTTCCTTGGGCTAGATGACTTTTCCAGTCCTTACCAAAATGAAGAGGTCATCAGCAGGACCCCAACTTTGGCTCAGCTAAACTGTGAAGATTCACAGCCTGTTTTAGATTCATTATATCATCCCGATCTACTAAAAAGTTTAAATCAGAATTCATTAACCTCTTCTCTGGCTGGTAAAAAACTTTCAGCAAACAGGGCAACACCTCCAGTGTCATGTGCCCGAAGTCCCTGTATAGATGCTTGCTTGCCTGAGACTACCCAAAAGGTAGCCCAATCTGTTTCTTCAAGTGCAACTGTGGACAATAGCGACAAACTTCAGCCCCTTCACACCAAAATAGGGTCTGTTCATGTGGATAACAAAGACTTTGTTAAAAAAGCTAAAGTCTGGATCAATCCAGCACCACTTGGTAAATCAACCTTGGGTGCTACCCAGGTGCACAGCGACTTACCAGATGATTCCTGTTGTAGTGATATTGGAACTGCAGTCAGGAAACCAGAGAAAAAGAGTGCAGAAAGTCTGTACTCCAATAAAATGCCCACAGTATTCAAAGAAGCTAATGACCAGTATACTCCAACTGAAACAGTTGAAATGGTATCACCGCCTGTCTCTGATCACACCCAGAAAAAGGAAGAGCACAATTATTCTTTATTTGTTTCTGATGGTTTGAATGAACAGTCTCCTAGTATTGAGCAGGAGGCAGAAGACGATGATGATGAAGAGGATGATGAGGACCATGATGAAGGATTTGGTAGTGAGCATGAATACAGTGACAATGAGGAAGATGACGATGATGAAGAGGAGGAAGACAAGGACGATGATGTCAGTGACACCTTCTCTGAACCAGGTACTTGAGATTATTGTGTTAAAACTGGAATAGTAATGTTTAACCCTTCACTAACTAAATTACATAGAATTTATAGCTCAGAAACAGGCCATTCAGCCCAACTTGTCTATGCCGGTGTTTCTGCTCCACATGAGCCTCCTTCCACCCTGCTTCATCTAACTATCAGCATTCATGTACCTGTAGAAAGTTAGAGCTTTGGGTTCAGGTTGTTGTCAAATTATAGGGGCCTAGAAATTCATCTCTGGCAGTGGCGCAAAACGGGTAGTATCGGATCGGCCGCCCATTATACGCAGCACCTGCTATTCAGTTCTGTTGACTGCAATGGAACTGAATATCAGGCACTGCGTATAACGGATGGCCGCTCCGATACCGCCTGTTTTGCACCACCGCCCGAGACGAATTTCTAGGCCAGAGTTTCCTCTTATGATTTGGTCTTGGGACCCTGTTACAGAGCCTATTGCTAATTTAAATATAAATTAATGACTGGGAGGAGGTTATTTAAATAATTCCAAGCTGAAATGCAAAGCAAATAATGGGGAACAGTGCAGCCAGATACAGGAAGATTTATATTTTTAAGGCGACAGAACCAATAGCTAGCTCTTGTAGTTCTATATAAGAAAGGGTAACATAAATGATTTGGGAGCAAGTAACCAAAAGAGAGAATATATGTTAACTGGAACAGTATTACAGTATTGATCAGAATAAAGATCAAGGCGTTATACTGACTAAATCTAAGAAATGATTAGCACTGTGCTTAAGCCACAGTTTTTTAAAGTGCTAATGAAGTACCAAATTACATTAACAAAGGGACAGAGTACAAATAAAAAGAGGTTGGTTGTATTTTTGTATATCATAGAATGATACAGCATAGAAGGAGGCCATTTGGCCCATCGTGCCTATGCCAGCTCTTTGGTAGAGCGATCCAATTAATCGCACTCACCTGCTCTTTCCCCAAAACCCTGTAAGTGTTTTCCCTTCAAGTATTTATCCAATTCCCTTTTGAATGTTACTATTGAATTCAGCCAGTGCATTCCAGATCTCCAACTCTCTGTGTAAAAAACAGTTTCCTCATGCCGCCTCTGGTTCTTTTGCCAATCACCTTAAATCTGTGTCCTCTGGTCACCGAACCTTCTGCCAATGGAAACAGTTTCTCTTTATTTATTCTATCAAAACTATCAGCACCGCTGTCAAATCTCCTCTTAACCTTTTCTGCTCTAAGGAGAACAACCCCAGCTTTTCCAGTCTGTCCACAAAACTGAAGTCCCTCATCCCTGTTACTATTCTAGTAAATCTCTTCTGCACCCTTTCCAAGGCCTTGACATCCTTCCTAAAGTGTGGTGCCCAGAATTGAACATGATACTCCAGCTGAGGTCTAACCAGTCTTTTGTAAAGGTTTAGCATAAATTCCTTGCTTTTGTATTTTATTCCTCTATTAAAGCCAAGGATCCCATATGCTTGTTTAACAGCCTTCTCAACTTGTCCTGCCACCTTCAAAGATTTATGTACATGCACACTGTTGGGGAACTGGTTGCCCACCGGTAATTAACTACTCGGAGTCCGGGGTTTCACTAGAGTAAAATAGCCTTTATTACAAGTTAACAGGGGAGACACTCATCCAAGGACAAATGCTCTTAGAACACAGTTTCTCTTCAGGTTTTGTACAGCTTGTGGCATCGTTGTGTCGTGTGCAGAACTTAGGTTTCGTGTGCAAAGAAGTCTGTACTGAGTGCAATGCCCCATGTCAGGTGCATCAAGTCCTTCACAGACATCTCCGGGCGTTCGGCCAACTTTCTTATCACCACAGTTCTGTTGAGTCTTTCTCGCGTTCAACAGTCCCTTTGTTCTGTGTTACTGACAACACTTATATATATATATATATATATATATACACATATTGTTTAGCACAAAGTTGTTAACCCTTTAGTTCCCTTAGTGTCCAATTTTACCCCCCCCCCCCCCCCTCTTTCACACACCCAGGTCTCTCTGTTCCTGCACTCCCCTTTAACATTGTACCATTTAGTTTATATTGCCTCTCCTCATTCTTCCTACCAAAATGTAGCACTTCACACTTCTCTGGGTTAAATTTCATCTGCCATGTGTCTGTCCATTGATATCTGATATTGATCAGACCCCATCTAGAGTGCTGTGTGAAATTCTGACCACCTAATTATAGAAAGTATTTTATTGCTAGAGTGGGCACAGAGCTGACAAACAAAGATGATTTCAGTTGTCAGGAGTTTAAGTTTATAAGTTTAAAACATACTAATTCCATAGTATATCGATTAATAAAATGCTCTTATCTGTGTTCTTCTTCTGTAATGCATTGATGTGGTTTTCTTGTGGTAGTTTCAGAATGTCCTCAATATTGTAAAATTTGTTTCTTGTATACAGGATATGAAAATGACACAGTAGAAGATATGAAAGACGCAGTAACAGGTGTTTCTAGAAAAAGAAGCAAAAGAAGATACTTCTGGGAGTACAGTGAACAGCTGATTCCACCACCTAAACAAGATCGAATGTTAAAACCTTCTGAATGGGATAGAGATACTTTGCCCAGTAATATGTATCAGAAAAACGGTTTACACCATGGTAAGCTGAAGGAAGTTAAAAGTGCTGTTAATGACTGGCTTTGCTTACTGAAACAATCCATGTCTGAAACCCAGTATCTGAACTCTGGGGGAAAAAATACAAGTACAGTCTAGTCTGTTAAGCAGTTGGCTAATAATGTGTCTGAATGTTTTATCTACTTTTTTGCCAGATTGCACATTCTTCTTCAGTTGTTCATTATCCATGGACAAATAGTATATTACATTGCCAGAACAGAGAAAAAGGGAGCACTGACCCCTTTAAATAGTTTAGCCTTTTAATAATTTTGCAAGAGTTGTATGATTCCTTTGCCTCCATGCTATATAAATTATGATCCTTTCTGGATTCATTTTCTTCCATCACCAGCACTATTATCAATGTTCTGCACAATGAATAGCTTGAGTTTTTTTTAGTTAACGTGGGATCCTTTATGAATTAGCTGGAAGCGATCTTGGAAAACTTCCAAAAGTTTCCCATCCCTTTTTGCTTCTGTTGCCCTACTTCCTCCTTACCCCATCAGTATCATCAAATTCAATGTTGGATCTCCAGTTGAAGTGCAATTGCTTTCTGTGTTAAAGTGCTATTGGTCAATAATATCTTTTTCTGATGGAGAGCAGTGTCAGGATTCAAATTCTGTACATCCTGTTGCGTGTTTCCAAAAGAAATGCCCAAAAGTATTGTCCTTCAGAGTGTTTGCATTGTCTTCCATTAATTACATAGCTTCAAAAAGTACAACGGCTACTCGCAGTTGTCATTGAAATTGCCATGAAAGCCAAAAATGTTGTAACCAAGGTATTAGCTTCAACCTTGAGATTTTGCCACTTGCACTCTTCCATGTGAGTGAACCTTGGAGTTATGTTGAGCCAAATCTTAAATAAAAAACCGCAAGAGCTCCATAAGAGAGGGCCTCAGGCATGGAAGGATACATTTCGTGTATCCTTGAAACTTCCTTCTTTTAGAGTGCCAACTGAGGTAGTTGCATATCACATCATGTGGCTGCTGACTTATCCTTAACCTGACTAATCTTATCTGGTTTATATCCCAGGATTTCATGGTAACTGGCTGTTTTAACAACAAAAATAACAGCCGAGCCTGAGGAAACTTCCCCATGGTTTCAAGCAGAAGCAGATTTTCTGCTATTAAATTCAAAACTTCTGAGGAATGCTGACTACTGAAAGAAAATCATCCTGTTGAAATGAAACTCTCTCAAAAATAAGGTTATAACCTTCTTAGACAATCTCCTTCACCCACAAATCTGACATGACAGCCTCCCAATACAGGCCTGACTTCAATATAAGGTAGAATTGCTATCAGAAGAGTGTCTAATGGCACACCACCACTTGATGCAGGGATCTCAAAAGAGAGGCTAGCTTCTAAAGTGGTCTCCATCTCTCCTGGATACAAAATTAGGGTTCTTTTCAAGTCAAAATGGCTTGTATACAGCTGGGTTCAAAAGGCCAGGCATGGAGCCTGTTAGAATGTTTTAAGATGATTTAAAAAGTCAAATCTATCCCGGAATTTCTTTCTTTTAGCATTTTTACTGATAGAGGAAATGTGGGAAGAAAGGGAAATCTTAATCTTGTCTCTATATATGAACAACGGACAGTTTGGAAACACAAGGGCAGAGAATGGAAACATCCAGATCAAGAAGAAGGCTCATACCCCGATGATAGACTAGGTGCCAAGACACCACATACAGTAGGAGATAAAGATTTGGGCCTATGCACTTACTGTATAACAAACAAAGTTTGTAGAACCAGGGAAAAGGCTGAAAAGATTAGAAGTTGGGTAAACACTTAAAAATGTGGCCTCAGCTAAACGTGCAACCTACCTACGTATTACGTAAGCACAGGCCAAGGTTGTATTTTAGTATAAGAATAGAACCTGTTTCCCATTTAAGGCAGAGCGTCTCGAGGTCCGGAGCCACGTAGCCGCACAGAGGGCCTGGAGGGCTGGAGCTCATCGCTCCAGGACCTGTGTTCTCTTGGGTCAGAGCGTGCTCTCGAGGTAGTCGGAGCCTGGGAACCAGGTTGTGTTATTTGCATGTCATTTCCTATAAATGGAACACCAAATCAGTCAGTGTAATAAAACTTACTGTAAAAACCAGTTGTGTGTGAATCATAAGCGGAATTAACGTTGCCGGACTAACAACCCTTTGTTGCAATGGTAACCACTGAAGAAATCCGCTAACAGAGCATGTAAGGAGCACTCTGCCACCAATTGTGATGCACTAACAGTGATTGTCCACCATTCTTTTTCCCAACACTGGCTGAAATACCACTAGGGGATTGTTCCAACAAGGAGGGCTATCATCAGATTTATGGGTGAAGGAGATTGTCTAAGAAGGTTATACCCTTATTTTTGAGAGAGTTTCATTTCAACGGGTTAATTTTCTTTCAGCAGTCAGCCTTCCTAAGAAGTTTTGAATTTAATAGCAGAAAATCTGCTTCTGCCTGAAACCTTGAGGAAGTTTCCTCAGGCTCGGCTGTTATTTTTGTTGTCTCCAAAATGGATTGACCCATATTGGACCTATACTGCTTGAACAGATAAAACCAAAAGAAGCTCAAGATAGCAATGTACTGCTGAATTTTCAGGTTGTACATCTGGGAAACTGGCTGATGGCCACAGATGTCAAATATTTGAACAACCCGCATTTATTTAGCACCTTCAATGTGGGGAAAATATGTCCCAAAGTGCTTCACAGAGGCAATGGGAAAAAATGGACGCGAAGCCAAAGAAGGAGATACACAAGGAGGCGTGACCAAAAGCTTGGTTGAAAAGGTAGATCTTAAGGAGGGTCCTTTTGAGGAGAGGGAGGTGAAGAAGTGGAGTAGTTTAGGGAGGGAATTCTAGAGTGTGGGGCCAAGGCGGCTGAAGGCATATAATACCTTCTCATGAAGAATATTTGAGGTACAGCATCGAAGAGAAAAACGCAGAAACAAAGTGCTCCCATTTTGCTTTTGCATTAGCATCTAGAGGATTCACAAAGCACTTACAAATAGTGGCAAACTTCTTTAGATTGTAGCATCCTTCTATCTACCCTGAGTTTTGATTACTTAATCTCTGTTTCGGAACTCCAAATATTTTTTCCATTAATTCTGGGCGTATTAAAGAAATGAAGACTTCACAAGAGCTCCCTTTACAAGGGTTTAGTTTTGGGTATCACTGGGCAGAGTATCCTCATTACTCATTTGTTTCAAGATTTTGTAACTAGAGTTTTTCACCTTAACGGATTGTAGAATTCCAGCAGGGGATTATTTGTGGCCCTAGAATTGTTCTTCGTGTTCAGCTATGATGCCCTTCATGGTCAAAAAGCCTACTAACACTTACAGTTTAGACTCACAAAGAATGGCCACTTGAGCAAGATAATGAAAGGTTAATGGTACAAATGAAATGGCAACCCAGTGAGGGTCATCACCTTTAGGAGAGGAGGAAAGAAAAACTTGTTAATGCTGATTTACTGGAACTAGCCTGTTACAGTTCAGGTATCTCTAATACCTCTTTGCTTGTGTTAGTAGCTTGATGACTGTTTTCATGAGCAGATCTAGTCTCCCAAGCGAAACCTGCATCTTTATTCCTGTGTATCAATTAACCCTGATTGTAGTACATTGCTCACTGAAGAATATGTAGGATGCTAACAAGCGAGGCAGGTATTGGGATCCAGGAGGTAGTGATGGAGGAGCCTCAGCCCTTGGCCTTGTCTAACAGGTACGAGATTCTTGCTCCCTGTGTGGACGAGGGCAGGGACTGCTGGGAGGATGAGCAATCTGACCACAGCACCGTGGTACAGGGAGCCATTCAAGTGGGGGGAGTAAAAAGAAATGTTGTAGTGATAGGGGATAGTATAGTTAGGGGGATAGACACTGTTCTCTGCAGCCGAGAGCGTGAGTCCCGAAGGCTGTGTTGCCTGCCCGGTGCCAGGGTTAAGGACATCTCCTCTGGGCTGGAGAGAAACTTGGAGTGGGAGGGGGAGGATCCAGTTGTCATGGTCCATGTAGGCACCAATGACGTAGGTAGGACAAAGAAAGAGGTTCTGCTGAGAGAGTATGAGCAGCTAGGGGTTAAATTAAAAAGCAGAACCACAAAGGTAATAATCTCTGAGTTACTACCTGAGCCACGAGCGAATTTGCATAGGTTAAATAAGATCAGAGAAATAAACGAGTGGCTCAAAGACTGGTGTGGGAGAAATGGGTTTCGATTTGTGGGGCACTGGCACCAGTACTGGGATAAGAGGGAGCTGTTCCGTTTGGACGGGCTTCACTTGAACCATGCTGGGGCTAGAGTTCTGGCGAATCGAATAACTCGGGCTGTAGAGAGGGCTTTAAACTAAATAGTGGGGGGGAGGATCCAGGTGAGCGGGAATTTAAAAAGTCAATGAGAAAGCAATAGAGCAGGCTAGAGATGGGGGAAATAATAACCAGAGTGTGACAGGAAAGGACAGAATGTTTAAAAATAAGAGTGCAACAGAAAATAGGGCCAAAACAAGGAGGAATGGTAAAAAGACAAAGTTAAAAGCTCTATATCTGAATGCACGCAGCATTCGTAACAAGATAGATGAGTTGACGGCACAAATAGATACAAATGGGTATGATCTGATCGCCATTACAGAGACGTGGTTGCAAGGTGATCAGGGCTGGGAACTGAATATTCCAGGGTATTTGACAATTCGGAAGGATAGACAGAAAGGAAAGGGAGGTGGGGTGGCTTTGTTGGTAAAGGATGGGATCAGTGCAGCGGTGAGAAGTGATATTGGCTCAGAAGATCAAGATGTAGAATCGGTTTGGGTGGAGATAAAAAATAATAAAGGGAAAAAGTCTCTGGTGGGCGTAGTCTACAGGCCCCCGAACAGTAGCAATACTGTTGGACAGAGTATAAATCAACAAATAATGGAGGCCTGTAAAAAAGGTACGGCAATAATCATGGGTGATTTTAATCTCCATATTGATTGGACAAATCAAATTGGCCATGGTAGCCTTGAAAGGAGTTCATAGAGTGCATCCGGGATGGTTTCCTAGAACAGTATGTGATGGAACCAACCAGGGAGCAGGCTATCTTGAATCTGGTACTATGTAATGAGACAGAATCAATAAATGATCTCATAGTAAAGGATCCTCTAGGAAAGAGTGATCATAGCATGGTTGAATTTCAAATTCAGTTGGAGGGTGAGGAAGTTGTATCTCAAATCAGTATCCTGATCTTAAACAAAGGCAATTACAGTGGCATGAGGGCAGAACTGGCTAAAGTGGACTGGAAAAATAAATTAAATGGTAAGACAGTTGAAATGCAGTGGTGGACATTTAAGGAGATATTTCATAACTCTCAACAAAAATATATTCCAGTGAGAAAGAAAGTTTTTAAGAGAAGGGAGCACCATCCATGGCTAACTAAGGAAGTAAAGGATGGTATCAAATTGAAAAAGAAGGCATGCAATGTTGCCAAGATTGGTGGGAGACCAGAGGATTGGGAAATTTTTAAAAACCAGCAAAGGATGACTAGAAAAATAATAAAGAGAGAGAAGATGAATTATGAGAATAAACTGGCAAGAAACATTAAAACAGATAGTAAGAGCTTCTACAGGTATATAAAAAGGAAGAGGGTAGCTAAAGTAAACGTTGGTCCCTTAGATGATGAGACTGGGGAATTAATAATGGGAAACAGGGAAATGGCAAAGACTCTGAACAAATATTTTGTATCTGTCTTCACGGTAGAAGACACTGGCAACATCCCAATAATGGATAATCAAGGGGCCATAGGGAGGGGGGAACTAAAGACAATCACTATCACTAAGGAAATAGTACTTGGTAAAATAATGGGACTAAAAGACGACAAGTCCCCTGGACCAGATGGCCTGCATCCCAGGGGCTTAAAAGAAGTGGCTGCAGAGATAGTGGATGCATTGGTTGCAATATACGAAAATTCCCTGGACTGGAGAGGTCCCAGCGGATTGGAAAAACCACAAATGTAACACCCCTATTTCAGAAAGGAGGGAGACAGAAAGCAGGAAACTATAGACCAGTTAGCCTAACATCTGTCGTTGGGAAAATGCTGGAGTCCTTCATTAAGGAAGCAGTAGCAGGGCATTTGGAAAATCATAATGCAGTCAAGCAGAGTCAGCATGGTTTTATGAAAGGGAAATCATGTTTAACAAACTTGCTGGAGTTCTTTGAGGAGGTAACGAGCAGGGTGGACAAAGGTGAACCAGTGGATGTGGTGTATTTGGATTTCCAGAAGGCATTCGATAAGGTGCCACATAAAAGGTTACTGCATAAGATAAGAGCTCACGGAATTGGGGGTAATATATTAGCATGGATAGAGAATTGGCTAATTAACAGAAAGCAGAGAGTCGGGATAAATTGGTCATTTTCCAGTTGGCAAACGGTAACTAGTGGGGTGCCACAGGGATCGGTGCTGGGCCTCAACTATTTACAATCTACATTAATGACTTGGATGAAGGGACCGAGTGTAATGTAGCCAAGTTTGCGGATGATACAAAGATGGGTGGGAAAGCAAGTTGTGCAGAGGACTCAAAGAACCTGCAAAGGGATATAGACTGGCTAAGTGAGTGGGCAAACATTTGGCAGATGGAGTATAATGTGGGAAAGTGCGAGGTTATCCACTTTGGCAGGAAAAATAAAAAAGCAAATTATTATTTAAATGGAGAGAGATTACAAAATGCTACAGTTCAGAGGGACCTGGGGGTCCTTGTGCATTAAACACAAAAAGTTAGCATGCAGGTACAGCAAGTAATCAAAAAAGCAAATGGAATGTTGGCCTTTATTTCAAAGGGGTTGGAGTATAAAAGCAGGGAAGTCCTGCTACAACTGTACAGGGTATTGGTGAGACCACACCTTGAGTACTGCGTACAGATTTGGTCTCCTTATTTAAGGAAGGATATACTTGCATTGGAGGCAGTTCAGAGACGATTCACTTGGTTAATTCCAGAGATGAGGGGGTTGAATTATGAGGAAAGGTTGAGCAGGCTGGGCCTATACTCATTAGAATTTAGAAGAATGAGACGTGATCTTATTGAAACATATAAGATACTGAGGGGGCACGACACGGTAGATGCAGAGAGGATGTTTCCCCTCGTGGGGAAATCTAGAACTCGGGGGTACAGTTTTAGAATAAAGGGTCGCCCTTTTAGAACTGAAATGAGGAGGAATTTCTTCTCTCAGAGGGTCGTAAATCTGTGGAATTCTCTGCCCCAGAGAGCTGTGGAGGCTGGGTCATTAAATACATTTAAGGTGGAGATGGACAAATTTTTGCAAGATAAGGGAGTGAAGGGTTATGGGGAGCGGGCGGGGAAGTGGCTTTGAGCCCAAGATCAGCCATGATCTTATTGAATGGCGGAGCAGGCTCGAGGCGCCAAGTGGCCTATTCCTGCTCCTATTTCTTATGTTCTTATAACTACAACTCTTGTCAGTTTGCATGATGGAAAATTACACACTATTTTATTTATGATAAGTTACATAAGGAGATATTAGGGCAGAAAAGAGGTAGGTTTTAAGGAGCGTCTTAAAGGAGGAAAGAGAGGTGGAGAGGTTTAGGGAGGGAATCCAGAGCGTAGGGCCTTGGCAGCTGGAGGCACGGCCGCCAGTGGTGGAGCGATTTAAAATCGAAGATGCTCAAGATACAAGAATTGGAGGAGCGCAGATATCTTGGAGAGTTGTAGGGTGGGAGGAGATTAGAAATAGGGAGGGGCGTGGCCATGGAGGGATTTGAAAACAAGGATAGAATTTTAAGATCGCGGCGTTGCTTAACCGGGAGCCAATGTAGGTCAGCGAGCACAGGGGTGATGGGTGAACGGGATTTGGAGCAAGTTAGGACACAGGCAGCAGAGTTTTGGATGACCTCAAGTTACGGAGGATAGAAAATGGGAGGCCAGCCAGGAGTGCGTTGGAATAGTCAAGTCTAGAGGTAACAAAGGCGTGGATGAGGGTTTCAGCATACAGATGAGCTGAGGGGTGGGGGCGGAGTCGGGCGATGTACAGAGTTGAAAATAGGCGGTCTTGGTGATGACGCAGATATGTGGTCAGAAGCTCATCTTGGGATCAAATATGACTCCAAGGTTGCAAACAGTCTGGATCCGCCTCAGACAGTTACCAGGGAGAGGGATGGAGTCGGTGGCTAGGGAACAGAGTTTATGGCAGGGACCGAAGACAATGGCTTCAATCTTCTCAATATTTAGTTGGAGGAAATTTCTTAGTACAGGATGTCGGACAAGCAGTGTGATAATTTAGACACAGTGGAGGGGTTGAGAGTGGTGGTGGTGATGAGATAGAGCTGGGTGTCATCAGCGTACGTGTGGAAACTGGCGCTGTGTTTTCAGATGATGTCACTGAGGGCAGCAAGTAGATGAGAAATAGGGAGCCAAGGATAGAATCTTTGGGTACTCCAGAGGTAACGGTGCGGGAGCGGGAAAAGAAGCCATTGCAGGTGATTCTCTGGCTACAAAAAACTGGATAGATAAGAATGGAACCGGGCGAGCGCAGTCCTACTCAGCTGGACGACGGTGGAGAGGCATTAGAGGAGGATGGTGTGGTCAACAGTGTCAAAGCCTACAGACAGGTTGAGAAGGACAAGGAAGGAAACTATTGTCACAGATACGCAGGATGTCATTTGTGACTTTGATAAGAGCTGTTTCGGTACTGTGGCAGGGGTGGAAACCTGAATTCAAACATGGAGTTCTGGGAAAGATGATCGTGGATTTGGGAGACGACGGCATGTTCAAGGACTTTGGAGAGCAAAGGGAAGTTGGAGATGGGGCGGTAGTTTGCAAGGACGGAGGGGTCAAGTTGTCTTTTTTTGAGGAGAGGCGTGATGACGGCAGATTTGAAGAAGAGGGGGACAGTACCTGAGGAGAGAGAACCATTAACAATATCAGCTAACATGGGAGACAGGAAGGGAAGTTGGGTGGTCAGCATTTTAGTGGGTATAGGGTCGAGGGAGCAGGAGGTGGGTCTCCTGGACAAGATGAGCTCAGA
This sequence comes from Squalus acanthias, assembly GCA_030390025.1. Classification (NCBI taxonomy): domain Eukaryota; kingdom Metazoa; phylum Chordata; class Chondrichthyes; order Squaliformes; family Squalidae; genus Squalus; species Squalus acanthias. The sequence goes on from CM059427.1 coordinate 149,500,027, forward strand.
GGGCATGAGGGGAGATAGGAGAGAAACTAGAGAAAGATGCGAGTTCAGGGCTAGGGCGGGGGGAACCTTAGAGGAAGTTTGGCCCGGTGGACTAGGGGAAGGGAGGAAAGCGACAGAGGCAGCTGAATGGATCTTAGTGACAAAGACGTCCATGAGCTCCTCGCACTTATTGTTGGAGGTGTGGGTGAATGAGACAGGAGAGGGGTTTAAGAAAACGGTTTGTATTAGAGAAAAGAAGCCGGTGGTTATCTTTGCCTTCAAGGATGATCCTGGAATAGTGAGCAGTTTTGACTGAGGAGAGCAGGACCCGATAATGCTTTGTGGTTCAGCCAGATCTGGCGAATGGCTAAACCAGTTGTCCACCATAAACGTTCAAGTTTGCTTCCCTTGGACTTAAGGGAGCGGAGATGAGGGCCATACCAGGGGGAACAACCAGGGTGACAGAGAGTAATTGTTTTAATGGGAACTATGGCATCAAAGGTGGAGGAGAGGCTGTGATTGAGCATATTGGTAGCTGCAGAAATGTGGTGAATGGAAGGCCAAAGGCTGGTCAGTTGGGATATTGAAAGTGCAGTTGTAAGTGAATTGGGGGAGAGTTTTTTCCAGGGACGGACACAGAAGAGAGTAGGGTTGGGAGGGGAAAGGGGGATATGAGTGGAAAGCAATACATGGAAGTGATCAGAGATGGCCTTATCTGTGATTGACACGATGGGAGTAACGAGCCCACGTGAGATGGCACGTCAAGGAGGTGACCATGAAGATGGGTAGGGGAGTTTACATGGAGAGCTAATTAAGGGAGAATAGGAGGGCACTGAACTCGAAGGGGAGAGAGCATGATGAGTTGAGCTGGAGATTGAAATCACCGAGGATGAGAAGTAGCTCGGTGTAGAGGCTGAGGGAGGAAAGCAGTGAAGGTATCGGAGAGAAATTTTTTATGGCACTTGGGTGGGCGATAGAGAACGAGGATTTTAAATGAGAGGCGAGAGGGGTGGAACAAGGTAAGATGCTTAAAGGAGGAGTAGGTGTCAGGAGTAGGGAGACAGACCAAGGCGTGATTTGGTGATAAGAGTCACACTGTCACTACAATGGTTTAAAATCGTTTAAAAATTGTCTTGTTCCAAAGTTTCTTGTTGGAACTTTATTTTTGATCATCCAAGTTAGAATTTTCTTTAATAACAACAGAAAACGCTGGAAAAACTCAGCAGGCCAGGCAGCATCCGTGGAGAGATAAACAGAGTTAATGTTTCAGGTCGAAGACCCTTCGTCAGAACTTTCTTTAATTGCTTTGAATTAGTATGCTGAAAAGTTTATAATAGAAGTCTTTAGTTAATTGTATTTGTTGCATTTGTTTTAAGAACATCGGTATTGCTAGATAGAAAAAGACCATGTTACATCTAGTTTGTCTTCTATCATCCTGGTGGCGCATAATATAATGTTAATAGAGTTGTTGATTAATCATAGCAATCAATCTCTATCATTTAGTCTTCAACAGACCGAGAGATGAAGCAAGGAAAACCCCAGTGGTGAAGAGCTTTGAGAGCTATAGGTCCAAAGTCTCCTATTCTTCCCAAGCATGCTACACTTGCCTTACGTCATGTCTCAAATTACTCATATACTGTATCCCAAAATGTTGTTTAGTTTCTTAGAATTATGGTGCCTCTGGATAAGCTAATGATATGCGTTCTTGTCAAAATAGGAAAATATTTAGTGAAGAAGTCTCGCAGAACAGATGTGGAAGACTTGACTCCGAATCCAAGAAAACTACTACAGATTGGAAATGAACTTAGAAAACTAAACAAGGTGATTAGTGATCTGACACCTGTAAGTGAACTGCCATTAACTGCCAGACCAAGATCCAGAAAAGAGAAGAACAAACTAGCATCCAGGTAATGAGAAGAATTCTAAACAGCAATGTTGGTACTGTGTATATACAGTGTTAGTCCTGTATAATTGAAACCAAATTTGTTTAAATATTTTGTTATTACCAGAAATATGTTTCAATCTTATAAAAAAATTGATATGTATCCTCATCTCCTCAAAAATAAATTCTGTCTATTTTGTAGAAGGGTGGGTAGAGCTCTAATTACCGATTTCATATCCACCCATTACCACATTTTGTGCAAAAGAGGTGAAATGCTGTGATTTAAATACAGCACACCACATTTTCATTCTACCCATATGCTAAATTAACCCACCTTTCTCTATCTGAAAGTTGGTTATTTGGAAAAGGTTTTGTTTTGGACATGTTAATAAAAACAGTTTTTCTAATATAATTGAAAGATGAAGCTCAATTTTTTTTGGTATTATCTTCATTGATTCTGCTCCACATACGTACACATAGGTGGCCTATCCAACTGGGAAAATCACGGGGACACCTGTCCCTTTAGATTTTAATGTAACTGTGTGATACTTGCACTATACAGGGACACCTCCAGGCATCCATCTTCAGTTATTTTCCTCCCACCATTGACACCCGTTGCATTATGTTTGTTGCATCGCATAAGGAGTCTTCTCAATCAACGCTTTGTTTTTACTGCCTTGATGGCCCAAATTTCTTTCTTTACTTTTCAAAGAAAATTCAGTATAGGTATCTTGTTTAGCTGAATTTAAAATTCTGCAGCAGCTGCAGAAAGTCCTTCTCTGTCACCAACAAGTATATATGCTGCAGCCAGTGCTGTCTTCTTGATCACACTGTGTGTGAACTCTTGTATTTCTGTAGTAGAGTAAACCAAAGAGTTTACAGCATCATCATTCATCCAAAATACAAATGCGTATCAAAGAAGTTCTGTCATTCAGATTGAGTACATCACAGATCTTCTTCTCATTCAACAGATCTTCTTATTTAATATATCTTCTTATTTATCATATCGTCTGAGAGGAAAAGCAGGCATATAACAGAGGAACCGGAAGTTTCTGTGGAGAAGGCTACTCCTAGGTCATTTACTAAGCTTTTCCCATTACTGCTCAAGCTGTGTTTCCCCACTGTCCAGCTGTTGACCTGGATTGTAGGATAAGAAATAGGAAAAATAAAACGCGATGCACCTATTTTTGGTCCGTCATATCTCCAAGTAATAAATTTGCACTGGCCATGAAGTCCATGTAGTCTCTGAAAAGAGCCTGTACTGATTTAAGTCACAGTGAAGGAAACATATATGTATTGTAAGAGCTGACCATAGAGAGTTGCCATAAGGCAGCTGCGTCTGATCCTATCCCACATCACTGTAGAAAGCTGGATATAGAAGGCGTCATCTTCCACTATTGGTTTGGAGTTTGTTTTACCTGTGTGTTGGTTTATTCTAAAGCCGAGGTAGTTGTCTTATACTGATGCACACACTCAAGAATGTTTATGGGCATTCAAAATTTGGCACTGTTAAACAACTGAAATCTTTCTGGAAACAAAACAGGAGAACTTCATTAAGTCTGGGCACAGCAGGTAAGTTATTAAAGCCACTCTCTGGCTTTAGGTCCAAAGGCAAACCTGTATAGACGATTGAGAAATAATAAATCTTTTGAAGGCTTCAGTTTTCAGTAAGCTGTAAAAGGCTTCACTCAAGCACAGACATTTACAATCTTCAAGAAGAATGAAGCCACAATCCCTTCCATTGCTTCTCCCATCCAGTGATGCTAGGGCCCTGACACTGTTGTCACATCTGCTTCTGACTCAATCCAGTTCATACTGGGGCAGGCTCACTAATAACAGGACCTGGAAAACCATCAGGTTTGTTATGCCCTTTCAAAGAGCAATAATGGTCATGTTAAAAATGGACACCAAAGTAGAAAAGATATGAGACGACGTATGCTCTCATGCAATTGACAAAATGCTTTAAAACCATGAAGGTGAAAATTCTATTCCTTTTATCTCCTATTTTCCACAAGGACAGAGGTATTCAAACTTATTTGTGATGTCTTAAACCGGAAGAAGTTCCTCAAAAAAATATTTGGATGGTATTACACTCTCCATCATTCAGAAAGTGTGCTGACGTGCACCCATCAACCTCCGAGATGCATTCTTCCACAAGGAATCATCATGGATTGCTACAGAAACTACTTTTGCTTTCAAATAGTAAACATATGTGGCATTTATAAGGTTCAGGATCATCTCTACACTTTTAGCCTTCACCAGAGGCTTATCGATGTTCCCCCAAGGCAAATCCTAGTCTCAGATGGTGAAGACTTTTACTACTTTGGGAATGTTCCTCCTGCCAATCCTTGGCACTGTATTGTTTTTCTTTTCCCAGAAAGAAAAATTATGATCTATGTTCTTTTCCGTGATTCAAAAGTAATGCTAATAGCACCATACTGTTCTCGGAATCTCTAGCACTCTGGGATTCTTTTCTACCTGGAACAGAATCTTCTGGCTCCACATCAAAGCAGATTTCTTGCTACAGAAAGCGGAGTAGTCTGAAACCTGTCCCTAACCAGTTGACTATTAATGGATAATCTGATGTCTCTGGGATTAAACCCACCCATCCATGCAGATCATTATAACTTCCCATAACCTTACAAAAGCTTTACAAGTGGAGATAAAAAGAAAAATGGTGATTGCTGAACATCTGAAATAAAGTAGAAATAGCTTTGAAATTGGGGGAGGGGGCTTCATTGCAGCCTCATGGTCCTCCTCTCTTGGAGCACAGTCTAACCCCCATTTTTGTTACTGTGTTTGGATGGCGTGCTGGACACAGCAGTTTATTGAGAGACAGAAACAGGTTAATGCTACGGCAGGCTACGTATCATCCAAGCATCTCACTTAAAAATGCACGTAGCTAGGCCTACCTTGAGGGTTCTTTGAGAAAAGCAACTTGAATAAAATGAATACTTTGTTTTGTACATGGTGAAGATTGAAATCTCTAGCAGACGACCTACTTGTTAGAGTTGCGCGTCATTAAACGTGATGATAGTAAATACACTGTTCCTACATGATGCAGCTTGAGAGAGCATAAACAACTGAACTTGGGCTTGGAGTTTTAAAAATGTTTCAAATCGCTATTATTATTCAGGTTTCTTCTTTCATAGTGTCCTATAAGTGGCAATCAAACTCGACAGGAAAGCCTCTAAGATTGTTTCTTTACTCCACCCCACCCCTGAAGGGACATGAAAATGCCATCGTACGATTTTGACATTTCAGAGCCATCTTCGGCTCACCATTTTGTCTTTCAAATACTTGTACAAGGCCGAAGCTGAGATGACCATCGTGTAAGTCCACTTTAGCTTTTCTTTGTCACTAATAAATGGGCAAAACCTTATTTTCGACGACTCTTCTTCCTATTGACTTAAATTGTCAGCGACAGAATTTTGCAGTAATACCTTTCTTCAACTTTTAGCATTTGCAATCTGTCTAGGCTATTAACTATTTGCCTCTGGTCCTTAAATTTGGTCTCCTCTCGTGATATAGCCTGAATGTTCATTTATGCCCTGGAATTGCTGTATGAAGGACTTCAGCACAACTCCATGGAAGTCTCTGCATAAGTTATCTCTGCCTTTCATTCCCTAGTGGGAGGAAACTCTTTGGAAAGCCATTCCTTATTTTTCTGCCTGCATCAAGACCCCAACTAAGTGCTTGGTCCAAGCATGGGATCTTTGTGCTGTATAACCTGATGCAACCCCACCCCAGTCCCTTTTGAGCCTATGGCTACTGTAGATTTAAAGCTGCTGTCAAAAGGACTTTGTTCCTAACTCTGTTCTCTGCCAGGAGTGTTGGTGAACTTCACGCAGTAGTAGCGGAGGCACAGCCCTGTAATTTTTTTTTTATTTTTTTTTTCCCCCAGTTGAATAGGCTACCTACCCTTGGGATGTGGAGTGTACCTTTTCAGAAAATGATGACTACATTATTCTAAAGGTGAGTAATGATCTTTATTCCAAGGAGATTCAGTTTTGATGACCTAGTATTTCTTAAACTACATTTTATAGTGTAAGTTTGCATGCTATGTCTGACTTTCATTGCTAAAATTTCTAATCATTAACATGTTTAATAAATGGAAACTGCTTTTGGATGGCAGAAAAAACAGTTTGGAAGCTGTTTTTGTTGAGAAACCAATGAGAGGAGATAAAAGTTCAACCAACATTGGCTCTTTTTAATAAATCAGACACATTTTTGTCTGCAGTCACATTTGGTTCTGTGCTGTATAATGTTATATGTAAAGTATGCATCTAAAACTGAAGTACATATCTCTCTTTATTTTCCTTCCAATTTTCTCCCCATTTCTTCTCTCTGAAGACATTGACTCTCTCTTTCCTGGGGTACTGTTCTGTAGGTGCTTTCTGTGTGAACCTTGGCAGCTCGGGCTGATTCTGTCCTCGTCCATGTCTACACACAAGCATACTTTAAACAGAGATTGCTGTATAGTAAGCAAGAGTGGGAGCCAAGCTGATTTTCCCCTCCCTATCTAGAAAACATTGAGGCCAATTGTAAGGAATATAGGAACAGGAGTTAGGCCATTCAGCCCCTCGAGCCTGATGAGCCATTCAATGAGATCATGGCTGACCTGCACCCTAACTTCACCCACCCGTCTTGGCTACATACCCCTTAATATCCTTGACTAGCAAAAATCTATTGATCTCAGATTCAAAATTATTAATTGAGCTAGCATCTACTGCTTTTTGTGGGAGTTAGTTCTGCACTTCTACCACCCTTTGTGTGAAGAAGTTTTTCCGAACTTCTCTCCTGAATGGCCTGACTCTGATTTTAAGGTTATGTCCCCTTGTCCTAGACTCCCCAACTGGCTGAGATCAGCTAACTTGGCAAAGACTGGGAATCAAACCTGGGAAGTTTCTCTCTATCTACCCTATCACTTCCTTTCAAAATCTTAAAAAACCTCAAATCAAATCACCCCATAACCTTCCATATTCCAGGGAATACAAGTCTAGTTTAGGTAAGCTGTCCTTGTAATCTAACCATTAGAACCCTGGTAACATTCTGGTGAATCTGCACTATGCTTCTTCCAAGGCCAATATATCCTTTCTAAGGTGCGGTGCCCAGAACGCTACACTGTACTTCAGATGTGGTCTAACCAGGGCTTTGTATAGCTGCAGCAAAAGCTCTCCCCCCCCCCCACCCGGCTTTAATATTCTAGCTCTCTAGTTATAAAGGCTAACATTCCATTAGTCTTTTGATTATATTTTGTACCTGACTACTACATTTTAGTGATCTGTGTACACAGGCCCCTAAATCTCTTTGGATCTCCACTGTTCCTAGCTTTTTACCATTTAAAAAATACTCCGATCTATCCTTTATTGGTCCAAAATGGATGACCTCACACTTTCCTGCGTTGAAATCCATCTGCCACAGTTTTGCCGACTCACTTAATCTGTCAATGTCACTTTGTAATTTTATGCTCCCGTCTACACTACTTATTATGCCACCAATCTTTGGGTCATCAGCAAACTTGGATATATGGCTCTCTATTGTGTTATCAAGTCATTGGCCCAGAAATTAAACAGTGAGTGTTCACGCAGGGGTAAGGCTTCCCCGCGATATCTCACGCCGCGCCTACCTTTTTCCTCCGGGCCCACACGAACTTTAGTTTCAAGGCCAGTCCCACATGCAGCTGTGCAGTGCTTGCGTGACCCAGAGACGCAATTAGTTCGTGCGAGCTCTGGGATCACGTGATTCAGTTAGAGCCAATGGCAGCACACCATCTTTCATTCATAGTTTTAACAGCAAGGGCTGTCAAAGCTATGAATCCTACACACCCCCCAAAAGAACAGCTAAACCTCAATTAAATTAAAAAAAAAGCCATCACATTAATAAAATAAGTATAGTTAAATAAATTAACCACTTTAAACAAAAAATTAAATTTTTGAAAAAATTTAAAATCTTTTTAAAAGTTATAAAAATAAACTTACCTTTCTTTAAAGTCTCTAAAAAAGATAAACCTGTTGAAAAAAATTTAAAATAATACTTAATTAACTACTTACCTTGTTAAAAGAGGGTCTTACGCCTCCTTTCTTTATGTGTAAAATCTTCCATGCTTACCTGCGCGTTCAAAGCACTAAGTGCACTGCGTGCGCGCAGCCTGTAGCGCGCACGCGGTTCACTTAGGAGCCGCCCCCTTTTGAATTCACGAAGTGCCGGTTTCCCGCGCATGCGCAGTGCATGCAGGAAACCGGCAATTGGAGACCTAAAACGCGAGAGTACACAGTGCGTACTCTCGCGTATTAGGTCTAATTTTCGGGCCAATAATAAATATAGTGAATAGTTGAGGCCCCAGCACAGATGTTGTGAGACACCACTAGTCACTTCCTTCCAATTTGATTACATACCCATTATCCCTACTCTCTGTCTTCTACCACCTAACCAGGTCAATAATTTGCCATCAATTCCATGAGCTTTAATTTTAGCTGACAGTCTCTTAGGTGGAACCTTATCAAATGCCTTTCAGAAGTTCATATAAATTACATCCATAGACATTCCCATCTTCTACTTTAGTGACTTCCTCAAAAAAATTAATTAGGTTCATTAGACATCACCTACCCGTTGCAACTCCATGTTGGCTGTAAAGGCACTGCTGCAGCTAAGATCAGCTAACTTGGCACAGACTGGGAATCAAACCTGGGAAGTTTCTGGCCTATGTGTCATCACTACTCATTGCGTTAACTAGTTAAGCCATTGGACAGGCAAATGCTTTATTTTCATAGATCTCTCGATTGATTTGTATGCATAGGAATGAGATTTAAATAACTTATTATTGAATTGTCTCTTTAAAAAAAAAAGCTTACTATTTGGCAGCTTGAAGTGTAGGGAATCATACTGGTCTCACTTTTATTCAGGGTCACGTATGAATGCAGGAACAGTGAGCTAGTTGCCTGTCTCTGTATAGCACATTACAAGGGTGAGTTAAACAACAGGCCAACGTCAATGTAGAGTGAGCTTCTCACACTGACCTTATTCTAACGTGGCAGGCCTGGTATAGGAACAGGGAGGACTTGACTGATTTTACTTTTACAAAACATAGCCTTTTTAAAAAAAATAAAATAAAATTGCTTTTAGTATAGTTGAGGAATATAGGAACAGCAGTCGGCCATTGAGCCCCTTGAGCCTGCTCTGCCATTTAATGAAATCATGGCTGATCTGCAAACTAACTCCATATACCTGCCTTTGGCCCATATCCCTTAATACTTTTAGTTAACAAAAAGCTATCAATCTCCAATTTAAAATTAACAATTGATCTAACATCAATTGATGTTTGCAGAAGAGAGTTCCAAACTTCTACCCCCTTTGTGTGTAGAAGTGTTTCCTAATTGCACTCCTGAACGGTCTGGCTCTAATCTTTAGACCAAGACTCCTAGTCCTAGAATCCCCAACCAGCAGAAATAGTTTCTCTCGATCTACCCTATCTGTTCCCCTTAATATCTTGAAAACTTCAATCAGATCACACCTCAACCTTCTAAATTCTAGAGAGTACAACCCTAATTTGTGTAATTTCTCCTTGTAGCTTAACCCTTGAAGTCCGGGTATAATTCTGGTAAACCTATGCTGCATTCCATCCAAGGCCAATATATCCTTCCTAAGGTGTGGTGCCCAGAACTGCTCACAGTACTCCAGGTGTGGTCTAACCAGGGTTTTGTATAGCTGCAGCATAACTTCTACTCCCTTGTACTCTAGTCCTCCAGATATAAAGGTCAGCATTGCATTAGCCTTTTTAATTATTTTCTGTATCTGTTCATGACATTTTAATGATCTATGTACCTGGACCCCCCCAAGTCTCTTTGGACCTCCACTGTTTTTAGCTTTTCACCATTTAGAAAGTAGCCTGTTCTATCCTTTTTTGGTCCAAAGTGGATGACCTCACATTTGCCTACATTGAAATCCATTTGCCACAGTTTTTCCCATTCACTTAATCTGTCGATATCCCTTTGTAATTTTATGTTTTCATCAACACTGCCTACAATGCCGCCTATCGGCAAATTTGGATATATGACTTTCTATGTCATCATCTAAGTCATTAATAAATACTGTGAATAGTTGCGGCCCCAACACAGATCCCTGTGGGACACCACTAGTCACATCCTGCCAATTTGAGTAACTACCCATTATCCCTACTGCCTGTCTCCTGCTGCTCAGCCAATTTCCTAACCAGGTCAATAATTTGCCCTCAACTCCGTGGGCTTCTACGTTAGTTAACATTTTCTTATGTGGGACTTTCAAATGCCTTATGGAAGTCCATATGAATAACATCCATAGATATTCCCCTGTCCACTACTTTAGTCACCTCCTCAAAAAATTCAGTCAGGTATGACCTACCTTTCACAAATCCATGCTGGCTCTCTCTGATCAACTGAAAATTTTCGAGGTGTTCAGTCATCCTATCCTTAATTATAGACTCTAGCAATTTCTCGACAACAGATGTTAGGCTAACTGGTCTATAATTCCCTGATTTCCCTCACTCGCCATTCTTAAATAGCGGAGTGACATGTGCAATTTTCCAATCTAAAGGAACAGTTCCTGAATCTAGAGAACTTTGTAAGATTATAGTTAGAGCATCTGAAATGAGCTCACCTACTTCCTTTAAAACCCTGGGATGGAAACATAAGAAATAGGAGCAGGAGTAGGCCATTTGGCCATTCAATAAGATCATGGTTGATCTTCTACCTCATCTCCACTTCATTAGCTGAGGCATAGAATATAAGAGCAGGGAGGTTATGATGGAGCTGTATAAAACGCTAGTTAGGCCACAGCTGGAATACTGTGTGCAGTTCTGGTCGCCACACTATAGGAAGGATGTGATTGCATTGGAGAGGGTGCAGGGGAGATTCACCAGGATGTTACCTGGACTAGAGCGCTTCAGCTATGAAGAGAGACTGGACAGGCTGGGGTTGTTTTCCTTAGAGCAGAAAAGGCTGAGGGGGGACCTGATTGAGGTGTATAAAATTACGAGGGGCATAGATAGGGTAGATAGAAAGGAACTTTTCCCCTTAGTAGAGGGGTCAATAACCAGGGGGCATAGTTTCAAGGTAAGGGGCAGGATGTTTAGAGGGGATTTGAGGAAAAACCTTTTCACCCAGAGGGTGGTTGGAATTTGGAACTCACTGCCTGAAAGGGTGGTAGAGGCAGGAACCCTCACAACATTCAAGAAGCATTTAGATGAGCACTTGAAACGCCATAGCATACAAGGCTACGGACCAAGTGCTGGAAAATGGGATTAGAATAGACAGGGCTTGATGGCCGGCGCGGACACGATGGGCCGAAGGGCCTCTTTCTGTGCTGTATAACTCTATGACTTTCCTGAACTATCCCCATATCCCTTGATTCCCTCAATATTCAAAAATCTATCGATCTCTGTCCTGAATGTACTCAACGACTGAGCCTCCACAGTCCTCTGGGGTAGAGAATTCCAAAGATTCACCACCCTCTGAATGAAGAAATTTCTCCTCATCCCAGTCCTAAATGGCCGACCCCTTATTCTGAGACTGTGACCCCTGGTTCTAGACTCCCCAGCCAGGGGAAACATCCTCCCTGCATCTACCCTGTCAAGCCCTGTAAGAATTTTGTATGTTTCAATGAGATCACCTCTCATTCTTCGAAACTCTAGAGAATATAGGCCTAGTCTACTCAATCTGTCCTCATAGGACAATCTCCCCATCCCAGGAACCAGTCTGGTGAACCTTCGTTGCACTCCCTCTATGGCAAGTATATCCTTCCTTAGGTAAGGAGACCAAAACTGTACACAATACTCCAGGTGTGGTCTCACCAGGGCCCTATATAATTGCAGTAAGACGTCTTTACTCCTATACTCAAATCCTCTTGTAGTAAAGGCCAACGTACTATTTGCTTTCCTAACTGCTTGCTGTGCCTGCATGTTAACTTTCAGTGATTCGTGTACAAGGACACTCAGGTCCCTCTGAACACCAACATTTCCCAATCTCTCACCATTTAAAAAATACTCTGCTTTTCTATTTTTCCTACCAAAGTGGATAACTTCACATTTCTCCACATTATATTCCATTTGCCATGTTCTTGTCCACCCACTTATCCTGTCTATATCCCCTTGAAGCCTCCTTGCATCCTCCTCACAACTTACATTCCCACCCAGCTTTGTATCATCAGCAAACTTGGATATATTACATTTGGTCCCCTCATCCAAATCATTTGATGTAGATTGTGAATAACTGAGGCCCAAGCACTGATCCTTGCGGTACCCCACTAGTTACAGCCTGCCAACCCGAAAATGACCCGTTTATTCCTACTCTCTGTTTTCTGTCTGTTAGCCAATCCTCAATCCATGCTAGTATATTACTCCCAATCCCATGAGCCCTAATTTTGTTAAATAACCTCTTGTGTGGCACCTTATCGAATGCCTTCTGAAAATCCAAATACACCACATCCACTGGTTCCCCCTTATCTATTCTGCTAGTTACAACTTCAAAAAACTCCAACAGATTTGTCAAACACTATTTGCCTTTCATAAATCCGTGTTGACTCTGCCCAATCCTATTATTATTTTCTAAGTGCCCTGTTACCACGTCCTTAATAATAGATTCTAGCATTTTCCCTGCTACTGATGTCAGGCTAACTGGTCTGTAGTTCCCCGTTTTCTCTCTCCCTCCTTTCTTAAATAGTGGGGTTACGTTTGCTACCTTCCAATCCGCGGGAACCGTTCTCGAATCTATGGAATTTTGGAAAATTACAACCAATGCATCCACTATCTCTATAGCCAACTCTTTCAAAACCCGAGGATGTAGGCCATCAGATCCAGGGGATTTATCGGCTTTCAGTCCCATTAATTTCTCCAGTACTACTTTTTTACTAATACTATTGGGCCGGATTTTCCGATCGGCGGCTTCCTGCGTGCGGATGCCTCCAATCGGAATAAAATCTACGAACTTACCTGCTGGCTCCGTAGGTCCCGAGACTTGTGATCCTGGACTTCTCCAGGTCCGCGCGGGGCAGAGGCCCAGGTATCCCAGGGGCGCATGCAGTTCGCAAGCGCCCCTGGGATCACGTGGGCCATGGGGAACCAAACAAAAAAGGGAACCCCCCTTCACACTTTTGACAGTTCTGCATGCATAGATCTGTCAAAATTATGAATGGGGATCACTTAAAAAACATAGTTAAACATTAAATATTTTTTTTTTTAAATCACATTTAAAATTAGTTAAAATTACATTAAATTAAATATTTTAAACAAAAATTTTAATTTTTTGGGAAAAAAATTAAAGTATTTGGGGCTAAAAATAAACTTACCTTTTTTAAAAGTATTTTTAAATTATAAATGAGTGGGAAAAAAAATTGTAAAAAGTTTTTAAACTCCTATGCTGGTAAAATCAGGCCTTACGCCTGCTTTTACCAGTCGTAAGATTTTTAAAGGTTTTCAGCGGGCGGAGGTTGTGCAGAAAGCGCAACTCCCTGCCCACGGAGGCACTTTTCCCGGGCAGGTGGATGATCTGTCAAGAGGATTCTTGACATCGCAAGTGCCGGGTTTTAACGCATGCGCTTCGCATGCCTGAAACCGGCACTTGCGAGGCCGCACCCGTATTCCGGGAAGTTTTTTGTGTCTTCTTCCGTGAAGACAGACACAAAGTATTTATTTAATTTCTCTGCCATTTCCTTATTCCCCATTATAATTTCTCCTGTCTCAGCCGGTAAGGGACCCACATTTACTTTTGCTAATCTTTTCCTTTTTGCATACCTATAGAAGCTTTTACAGTCTGTTTTTATGTCTCTCGTTAGTTTACTCTCATATTCTACTTTCCCTTTCTTTATCAATTTCTTGGTCTTCCTTTGCTGAATTCTAAAATTCTCCCAATCCTCAGGCTTACTACTTTTTTTGGCAATATTATAAGCCTCTTCCTTTGATATAATACTATCTTTAACTTCTCTTGTTAGCCACGGTTGGATCACTTTTCCTGTGGGGTTTTTGTGCCTTAAAAGAATGTATATTTGTTGTAAATTATGTACTAATTCTTTAAATGCTAGCCATTGCTCATCCACTGTCATACCTTTTAATGTTGTTTCCCAATCTACCTTAGCCAACTCGCCCCTCATACCTACGTAGTTTGCTTTGTTTAGATTTAAGACCCTAGTTTCGGATTTAACTGCGTCACTTTCAAACTCAATATAAAATTCTATCATATTATGGTCACTCTTCCCTAAAGGCCCCTTTACTGCAAGGTTATTAATTAATCCTTTCTCGTTGCACAATACTAGATCTAAAATAGCCTGTTCCCTAGTTGGTTCCTCAACATACTGATCTAGAAAACTATCTTGCATACATTCCATGAATTCGTCCTCCACACTATTACTGCAAATTTGGTTTGCCCAGTCTATATGTAGATTAAAGTCCCCCATGATTACTGTATTACCCTTGTCACACGCACCTCTAATTTCCCGATTTATACTCTGCCCGACATTACAGCTACTGTTTGGGGGCCTATAAACAACTCCCACCAATGTTTTCTGCCCCTTGCTGTTTCTTAGCTCCACCCAAACTGATTCTACTTATTGATTTTCAGAGCTAAGCTCCTTTCTCTCTACTGTCTTTATCCCATCCTTTATTATCAGGGCTACCCCTCCTCTTTTTCCATTTTGCCTATCCCTTCTAAAAAATTATGTATCCTGGAATATTTAGTTCCCAACCTTGGCCACTTTGCAACCACGTCTCTGTTATGGCTATTAGATCAAATCTGTTAATTTCTATCTGCGCTATTAATTCATCTATTCTATTGTGTATGCTTCGCGCATTCAGATATAGTGCCTTTAGCTTTGACTTATTTCCCTTTTTACCTGATGTCACCTTAGTCACTGATGCCTTATTACCTTTGTTACTCTGCTCTAGAGCCTTGACATTTCTCTCGCTGCTTTTAAATTTACTCTTTCCTGAATCCTCCCCCCCTTCATTAGTTTAAAGCCCTGTCTACTGTCCTAGTTATCCGGTTCGCCAGGACACTGGTCCTAGCCCGGTTTAAGTGGAGCCCGTCCCAACGGAACAGCTCCCTCTTTCCCCAGTACTAGTGCCAGAGCCCCATGAACCAAAACCCCTTCCTCCCACACCACTCTTTGAGCCACACATTTAAACCTCTAATCTGTTTGTCCCTGTGCCAATTTGCGCATGGCTCAGGTAACAATCCAGAGATTATTATCTTTGAAGTTCTGCTTTTTAATTTGAATCCTAGCTTCTCAAACTATGTTAAGGGTACTGCAATTAAATATCTACCTGTAACACAAAGCACTACAAGTAGTGTAGGCAAAAAAGCAGCAACTCCTTCCCTCTCCTCCAAATTCCCACTCTTTCCAAATTCCCAACCAAAGCATTCTGTTCAAGTCTACTCCGTTTAAACCCGCTCTGTGCAGACCATCTGGTCCTGGGGATTTGTCACTCTTTAGTGCCATTATTTTCTTCATTACTGTTATTTTACTTACATTAATTTTATTGAGTCCCTGTCCCTCATTAATATTAGTTTCCTTGGGATTTCTGGCATTCTATCCTCTTCCTCTACTGTAAGTACTGACGCGAAGTAATTATTCAACATGACTGCCATTTCCTTATTATCATTGACAATATCGCTGCTTTCAGTTTTTAAGGGGCCAACATTGCTCCTGACTACCCTCTTTCCTAATATAATTGCAAAAATTCTTTGTGTTGATTTTGATATCCCTTGCAAGTTTCTTTTCATACTCCCTTTTTGTAGCTCTTACTATCTGTTTTGTGACCCTTTGCTGTTCTTTATATCTTTCCCATTCGCCAGGATCTGCGCTATTTTTTGCATTTTACTTATAAAATGTTTATTGATAAAATGTTGATGGAGAAAACAAAAATGCTGTATGTGAATCTGGCAGTTATAATTCTGTTTTTGATTAGCTGTGCTATACCTGAAATGGGAGTACTCCATGCCGACATACTGAGTGCTCAAAATGGAAATTGGTTCCATTTCCTGGTACTGATATCTCTCGCCTTAATAAGTTCCCAAATAACAAACTTAAGTTAGCAGTAATAACCATTTGTGAATGTAAGTGTCTTCTAATTGTATATTTTTATCTCCAGGGCTTGCCGCCTAAAGAAAAAGGCTCAGTATGAGGCTAATAAAGTAAAGCTATGGGGTCTCAACACAGAATATGGTAAGATAATAGTCTTGTATTTTTTTAGGCTAATTGTACTTACAATAGCTTAAGTGAATCTTGTTTCTTCACCCTTTGTAGGCTATACTATTTATTTAAAAAGAAAATCAATTCCATCATACTTGCCTTTTGACTTGGATAATTCTATAATATGGTAACATCCTTGAGTTAGTAACATCATGCTCCCAGTCCACTGAAATCAGTTTGGTATGCTGTAACAGTAACTCTACTGCGTGCTGTTTTTAACTTGCACCAAATCTGACGCTGTAACCTCTCTCAACCTGTTACAACAAGCACGGCTAAGGCATACCCATTCCCCCAACTAACTGTGAGCAAGGCCATGGAAGATTCACCAGTATATATTAATAATACAGTATATATGTACAGAACCTGAGACGTGTGGAACTATACAACATTTCAAATTACAACTTTTGATTGATAAAGCAGCCAGCAATGTCGTCTCCTCCTCCTCCAGAGAGAAAAAGATCTGCAGTTGTCATGGGGACCTTGAGCTCATTCTGTGCAATGCTAATGATTGCTCAGTGTTTAGGTAGTTTATAGAACTAGTATGTTCTCTTCAGTTGTTAACATGCAATAGCTTCAGATTTTGCCCTCTACTCAAGTTCCAAACAAATGGTTAATTTAGTCACTGGTCATTTGTGTACCCACTGAAGATGATGCAGGACCTTGCCTGGTTCCACTTAGAAATGGAAGAATAGGCCCCTGGAGGGAAGAAAAGAAAAATTGCTACAACACTGCAGAGGAGACCCAGTGTGGGATCCATTTTAAATTTTGTTTTGTACTAGTTCCCAAAGTTGTGTTTTATCTCAACATAATTTCTTTGACGAGCTCTATTCTCCCACAGCGGACATTTCTAAGAAGTATTTATTGCATTTTCAAGGGCAACCACCATAATTCAGTTCACATCAACACTTTGTAAATTTCTCTCCCAAGGATGTTGTATGAAATTATAAGTTTGAAATAGAAATTCCAACTGTTCATCTGTAAAGTTATCCAGCTTTATTCTGGCTGCTTCACAAGACCCATGGATATAATTGCACCCATGATTCTGCAAGCACAGAATCCCAATGCATTAATGTGTAATATAATACACTTTTATGAAATTGTTTCCCTTTACATCTCCCATTAACCCTGCCCCCCTCTGTGCAAGATGATAATAAAAATGATTGGACTGTATTATCAGCATAAGGTCTGCACCAGGCCTTTGCAATGATCTGCTAATGCTTTGCTGAAACATTGTTGTCCAGTAGAAATTGTTGACTGGTCGCCAAAATGGTGGCTTTGGCGACACCGCTTTAGCCACATCCACCAATTTTAGTACAAAACGCCTTGCACACAATACAGGTGAATGTACTTCACTTGCATATTTACTTAACAAACATCTACCACCATTCAGTGTGAAACTTTGCAGTCTTTCTCTTTTGCCAAAGTTTGGAATTCTGGCATGAATTATCAGACACTGCACATCTAAGTACAGCGTCTCGATTTTTGTGCAGCAGTTGTGAGCAGTACTTTGACTTCATCAAAGTGATTGCTGAGAGTGTTGACTCGTGCGAGACCCGCCCCTGCTGTCCATCCAGAATGCAGTTGGATGCTGCTTACCTTTTGCCATGATGCGCTCTGTTGGAGCTGTTCATTATTAGTTGGGCTTGCTTTCTTCTGCTGGCCTGGAGCAGTTATTCTGATTGGGCGAGCTGACCACGATGACAGCTCCTCTCTCCATACAGTGTTACTGGGTTCACCCATGTTACACACTATTTTAGCAGAGAACCAATAAGCAGTATCCAAGGAAGTAAACCACACACGTTGATCAAAACACACTCTGCTTTTCATACCATTTTATCAACAAACGCACAAAAAGGTTAAAGCACGCAGGCATACGCCGTATGAAATTAGTATTGAGATCACATGCCCAATGACTGGTGTGTCTATTACTCATTTTTATTAACTATTCAAAAATGCAATTTAGATTCCCAATTAGCTACATGTGGCTAATGTATAGAAACATAGAAAATAGGTACAGGAGTAGACCATTCGGTCCTTCGAGCCTGCACCGCCATTCAATGCGTTCATGGCTGAACATGCTACCTCAGTACCCCATTCCTGCTTTCTCGCCATACCCCTTGATCCCCTTAGTTGTGAGTGTTATATCTAACTCCCTTTTGAATATATTTAGCGAACTGGCCTCAACAACCTTCTGTGGAAGAGAATTCCATAGATTCACCACTCTCTGGGTGAAGAAGTTCCTCCTCAGCTCAGTCCTAAATGGCTTCCCCTTAATCCTTAGACTGTGACCCCTGGTTCTAGTTTTCCCTACCATTGGGAACATTCTGCCCGCATCTAATTTGTCTAAACCAGTCAGGATTTTAAATGTCTCTATAAGATCCCCCCTCATTCAACACTGCTAAAATACTGCACACTGGTTCCATTTATTGCCGTCATCACATACCCATGATTGAGAACTGTGTAGGAGAACAAGCCATGATTTTAAAGTTCAGGAAAGGAGTTTGAAAAAATCTGTCAAATCTATGCCTAGCATGGGATTTTAACACCGTACTATAAGAACTCATAATTTGAGCCCATGGCTGTTATATTTGAAGCTTTTGCTCAGAATTGGGCTCAGCTTGAAGAATAATTAAGTTATGTGTCCAAAGGCACTTTGTTTTATTTAGATTGGGGAAGGAGTTAAGCATCTATCAAAAGTAGTACCCGAGTTCTATTTAACTCAGGAAGTTATGTTTCTGCCCTTTTACCGAGCTTCACACATTCAGAAGGCAACAAAGATTTTGGATGTGGATAATAGATGAGAACTCTATTATGTTGCCAGAGGGACCAGAACGTCAGCCCAACAATTAAAACCCTATCGGATCAAAACATAGACATTCCTCTGTTCAACGATTAGGCTTACATAAGAACATAAGAAATATGAGCAGGAGTAGGCCATACGGCCCCTCGAGCCTGCTCCGCCATTCAATAAGATCATTGCTGAACATCGACCTCAACTCCCACTTTCCTGCCCAATCTCCATATCCCTTGATTCCCCTAGAGTCCAAAAATTGTTAATTACCAGTTGGCAGGACATTCAGATTACAACTGTGATCGTGGTATCAAAGACCAAGCGATTTTGGTCTGATGTTGGTTTGTGTCTACGACTGTTAGCACCATCATGCCTTCTATTTTCACCCCTCCCCCATTGCTTTAGGACTTGATTGAAATGGAAAGGATCCAAGAGTACAAATGAGAAAGTGTGCAGAGCACTGTGTGTCTAGCATGCCCCACTGTCTTTACCTATCAGCCTGTAATCCAGTGGGACAGTACCAGTTCCTGCCTGTCACCTCCAAGGGGGGACTGTAAGAGTCTGATTGCAGGAAGTGATATGACATAAGAGGCTTACATGCCATTTTTCTTGCATGGTAACATGTGCAGCAATGGTGTAATTTTACTGCATCACTGCACATGCGGTTGCTGCAGCTTTGTGTGATGCACTGATAAATTATCAGCTTGGCTCAGGAGAATCACTCTCTAATCTGAGTCAGAAGACTGGTTCCAGCCGCCGTCCTTTGAGTGCAGAACATAAGAACATAAGAAATAGGAGCAGGAGTAGGCCATACGGCCCTTCGAGCCTGCTCCGCCATTCAATAAGATAATGGCTGATCTTCTACATCAACTCCACTCTCCCACCCTATCCCCATATCCCTTGGTTCCCTTAGTGCCCAAAATCTATTGATCTCAGTCTTGAATTCCAAAGATTCACAACTCTCTGAGTGAAGAAATTTCTCCTCATCTCAGTCCTAAATGGCCAACCCCTAATCCTGAGACTATGACCCCTAGTTCTCAACTCTCCAGACAGGGGAAGCAGCCTCTCAGCATCTAGCCTGTCAAGCCCTCTTAAGAATTTTATAGGTTTAATTTAAAAGCATTACCTAGGCTGACACAACCGTGTAGGCACTGAGAAAGTGCTACATGATCGGAGATGCCATTTTTTAGATGAGATGTTAGACCAAGGCACCATCTACCTGTTCAGATAGATGTAAAAGATCCCATGGCATTATTTCAGAGAAGAGCAGGGGATTCTTCTGGTGTTGTGGCCAGCATACATCCCTCAACAAATACCACCAAAACATTATATGGTCATTGATCTCATTTTCTGTTTGTGGAACATTGTTGTGTGCAAATTGACTGCCGTGTTTGCCTACAAAACAAGAGATTATGCTTCAAAAATAATTAATTGGCTGTGAAGTTCTTTGGAATGTCTTCAGGACATGAAAGGCACTATATGAATTCAAGATTGTTCATTTTTCTTTCTGCTTTTCTCAAGTAGTGCCATTTGATCTGTTGTGTATTTTTAGATTGCATAGAATTACATAGCCCATTCAGTTCAACTGGCCTATGCCAGTGTTTATACTCCACATGAGCCACCTCCCACCCTACTTCATCTCACTCTATCAGCATATCCTTCTATTCCTTTTTCCCTCATGTACTTATCTAGCTACCCCTTAAATGCATTTATGCTATTCGCTTCAACTGTATATACGCTGAAGACACCCAGCCTCTACCTTACCACTACCTCTCTCACCGCCCCCCCACTGTCGCTGATTTGTCACACTGCTTCTCCGACATCCAGTAGTGGGTGAGCAGAAATTTCCTCCCAACTAAATATTGGGACGACCAAAGCCATTGTCTTCAGTCCCCACTACAAAATCCGTTCCCAAGCCACCAACTCCATCTCTCTCCCTGGCAACTGTCTGAGGCTGAACCAGACTGTTTGCAACCTTGGTGTCATATTTGACCCCAAGATGAGCTTCCAACCACTTATCTGTGCTATCACCAAGACCGCCTATTTCCACCGCCGGAACATCGCCTGAATCCGTCCCTGCCTCAGCTCATCTGTTGCTGAAACCCTCATCCATGCATTTGTTACCTCTAGACTTGACTATTCCAATGCACTCCTGGCCAGATTCCTATTTTCAACCCTCCGTAAACTTGTTGCGGGCATCCAGAATTCTGCTGCCTGTGTCCTAACTTGCTCCAAGTCCCGTTCACCCATCACCCTGTGCTCGCTGACCTACATTGGCTCCTGGTTAAGCAATGCCTCGATTTTAAAATTCTCATACTTGTTTTCAAATCCCTCCATGGCCTCGCCCCTCCCTATCTCTGTAATCTCCTTCAGCCCTACAACCACTCCTCCAATTCTGACCTCTTGAGCATCCCCGAGTTTATTCACTCCACCACTGGCGGCCGTGACTTCAGCTGCTAAGACCCTAAGCTCTGGAATTCCCTCCCTAAATCTCTCTGCCTCTCTTTTCTCCGTTAAGACGTTTCTTAAAACCAACATCTTTGACCAAGTCTGCCCTAATTTCTCCTTGTGTGGCTCAGTGCCAAATATTGTTTGATAATGCTCCTGTGAAACGCCTTGGGACATTTTATTACGTTAAAGGTGCTATACAAATACAAGTTGTTGCTTTGTTGGTTGGTAACAAGTTCCACATTAGGATATTAGCAACACGCCGTTTAAAAAAAAATTATTGGTCCGTAATTTGCAGTCAGCGATGAAGCGACAGCGATTGCCACTGACCTCTAAGAAACCTGCCCACAGAGATCGTGCGATCTGTGGCAAGAACTTTATCTTATGACACAAAGCTGGGTGGGAGTGTGTGCTGCGAGGAGGATACCAAGAAACTCCAGGATGATTTGGACAGGTTGGGTGAGTGGGCAGAAGCGTGGCAGATGCAATATAACGTGGATAAGTGCGAGGTTATCCACATTGGTGTCAAAAACAGAAAGGCAGACTATTATCTGAATGGCAATAGAATGGGAGAAGGGGAAGTGCAACGAGACCTAGGTGTCCTTGTGCACCAGTCGCTGAAAGTAAGCATGCAGGTGCAGCAGGCGGTGAAGAAGGCAAATGGTATGTTGGCCTTCATAGCGAAAGGGTTTGAGTATAGGAACAGGGATGTCCTGCTGCAGTTGTACAGGGCCTTGGTGAGACCACACCTTGAGTACTGTGTGCAGTTTTGGTCGCCTTATCTGAGGAAGGATGTTCTTGCCATGGAAGTAGTTCAGCGAAGATTCACAAGGCTGATACCTGGGATGGCAGGAATGACATATGAGGAGAGATTGGGTCGATTGGGCTTATACTCGCTGGAGTATAGAAGAATGAGAGGGGATCTCATCGAAACATATAAAATTCTGACAGGTCTGGACAAACTAGATGCAGGAAGAATGTTCCTGATGGTCGGAGAGTCCAGAACCAGGGGTCATAATCTAAGGATAACGGGTAAGCCATTTAGGACAGAAATGAGGAAGAATTTCTTCACCCAGAGAGTGGTGAACCTGTGGAATTCTCTACCACAGAAGGTAGTTGAGGCCAAGTCATTAAATATATTCAAGAATGAGTTAGATATATTTCTTAAAGCTAAAGGTATCAAGGGATATGGGGAGAAGGCAGGTACAGGGTACTGAGTTTGGATGATCAGCCATGATCTCATTAAATGGCGGAGCAGGCTCGAGGGGCTGAATGGCCTACTCCTGCTCCTATCTTCTATGTTTCTATCTTCCGCGACGTATAATTGATTGTAGCACTATGAAATTGGAATTTCTAGTGTAGTGCAGCAGCGACATCATCAAGCTTTCCAAATAGCCAATCACATTGAAGAATTCTCACAGACAGCAACCCAGGAAATAAAATAGCACTGATTATCTGCACTTTTTAAAAATGTTAGAGAGTGAAATAAAGATTGGGACATACACATGGGATTAAGGTAGATGCTGAAATATCATGAACAACTTAAAAAAAAAAAAAAAAAATTGTTTTTTTTTTAAATCTAGTAATTTTTATCATAATGGAGAAATTTGACATTCCACAAATAGAAAATTCGTTTTTCAGGACCAGAACAGTTATTTAGCAGTCAATACGCTGTTAAAACTCCAGTTACATTTATTCCAACAAGGCTTAACACTTAATGGGGTGTTTAATAGCGATATTAGCACGGAATGGCTTAAGTTTTCGTCAGTTTTACTGATTGTCGGCTATGTGTGAGGGGTGAGGGGGGGGGGGGGGGGCCACAGCGCAGCTTGTGTTGGAGCAGTGAATGACTGACCGCAACATCAGGATTTCCACGTTTAGCTGCGCATGCGCTAAATCCTGAGGTTACGGTCAATTTCAGAGGGGTAATGACAGCGAACGCTGACAGTTTGCCGTCATTGCCCACCGCAAACTCCAGGCCATTATGCTTTCAAGAGGCCATCTGATTATTATGATAACTGGGCTGATGGTTCTAGAAAGAGACCTGGTAGGATAAGGCTAGGTTTAAAAGGAGGAACATACATTAGCTTGTCACCATTTAAGCACAGCTGCTCTGGGAAATGGAAAATTCACGTTGGTACGGTAAGGGGTGCTCTTAGAGGGAGTTTAATCTTGTATCTAACTTGTGATCTGATGAACACAAAATGTAGACAAATGTTCTCTTCTCCAGCAGCAATGGCCTCGATATTAATCTTCCCCCTCCCCCCCCCCCCCCCCCCCACCCCCACGATGGGTTGGAGAGGGTCGGGTTAAAAAATTTGCAACTGGAAACGTGTTCCCAACCTGCCATGTAAGCTCCCCTTGGAGAGGAGGGACACTTCATTAACATATTTAAATAATGCTCCCACCGTGCAATTTAGAGCCCGATTTAAAATTTGCTGCTGTTATGCGTGTTTCCCAGGGTTCGGGAAACCCGGCAGTGAAATTAAGGTGGGAGATGCTGGCTCAAGAAGGTAAATGCCTTTTACAGCATGCCTTGTGAGCGAGGAGGAGCAGGAATGCTCTCCCCTGACCCTTCAAGGAAGCCTTCAGCCTCCCCTCTCTGCCGATTTGTGACTGCTCTCTTTCCTTCCCCCTACTGCGATTGCTGACCAGCCTCGATCTGTAGCTCCTTCCCTCCCATGATCGTCGACCTTCCAAGCCCCGATCTCTAACTCCCTCCCACAATGGTCGACCTCCCAAGTCCAGATCATTGGCTCCCTCCCCCTCACAATTGCCGGAGACCGTCCACAAGGGTCCCTCTGTCCCTGACCTTGCTGAATTTTTCCCGCACTTTCTCGCATCCTCCCTACCTCCCCGTAAGTATTGGGGCCAAGGTCTCTCCTCGATAAGCAAAAAAATGAAGGCAATAAATTGATAAAATTCCATTAACTTTACCATTTCTGTAGCAATACCAAAACTTTTACAGCTGGAGCCAATTTCTAGTTGAAGGTTTAACTATATGAACTGGCTAAAATTATTGGTAATGAGATTTGAATGCTTTTTTTTGCTTCTCATCATTGAAACCAATTCTAACAACACTTTCAACATGCTTTTAGGTGGAGTGAACATCGCTCAATTTTGTCGATCTACAAAACATATTTTGTTTGTTTCTGGATACCTCTATATAGTTTTAATTTCCTGTTATAATTTACTAATTTAGTGGTTTTCTTTTACCCATAGATCTATCATTTTATATATTTTGTTAATAAAAGACCCAGAACAGCAGATGTTTGAGACCTGTTGACATTTGCTTTAATCAACATTGGAATTTGCTTTAATCAACATTGGAATTTTCTAACTTTCATAATATCTTGTCCTTTACAGATCATCTGCTTTATGTGATTAACTCAATAAAACAGGAAATAGTAAATCGAGTACAGAGTCAGGGGGAAAAGGGAAGCAGCAGCATGCTAGAAAAACTTGAAAATCTCTTAAACGAAACACTTGGTAAGAAATTATATCCTATTTGCTTTTCATTCTTTGCCTGACCATCCTCATTTTTCCTCACAGTAGTTTACCTCAAGATTAAAATGCATCAGAAACTTTGGTAAGGTGCTCCACCAGAACAATTAACGTTCAAATTGGTTTTGAACATACCAAATGTATTTCTTTAAATCTTGAAAGATATTAACCCAAATAGAAACAACCATAAATTAGGCACACCTTAAAAATATTTATCTGGCAGATTGTTCTAAAGGTTACACAACAGACTTGAAATACATAATCATTGTTATTTGGAAAGGAGAAATTATAATTAACCTTTAGACTGCCACTCATTTATATGTGTGTATATATTTGTATTTTTGTGCAGTCTTCTATGTTCTTGTGATGTACTGCCTCATACTTTCTATTATTCTCCTCACAAAAGAGTGTTGCGACTGGTGGAGAAGGAGGAATAATCCCAACATATTCCTTTGTGGAACTTGGTTTGTCAGGGGATGCTGGGATGGGTAATTAAATTTGTTCAATGTGAAAAGTATGTCAGAGAATCTTATAAAATGATAGCATCCTGAGTGAACTGTTCCTACTGCAGAGAATAGAACATTTTCACCAAACAGGAGATCATAGAATAACCTCTCATAGTTTTAAATCTGCTTTGTCTGACTGCACCTAACTTCTGGGCAACATATCCGGAGGAACAAAGTTAGAAATTGTATAAGAAAGATCAGAGAGATTCAGCAAGGGAGTGGCGTGTTTTTTTTTTGCAGTAGTGTATATTTTTTGTTAAATCTTTTTCTTCTCTTATACCCAGGCCATGCCCTATCTGCAGGCCATATTATGATCTGGGTCCAGGCCTCTGACCAAGGCTGCTCTTGCTTCAGTATATGAGAGCAGCCTAATGACAACTGAACCCCCTTTTCCCTATGGGGAAGCTCCTGGTCTCCATTCATTCCTTCCTGCACTTGTGCAACCAACATCAATAAGTGTCAGATCACAGGTACAGACCAATGTCTCCGTACTCTGTCGTCATAAATTAGTCCTGAAATAAGCTATTAATCAATTTCCTTATGGCTTCTGATGAGCCACAGTCAACCTACTTAAATCATGGTTAGGTTTAATTAGAGTTGAATTAATAATTGCAGCACTCCTGTGATATATTTCTTAATAAAGGAATTTAATAAATTGTCAACTGACCAGCTTGTTTTGGTAATACAAACACACAGTGCCCAGTATAGTAGTAAAAGTAATAGAGGTAACAGTTAAGATTATAAACTATTTTATTTTTAATTAGTAGCCAGATCTTCAATTTTTCTTTTATTTATCCTTTTTTGATAGGGACAACAGTAGCTGGACAAACATCTGACTTTGTCAATCAAGTGTTGGAAAAGACAGGAGAAGGGGACCCAACAGGTGGTCTTGAAGGTCTTCGAGTACCTACATCAAAAGTGTAATGTGCCACCTTCTGTCAGAAACAGCTTCAGCCTATAGTTACATGTCTGCCATTTCTGTGATAAATGTTTGATTCATTATAGCAAGTGACATTTTGTTAGTTGTGTTAGACCTGCTTTAAAAAGAGGGGGAAAACTCATGTTGACACATTAGAGTTCTGTAAAAGGAATGCTCATTAAGATAAGTATGGTTATGTGTGCTCAGGTACTGCGAGGTAAATTTCACTTACCTACAATTTGAAATGACCTAGGGATTGATGTGTTCTAAAATGTTGGTGGAAACTTATGTTAAGTTTCAGTAGAAACATGGATGCAGTGGTTGAATCAAGAAATCAAAAAAATTAGTTTGTAGTTCTTTTTCACGTTAACAGCTGTTGCTGATTTTTTTCCATTAACACCATTACTATATATTCCTTTTGTATATATATATTCTTGTATCATTAAGTATGCGTTAAATAGTTCATATAGTAAATTACATGGCCTTTTCCAGACATTGCATAAGTATTTAAGTTTGAGAAGGGAGTAATATTCTTTGTGCCTTGTATTTAAAATGAAAGTAAAGATGTAAGGTGTAATGGATGTACAGTGGGTAAATTTTATGGATTTAAAAAGTATTTGTTTATTTTCACTCTTTGGCTGTTTAAACCATTATGAATGTATAGAGGAACATTTCAACGATGTAGATATATGCCACAGAGTCTGTATTGTATAAAGATGGTTATTGAAACAAGGGTTTCGGTACTTTTCAGAAATATTTGCACACTATTTTGTACCAAAGACAAATGCAATTATATGGCATAATGCCAGTGAAGTAAGGTTTTGCACAGCTTACACTGATACAAAATTGAATGTAATCAGGGTTGGGGTTAGGGTTTTACTAGAACTGTGAAATACGTTGTGTGGGTCCAAATATCCACAGAAAGAGGATGCAAGTACACTTTATAAGATTTTGATCCTATAACTCTATTGTTAAGCTTCTAGAAAATCAGATACTGAGAGTTTATGGGCTCTTATCTTCTGCAGATGTAGATGCATAGCAAAAGAATGTAATTTATATGTAGTTTTGTGTTAACATTTCAGTGTAATATAGTGGCTTGCAATTGTTACATTAAAAAATTAAAAAGCATGTATGTGGTACACTCTTGAAACAAAGGCAAATAACCAAAATTTAATTTTAACTATTTGTACAATTGTATAAATGTATATTGCCTACCTATTCTAAAATTCCTAAGTTGCCACCTTTTGCATTTAATGTAGTAATGTGCATGTCAGATTTCTAAATGTTACTTGATAGGATGTAAAAAGTACTTCTAAAGCTATATATTTTTGTATTCTCAATTAGGTAACCAAAATAGATATTGTAAAAGGTAAATATATGAATACTGTTGATCTTATTTGCTCATTGCTGTAGCTTTTCAATTAGGACATTATAAATAGACCAACTTAGGTTTTAGCTTTTATTTTGTGTATGCATTAGTAGTAACTGGATTGAAAGGTTATGTCACTTTGGTAGGTCATAGGTCCAAAAAGGTGCTTCACATATTACTGACTTCATTAATAGTGAAGTGCTGATAGCTGAGTGGTATTGTCGGACTTCAGACTCTAGTGCTAACATCCCCATCCTATATACTACTGGCAGCCTGTAGAAGTGCAGTTTGATCTTGTTTCTCAGTGTTTCTCTGTAAATAAAAGAAAGATAGCTTGTTCATTGATAACACTTTATTTTATGGATATTAGAATCGCACTTTGTCACCATTGCATTTGTATTCCTGCCATTTGCTGCTACTCCTGATCTGTAAGAATGCTACAGTGATACTTGATTTATACCTGTTAGTAAAATGTATAGTTACTCTCGGGTAACAAGATGAAAGCAAGCTGTGCAGCTTTACATTTTACCAGGGGACTCTGTGGCATTAAACAGTCTAGAAATGGTTGTAATTTGATGCCAGTAATATCTTGCTTCCTTTTTCATGAAATATTTTGATGTATGCTAATATATAAAAAATAACCTTATAAAAAGAGAAATGTATAATGTTCTATTTGGAATTTTGATATACTGAGCATGTTAAGTGTTCTTGGAATGATTGGTTTATCCTTGTCATAAGTTCTGGAACAACAGATCTGTAAAACTGTCTCCAGTCAGAAAGTACCTTGTAGCACTGAAAATCTATATTTTGTAAGTTTGAATATGTCTAGTCCCATTTTCAGACCGTATCTGTTTTCAAAAGCCATTTTTTCTGGCACAATTGCAACATTTTTTACAATGCAGGCCTCACCTAGACTCTGCCACTTTACCCAAAACCACCAATTTGGATAAATCAAAAGGATGACTTATTTCCTTTAACATTTGGTTTTGTGTACTGGAAAAAATAAAAGTCTCAAAGTCAGATTTTAAAATGTGTGGTGAAAATGCTGTGTATTCTAAGTAAAATTGATCCATTCAGAAAGTACAAAGCCAGCAACAAAATGAATGGAAAGTTCAAGAAGTGACTAGAAATGTTTACGCCTTAATAAAATGGATCCTCAAATGTAAACTGATGCCATGTACCATTTTAGACAAAAAGCTTACAGAACTGTGCTGGGAATTCAAAGTTGTTGGAAACTACTGATGATAGTTGAGGTGCTGTATTAGATTATAATAGAGAACAAGTTTAAAGCTTTACAATAATTACCAGTATGACTCCGCTTTATGAACGGTGCTGTAGTTAAATTAATTGTAGATAATCCAAATTATCAGTACTCTAAAGGTATATTTTCTATGCAGTATTGTATGTTTAGCTGTGATTACACCCAAGATTATTCATTCATGTTGCTTTTCAATATTTCATAATTAAATGGTAAATTTTGTTGTGAAGGATAACATTCCTAATATTGGCCAACATATTCAGATTTTACTGCCTTTCCTGTCTATTGTAAATTTGACAAGTCTATAAACATCCATAGGAAATGGCAAATACCTGGTATGAATGTCTGGTTTATATTAAAGTAAGTGTAATAAATGACAAACGTTTTATTTGCACAAGTGTCTGAGTAATTAATTGTACCATTCCCCAAGCAAGTTCATTTCTAATTCTAGATTTATTTCCGAAAGAATCTTTTGTTCCAACACATCTTTCAAAAAATTTGCAATACTGTCCTTGTTCTCCCCAAATCATTTTATTAAATTATTTTAATAACTAATATTTAATCATATAGACATTTTAGGGAATTCTATGCCCAAATACACAATGCATTTTGCCAGTTATGCAAGTTTGTTACATATTTTGATGTACTACAAATTTAGTGGGGTGGTTGTGGAAATTTCAAGTGTGTTTGTTTTCTATGTAGCTTTAAATTAAAGCTCCACTATGAATTCAGCAAACAGTTAAACCCTCGCTTAAAGTTGACAGGTCTGTTGTTTCCAATATAAATATACTTGTATACTTTAAGAAAAATTGTGTTTGACACACAATATATATTTAGTAGTGGCACAGAAGATTATTAGTTTGAAATCCTGAACATCTATGCAGTTGTCTTCCATCCACGAATTAAGTGAATTAAGTGCTCACTTTACAAGACATTTTGAACTTCTGTCTGCTTTCTTTGAATTGGTACAATCAATCTTTAGTAAAGAAAATTAAAGCTCTCGAACTGTTGGCTAATTTACTACAGTCATGCTATTTGGTTTCATTTCTACTCCTACCATTTCCATATCTGCAACACCGCCATTTGGTGTCTTTCTGAGATAGACTGGATAAAGGATGTGGTAAATGGCATCATTGTTAATATCCAGAGAATGAGTTAATGAAAACTTACATGATGTATATGTACCAAAATTATCCTGGATCTTAATTTTATTCATTGTATATTCTGTCATCTACGGGACCCAGTAAGTTTAAAGATAAATATATGTAATGTTAAGTAAAGTAGATCTTCATCGCTCCTCTGTGTACTGAAGAAAGCAAGACTTGGTGAAAAATTATTTGTAAAGTGGTTGTTGCCTTTTTAAGAAAGTAATTTCAGTGGATATTTGGATTTGATGAGTATGTTCACCAGTTTACTGCTGTTGTATCGCACAGTGAAAATTCTTTGTGTGTTTGTGTGTGTATAGTACTTAGAATTTGCATCAATTTTAATATTAGTGACATGTACAGTATAATATGTACATAAGTATTTTTCCATGTGGGAGATCATATCCTATTTGTGCTTTAATTAGGTCTCTTTGGCACCAGCAATGTGTTCAAGGAAGTTACGACACTAGTCATTTCACCAAGCAACAATTTTACATCCCATTGAAATAAAAGCACATTAATCACATTCATGATACTTTAGCAGAAGGGAGTACATCTCATCTGGACTAATTTGGGCCAACAGCTTTGAAGTGGCAATTTCAAAGTATTGCTCTGAGTACTGTACATATTGTTACAGTACTAAATATTTTATTTAAAGGTACACTTCGTTTTATGTGCCTTTAGTAGAGTACCAATGCCCCTCCCCCAACAAAAAGATATTAGCTAAAAGTAATGTCATATCAATGTCCAATCTCTTGGTTAATAAACGTGCCTGTTAATCATTCTTTGATAAATACAATATTGGTAGCTTTGTTTAACATTGTTTGATTTCAATGGGGAACAATCTTTCTAAGCTTCTCCCTCTTTTTCATTCCACATTAACTTTCTTCTAGTTGTTTAGACTGTCAACAGTAGCACAAAAGAGACTTTCCAGCAACCAGCACATGTACATTAACGCTATAACCATTACACTGTGTGTACTAGTTCCTGTCCAGCAATCCGGAGTTCACTGCTGTTTGTTATTTGACTGAATATTAACAAAGGTAGCACTGTAAATGTAGATACCGCTGGTGAAAGGGCCATCACTTCAAATTATATCAGTAACTATTGTGAATAGTCTTGGTTACTGATGGTGATTACCATTTTCAAATGATTATTCATGGATACAGTTAAAGGTCACGTGGAAACATTGGTGTAACAAAGGAAAACTCTTCAATAAATAGGTTATGATAGTGTGTTTATAACTTGTATAGTGTGAGTGAGATTGATGCTGGTACATGGCAGAGCCTTGTATTGCAATTCATTTTGTACTCATTAAAAACCGTGGTTAACGGTGGTGTGTTTATACAGATGTACTGTACCATGAAGTGGTAGAACATGGATTTAAATCCATAATTCCCCATACAGTGACACCCAGTCTTGTACCATTGGATGGTGACACCAGCCAGAGGTCAAGGACTTACCCACAAGAGATGGAAAATTGGAGGACAAGTCGCCCTGAGTTTTGATTATTTAGCTATCTCAAGAGTGACATAGGCACACTCCTAGAAGTGGGCTTCTTGCTCATCCTTTTTGACTAGAAAATGGGAGACTTAAAAAGGGAGAGATTTTTTTTTTTTACGTTGGCAACTAGTTACCAATGATACTATATAGATGTATGCCAGTGACAACCTGGAGGCATTTTGTTAAACCTCTATGTAGGTTTATGCTAGTGAAAGGGTTTTAATTCATATGCATTTGCTTACTGTACAGAAAATGGTGGAACAGATTTTAATGAACGAGGTTGTGTTGTGTTTTAGTGATTGTATCCCTTTAACAGTTTTCTTATTGCATTGTATCAGCCAGGTGTTGGTACTACAGCTTCTTGTAATCACAGTCTGAATTTCATATTGTTTTGCAGAGATTATAATAAAGCAACTAAACCCCAGAATGTGTGTCCTGTACTTATTTTGTTTGAATGTATTGTACTAAATTCAAAGCAGCTGAATGCTGTACTTGAATTACAGATTTGACAGCTCTTTTAATTGGCTGAGTAAGCATTTATTGAATTCCAACAATAAAGCAAAAGCCTTTAAAATGTTAATTTAAAAAAAACATGTTTTAAGTATCTTTGTTAGGCTCCACTTTAAAAAAGAAAATGTACTGGCATACTTGATTATTTGTTGAAGGTTGCAATTAATTTGTCTTTCCCGTTAATCTATGTTGAACAAGGGTGATGTGTCGCGGCTTCAAGGCAATATACATAGATACATAGAAGATAGGAGCAGGAGTAGGCCATCCGGCCCTTCGAGCCTGCTCCGCCATTTAATGAGATCATGGCTGATCCTCCAATTCAGTATCCCGTCCCCGCCTTCTCTCCGTAACCCTTAACCCCTTTTGCCTGTAGAAATATATCTAATTCCCTCTTAAATATATTTAATGAGCTGGCGTACACTGCCCTCTGTGGCAATGAGTTCCACAGGTTCACCACCCTCTGAGTGAAGAAATTCCCCCTCATTTCTGTCCTAAATGGTTTAGCCCTTATCCTTAAATTATGTCCTCTAGTTCTGTTCTCACCCGCCAAGGGAAACATTCCTTCTGCATCTAGTCTGTCTAGACCTGTCAGAATTTTATACACTTCTATGAGGTCCCCTCTCAATCTTCTAAACTCCAGTGTGTACATCCCTAAACTACATAGTCTCTCCTCATAGGTCAATCCCGCCATTCCTGGTATCAGCCTGGTGAATCGCCGCTGCACCCCCTCCATGGCAAGAACATCTTTCCTCAGATGAGGCGACCAAAACTGTACACAGTACTCGAGGTGTGGTCTCACCAGTGCCCTGTACAGCTGCAGCAAGGTATCCCTGTTCCTGTATTCCAACCCTTTTGCTATGAAGGCCAGCATACCGTTTGCCTTCTTGATCGCCTGTTGCACCTGCATGCTCGCCTTCAGTGACTGGTGTACAAGAACACCCAGGTCTCTCTGTACTTCCCCCTCTCCCAATTTATTGCCATTTAAATAATAATTTGCCCTCCCGTTCCTGCACCCAAGGTGGATAACTTTGCACTTGTCCACATTATAGTGCATCTGCCATTTATCCGCCCAATCACCCAGTCTGTCCAAATCGCTCTGGAGCTTCCTGGTCTCCTCCTCTGAGCCCACCCCCCCTCCTAGTTTAGTGTCGTCTGCAAATTTGGAAATGCTGCATCCGACTCCCTGATCCAGGTCATTAATGTAAATTGTGAACAGCTGGGGACCCAGGACAGATCCCTGTGGTACCCCACTTGTTACTGCCTGCCATTCAGAAAATGAGCCGTTTATTCCAACTCTCTGTTTTCTATCTGACAGCCAGTTCTCTATCCACGTCAATACTTTCCCCTTTATCCCATGAGCTTCAATTTTCCCTGCTAATCTTTTATGTGGGACCTTATCGAAGGCCTTTTGGAAGTCCAGGTACACCACATCTACTGGCTCTCCCCCATCTATTTTACCAGTTACTCCCTCAAAAAATTCCAATAGATTAGTCAAGCACGATTTACCCTTTGTAAATCCATGTTGACTCTGTCCTATCCTGTCCCCATTTGCTAAGAGCTCCGCTATTTCATCCTTAATGATGGACTCCAGCATTTTGCCCACAACTGATGTAAGGCTTACAGGTCTGTAATTACCTGCTTTTTCCCTACCCCCCTTTTTGAATAGTGGGGTAACGTTAGCTACCCTCCAATCCATGGGCACTGTTCCCGAGTCTAATGAATTCTGAAAAATCATACTTAGTGCATCCGCTATCTCTAGGGCCACCTCCTTCAGCACCCTAGGATGCATGTTATCAGGCCCTGGGGATTTGTCCGCCTTCAATCCCTTTAGCTTCCTTAACACCATATCCTTAGAGATATTGACTTGCGTCAGTTCCTCCTTTGCAAATGTCCCTATTTTTCCCGATATCCCAGGGAGGTTTTTTGTGTCTTCCTTCGTAAAGACTGACCCAAAGTATGCATTTAGTTGGTCTGCCATTTCCTTATTTCCCGTTATATATTCCCCCGTATCTGACTGCAATGGGCCAACTTTGGTTTTCACCAGTCTTTTCCTCTTGATATACTTATAAAAGCTTTTGGAGTTAGTTTTTATATTTTCCGCCAGCTTGCTTTCGTAAACTATTTTGCCCCTCTTGATTAAGCCCTTTGTCCTCCTTTGCTCTATCTTAAACTGTTCCCAATCTTCCGCTCTGGCGCTTTTTTTGGCTATTTTATACGCCCTATCTTTGGATTTTATGCTGTCTCTAATTTCCCCTGTTATCCACGGTTGAGTCACCTTTTTAGATTTCCTTTTATGCCAGATTGGTATAAACAATTTTTGCAATTTTGTCATTCTATCTTTAAATGCTTGCCATTGTTTATCTACCTCCAGTCCTCCCAGGAACGTTGTCCAATCAGACCTACTCAGTTCCCGTCTAATGGCATCATAATTCCCCTTGTTTAAATTCAGGACCTTAGTATCTGAGTCAATTTCTTCGCTCTCCATTTCGAGTGAGAAATCGATCATGTTATGATCGCTCTGACCCAAGGGTCCCCGTACAACAAGATTACTAATTAGTCCCTTCTCATTGCACAGTACCCAGTCCAATATAGCCTGTTCCCGAGTTGGTTCCTCGACATATTGATCCAGATAACCATCCCTTAAACACTCAAGGAATTCCTCCTCCTCATTATTTTTACTGATTAGGCTATTCCAATCTATATGTAAGTTAAAGTCACCTATGATGACAGCTGTGCTCTTATTGCACGCTTCTCTAATTTCCCTCGTGATGCCCTCCCCAACCTCTATTTTACTATTTGGAGGCCTATATACCACTCCTATTAATGTTTTTCGCCCCTCGCTATTTCTTAGCTCCACCCATATAGATTCTGTATTAACTGAGTTAATATCCTTCCTTTCAATTGCATTTATCCCTTCTTTTACCAGCAATGCTACCCCTCCTCCCTTTCTTTTTTGTCGATCCTTCCTAAGTACTGAATACCCCTGTATGTTAAGCTCCCAGCCCTGCTCACCCTGCAACCATGTTTCCGTAATCCCAATTAGATCATAATTATTAACCTCTATTTCCACAGCTAATTCATCTACCTTGTTCCTGATGCTTCTCGCATTAAGGTATAAAACCCTCAGGCTTTTTTTATGCTCACATTTTTTATGAATTAGTTTGGCCCTTTGTTTTTTGTTCCTCACCCTTTTACCATTTATTTCTGTCTGCCTTTCACTTTCCTCTATTTCACTACATAGGTTTCTAGCCCCCTGCCATACTAGTTTAAATGCTCCCGAACTGCTTTATCAAAAATTACCCCGAGAACATCAGTTCCATCTTTGCACAGGTGTAGACCGTCCCTTTTTGTATAGGTCACACCTACCACAAAACTGGTTCCAATGCCTCAAAAATTTTAAACCCTCCCTCTTACACCACTGCTCAAGCCACGTATTTAGCCTAACTATCCTGTTCTCTGTACTCTTACTAGCACGTGGCACTGGTAGTAATCCAGAGATTACTACCTTCGAGGTCCTACTTTTTAGCTTGGCTCCTAACTCCCTAAATTCTACTTGTAGGACCTCTTCCCTTTTTTTAGCTACGTCGTTGGTACCAACATGTATCACGACAACTGGCTGTTCCCCCTCCCCCTCCAGAATGTTCTGCACCCGCGCCGAGACATCCTTGGCCCTTGCACCAGGGAGGCAACATACCATCCTGGAGTCTCGGTCGCGACCACAGAAACCCCTATCTATTCCCCTTACAATCGAATCCCCTATTACTATAGCCCTGCCACTCTTTTTCCCTCCCTTCTTTGCAACAGAGCCAGTCATGGTGCCATGAGCCTGGCTGCTGGTGCCTTCCCCCGATGAGTCATCCCCCCCGACAACAGCACCTAAGGCGGTGAACCTGTTGCTAAGGGAGACAACCCCAGGGGATTTCTGCACTACCTTCCTGCCCTTGCTCTGCCTTTTGATCACCCATGTACTATCTACGCTGGCCTTAACCTGCGGTGTGACCAACTCACTAAATGTGTTATCCACAACCCTCTCAGAATCGTACAATTGAAGGATAATCCGAGTATGTTCAAACTATTTTATGAATCCTCTTAAGGGGAGAACTAAAGTACAAGAATTGTTGTCATAACTTGTATTTGAAAAGAAGTGGGTAGTATGTTTGGATTGGTAAATTAATTTTGAGGAATGTTTTTGCGGGTTCTCTTTAAAAAGAAAATCTGTTAGTATGGGTCATGTTTGTGTTGCTGCTGTGTGTCTTTTTTTAGTTTATTGGGATGAAATGTAAGTTTTAGTAAAAAATATTGTAAACATTTAGAATTTGAGCACAGCACTGACTTTAAATTTGTGCAATTTATAGGGAGTTATTTCTTGTTCTGTTCATGACTGGTGTTTACTTCTTGTCTATCATTTGGACCAGTTCTGACAGAAGATCTGAGGGTGAAAAAATTTTGGACTGGATTTTGCTGTGAGTGGCGACGTTCGTTAGACTAGCACTTGCCCACAGACCTTCCATGCGGTTTTGCATGGCAAGTTGCTGTCAGCGGGACATTAAAACGGCATGGCGCCCTCTACAGGGCATCTGGGACCTCTGTGAACAGGGCAAGCAACTATATCTCCTTGGTCAATCAGATTGAAGAATTGTTAATAAGCAGCGCAGCGTCTGTACCAGGAAGTGCAAGTTAGAATAGTGAATTCAGTGTCAAATCAGGTACAGAAAGCAAAATAAAGAGAAAAAGATTGGATTAGGAGAGATAAGAGACAAAGAAAAAGTAAAAAACGTAATTGATTTTTAAATCTCCAATCTGAAGGAATGAGGCTCCATACTTGTAAAAGTTAATTTTCAGTGCTAAAGAGGTTATTTGGTAGTAATTAAGTCTTGCCACACAATTAAAAGGGTACTTAGACCATAATGGACAGCCCCTATTTGTAGCGAGTTTAGTAATACAGGAACGTAGGCATTCAATACATTCGAATAAGGAGCCAGATGGTGAGATGCCGTTTTCGCGCAACTCGGATTTTTGCGTTTTAACTGCATTTCCGCTTGCCGGAAGTTGCTGTCCAATTTGCTGTTAGCCTCACCGTTCTTTTCACAGCAAAATTGGGGCACTTGTCTCAAAAATGGAACACATCATAAAACACCAAAAAACAACCTTTCCTACAACCAGCAAACAAACATCCAGGAGAGTCTGCATTTGTTCCCAGAGTGCTGCTTCAAAGGTCGTAGCAATTAAGCACTAGTAAAATCTATCCAGCCGAGCTATCTGCAATCCTCTAATTCTGGCCTCTTGAGCATCCCTGATTTTAATCGCTCAACTACTGGTGGCCGTGTCTTCAGCTGCTAGGGGCCTAAGCTCTGGAATTCCCTCCCTAAATCTTTCCGCCTCTCTTTCCTCCTTTAAGATGCTCCTTAATACCTACCTCTGACCAAGCTTTTGGCCATCTACCCTAATTTCTCCTTATGTGGCTCGGTGTCAAATTTTGTTTTATAACACTGCTGTGAAGTGCCTTGGGGCGTTTTACAACGTTAAAGGCGTTATATAAATACAAGTTCTTGTTGAGAGAG
Organism: Squalus acanthias; assembly: GCA_030390025.1. Classification (NCBI taxonomy): domain Eukaryota; kingdom Metazoa; phylum Chordata; class Chondrichthyes; order Squaliformes; family Squalidae; genus Squalus; species Squalus acanthias. Next base: position 149,537,619 of record CM059427.1, read on the forward strand.
ACCCTTTCCTTTATCAAGAAGTCTCCACACAGGTCAAATAATTCTCAGTTAATGATACGGTCTCCACATTATCCAAGCAAATGGCGATGGGAGCCAGCATTAATTACACTATTACCCAATATATAAGCTACAAGCCGCATGTGACTAATTGCCTTTCTGATTAGTAAATAGAATGAGTAATAGACACCATTGTTGGTCTCAGTAGTCATATGCATGCGTACCTTTACCTTTTTGTGTGTTGGTGGAGGTAAGACGAAAAGCAGGAATTCCTTATCGGCGCCCGGCCCCGAATCCTCCCTCGGGAGCCGCCGCCTCACCACTTGAGCCTTCTCGGAGAAATGCCCTCCGTGCCCTTTCAATCCGCACGGAGGCGTTTCCTGTACGGGCTGCTCCTGCACACTCTCACTTTGCCATCTTCGTCTGCCGTCCGGACACGCCTTGGCGTACCATCTTGCCGTCCGGCGGAGGCGAAGGTCCCCAATGGAGGGCTCTCTACGTGGGAGTCTTCCCTTGTTCTATTGGGGACTTGGCCTGGAGGGTGTTGCACGGAGCAGTCCCGTGCAATAGACTGTTGAATAGGTTTACGGACTCCCAGGCCGCTTGCCATTTCTGCGGCCTGGAGGAGTCAGTTTTTCACATCTACATAGAGTGTGAGAGGTTGCAGCCCCTCTTTCATTACTTGAAGGGGCTGCGCCTCAATTTCTGGTTGCACTTCAGCCCCACGCTCCTGATCTACGGTCACCCGGTGCGGAGGGGAGCGGGCAGGTCGGAGGACCTCCTCGTGGGACTGCTCCTGGGCCTGGCTAAGAAAGCCATTAATTGGTCCAGGCAGCGGGCGGTCGAGGGGGTCGTTCGGCCCGATTGCCTGCCTCTCTTCCGCGGCCATGTTCGCACCCGAGTGGCCCTGGAGATGGAGCACACGGTGTCCGCCGGCACGCTTGAGTTTTTCCGCGACCGGTGGGCGCCACGGGGCCTGGAGTGCATCGTCACCCCGGACTACCAAATTTTAATTTGATTTGTTAAGTTTCCTTTAAAGTTTTACTGAGTTACAGTTATTTAATTGGTTTTATCAAAAAGAGAAAGACGAAAAGCAGTGTGTGTGTTTTTGTTTGTGGTGCGTGCTTTACTTGGTTGCTGAATGGTGGTAGATGTTAAATAAACATACACGTGAAGTACATTTACCTGTATTGTGAGTGAATGTAAGGCGTTTTGCACTAAAATTAGTGCATGTGACTCAATCGGTGTCGCCTCAGCCACATCAGCAATTTCTGTTCGACAACACTAACGTAGCAGATGACCAGAATAAATCGGGAAGTTTGAATTTGTGAAACTACGGCAGCAGTGAAATTCACCAAGGACCAAGTAGGTCGTTACTGATAACATGATTACTGCCTTCCAGCAAGACTTCCACACATCACAATTAGAAAATCTGCTTTCCTGCGCATTGAGGGGGATCATCAGCAGATCCTTTTAGCTTAGGTCTAAATACAGTTAAAATATAGAAATTGCAATTATTGCAAATGAAAATGGAATGGGAAAAAAAATCAAGTTTTTTAAAAGTTAGGAGTGGATGTGGAGAAATTATTTCTCAAGGTTCTCCCTGCAAAGCAAAACCACTGCAGTTACAGCATAAATGCACTGTTGGATTTGTATGAATAGCAGCATCACGATCGGTGTCCGTGTCTATGCCTTCCATGTAAAACTGAAGGACATGTACCCCCAAACGATAATGTTTTTTAGAAGTTTGATACCAAGAAATACAGTACCTTATATGCATTATGGTTGATATAGTTATATTAAGATCATATTTGTCATGCTCCTATTGCTTAACAATGCTATAGTTATTCATTTTAAATTTGGATTACAATGTCACAGAAATGATAATATACATACAGGATTGGACAAGCTGGATAAAAGAATATACTTTATTTAGAAATGATTGAATTACTCATAATTTGGATTGGAAAATTGCAAATGTCACTCCATTATTTATGGTGGGAGGGACAGAGGAGCCAGGTAACTACAGACCTGTCAGTTTAACATCAATTGTGGGGAAGTTACTGGAATCTATTATCAGAGACTGAGTGACTGAGCACTTGGCCAGTTATCAGTTGATCAGAGAGGATGGATTTGTGATGGGTAGGTCATGTCTGACAAATCTAGTTGAATTTTTTGAGGTCACTAGCATGGTGGATAGAGGAGTGTCTATGGATATTGTCTATATGGACTTCCAGAAAGCACTTGTTAAGGTTCTGCACAAGAGATTATTAGCAAAAATTAGAGCGCGCAGAATTGGTGGTAACCTTGTGACATGGGTCGGTAATTGGCTGGGAAGTAGGAGATAGAGGCCTGAATTTTCCGGAGGGTCAGTGGGTGGGATTGGTGGCAGGTCAGGTGGTAAATGTGATATTTTTGACAGTGCTATCAACTCGCTCCCACACGCCTTTCCCGATGTTGGGTTTGTCAGCGCTGAGCAGACCCGACAGGCATTTGACAGCTCGCCCACAGGGTCCACGTCTGTCAAGCTGAGGCAGGAGTTCAGTGGACATTGAATCAGCTGATGAGTTGACAGCTTCAAATGTAAAGTAAAAGCTCCCACCTTACAGAGATATCTTCCCTCAGCCACAAGCTGTTCCTCACTGCATTTCCACAATAGATTCACCATGCCGTAAGTCTTTACACAAGTCTCCATCCAGTCTGACCTCATTATCTCTCTCACCATTGACATCGCTTCTGTCACCTCTACTTCACCTGCCATCTATTCCATCAGTATGGGCACCCTTTATACTCTCTCACATTGGTCCTCAGAATCCCACCATGATCAGCACCAACAGCACCACCAACCTTCCCTGCAATCAACTGATGCTGCACAGGACAGAGGGCATCAGCATCTGACCACATTGCTGCCCAGGAGGCCAGGGATGGCCTCACCATGGCCAGATTTACTTCACTTGATGCTGTACACGCTGGCTGCCACATGATGTACCAGGTTGGCACCACCCCACACCAACACCATAAAGCATCCCTACAATGCCCAAGCCATTCCTTTCACACTCATCAACATTGCGGGGGATACCATTATGTCTCACCATTCACTGCAACTTACTAAGCCACTCCCAAAGGTGCACACAAATCCATCCAAGAACGCAAAGTGTTCAAAATAAAGGTTTCAATGTTTGACACCACATTAACAGAAATTTTACATGAACATTGCATAAAACACCCCCAAGTGCCTACCCTTGTGTGTTTAGTTGGTATGATTGCACTAGGATGAGGGTGAATGTGAGGGGTGGCTAGTGAGATGGGAATGTGATAATCTAGATAGAAAGAGAGGGATGAGTGGAGGTCCAAGGTAAGTTGGTGTGAGTAAGGATGTGCAGGGGTAGGGTAGAGAAGGCAGAGTAATGGGGATGTGATGAGAGGCACAGCAGAATAAGGTTGAGTGTGGCTTTGTACTAACATTTTGTGATCTACTGAGATCATTGAAATGTTTGTGCCACTGCATCCAGGCCCTCCTCTGCAATGTGCAACCAGGCTATGTTGATCTCCTGGGGAGGTCTCTTCCACCCATGGGAAGGGAAGAGGACCTCCCTGTGTGCTGTGACTCCCTCCATAAGCATATGAAGGGAGTCATGGGAGAGCCTGGGTGCAGCCCTGTGCCTTTGTGCAGTCATTGTCAGTGTTTGCAGCACTTCAATTTGGCCCTGGTCCCTTTAAGGAAACCGTCTGATTACACGTCATGAAATGACATCACCAGACCCGCTTCCTCTAATTGGACTGGGAAACGTGCTGGTCGGCCTTAACAAGCCCTATCAAGGGAAATTCATTTCATAGAGTGTGATGGAGCCAGCAGCGGGGTTGGGACCCGCCACCAACGTCACCCGCCGAGGTGAGCAAAATCCCAGCCAGAGAGTGGGGATAAAGTGAGCATTCTCTGATTGGCGAGATGTGACAAATGGTGTTCCTCTAGGATCAGTACTAGGGTCTCAACGTTTCACCATATATATAATATATATATATTAATGACTTGGATGAAAGAATCTATGAAAGATGAGTTGTATATCAAAGTTTGCAGATGGTACTAAGTTAGGAGGCCCAGTAAGTTGTACGGATGGGAGCAGGAAGTTACAAAAGGACATAGACAGACTGAGTGAGTGGGCAAAACTATGGCAGATGGAGTTCATAGTGAGGAAATTGTGAGGTCATCCACTTTGGATCTGAGAAAGACAAATCGGAATATTTTCTTAATGGTGAGAGACTGGAAGCTGTGGAGGAGCAAAGGGATTTCGATGTTCATGCACACAAATCACAAAGCTAGTTTACATTACAAAAAGTAAGCAATAAGGCTAATGTTGCCTTTTATCTCAAGTGGTTTGGAATTCAAAAGTGAGGAAGTGTTGCTTCAGTTGTATAGAGCTTTGGTTAGACCCCCTCGGGAGTATTGCATTCAGTTTTGGGCACCAAACTTCAGAAAAAATATGTTGGCCTTGAAAGGGGTACGGTCTAGATTCACTAGAATGATCCAGGGCTTGAAGGGTTAAATTATGAGGACAAGTTGTATTAACTTGGGTTGCATTTGCTTGAGTTTAAGCAGATGAGGGGTGATCTAATCCAGGTGTTTAAAATGATTAAGGGATTCGATAGGGTAGATACAGAGAAACTATTTCCTTTGGTGGGGAATCCGGAACAAGAGGGCATAATCTTACACGTAGAGCTAAGCCATTTAAGAGTGAAATCAGGAAACAAATTTTCATACAAAGGGTAGTGGAAATCTGGAACTCATTCTTCCCCACCCTCAAAGGCTGTGGATGCTGGGTCAATTGAAATTTTCAAGACTGAAACAACTGATTTTTATTCGGCAAGGGTATCAAGTGATATGAAACAAAGGTGGGTAAATGGAGTTGAGGTACAGATCAGCTATTATCTAATTGAATGGCAGAACAGGGTAGAGGGGCTGAATGGCCTACTCCTATTCCTATTCTCCTGTAAATCATTCAAAAATGTCCACCTTTTTAAAACCTTAATATTACTAGGTATGAGTTTGCCACACTCTTAGAGGCTACTCAATGAATCCCAATGTAATGTGAAATGGTTCATAAGTAAGATGTGGAAGAGGTTCAGTCAGAGTAGCCTTTTATGAAAATGGTATTATTGGAAACAAAATGGAAAATAAACTTTTCATAATTCATATTCAGGATAGAGATGGCCGAGAAATACCACACATCAGATAATACATGTAGAACAAAGATGTGGTACTCATCAGTTTATTTCTGTTAGGGTCAACCCTATAATACATAACTCTATACATTACTTGCATTACCCTCACACAGGTGTGGATCTGAATCAAGCGAATATTGGTAGGGTTAAAATTACATTATGCTTGTTTTCCTTGGGTAACTAAAACAAATAAACACCAACACCCATATTTTCTTGTGACTGTACAATGTACGAATGTTTAGGATATAATAGCTCTCCACAGTTTAAGATGGCAATCAGGTCGTTAGGCATATTAAGTTAAATGGACACTATCACATATGCAAGTACAAGAATGGTGTGTACTTGTCCCAACTTAATTACCAATATTCTTTGTTTCTCTAATCATTGTATTTACACTGCAGATCCTAGTGGAGCCCTGCATTAATCCTTTCATAGGAATAGGTATAGGGCAAGGTGATTCCATTGTCGTTGGGTTGCTCTGTATCATTGGTTACACATTGACCACAGGCCTACCTTGTTATTTTTCAATCTGCACCATTACCTAAAATAATCTGGATTGGACATTACAGTCCTAAATAAAATATTTTTTGACTTTATAAAACTCATCCAAATTATTTTTGAGTAAATATTCAGTACATGTGTCTTTGATAACTTATTTCCTGAAAGGAAGCTTTAAGGTAATAATAATGAACTTGAAAGTTGATTGTTTTTGGTGTGTTCCTGCTGATTGAGAAGATGCTATGGAGAATCCAAGAAGCAGAAGTGTGGACAGTTTTCTCCCTGGGACTGTGCTACCAGTACAGATGCCTCTGTCTGTTTAAACCAGTGGATCTCTAAAAATGGAAGTGTCTAGGCCAAATGCAGATGTTAGAGAAATGGGAATAATAATTTTAATATCTAACACTCAAAAATCAAGAACATTTACAATGGGGATAATTAACATTAAGGTAGATCTATGATTGTGCTATTTTTCCTGGATTATTCCTTTCATTTAATCAGTTCAATGAAATTTAGCAGTAATAATACGGGCACTGAGGCCTGTTGGTTGAATTGAGGAAGTATATTGTAAAATGTTTCAGTTTCAACAGTACTGAAAATAATTGCCAGCTGGAATTGAGGGGAAGTGGGAGAAGAGTGCCAATATGAACTGAGATGGTTGGAGGAGACAGTGTCCCTGTGAACTAAGAGGATAGATTGCTAGATTGGCTCTGTGAGCTAGGGATCTAAAATCTATCACGATGAAGTACAAAAGTGGTTAAATGAACCAGTGTATTATTTTTAATGAAAAATTCAACATTTTCTGGAATACCAATGCGCCGCCAATTTTGTCCCTTTAACATTTGTATTTCCACCTTCAGGCTTTCATGTACCTACATTTTTTTCCCAATAGAACTGGAAAAATGTTGGATAGACCTAGTTGTTTTCACATCAGGTTCATTCTTGAATTATCAGTTTTTTGGATGTTGTGCCAGCTCTTTTGAAGCTTTTGCTAATTTTCTACATTGGCACATATGTTCATTAAATGGATCCATTCTGTTCAGCGCAGCCATTTAAGAACATAAGAAATAGGAGCAGGAGTAGACCATTCAGCCCCTCGAGCCTGCCCCGCCATTTAATAGGATCATGGCTGATCTGATCTTGGCCTCAACTCTACTTTCCTGCCTGCTCCCCATATCCCTTGACTCCCCTGCAGCTCAAATATATGTCTATCTCTGCCTTGAATATATTCAATGACTCTGCTCCACAGCTCTCTGGGGTAGAGAATTCCAAAATTCACGACCCTCAGAGAAGAAATTCTTCCTCATCTCTGTTTTACATGGGCGACCCCTTATCCTGAAACTATGCCCCCTAGTTCTAGATTCCCCCACGAGGGGAAACATCCTCCCTGCATCTACCCTGTCAATCCCCCTCAGAATCTTATATGTTTCAATAAGATCACCTCTCATTCTTCTAAACTCCAATGAGTATAGGCCAAAACCTGCTCAACCATTCTTCATAAGGAAAGCCCTTCATCTCAGGAATTAACCTAGTGAACCTTCTCTGAACTGCCACCAATGCAAATATATCCCTCCTTAAATAAGGAGACCAAAACTGCACGCAATACTCCAGGTGTGGTCTCACCAGCGCCCTGTACAGTTGTAGCAAGACTTCCCTACTTTTATACTCCATCCCCCTTGCAATAAAGGCCAACATTCCATTTGCCTTCCTAATTACTTGCTGTACCTGCATGCTAACTTTTTGTGTTTCATGTACGAGGACCCCCAGATCCCTCTGTACCACAGCATTTTGTAGTCTCTCTCCATTTAAATAATAATGTGCTTTTTTATTTTTCCTACCAAAGTGGATAACCTCACATTTTCCCACATTATACTCCATCTGCCAAATTTTTGCCCACTCACTTAACCTATCTATATCCCTTTGCAGACTCTTTGTGTCCTCCTCACAACTTGCTTTCCCACCTATCTTTGTATCATCAGCAAATTTGGCTCTTCAGCAACAGGACAGCTTTAAAGGTGATCAGAAGCTCTTTAAGCGCTGCTGGCATAGAACAACACACCCCTTAGGCTGGGAGTGCTGCAACTCCATGTAAATGAGCTGACGTTGCAGTACAATGCAAGTTCAGCTCTCTGCACCATAGACAAGCACAATGCTGGAGGAACAGCAGTCCCAGCCCCACTATGCTAGGACCACGTTATCAGCTCTGTATCATTTATTTGGCTCTAAATTCTGAAGATTTCTGAATGTTTATTTGTAAAGTAAATTATACAAAATATCTATAATTCTGAACAAGTTCTAAGTTAGAAAAGAAGCCTGAGCAATTGCATAAAAAATCAGTCTAAAGGGTTGTTGTGTATAAGGTTGCAGTAAAGTACTTTCTTTGCAAATGTGTTAATGATTGACTGTAATCTTTGAGCTACTAAATGACCCTTTGTCTCAGGAAGCATTGTATATATGAAGCAGTTAAGAACAACCTATGCTGTTGCTATAGTGACAGAACTTTCATGATGTTAATGTTAAATAGAGATTCAGTAAAAATGAAAGCAGTCAAAGGACAAAATGAGCTGGTAGCATTTTATTTCAGAACACATACAGTACTACCCTTGTTAAAAAGAGTATTTTATTCCACCATTTTTGACGGTACTATTGAATTCAATTTGGATATTACAAAATGCAGTCTTATTTATTAACTCTCGCCTCAAGTAAATAATTTACTTAGGACACCAAGTTTACCAACCATGCTGGCATAGAACAACTCACCCCTTAGGCTGGGAGTTCTGACGAAAAGTCTTCGACCTGAAACGTTAACTCTGTTTCTCTCTCCACGGATGCTGCCTGGCCTGCTGAGTTTTTCCAGCGTTTTCTGTTGTTATGCTAAAGAGTTTACCTTGCTGAACCTGGCTACAAGATGCTCATGCAATCTTGCTTAAATAGGAAAGCAACTGACAATATTTGAGATATATTACGATTAACACATAAGCTCTTTTGTAAAACAAATGCATTAAAGCAACATTGACATGGGGTGAGGTGGGCTGCAGTTAAGAAGTGCATCATAAAAAGAGCTTTATTTTTCAATAAGTCAGACTCAAGTTTAGAATTCCTCTCTTCATTTGTGTACTATTGTTACATAATTAAGGAGAACATTGGTCTCCTGCACATTAAAGAGATGCTGATCGGTCACAGTAACAGGAAATGGAACATTTCAAAGATGTAATGCACCGCTGATTTGAAATGAGGCTGTTTTATATTTTATAAAAACAACATAAATAATAACAAAGCCGATGGCATTCGGGTCAAGATACAGAAACAGAGAATAGAAATGCAGCATTTTAGTGAATACAGCGGGAGATGCCGCAGTTTGAAACCCAGCCTCTTGATCGTTAACACAAAAGCAAAATACTGCAGATGCTGGAAATCTGAAATAAATACAGAAAATGACCCTTGAAGGGTCATCGACCTGAAACATTAACTCTGTTTCTCTCTCCAGATGCTGCCTGACATGCTGAGTATTTCCAGCGTTTTCTGGTTTGATTTACTCTCGCTCGCTCATCTATTTTGGAATAAAGCGCGTTTCTCGCTCTCCATCCGCCGGACTCGCGGCCGCCGTCGTCCCGGGGAAAGATGGCGGCGGTTCAGGATGTTCATGTCAGGATCTGTGCGCAGGAGATCATCAAATATGACCTGGAGATCAAGGCGCTGGTGCAGGTGAAGCCGCGGCTACTTCACTCGATGTCCTATCCCCCCGCTAAAAAAATCACGGATCGGGCGGACAGAAACGGCGCAGGAATAGGAATGTGTGTGTGTACAGGCAGTGTGTGCATGTACAGGCTGTGTGTGTGTGTGTATATACAGGCTGTGTGTGTGTGTATACAGGCTGTGTGTGTGTGTATACAGGCTGTGTGTGTGTGTGTGTATATACAGGCTGTGTGTGTGTGTGTGTGTGTGTATACAGGCTGTGTGTGTGTGTGTATATACAGGCTGTGTGTGTATACAGGCTGTGTGTGTGTGTATATACAGGCTGTGTGTGTGTGTGTGTGTGTGTGTGTATATATACAGGTGTGTGTGTGTAGCTGTATATACAGGCTGTGTGTGTGTGTGTATATACAGGCTGTGTGTGTGTGTGTATATACAGGCTGTGTGTGTGTGTGTATATACAGGCTGTGTGTATATACAGGCTGTGTGTGTGTGTGTATATACAGGCTGTGTGTGTGTGTGTATATACAGGCTGTGTGTGTGTGTGTGTATACAGGCTGTGTGTGTGTGTATACAGGCTGTGTGTGTGTGTATACAGGCTGTGTGTGTGTGTATACAGGCTGTGTGTGTGTGTATACAGGCTGTGTGTGTATATACAGGCTGTGTGTGTGTGTGTGTGTGTGTGTGTGTGTGTATACAGGCTGTGTGTGTATACAGGCTGTGTGTGTGTGTGTGTATACAGGCTGTGTGTGTGTGTGTATACAGGCTGTGTGTGTGTGTGTATACAGGCTGTGTGTGTGTGTGTGTATATATACAGGCTGTGTGTGTGTGTGTGTATATATACAGGCTGTGTGTGTGTGTGTGTGTATATACAGGCTGTGTGTGTGTGTGTGTATATACAGGCTGTGTGTGTGTGTATATACAGGCTGTGTGTGTGTGTGTGTGTATACAGGCTGTGTGTGTGTGTATACAGGCTGTGTGTGTGTGTGTATACAGGCTGTGTGTGTGTGTATACAGGCTGTGTGTGTGTGTGTATACAGGCTGTGTGTGTGTATACAGGCTGTGTGTGTGTATACAGGCTGTGTGTGTGTGTATACAGGCTGTGTGTGTGTGTATACAGGCTGTGTGTGTGTGTGTATACAGGCTGTGTGTGTGTGTGTTTACAGGCTGTGTGTGTGTGTGTATACAGGCTGTGTGTGGTGTGTGTCTGTGTGTATACAGGCTGTGTGTGTGTGTATACAGGCTGTGTGTGTGTGTGTTATACAGGCTGTGTGTGTGTGTATACAGGCTGTGTGTGTGTGTGTATACAGGCTGTGTGTGTGTGTGTATACAGGCTGTGTGTGTATTACAGGCTGTGTGTGTATTACAGGCTGTGTGTGTGTGTATTACAGGCTGTGTGTGTGTATACAGGCTGTGTGTGTGTGTGTATACAGCTGTGTGTGTGTGTATACAGGCTGTGTGTGTGTGTATACAGGCTGTGTGTGTGTGTATACAGGCTGTGTGTGTGTTATACAGGCTGTGTGTGTATTCAGGCTGTGTGTGTATACAGGTGTATACAGTGTGTGTGTGTGTGTATTACAGGCTGTGTGTGTGTGTATACAGGCTGTGTGTGTGTGTATACAGGCTGTGTGTGTGTGTATACAGGCTGTGTGTGTGTGTGTATACAGGGCTGTGTGTGTGTGTATAACAGGCTGTGTGTGTGTGTGTATGTGTATACAGGCTGTGTGTGTGTGTGTATACAGGCTGTGTGTGTGTGTATACAGGCTGTGTGTGTGTGTGTGTATACAGGCTGTGTGTGTGTGGGTGTATACAGGCTGTGTGTGTGTGGTGTATACAGGCTGTGTGTGTGTGGGTGTATACAGGCTGTGTGTGTGTGGGTGTATACAGGCTGTGTGTGTGTGGGTGTATACAGGCTGTGTGTGTGTGGGTGTATACAGGCTGTGTGTGTGTGGGTGTATACAGGCTGTGTGTGTGTGGGTGTATACAGGCTGTGTGTGTGTGTGTATACAGGCTGTGTGTGTGTGTGTGTATACAGGCTGTGTGTGTGTATACAGGCTGTGTGTGTGTATACAGGCTGTGTGTGTATACAGGCTGTGTGTGTGTATACAGGCTGTGTGTGTATACAGGCTGTGTGTGTATACAGGCTGTGTGTGTGTGTGTGTGTGTGTATACAGGCTGTGTGTGTGTGTGTATACAGGCTGTGTGTGTGTGTGTATACAGGCTGTGTGTGTGTGTGTGTGTATACAGGCTGTGTGTGTGTGTGTGTATACAGGCTGTGTGTGTATACAGGCTGTGTGTGTGTGTGTGTGTGTGTGTATACAGGCTGTGTGTGTGTGTGTATACAGGCTGTGTGTGTGTGTATACAGGCTGTGTGTGTGTGTATACAGGCTGTGTGTGTGTATACAGGCTGTGTGTGTGTATACAGGCTGTGTGTGTATACAGGCTGTGTGTGTGTGTGTGTATACAGGCTGTGTGTGTGTATACAGGCTGTGTGTGTGTATACAGGCTGTGTGTGTGTATACAGGCTGTGTGTGTGTGTGTGTATACAGGCTGTGTGTGTATACAGGCTGTGTGTGTGTGTATACAGGCTGTGTGTGTGTGTGTGTGTATACAGGCTGTGTGTGTGTGTGTATACAGGCTGTGTGTGTGTGTGTATACAGGCTGTGTGTGTGTGTGTGTATACAGGCTGTGTGTGTGTATACAGGCTGTGTGTGTGTATACAGGCTGTGTGTGTGTGTGTATACAGGATGTGTGTGTGTGTGTATACAGGCTGTGTGTGTGTGTGTATACAGGCTCTGTGTGTGTATACAGGCTGTGTGTGTATACAGCGTGGTGTGTGTGTGTATACAGGGCTGTGTATGTGTGTGTATACAGGCTGTGTGTGTGTGTGTGTATACAGGCTGTGTGTGTATACAGGCTGTGTGTGTGTGTGTGTATACAGGCTGTGTGTGTGTATACAGGCTGTGTGTGTGTTGTGTGTGTATACAGGCTGTGTGTGTATATACAGGCTGTGTGTGTATACAGGCTGTATGTGTGTGTGTGTGTGTGTGTGTACAGGCAGTGTGTGTGTGTATACAGGCAGTGTGTGTGTACAGGCAGTGTGTGTGTGTGTGTGTGTGTGTGTGTACAGGCAGTGTGTGTGTACAGTAGTGTGTGTGTGTGTGTGTACAGGCAGTGTGTGTGTGTGTGTGTGTGTGTACAGCTGTGTGTGTGTGTGTGTGTACAGGCAGTGTGTGTGTGTGTACAGGCAGTGTGTGTGTGTGTGTGTGTACAGGCAGTGTGTGTGTGTACAGGCAGTGTGTGTGTGTGTACAGGCAGTGTGTGTGTGTGTGTACAGGCAGTGTGTGTGTGTGTACATGCTGTGTGTGTGTGAGTACAGGCTGTGTGTGTGTGTGTGTATACAGGCTGTGTGTGTGTGTATACAGGCTGTGTGTGTGTGTGTGTATACAGGCTGTGTGTGTATACAGGCTGTGTGTGTGTGTGTGTGTGTATACAGGCTGTGTGTGTGTGTGTATACAGGCTGTGTGTGTGTGTGTATACAGGCTGTGTGTGTGTGTGTATACAGGCTGTGTGTGTGTGTGTGTATACAGGCTGTGTGTGTGTGTGTGTATATACAGGCTGTGTGTGTGTGTATACAGGCTGTGTGTGTGTGTGTGTATACAGGCTGTGTGTGTGTGTATACAGGCTGTGTGTGTGTGTATACAGGCTGTGTGTGTGTGTATACAGGCTGTGTGTGTGTATACAGGCTGTGTGTGTGTGTATACAGGCTGTGTGTGTATACAGGCTGTGTGTGTGTGTGTATACAGGCTGTGTGTGTGTGTATACAGGCTGTGTGTGTGTGTATACAGGCTGTGTGTGTGTGTATACAGGCTGTGTGTGTGTGTATACAGGCTGTGTGTGTGTGTATACAGGCTGTGTGTGTGTGTATACAGGCTGTGTGTGTGTGTATACAGGCTGTGTGTGTGTGTGTATATACAGGCTGTGTGTGTGTGTATATACAGGCTGTGTGTGTGTGTATACAGGCTGTGTGTGTGTGTATACAGGCTGTGTGTGTGTGTATACAGGCTGTGTGTGTGTGTATACAGGCTGTGTGTGTGTATACAGGCTGTGTGTGTGTGTAAACAGGCTGTGTGTGTGTATACAGGCTGTGTGTGTGTGTATACAGGCTGTGTGTGTGTATATACAGGCTGTGTGTGTGTATATACAGGCTGTGTGTGTGTATATACAGGCTGTGTGTGTGTATATACAGGCTGTGTGTGTGTATATACAGGCTGTGTGTGTGTATATATACAGGCTGTGTGTGTGTGTGTATACAGGCTGTGTGTGTGTGTGTATACAGGCTGTGTGTGTGTGTATACAGGCTGTGTGTGTGTATATACAGGCTGTGTGTGTGTATATACAGGCTGTGTGTGTGTGTATATACAGGCTGTGTGTGTGTGTGTATACAGGCTGTGTGTGTGTGTGTATACAGGCTGTGTGTGTGTGTGTATACAGGCTGTGTGTGTGTATGTGTGTGTATATACAGGCTGTGTGTGTGTGTGTGTACAGGCTGTGTGTGTGTACAGGCTGTGTGTGTGTACAGGCTGTGTGTGTATACAGGCTGTGTGTGTAGATACAGGCTGTGTGTGTGTGTGTATACAGGCTGTGTGTGTGTGTGTATATACAGGCTGTGTGTGTGTGTGTATATACAGGCTGTGTGTGTGTGTGTGTGTGTATATATACAGGCTGTGTGTGTGTGTATATACAGGCTGTGTGTGTGTGTGTATACAGGCTGTGTGTGTGTGTGTATACAGGCTGTGTGTGTGTGTGTGTATACAGGCTGTGTGTGTGTGTGTGTACAGGCTGTGTGTGTGTACAGGCTGTGTGTGTGTACAGGCTGTGTGTGTATACAGGCTGTGTGTGTAGATACAGGCTGTGTGTGTGTGTGTATACAGGCTGTGTGTGTGTGTATACAGGCTGTGTGTGTGTGTATACAGGCTGTGTGTGTGTGTATACAGGCGGTGTGTGTGTGTGTATATACAGGCTGTGTGTGTGTGTATACAGGCTGTGTGTGTGTGTATACAGGCTGTGTGTGTGTGTATACAGGCTGTGTGTGTGTGTATACAGGCTGTGTGTGTGTGTGTATACAGGCTGTGTGTGTGTGTGTATACAGGCTGTGTGTGTGTGTATACAGGCTGTGTGTGTGTGTATACAGGCTGTGTGTGTGTGTATACAGGCTGTGTGTGTGTGTGTATACAGGCTGTGTGTGTGTGTGTATACAGGCTGTGTGTGTGTGTGTGTATACAGGCTGTGTGTATACAGGCTGTGTGTGTGTGTGTGTATACAGGCTGTGTGTGTGTATACAGGCTGTGTGTGTGTGTGTATACAGGCTGTGTGTGTGTGTGTGTATACAGGCTGTGTGTGTGTGTGTGTATACAGGCTGTGTGTGTGTGTGTGTATACAGGCTGTGTGTGTGTGTGTGTATACAGGCTGTGTGTGTGTGTGTATACAGGCTGTGTGTGTGTGTGTATACAGGCTGTGTGTGTATACAGGCTGTGTGTGTATACAGGCTGTGTGTGTATACAGGCTGTGTGTGTATACAGGCTGTGTGTGTATACAGGCTGTGTGTGTATACAGGCTGTGTGTGTATACAGGCTGTGTGTGTATACAGGCTGTGTGTGTATACAGGCTGTGTGTATATACAGGCTGTGTGTGTATGTGTGTATACAGGTTGTGTGTGTGTGTGTATACAGGCTGTGTGTGTGTGTGTATACAGGCTGTGTGTGTGTGTGTATACAGGCTGTGTGTGTGTGTGTATACAGGCTGTGTGTGTGTGTGTATACAGGCTGTGTGTGTGTGTGTATACAGGCTGTGTGTGTGTGTGTATACAGGCTGTGTGTGTGTGTGTATACAGGCTGTGTGTGTGTGTGTATACAGGCTGTGTGTGTGTATACAGGCTGTGTGTGTGTATACAGGCTGTGTGTGTATACAGGCTGTGTGTGTATATACAGGCTGTGTGTGTATATACAGGCTGTGTGTGTGTATATACAGGCTGTGTGTGTGTATATACAGGCTGTGTGTGTGTATATACAGGCTGTGTGTGTGTTATACAGGCTGTGGTGTGTATACAGGCTGGTGTGTGTATACAGGCTGTGTGTGTAAGGCTGTGTGTGTGTGTGTACAGGCTGTGTGTGAGTGTATATACAGGCTGTGTGTGTATATGCAGGCTGTGTGTGTGTGTATACAGGCTGTGTGTGTGTGTGTATACAGGCTGTGTGTGTGTGTATACAGGCTGTGTGTGTGTATACAGGCTGTGTGTGTGTATACAGGCTGTGTGTGTATATACAGGCTGTGTGTGTGTATACAGGCTGTGTGTGTGTATACAGGCTGTGTGTGTGTGTATACAGGCTGTGTGTGTGTGTATACAGGCTGTGTGTGTGTATACAGGCTGTGTGTGTGTGTGTGTATACAGGCTGTGTGTGTGTGTGTGTATACAGGCTGTGTGTGTGTGTGTATACAGGCTGTGTGTGTGTGTATACAGGCTGTGTGGTGTGTATACAGGCTGTGTGTGTGTGTATACAGGCTGTGTGTGTGTGTATACAGGCTGTGTGTGTGTGTGTATACAGGCTGTGTGTGTATACAGGCTGTGTGTGTGTATACAGGCTGTGTGTGTGTATATACAGGCTGTGTGTGTGTATATACAGGCTGTGTGTGTGTATATACAGGCTGTGTGTGTGTGTATACAGGCTGTGTGTGTGTGTGTATATACAGGCTGTGTGTGTGTATATACAGGCTGTGTGTGTGTGTATACAGGCTGTGTGTGTGTGTGTATCAGGCTGTGTGTGTGTGTATACAGGCTGTGTGTGTGTGTATATACAGGCTGTGTGTGTGTGTATATACAGGCTGTGTGTGTGTGTATATACAGGCTGTGTGTGTGTGTGTATATACAGGCTGTGTGGTGTGTGTATATACAGGCTGTGTGTGTGTGTATACAGGCTGTGTGTGTGTGTATACAGGCTGTGTGTGTGTGTATATACAGGCTGTGTGTGTGTGTGTGTATACAGGCTGTGTGTGTGTGTGTGTATACAGGCTGTGTGTGTGTGTATACAGGCTGTGTGTGTGTGTGTATACAGGCTGTGTGTGTGTGTGTGTGTATACAGGCTGTGTGTGTGTGTATACAGGCTGTGTGTGTGTATACAGGCTGTGTGTGTGTATACAGGCTGTGTGTGTGTATACAGGCTGTGTGTGTGTGTGTGTGTATACAGGCTGTGTGTGTGTGTGTGTGTATACAGGCTGTGTGTGTGTGTGTGTGTATACAGGCTGTGTGTGTGTGTGTATACAGGCTGTGTGTGTGTGTGTGTGTATACAGGCTGTGTGTGTGTGTGTGTGTATACAGGCTGTGTGTGTGTGTGTGTATACAGGCTGTGTGTGTGTGTGTATACAGGCTGTGTGTGTGTGTGTGTACAGGCTGTGTGTGTGTGTGTATACAGGCTGTGTGTGTGTGTGTATACAGGCTGTGTGTGTGTGTGTGTATACAGGCTGTGTGTGTGTGTATACAGGCTGTGTGTGTGTGTGTATACAGGCTGTGTGTGTGTATACAGGCTGTGTGTGTATACAGGCTGTGTGTGTGTGTATACAGGCTGTGTGTGTGTGTATACAGGCTGTGTGTGTGTGTGTGTATACAGGCTGTGTGTGTGTGTGTGTATACAGGCTGTGTGTGTGTGTATACAGGCTGTGTGTGTGTATACAGGCTGTGTGTGTGTGTATACAGGCTGTGTGTGTATACAGGCTGTGTGTGTATACAGGCTGTGTGTGTATACAGGCTGTGTGTGTGTATACAGGCTGTGTGTGTGTATATACAGGCTGTGTGTGTATATACAGGCTGTGTGTGTGTATATACAGGCTGTGTGTGTGTATATACAGGCTGTGTGTGTGTATACAGGCTGTGTGTGTATACAGGCTGTGTGTGTATACAGGCTGTGTGTGTATACAGGCTGTGTGTGTGTGTACAGGCTGTGTGTGTATTTACAGGCTGTGTGTGTATATACAGGCTGTGTGTGATATATACAGGCTGTGTGTGTGTATACAGGCTGTGTGTGTGTGTATACAGGCTGTGTGTGTGTGTGTATATATACAGGCTGTGTGTGTGTGTATATATACAGGCTGTGTGTGTATACAGGCTGTGTGTGTGTGTGTGTGTGTATACAGGCTGTGTGGTGTGTGTGTGTATACAGGCTGTGGTGTGTGTGTGTGTATACAGGCTGTGTGTGTGTGTGTATACAGGCTGTGTGTGTGTGTGTATACAGGCTGTGTGTGTGTGTGTATACAGGCTGTGTGTGTGTGTATACAGGCTGTGTGTGTGTGTGTATACAGGCTGTGTGTGGTGTGTATACAGGCTGTGTGTGTGTGTGTATATACAGGCTGTGTGTGTGTGTGTATATACAGGCTGTGGTGTGTGTGTATATACAGGCTGTGTGTGTGTGTATATACAGGCTGTGTGTGTGTGTATATACAGGCTGTGTGTGTGTGTATATACAGGCTGTGTGTGTGTGTATATACAGGCTGTGTGTGTGTGTGTGTGTATACAGGCTGTGTGTGTGTGTGTATACAGGCTGTGTGTGTGTGTGTATACAGGCTGTGTGTGTGTGTGTGTGTATACAGGCTGTGTGTGTGTGTGTGTGTGTATACAGGCTGTGTGTGTGTGTGTGTGTATACAGGCTGTGTGTGTGTGTGTATACAGGCTGTGTGTGTGTGTGTGTACAGGCTGTGTGTGTGTGTGTATACAGGCTGTGTGTGTGTGTGTGTATATACAGGCTGTGTGTGTGTGTGTGTATACAGGCTGTGTGTGTGTGTATACAGGCTGTGTGTGTGTGTGTATACAGGCTGTGTGTGTGTATACAGGCTGTGTGTGTATACAGGCTGTGTGTGTGTGTATACAGGCTGTGTGTGTGTGTATACAGGCTGTGTGTGTGTGTGTGTATACAGGCTGTGTGTGTGTGTGTGTATACAGGCTGTGTGTGTGTGTGTGTATACAGGCTGTGTGTGTGTATACAGGCTGTGTGTGTGTATACAGGCTGTGTGTGTGTGTATACAGGCTGTGTGTGTATACAGGCTGTGTGTGTATACAGGCTGTGTGTGTATACAGGCTGTGTGTGTGTATACAGGCTGTGTGTGTGTATATACAGGCTGTGTGTGTGTATATACAGGCTGTGTGTGTATATACAGGCTGTGTGTGTGTATATACAGGCTGTGTGTGTGTATATACAGGCTGTGTGTGTGTATACAGGCTGTGTGTGTATACAGGCTGTGTGTGTATACAGGCTGTGTGTGTATACAGGCTGTGTGTGTGTGTGTACAGGCTGTGTGTGTGTATGTACAGGCTGTGTGTGTGTGTATACAGGCTGTGTGTGTGTGTATACAGGCTGTGTGTGTGTGTGTATACAGGCTGTGTGTGTGTATATACAGGCTGTGTGTGTGTGTGTATACAGGCTGTGTGTGTGTATATACAGGCTGTGTGTGTGTATATACAGGCTGTGTGTGTGTATATACAGGCTGTGTGTGTGTATACAGGCTGTGTGTGTATACAGGCTGTGTGTGTATACAGGCTGTGTGTGTATACAGGCTGTGTGTGTGTGTGTACAGGCTGTGTGTGTGTATGTACAGGCTGTGTGTGTATATGCAGGCTGTGTGTGTGTGTATACAGGCTGTGTGTGTGTGTATACAGGCTGTGTGTGTGTGTGTATACAGGCTGTGTGTGTGTATATACAGGCTGTGTGTGTGTATATACAGGCTGTGTGTGTATATACAGGCTGTGTGTGTGTGTGTATACAGGCTGTGTGTGTGTGTATACAGGCTGTGTGTGTGTATATACAGGCTGTGTGTGTGTATATAAAGGCTGTGTGTGTGTGTATATAAAGGCTGTGTGTGTGTGTATATACAGGCTGTGTGTGTGTATATACAGGCTGTGTGTGTGTGTATATACAGGCTGTGTGTGTGTATATATACAGGCTGTGTGTGTATATACAGGCTGTGTGTATATATACAGGCTGTGTGTGTGTATACAGGCTGTGTGTGTGTGTGTATACAGGCTGTGTGTGTGTGTGTATATATACAGGCTGTGTGTGTGTGTGTATATATACAGGCTGTGTGTGTATACAGGCTGTGTGTGTGTGTGTGTGTGTATACAGGCTGTGTGTGTGTGTGTGTGTATACAGGCTGTGTGTGTGTGTGTGTATACAGGCTGTGTGTGTGTGTGTATACAGGCTGTGTGTGTGTGTGTATACAGGCTGTGTGTGTGTGTGTATACAGGCTGTGTGTGTGTGTATACAGGCTGTGTGTGTGTGTGTATACAGGCTGTGTGTGTGTGTGTATACAGGCTGTGTGTGTGTGTGTATATACAGGCTGTGTGTGTGTGTGTATATACAGGCTGTGTGTGTGTGTGTATATACAGGCTGTGTGTGTGTGTATATACAGGCTGTGTGTGTGTGTATATACAGGCTGTGTGTGTGTGTATATACAGGCTGTGTGTGTGTATATATACAGGCTGTGTGTGTGTGTATATATACAGGCTGTGTGTGTGTATACAGGCTGTGTGTGTGTATATACAGGCTGTGTGTGTGTATACAGGCTGTGTGTGTATACAGGCTGTGTGTGTATACAGGCTGTGTGTGTGTGTGTACAGGCTGTGTGTGTGTATGTACAGGCTGTGTGTGTATATGCAGGCTGTGTGTGTGTGTATACAGGCTGTGTGTGTGTGTATACAGGCTGTGTGTGTGTGTGTATACAGGCTGTGTGTGTGTATATACAGGCTGTGTGTGTGTATATACAGGCTGTGTGTATATACAGGCTGTGTGTGTATATACAGGCTGTGTGTGTATATACAGGCTGTGTGTGTGTGTGTATACAGGCTGTGTGTGTGTGTATACAGGCTGTGTGTGTGTATATACAGGCTGTGTGTGTGTATATAAAGGCTGTGTGTGTGTGTATATAAAGGCTGTGTGTGTGTGTATATACAGGCTGTGTGTGTGTATATACAGGCTGTGTGTGTGTGTATATACAGGCTGTGTGTGTGTATATATACAGGCTGTGTGTGTATATACAGGCTGTGTGTATATATACAGGCTGTGTGTGTGTATACAGGCTGTGTGTGTGTGTGTATACAGGCTGTGTGTGTGTGTGTATATATACAGGCTGTGTGTGTGTGTGTATATATACAGGCTGTGTGTGTATACAGGCTGTGTGTGTGTGTGTGTGTGTATACAGGCTGTGTGTGTGTGTGTGTGTATACAGGCTGTGTGTGTGTGTGTGTATACAGGCTGTGTGTGTGTGTGTATACAGGCTGTGTGTGTGTGTGTATACAGGCTGTGTGTGTGTGTGTATACAGGCTGTGTGTGTGTGTGTATACAGGCTGTGTGTGTGTGTGTATACAGGCTGTGTGTGTGTGTGTATATACAGGCTGTGTGTGTGTGTGTATATACAGGCTGTGTGTGTGTGTGTATATACAGGCTGTGTGTGTGTGTATATACAGGCTGTGTGTGTGTGTATATACAGGCTGTGTGTGTGTGTATATACAGGCTGTGTGTGTGTATATATACAGGCTGTGTGTGTGTGTATATATACAGGCTGTGTGTGTGTATACAGGCTGTGTGTGTGTATACAGGCTGTGTGTGGGTGTATACAGGCTGTGTGTGGGTGTATATATATATATATATATACAGGCTGTGTGTGTGTGTGTATATATATATACATATATATATATATATATATATTTATATACAGGCTGTGTGTGTGTGTGTGTATATACAGGCTGTGTGTGTGTGTATACAGGCTGTGTGTGTGTGTATACAGGCTGTGTGTGTGTGTGTGTATACAGGCTGTGTGTGTGTATATACAGGCTGTGTGTGTGTATATACAGGCTGTGTGTATGTGTATATACAGGCTGTGTGTATGTGTATATATAGTATGTGTGTATACAGGCTGTGTGTGTGTAATACAGGTTGTGTGTGTGTGTATACAGGCTGTTTGTGTGTGTATACATGCTGTGTGTGTGTGTATACAGGCTGTCTGTGTGTGTATACAGGCTGGTGTGTGTATAACAGCGTGTGTGTCTGTGTATACAGGCTGATGTGTGTGTGTATACAGGCTGTGTGTGTGTGTGTATATACAGGCTGCCTGTGTGCTGTGTGTATACAGGCTGTGTGTGTGTGTATTTCAGGCTGTGTGCTGGTGTATACAGGCTGTGTGCTGGTGTGTATACAGGCTGTGTGTGTGTGTTATACAGGCTGTGTGTAATGTGTGTGTATACAGGCGTGTGTGTGTGTGTGTATACAGCTGTGTGTCGTGTGTGTGTGTATACAGCTAATGTGTGTGTGTGTCGTGTATACAGGCTGTGTGTGTGTGTATACAGCTGTGTGTGGTGTGTATACAGGCTGTGTGATCTAAGCTGTGTGTGTGTATACAGGCTGTCGGCTGTTTGTACAGGTGTGTGTGTATACAGGCTGTGTATGTGTGTGTATACAGGCTGTGTGTGTATACAGGCTGTGTGTGTGTGTGTGTATACAGGCTCTGTGTGTGTATACAGGCTCTGTGTGTGTATACAGGCTGTGTGTGTATACAGGCTGTGTGTGTGTGTGTGTATACAGGCTGTGTATGTGTGTGTATACAGGCTGTGTGTGTATACAGGCTGTGTGTGTGTGTGTGTGTATACAGGCTGTGTGTGTGTATACAGGCTGTGTGTGTGTATACAGGCTGTGTGTGTGTGTGTGTGTATACAGGCTGTGTGTGTATATACAGGCTGTGTGTGTGTGTATACAGGCTGTGTGTGTGTGTGTGTGTGTACAGGCAGTGTGTGTGTGTATACAGGCAGTGTGTGTGTGTGTACAGGCAGTGTGTGTGTACAGGCAGTGTGTGTGTGTGTGTGTGTGTGTGTGTGTGTACAGGCAGTGTGTGTGTGTGTGTGTGTGTGTGTGTACAGGCAGTGTGTGTGTGTGTACAGGCTGTGTGTGTGTGTGTGTGTACAGGCAGTGTGTGTGTGTACAGGCTGTGTGTGTGTGTGTACAGGCTGTGTGTGTGTGTATACAGGCTGTGTGTGTGTGTATACAGGCTGTGTGTGTGTGTATACAGGCTGTGTCGTGTGTGTATACAGGCTGTGTGTGTATACAGGCTGTGTGTGTGTGTGTGTGTATACAGGCTGTGTGTGTGTGTGTATACAGGCTGTGTGTGTGTGTGTATACAGGCTGTGTGTGTGTGTGTGTATACAGGCTGTGTGTGTGTGTATACAGGCTGTGTGTGTGTGTATACAGGCTGTGTGTGTGTGTATACAGGCTGTGTGTGTGTGTATACAGGCTGTGTGTGTGTGTATACAGGCTGTGTGTGTATACAGGCTGTGTGTGTGTGTGTGTGTGTATACAGGCTGTGTGTGTGTGTATACAGGCTGTGTGTGTGTGTATACAGGCTGTGTGTGTGTGTATACAGGCTGTGTGTGTGTGTATACAGGCTGTGTGTGTGTGTATACAGGCTGTGTGTGTGTGTATACAGGCTGTGTGTGTGTGTGTGTGTGTGTGTGTGTATATACAGGCTGTGTGTGTGTATATACAGGCTGTGTGTGTGTGTATACAGGCTGTGTGTGTGTGTGTATACAGGCTGTGTGTGTGTGTATACAGGCTGTGTGTGTGTGTATACAGGCTGTGTGTGTGTATATACAGGCTGTGTGTGTGTATACAGGCTGTGTGTGTGTATATATACAGGCTGTGTGTGTATATATACAGGCTGTGTGTGTGTGTATACAGGCTGTGTGTGTGTGTGTGTATACAGGCTGTGTGTGTGTGTATACAGGCTGTGTGTGTGTGTATACAGGCTGTGTGTGTGTGTATACAGGCTGTGTGTGTGTATACAGGCTGTGTGTGTGTATACAGGCTGTGTGTGTGTGTGTATACAGGCTGTGTGTGTGTGTGTATACAGGCTGTGTGTGTGTGTGTGTATACAGGCTGTGTGTGTGTGTGTGTATACAGGCTGTGTGTGTGTGTGTGTGTATACAGGCTGTGTGTGTGTGTGTATACAGGCTGTGTGTGTGTGTGTGTGTGTGTACAGGCTGTGTGTGTGTGTGTATACAGGCTGTGTGTGTGTGTGTGTATACAGGCTGTGTGTGTGTGTGTGTATACAGGCTGTGTGTGTGTGTGTGTATACAGGCTGTGTGTGTGTGTATACAGGCTGTGTGTGTGTATACAGGCTGTGTGTGTGTATACAGGCTGTGTGTGTATACAGGCTGTGTGTGTGTGTATACAGGCTGTGTGTGTGTGTATACAGGCTGTGTGTGTGTGTATACAGGCTGTGTGTGTGTGTATACAGGCTGTGTGTGTGTGTGTGTATACAGGCTGTGTGTGTGTGTGTGTATACAGGCTGTGTGTGTATACAGGCTGTGTGTGTATACAGGCTGTGTGTGTGTGTATACAGGCTGTGTGTGTATATACAGGCTGTGTGTGTGTATATACAGGCTGTGTGTGTGTATATACAGGCTGTGTGTGTATATGCAGGCTGTGTGTGTATATATGCAGGCTGTGTGTGTGTGTGTATACAGGCTGTGTGTGTGTGTGTATACAGGCTGTGTGTGTGTATATACAGGCTGTGTGTGTGTATATACAGGCTGTGTGTGTGTATATACAGGCTGTGTGTGTGTATATACAGGCTGTGTGTGTGTGTATACAGGCTGTGTGTGTGTATACAGGCTGTGTGTGTGTGTATACAGGCTGTGTGTGTGTGTATACAGGCTGTGTGTGTGTGTATACAGGCTGTGTGTGTGTGTGTGTATACAGGCTGTGTGTGTGTGTGTGTATACAGGCTGTGTGTGTGTATACAGGCTGTGTGTGTGTGTATACAGGCTGTGTGTGTATACAGGCTGTGTGTGTGTATACAGGCTGTGTGTGTGTATATACAGGCTGTGTGTGTGTATATACAGGCTGTGTGTGTGTATATACAGGCTGTGTGTGTGTATATACAGGCTGTGTGTGTGTATACAGGCTGTGTGTGTATACAGGCTGTGTGTGTATACAGGCTGTGTGTGTATACAGGCTGTGTGTGTGTGTGTACAGGCTGTGTGTGTGTATATACAGGCTGTGTGTGTATATGCAGGCTGTGTGTGTGTGTATACAGGCTGTGTGTGTGTGTATACAGGCTGTGTGTGTGTGTGTATACAGGCTGTGTGTGTGTATATACAGGCTGTGTGTGTGTATACAGGCTGTGTGTGTATATACAGGCTGTGTGTGTATATACAGGCTGTGTGTGTGTATATACAGGCTGTGTGTGTGTGTATACAGGCTGTGTGTGTGTGTATACAGGCTGTGTGTGTGTATACAGGCTGTGTGTGTGTGTATACAGGCTGTGTGTGTGTGTGTATATACAGGCTGTGTGTGTGTGTATACAGGCTGTGTGTGTGTATATACAGGCTGTGTGTGTGTATATACAGGCTGTGTGTGTGTATATACAGGCTGTGTGTGTGTATATAAAGGCTGTGTGTGTGTGTATATACAGGCTGTGTGTGTGTATATACAGGCTGTGTGTGTGTGTATATACAGGCTGTGTGTGTGTATATACAGGCTGTGTGTGTATATACAGGCTGTGTGTATATATACAGGCTGTGTGTGTGTATACAGGCTGTGTGTGTGTGTGTATATATACAGGCTGTGTGTGTGTGTGTATATATATACAGGCTGTGTGTGTATACAGGCTGTGTGTGTGTGTGTGTGCAGGCTGTGTGTGTGTGTGTGTATACAGGCTGTGTGTGTGTGTGTATACAGGCTGTGTGTGTGTGTGTATACAGGCTGTGTGTGTGTGTGTATACAGGCTGTGTGTGTGTGTATACAGGCTGTGTGTGTGTGTATACAGGCTGTGTGTGTGTGTATATACAGGCTGTGTGTGTGTGTGTATATACAGGCTGTGTGTGTGTGTGTATATACAGGCTGTGTGTGTGTGTATATACAGGCTGTGTGTGTGTGTATATACAGGCTGTGTGTGTGTGTATATACAGGCTGTGTGTGTGTGTATATATACAGGCTGTGTGTGTGTGTATATATACAGGCTGTGTGTGTGTATACAGGCTGTGTGTGTGTATACAGGCTGTGTGTGGGTGTATACAGGCTGTGTGTGTGTGCATACAGGCTGTGTGTGTGTATATATATATATATATATACAGGCTGTGTGTGTGTGTGTATATATATATATATATACAGGCTGTGTGTGTGTGTGTGTATACAGGCTGTGTGTGTGTGTGTATACAGGCTGTGTGTGTGTGTATACAGGCTGTGTGTGTGTATATACAGGCTGTGTGTGTGTATATACAGGCTGTGTGTATGTGTATATACAGGCTGTGTGTATGTGTATATATAGTATGTGTGTATACAGGCTGTGTGTATGTGTATACAGGCTCGTGTGTGTGTGTGTATACAGGTTGTGTGTGTGTGTGTTTGTATACAGGCTGTGTGTGTGTGTGTATACAGGCTCTGTGTGTGTATACAGGCTGTGTGTGTATACAGGCTGTGTGTGTGTGTGTGTGTATACAGGCTGTGTATGTGTGTGTATACAGGCTGTGTGTGTATACAGGCTGTGTGTGTGTGTGTGTATACAGGCTCTGTGTGTGTATACAGGCTCTGTGTGTGTATACAGGCTGTGTGTGTATACAGGCTGTGTGTGTGTGTGTGTGTATACAGGCTGTGTATGTGTGTGTATACAGGCTGTGTGTGTATACAGGCTGTGTGTGTGTGTGTGTGTATACAGGCTGTGTGTGTGTATACAGGCTGTGTGTGTGTATACAGGCTGTGTGTGTGTATACAGGCTGTGTGTGTATATACAGGCTGTGTGTGTGTGTATACAGGCTGTGTGTGTGTGTGTGTGTGTGTACAGGCAGTGTGTGTGTGTATACAGGCAGTGTGTGTGTGTGTGTGTGTGTACAGGCAGTGTGTGTGTACAGGCAGTGTGTGTGTGTGTGTGTGTGTGTGTACAGGCAGTGTGTGTGTGTGTGTGTGTGTGTGTGTACAGGCAGTGTGTGTGTGTACAGGCTGTGTGTGTGTGTGTGTGTACAGGCAGTGTGTGTGTGTACAGGCAGTGTGTGTGTGTGTGTACAGGCTGTGTGTGTGTGTGTGTGTGTATACAGGCTGTGTGTGTGTGTACAGGCAGTGTGTGTGTGTGTATACAGGCAGTGTGTGTGTGTGTGTGTACAGGCAGTGTGTGTGTGTGTGTGTACAGGCAGTGTGTGTGTACAGGCAGTGTGTGTGTGTGTGTGTGTGTACAGGCAGTGTGTGTGTGTACAGGCAGTGTGTGTGTGTGTGTACAGGCAGTGTGTGTGTGTGTGTGTGTGTACAGGCAGTGTGCGTGTGTGTGCAGGCAGTGTGCGTGTGTGTGCAGGCAGTGTGCGTGTGTGTGCAGGCAGTGTGCGTGTGTGTGTACAGGCAGTGTGTGTGTACAGGCATGTGTGTGCAGGCAGCGTGTGTGTGTGTGTGTGTGTGTACAGGCAGTGTGTGTGTGTGTGTACAGGCAGTGTGTGTGTGTGTACAGGCAGTGTGTGTGTGTGTGTACAGGCAGTGTGTGTGTGTGTACAGGCAGTGTGTGTGTGTGTACAGGCTGTGTGTGTGTGTGTGTACAGGCTGTGTGTGTGTGTGTACAGGCAGTGTGTGTGTGTGTGTGTGTGTGTATACAGGCTGTGTGTGTGTGTGTACAGGCAGTGTGTGTGTGTGTGTACAGGCAGTGTGTGTGTACAGGCAGTGTGTGTGTGTGTGTGTGTACAGGCAGTATGTGTGTGTACAGGCAGTGTGTGTGTGTGTGTGTGTGCAGGCAGTGTGCGTGTGTGTGCAGGCAGTGTGCGTGTGTGTGCAGGCAGTGTGCGTGTGTGTGCAGGCAGTGTGCGTGTGTGTGCAGGCAGTGTGCGTGTGTGTGCAGGCAGTGTGCGTGTGTGTGCAGGCAGTGTGCGTGTGTGTACAGGCAGTGTGCGTGTGTGTGTACAGGCAGTGTGTGTGTACAGGCATGTGTGTGCAGGCAGCGTGTGTGTGTAGGCAGTGTGTGTGTGTGTGTGTGTGTACAGGCAGTGTGTGTGTGTGTACAGGCAGTGTGTGTGTACAGGCAGTGTGTGTACAGGCAGTGTGTGTGTGTGTGTATGTACAGGCAGTGTGTGTGTATGTACAGGCAGTGTGTGTGTACAGGCTGGCTGTGTGTGTGTACAGGCAGTGTGTGTGTGTGTGTACAGGCAGTGTGTGTGTACAGGCTGGCTGTGTGTGTACAGGCAGTGTGCGTGTGTGTACAGGCAGTGTGCGTGTGTGTACAGGCAGTGTGCGTGTGTGTACAGGCAGTGTGCGTGTGTGTGTACAAGCAGTGTGCGTGTGTGTGTACAGGCAGTGTGTGTGTGTGTGTGTGTACAGGCAGTGTGTGTGTGTGTGTGTGTACAGGCAGTGTGTGTGTGTACAGGCAGTGTGTGTGTGTACAGGCAGTGTGTGTGTGTACAGGCAGTGTGTGTGTGTGTGTGTGTGTATATACAGGCAGTGTGTGTGTCTGTACAGGCAGTGTGTGTGTGTGTGTGTGTACAGGCAGTGTGTGTGTGTACAGGCAGTGTGTGTGTGTGTGTGTGTACAGGCAGTGTGTGTGTGTGTGTGTGTGTGTACAGGCAGTGTGTGTGTGTGTGTGTGTGTGTGTGTGTGTGTACAGGCAGTGTGTGTGTGTGTGTGTGTGTGTGTGTGTGTGTGTGTGTACAGGCAGTGTGTGTGTGTGTGTGTGTGTGTACAGGCTGTGTGTGTGTGTGTGTGTGTACAGGCTGTGTGTGTGTGTGTGTACAGGCTGTGTGTGTGTGTGTACAGGCAGTGTGTGTGTGTGTGTGTGTACAGGCAGTGTGTGTGTGTGTATACAGGCTGTGTGTGTGTGTGTGTACAGGCAGTGTGTGTGTGTGTGTACAGGCAGTGTGTGTGTGTGTGTATACAGGCAGTGTGTGTGTACAGGCAGTGTGTGTGTACAGGCAGTGTGTGCGTGTACAGGCAGTGTGTGTGTGTGTGTACAGGCAG
This sequence comes from Squalus acanthias, assembly GCA_030390025.1. NCBI lineage: Eukaryota > Metazoa > Chordata > Chondrichthyes > Squaliformes > Squalidae > Squalus > Squalus acanthias. The sequence continues at coordinate 149,566,040 of CM059427.1, forward strand.
TGTGTGTGTGTGTGTGTGTGTGTGTGTGTGTGTACAGGCAGTGTGTGTGTGTGTACAGGCAGTGTGTGTGTGTGTGTGTGTGTGTACAGGCAGTGTGTGTGTGTGTACAGGCAGTGTGTGTGTGTGTGTGTGTGTGTGTACAGGCAGTGTGTGTGTGTGTGTGTGTGTGTACAGGCAGTGTGTGTGTGTACAGGCTGTGTGTGTACAGGCTGTGTGTGTGTGTACAGGCTGTGTGTGTGTGTGTGTACAGGCAGTGTGTGTGTGTGTGTACAGGCAGTGTGTGTGTGTGTGTACAGGCAGTGTGTGCGTGTGTGTGCAGGCAGTGTGCGTGTGTGTACAGGCAGTGTGTGTGTGTGTGTGTGTGTGTGTGTGTGTGTACAGGCAGTGTGTGTGTGTGTGTACAGGCAGTGTGTGTGTGTGTGTACAGGCAGTGTGTGTGTGTGTGTGTACAGGCAGTGTGTGTGTGTGTACAGGCAGTGTATGTGTGTGTGTGTGTGTGTGTACAGGCAGTGTGTGTGTGTACAGGCAGTGTGTGTGTGTACAGGCAGTGTGTGTGTGTACAGGCTGTGTGTGTACAGGCTGTGTGTGTGTGTACAGGCTGTGTGTGTGTGTGTGTACAGGCAGTGTGTGTGTGTGTGTACAGGCAGTGTGTGTGTGTGTGTACAGGCAGTGTGTGCGTGTGTGTGCAGGCAGTGTGCGTGTGTGTGCAGGCAGTGTGCGTGTGTGTGCAGGCAGTGTGCGTGTGTGTGCAGGCAGTGTGCGTGTGTGTGCAGGCAGTGTGCGTGTGTGTGCAGGCAGTGTGCGTGTGTGTGCAGGCAGTGTGCGTGTGTGTACAGGCAGTGTGTGTGTGTGTGTGTACAGGCAGTGTGTGTGTGTACAGGCATGTGTGTGCAGGCGGCGTATGTGTGTGTGTACAGGCTGTGTGTGTGTGTGTGTGTACAGGCTGTGTGTGTGTGTGTACAGGCTGTGTGTGTGTGTGTACAGGCTGTGTGTGTGTGTGTACAGGCTGTGTGTGTGTGTACAGGCTGTGTGTGTGTGTGTACAGGCAGTGTGTGTGTGTGTGTACAGGCAGTGTGTGTGTGTGTGTACAGGCAGTGTGTGTGTGTATGTACAGGCAGTGTGCGTGTATGTACAGGCAGTGTGCGTGTATGTACAGGCAGTGTGCGTGTGTGTACAGGCAGTGTGCGTGTGTGTACAGGCAGTGTGCGTGTGTGTACAGGCAGTGTGTGTGTGTGTGTGTGTACAGGCAGTGTGTGTGTGTGTACAGGCTGTGTGTGTGTGTGTGTACAGGCAGTGTGTGTGTGTGTACAGGCTGTGTGTGTGTGTGTATGTACAGGCAGTGTGCGTGTGTGTACAGGCAGTGTGCGTGTGTGTACAGGCAGTGTGCGTGTGTGTACAGGCAGTGTGCGTGTGTGTACAGGCAGTGTGTGTGTGTGTACAGGCAGTGTGTGTGTGTGTGTGTGTACAGGCAGTGTGTGTGTGTGTGTGTGTGTACAGGCAGTGTGTGTGTGTGTACAGGCAGTGTGTGTGTGTGTGTATACAGGCAGTGTGTGTGTGTGTGTGTACAGGCTGTGTGTGTGTGTACAAGCTGTGTGTGTGTGTACAGGCTGTGTGTGTGTGTGTGTGTACAGGCAGTGTGTGTGTGTGTGTACAGGCAGTGTATGTGTGTACAGGCAGTGTGCGTGTGTGTACAGACAGTGTGCGTGTGTGTGTGTGTACAGGCAGTGTGCGTGTGTGTGTGTGTGTGTACAGACAGTGTGCGTGTGTGTGTGTGTACAGGCAGTGTGCGTGTGTGTGTGTGTGTACAGGCAGTGTGCGTGTGTGTGTGTGTGTGTGCAGGCAGTGTGTGTGTGTGTGTGTACAGGCAGTGTGTGTGTGTGTGTGTGTACAGGCTGTGTGTGTGTGTGTGTGTACAGGCTGTGTGTGTGTGTACAGGCAGTGTGTGTGTGTACAGGCAGTGTGTTGTGTGTGTGTGTGTGTACAGGCTGGCTGTGTGTGTGTGTGTACAGGCTGGCTGTGTGTGTGTGTGTGAGTGTGTGTGTACAGGCTGGCTGTGTGTGTGTACAGGCAGTGTGCGTGTGTGTATACAGGCAGTGTGCGTGTGTGTACAGGCAGTGTGCGTGTGTGTGTACAGGCAGTGTGTGTGTGTGTGTGTGTGTACAGGCAGTGTGTGTGTGTGTGTGTGTACAGGCAGTGTGTGTGTGTGTGTGTACAGGCTGTGTGTGTGTGTGTGTGTGTACAGGCTGTGTGTGTGTGTGTGTGTGTGTGTACAGGCTGTGTGTGTGTACAGGCTGTGTGTGTGTGTGTGTACAGGCAGTGTGTGTGTGTGTGTGTGTGTGTACAGGCAGTGTGTGTGTGTGTGTGTGTGTGCAGGCAATGTGTGTGTGTGTGTGCAGGCAGTGTGTGAGTGTGTGTGTGTGTGTGCAGGCAGTGTGTGAGTGTGTGTGTGTGTGTACAGGCAGTGTGTGAGTGTGTGTGTGTGTGTACAGGCAGTGTGTGTGTGTAAAGGCAGTGTGTGTGTGTGTGTGTGTGTGTACGTATATATACAGGCTGTGTGTGTGTGTGTATATACAGGCTGTGTGTGTGTTTATATACAGGCTGTGTGTGTGTGTATATACAGGCTGTGTGTGTGTGTATATACAGGCTGTGTGTGTGTGTATATATACAGGCTGTGTGTGTGTGTATATACAAGCTGTGTGTGTGTGTATATACAGGCTGTGTGTGTGTATATACAGGCTGTGTGTGTGTGTGTGTGTGTGTGTGTACAGGCAGTGTGTGTGTGTGTGTGTGTGTACAGGCAGTGTGTGTGTGTACAGGCAGTGTGTGTGTGTGTGTGTACAGGCAGTGTGTGTGTGTGTGTGTGTGTGTGTGTGTGTGTACAGGCAGTGTGTGTGTGTGTGTACAGGCAGTGTGTGTGTGTGTACAGGCAGTGTGTGTGTGTGTACAGGCAGTGTGTGTGTGTGTGTGTGTACAGGCAGTGTGTGTGTGTGTGTGTATACAGGCAGTGTGTGTGTGTGTGTGTACAGGCAGTGTGTGTGTGTGTACAGGCAGTGTGTGTGTGTGTGTGTACAGGCAGTGTGTGTGTGTGTGTACAGGCAGTGTGTGTGTGTGTGTGTGTGTGTGTGTGTACAGGCAGTGTGTGTGTGTGTACAGGCTGTGTGTGTGTGTGTGTGTGTGTGTGTGTATACAGGCAGTGTGTGTGTGTGTGTGTGTGTACAGGCAGTGTGTGTGTGTGTTCGTGTGTGTGTGTACAGGCAGTGTGTGTGTGTGTGTACAGGCAGTGGGTGTGTGTGTACAGGCAGTGTGTGTGTGTGTGGTGTGTACAGGCAGTGTGTGTGTATACAGGCTGTGTGTGTGTGTGTGTACAGGCAGTGTGTGTGCGTGTGTGGATACAGGCAGTGTGCGAGTGTACAGGCAGTGAGTGTGTGTGTACAGGCAGTGAGTGCGTGTGTGTACAGGCTGTGTGTGTGTGTGTGTATACAGGCAGTGAGTGTGTGTGTACAGGCAGTGAGTGTGTGTGTACAGGCAGTGTGTGTGCGTGTGTGTACAGGCAGTGTGCGAGTGTGTACAGGCAGTGAGTGTGTGTGTGTACAGGCAGTGAGTGCGTGTGTGTACAGGCAGTGTGTGTGTGTGTGTGTGCAGGCAGTGTGTGTGTGTGTGTGCAGGCAGTGTGTGAGTGTGTGTGTGTGTACAGGCAGTGTGTGTGTGTGTGTGTGTACAGGCAGTGTGTGAGTGTGTGTGTGTGTGTGTGTGTGTGTGTACAGGCTGTGTGTGTATACAGGCTGTATGTGTGTGTGTGTATATACAGGCTGTGTGTGTGTGTATATACAGGCTGTGTGTGTGTTTATATACAGGCTGTGTGTGTGTGTGTATATACAGGCTGTGTGTGTGTGTATATATACAGGCTGTGTGTGTGTGTATATGTACAGGCTGTGTGTGTGTGTGTACAGGCAGTGTGTGTGTGTATTCAGGCTGTGTGTGTGTGTGTGTACAGGCTGTGTGTGTGTGTGTGTGTACAGGCTGTGTGTGTGTGTGTGTGTACATACAGGCAGTGTGTGTGTACAGGCTGTATGTGTGTGTGTGTGTGTGTGTACAGGCAGTGTGTGTGTGTATACAGGCAGTGTGTGTGTGTATACAGGCAGTGTGTGTGTGTGTGTGTGTGTACAGGCAGTGTGTGTGTGTGTGTGTACAGGCAGTGTGTGTGTGTGTGTGTACAGGCAGTTTGTGTGTGTGTGTGTGTGTGTACAGGCAGTGTGTGTGTGTGTGTGTGTGTGTACAGGCAGTGTGTGTGTGTGTGTGTGTGTGTACAGGCAGTGTGTGTGTGTGTACAGGCAGTGTGTGTGTGTGTGTGTGTGTACAGGCAGTGTGTGTGTGTGTGTGTACAGGCAGTGTGTGTGTGTGTGTGTGTGTGTACAGGCAGTGTGTGTGTGTGTGTGTGTGTGTGTGTACAGGCAGTGTGTGTGTGTGTACAGGCAGTGTGTGTGTGTGTGTACAGGCAGTGTGTGTGTGTGTGTGTGTGTGTGTGTGTACAGGCAGTGTGTGTGTATACAGGCAGTGTGTGTGTGTGTGTGTACAGGCAGTGTGTGTGCGTGTGTGTACAGGCAGTGTGCGTGTGTGTGCAGGCAGTGTGCGTGTGTGTGCAGGCAGTGTGCGTGTGTGTGCAGGCAGTGTGCGTGTGTGTGCAGGCAGTGTGTGTGTGCAGGCAGTGTGCGTGTGTGTGTACAGGCAGTGTGTGTGTACAGGCATGTGTGTGCAGGCAGCGTGTGTGTGTAGGCAGTGTGTGTGTGTGTGTGTGTACAGGCAGTGTGTGTGTGTGTGTGTACAGGCAGTGTGTGTGTGTGTACAGGCAGTGTGTGTGTGTGTGTGTGTACAGGCAGTGTGTGTACAGGCAGTGTGTGTGAGTACAGGCAGTGTGTGTGTGTGTGTGTATGTACAGGCAGTGTGTGTGTATGTACAGGCAGTGTGTGTGTACAGGCTGGCTGTGTGTGTGTACAGGCAGTGTGTGTGTACAGGCTGGCTGTGTATGTACAGGCAGTGTGCGTGTGTGTACAGGCAGTGTGCGTGTGTGTACAGGCAGTGTGCGTGTGTGTACAGGCAGTGTGCGTGTGTGTGTACAGGCAGTGTGCGTGTGTGTGTACAGGCAGTGTGTGTGTGTGTGTACAGGCAGTGTGTGTGTGTGTGTGTACAGGCAGTGTGTGTGTGTGTGTACAGGCTGTGTGTGTGTGTGTACAGGCAGTGTGTGTGTGTACAGGCAGTGTGTGTGTGTGTGTGTGTACAGGCAGTGTGTGTGTGTGTGTGTGTGTGTATATACAGGCAGTGTGTGTGTCTGTACAGGCAGTGTGTGTGTGTGTACAGGCAGTGTGTGTGTGTGTACAGGCAGTGTGTGTGTGTGTGTACAGGCAGTGTGTGTGTGTGTGTGTGTGTGTGTGTGTGTGTACAGGCAGTGTGTGTGTGTGTGTGTGTGTGTACAGGCTGTGTGTGTGTGTGTGTACAGGCTGTGTGTGTGTGTGTACAGGCAGTGTGTGTGTGTGTGTGTGTGTACAGGCAGTGTGTGTGTGTGTATACAGGCGGTGTGTGTGTGTGTGTACAGGCAGTGTGTGTGTGTGTGTACAGGCAGTGTGTGTGTGTGTATACAGGCAGTGTGTGTGTGTGTACAGGCAGTGTGTGCGTGTACAGGCAGTGTGTGTGTGTGTGTGTACAGGCAGTGTGTGTGTGTGTGTACAGGCAGTGTGTGTGTGTGTACAGGCAGTGTATGTGTGTGTGTGTGTGTGTGTACAGGCAGTGTGTGTGTGTACAGGCAGTGTGTGTGTGTACAGGCTGTGTGTGTACAGGCTGTGTGTGTGTGTGTGTGTGTACAGGCAGTGTGTGTGTGTGTGTACAGGCAGTGTGTGCGTGTGTGTGCAGGCAGTGTGCGTGTGTGTGCAGGCAGTGTGCGTGTGTATACAGGCAGTGTGTGTGTGTGTACAGGCAGTGTGTGCGTGTACAGGCAGTGTGTGTGTGTGTGTACAGGCAGTGTGTGTGTGTGTACAGGCAGTGTGTGTGTGTGTGTGTACAGGCAGTGTGTGTGTGTGTACAGGCAGTGTATGTGTGTGTGTGTGTGTGTGTACAGGCAGTGTGTGTGTGTACAGGCAGTGTGTGTGTGTACAGGCTGTGTGTGTACAGGCTGTGTGTGTGTGTACAGGCTGTGTGTGTGTGTGTGTGTGTACAGGCAGTGTGTGTGTGTGTGTACAGGCAGTGTGTGTACAGGCAGTGTGTGCGTGTGTGTGCAGGCAGTGTGTGCGTGTGTGTGCAGGCAGTGTGCGTGTGTGTGCAGGCAGTGTGCGTGTGTGTGCAGGCAGTGTGCGTGTGTGTGCAGGCAGTGTGCGTGTGTGTGCAGGCAGTGTGCGTGTGTGTGCAGGCAGTGTGCGTGTGTGTGCAGGCAGTGTGCGTGTGTGTACAGGCAGTGTGTGTGTGTGTGTGTACAGGCAGTGTGTGTGTGTACAGGCATGTGTGTGCAGGCGGCGTATGTGTGTGTGTACAGGCTGTGTGTGTGTGTGTGTGTGTGTACAGGCTGTGTGTGTGTGTGTACAGGCTGTGTGTGTGTGTGTACAGGCAGTGTGTGTGTGTGTGTACAGGCAGTGTGTGTGTGTACAGGCAGTGTGTGTGTGTGTACAGGCAGTGTGTGTGTGTGTGTACAGGCAGTGTGTGTGTGTGTGTATGTACAGGCAGTGTGCGTGTATGTACAGGCAGTGTGCGTGTATGTACAGGCAGTGTGCGTGTGTGTACAGGCAGTGTGCGTGTGTGTACAGGCAGTGTGCGTGTGTGTACAGGCAGTGTGCGTGTGTGTACAGGCAGTGTGCGTGTGTGTACAGGCAGTGTGCGTGTGTGTACAGGCAGTGTGTGTGTGTGTGTACAGGCAGTGTGTGTGTGTGTGTACAGGCGATGTGTGTGTGTGTACAGGCTGTGTGTGTGTGTGTGTGTGTGTGTGTACAGGCAGTGTGTGTGTGTATGTACAGGCAGTGTGCGTGTGTGTACAGGCAGTGTGCGTGTGTGTACAGGCAGTGTGCGTGTGTGTACAGGCAGTGTGCGTGTGTGTACAGGCAGTGTGCGTGTGTGTACAGGCAGTGTGTGTGTGTGTGTGTGTGTACAGGCAGTGTGTGTGTGTGTGTGTACAGGCAGTGTGTGTGTGTGTACAGGCAGTGTGTGTGTGTGTACAGGCAGTGTGTGTGTGTGTACAGGCTGTGTGTGTGTGTACAAGCTGTGTGTGTGTGTACAGGCTGTGTGTGTGTGTGTGTGTGTACAGGCAGTGTGTGTGTGTGTACAGACAGTGTGCGTGTGTGTGTGTGTACAGGCAGTGTGCGTGTGTGTGTGTGTACAGGCAGTGTGCGTGTGTGTGTGCAGGCAGTGTGTGTGTGTGTGTACAGGCTGTGTGTGTGTGTGTGTGTGTACAGGCTGTGTGTGTGTGTGTGTACAGGCAGTGTGTTGTGTGTGTGTGTGTGTACAGGCTGGCTGTGTGTGTGTGTGTACAGGCTGGCTGTGTGTGTGTGTGTGTGAGTGTGTGTGTACAGGCTGGCTGTGTGTGTGTACAGGCAGTGTGTGTGTGTACAGGCAGTGTGTGTGTGTGTGTGTGTATATACAGGCTGTGTGTGTGTGTGTGTGTGTATATACAGGCTGTGTGTGTGTGTGTGTATACAGGCTGTGTGTGTGTGTGTGTGTGTGTATACAGGCTGTGTGTGTGTGTGTGTATACAGGCTGTGTGTGTGTGTGTGTGTATACAGGCTGTGTGTGTGTGTGTATACAGGCTGTGTGTGTGTGTGTATATACAGGCTGTGTGTGTGTGTGTATATATACAGGCTGTGTGTGTGTGTATATACAGGCTGTGTGTGTGTGTATATACAGGCTGTGTGTGTGTGTGTATATACAGGCTGTGTGTGTGTGTATATACAGGCTGTGTGTGTGTATACAGGCTGTGTGTGTGTGTGTGTATACAGGCTGTGTGTGTGTGTATACAGGCTGTGTGTGTGTGTGTGTGTACACAGGCTGTGTGTGTATACAGGCTGTGTGTGTATATACAGGCTGTGTGTGTGTGTATACAGGCTGTGTGTGTGTGTATACAGGCTGTGTGTGTGTGTATATACAGGCTGTGTGTGTGTGTATATACAGGCTGTGTGTGTGTGTATACAGGCTGTGTGTGTGTGTGTGTATACAGGCTGTGTGTGTGTGTGTGTATACAGGCTGTGTGTGTGTGTGTGTATACAGGCTGTGTGTGTGTGTGTGTGTATACAGGCTGTGTGTGTGTGTGTGTGTGTATACAGGCTGTGTGTGTGTGTATACAGGCTGTGTGTGTGTGTATACAGGCTGTGTGTGTGTGTGTGTATACAGGCTGTGTGTGTGTGTGTGTATACAGGCTGTGTGTGTGTGTGTATACAGGCTGTGTGTGTGTGTGTATACAGGCTGTGTGTGTATACAGGCTGTGTGTGTATACAGGCTGTGTGTGTATACAGGCTGTGTGTGTATACAGGCTGTGTGTGTGTACAGGCAGTGTATGTGTGTACAGGCAGTGTGCGTGTGTGTACAGGCAGTGTGTGTGTGTACAGGCAGTGTGTGTGTGTGTGTACAGGCAGTGTGTGTGTGTGTGTGTGTACAGGCAGTGTGTTGTGCGTGTGTGTGTACAGGCTGGCTGTGTGTGTGTGTACAGGCTGGCTGTGTGTGTGTGTGTGTGTGTACAGGCTGGCTGTGTGTGTGTACAGGCAGTGTGTGTGTGTACAGGCAGTGTGCGTGTGTGTATACAGGCAGTGTGCGTGTGTGTACAGGCAGTGTGCGTGTGTGTGTACAGGCAGTGTGTGTGTGTGTGTACAGGCAGTGTGTGTGTGTGTGTGTACAGGCAGTGTGTGTGTGTGTGTGTACAGGCTGTGTGTGTGTGTGTGTGTGTGTGTACAGGCTGTGTGTGTGTGTGTGTGTGTACAGGCTGTGTGTGTGTGTGTGTACAGGCAGTGTGTGTGTGTGTGTGTACAGGCAGTGTGTGTGTGTGTGTGTGTGTGTGTGTACAGGCAGTGTGTGTGTGTGTGTGTGTGTACAGGCAGTGTGTGTGTGTACAGGCAGTGTGTGTGTGTGTGTGTGTGTGTGTGCAGGCAGTGTGTGTGTGTGTGTGCAGGCAGTGTGTGTGTGTGTGTGCAGGCAGTGTGTGAGTGTGTGTGTACAGGCAGTGTGTGTGTGTGTGTGTACAGGCAGTGTGTGTGTGTGTGTGTACAGGCAGTGTGTGTGTGTGTGTGTGTGTGTGTGTACAGGCAGTGTGTGTGTGTACAGGCAGTGTGTGTGTGTGTGTGTGTGTGCAGGCAGTGTGTGTGTGTGTGTGCAGGCAGTGTGTGAGTGTGTGTGTGTGTACAGGCAGTGTGTGAGTGTGTGTGTGTGTGTACAGGCAGTGTGTGTGTGTGTGTGTGTGTGTATACAGGCTGTGTGTGTATACAGGCTGTATGTGTGTGTGTGTATATACAGGCTGTGTGTGTGTATATACAGGCTGTGTGTGTGTTTATATACAGGCTGTGTGTGTGTGTATATACAGGCTGTGTGTGTATATACAGGCTGTGTGTGTGTGTATATATACAGGCTGTGTGTGTGTGTATATACAAGCTGTGTGTGTGTGTATATACAGGCTGTGTGTGTGTATATACAGTGTGTGTGTGTGTGTGTGTACAGGCAGTGTGTGTGTGTGTGTGTGTGTGTGTGTACAGGCAGTGTGTGTGTGTGTGTGTGTGTACAGGCAGTGTGTGTGTGTGTGTGTGTGTACAGGCAGTGTGTGTGTGTGTACAGGCAGTGTGTGTGTGTGTGTGTGTGTATACAGGCAGTGTGTGTGTGTGTACAGGCAGTGTGTGTGTGTGTACAGGCAGTGTGTGTGTGTACAGGCAGTGTGTGTGTGTGTGTGTACAGGCAGTGTGTGTGTGTGTGTGTACAGGCAGTGTGTGTGTGTGTACAGGCAGTGTGTGTGTGTGTGTGTGTGTGTATACAGGCAGTGTGTGTGTGTGTGTACAGGCAGTGTGTGTGTGTGTGTGTGTGTGTGTACAGGCAGTGTGTGTGTGTGTGTACAGGCAGTGTGTGTGTGTGTACAGGCAGTGTGTGTGTGTGTATGTGTGTGTGTGTGTACAGGCAGTGTGTGTGTGTACAGGCAGTGTGTGTGCGTGTGTGTACAGGCAGTGTGCGAGTGTGTACAGGCAGTGAGTGTGTGTGTACAGGCAGTGAGTGCGTGTGTGTACAGGCTGTGTGTGTGTGTGTATACAGGCAGTGAGTGTGTGTGTACAGGCAGTGAGTGTGTGTGTACAGGCAGTGTGTGTGCGTGTGTGTACAGGCAGTGTGCGAGTGTGTACAGGCAGTGAGTGTGTGTGTGTGTACAGGCAGTGAGTGCGTGTGTGTACAGGCAGTGTGTGTGTGTGTGTGTGTATACAGGCAGTGAGTGTGAGTGTACAGGCAGTGTGTGTGTGTGTGTGTGTGTGTGTACAGGCAGTGTGTGTGTGTGTATACAGGCAGTGTGTGTGTGTGTGTGTGTACAGGCAGTGTGTGTGTGTGTACAGGCAGTGTGTGTGTGTGTGTGTGTGTGTGTGTGTGTACAGGCAGTGTGTGTGTGTGTGTGTACAGGCAGTGTGTGTGTATACAGGCAGTGTGTGTGTGTGTGTGTACAGGCAGTGTGTGTGCGTGTGTGTACAGGCAGTGTGTGTGCGTGTGTGTACAGGCAGTGAGTGCGTGTGTGTACAGGCAGTGTGTGTGTGTGTACAGGCAGTGTGTGTGTGTGTGTGTGTACAGGCAGTGAGTGTGTGTATACAGGCAGTGAGTGTGTGTGTACAGGCAGTGAGTGTGTGTGTACAGGCAGTGTGTGTGCGCGTGTGTACAGGCAGTGTGCGAGTGTGTACAGGCAGTGAGTGCGTGTGTGTATACAGGCAGTGAGTGCGTGTGTGTACAGGCAGTGAGTGCGTGTGTGTACAGGCAGTGAGTGCGTGTGTGTACAGGCAGTGAGTGCGTGTGTGTACAGGCAGTGAGTGCGTGTGTGTACAGGCAGTGAGTGCATGTGTGTACAGGCAGTGTGCGAGTGTGTACAGGCAGTGAGTGTGTGTGTGTGTGTGTACAGGCAGTGAGTGTGTGTGTGTACAGGCAGTGAGTGCATGTGTGTACAGGCAGTGAGTGTGTGTGTGTACAGGCAGTGAGTGTGTGTGTACAGGCAGTGAGTGTGTGTGTGTACAGGCAGTGTGTGTGTGTGAGTACAGGCAGTGTGTGTGTGTGTGTACACAGGCAGTGTGTGCGTGCGTGTGTACAGGCAGTGTGTGCGTGCGTGTGTGCGGGCAGTGTGTGCGTGCGCGCGTGCGGGCAGTGTGTGCGTGCGCGCGTGCGGGCAGTGCGTGCGTGCGGGCAGTGCGTGCGTGCGTGCGTGCGGGCAGTGTGTGCGTGCGCGCGTGCGGGCAGTGTGTGCGCGTGCGCGCAAAATTGGCTAAGTGACCGGAAACAGAGTAGTGGTGAATGGTTGTTTTTCGGGCTGGAGGAAGGTATACAGTGGTGTTCCCCCAGGGGTCGGTACTAGGGCCACTGCTTTTCTTGCTGTATATTAATGACTTGGACTTGGGTGTACAGGGCACAATTTCAAAACTTGCAGATGACGCAGAACTTGGAAGTATAAGGATAGTGATAGACTTCAAGAGGACATAGGCTGGTGGAATGGGCAGACACGTGGCAGATGAAAGTTAATGCAGAAAAGTGCAAAGTGATACATTTTGGTAGGAAGAACGAGGAGAGGCAATATAAACTAAAGGGTACAATCCTAAAGCATGAACAGAGAGACCTGGGGGTATATGTGCACAAATGGTTGAAGGTGGCAGGACAGGATGAGAAAGTGGTTAGAAAAGCATACGCGATACTGGGCTTCATAAGTAGAGGCATAGAGTACAAAAGCAAGGAAGTTATGATGAACCTTTATAAAACACTGGTTCGGCCTCAACTGGAGTATTGTGTCCAATTCTGGGCACCGCACTTTAGGAAGGATGTGAAGGCCTTTAGAGAGGGTGCAGAAAAGATTTACAAGAATGGTTCCAGGGATGAGGGACTTCAGTTATGTGGATGTTCTTAATGGCAAGAGACTAGGAACTGTGGAGGAACAAAGGGATTTGGGTGTCCATGTACATAAGTCAATAAAAGCTAGTAGACAGGTTAATGGAATCTTTATCTCAAGGGGGACTGGAATACAAAAGTGAGGAAGTGATGCTTCAGTTGTACAGAGTCTTGGTCAGACCCCATCTGGAATATTGCACTCTGTTTTGAGCACCTCAGGAAGGATATATTAGCTTTGGAGGCGGGTATAGTGCAGATTCACCAGAATTATACCAGGACTTAAAGGGTTAAGTTATGAAGACAGGTTGCATAAACTTGGCTTGTATTCCCTTAAATTTAGAAGATTGAGAGGATGATCTAATTGGGATGTTCAAAATGATAAAAGGATTTGATAGGGTAGAAGCTTTTTTCTGTGGTGGGGAATCCAGAACCAAGGGGTATGGTCTTTAAAATTTGAGCTAGGCCATTCAGGAGTGAAATCAGGAAACAGTTTCTCTAAAAAGGTAGTGCAAATTCGTAGTTCTCTCTCCTAAATGGCACTGACTGCCTGGTCAATTGAAATTTTCAAGACTGAGTTCGACAGATTTTTTTTTTAGGTAAGGGTATCAAGGAATATGAATCAAAGGTGGATAACTGGAGTTGAGGTAGAGATCAGCCATGATCTGTCTGAACAGGCTGGAGGTGCTGACTGGCCTACGCCTGTTCCTATGTTTTTGTGTGTCCTGGAGATAAAAGCAGCAATGAGAAATGGCTTCATATGGTGCAAGGTGAAACTGCCCATAGCATTCTCATGACAAGGTGATATCACAGTCCTGTACTGCCCACAGCTCCTGAATGACATATGTTATTGGGCCATGCTACAAATGGAAGGCAAATTAAGTTTCACCACTGGTTGTTAAAATCTTTATATTTCTGTAAATTTTTAAGAAGCTAAGGTCTCTCTACTATAAGGTTGCTGTACTTTGCCATCCAAATTAATTTGGCTAAGGTAATTTTCAATACTGCCAATTAAAGCATAATGCAACCTTTAATGGAAAATTGACTGCACACTGTTGAAAGTTCTTCATTCTCTTGTTAAATTGTAATTGGTTTTAAAGCTTTAATGATAGATGACAAAAAAGATTATTAGTAATGTATTACATTCATTAAATTATATAAATTTCTGTTAGTCACACCTGAAATGTTAAACCTCTTTCTCTATCAGATGCTGAGCAAGCTGTTCTGAATTTCCAGCATTTTTTACTTTTTATATTAGTAACATGACTAACTTGCATGTATTTTCAACTTCATGTACTTCATTCTCATGAAATAATGCTAAAAAACTATTATGGTTTGATTTTAATCTGTCATTGGATAAGAATCCCTCATGGGATATGTCTGTGTAGTGTTAAACCCAATGCTTGGATGAGAAGAGCTGGATTGTGAACACATGTTAATTTTCCTGCAGGATATCAGAGACAGTCCTGGTCCCTTGAGTTTGCTCACAGAATTAAATGCTAAAGTGAAGGAAATGTTTCAGCAACTCCGACTTCGAATACAGGTGAGTGAGGACCTTTTTTCTGCTTAAAATAGTGCCCAACAAGAAATATTAATATATCCACTTTATCCAGGCACGCAAACAAACTGAGCAATTGTACTCCTTACAAAAAAACAAGCAACTCGGTGCATTTAGGACACTCACCTGAATAAGTAATAATTTTAACACCTGGGGCTGGATTTTACCAGCTCCGAGGAGGCGGGACTGCTGGCAAAATGGGAAAAATTGGGAGCGGGTCCCAACCCGCCTCCGAACCATCTTCCCCGGAGGCGGGCCCCCAACTTACGCAGGGACCCGTCTACTCGAGGCGGGAAGGGGATTAGAGCCAATTAACTGCCAGTTAACAGGCAGTTTTGAGGCTTATCCCCATTTTACCCCTGCAAGTGCGGGCTTCCCGATGGCTGCGAACCTCGCCAGGGTCAGCGAGACGAGCAGTGGGTCTGCGGGGGTGAGAGGGGTCAAGATGTCCGCTGTAGAGGTGAGTGATGGGTGCAAATGTGGACAGGTAGGTATGAGAGGTGAGTGTAAAGTGTTGGAAAAAGTTTCCTTACCTTTGTTTCTTTCTGCAGGCTTCAACCCTTGGGGATCCGGAGGTGCCTCATCTCAACGGCAGAGATGACAGAATGGCTGCTGCATTCTCAGATACAGCAGCCATCTGCTTTCTGCTGAAGAGAGAGGTCTTGGTGAGTCTTCTGTGCAAGGGCTCACCTTAGAACAGAGATTGTCAGTGTTTGACAGCTTCTCAAAGCTGTCAAACGCTGCCAATTCATCTGTCAAAACTTTTTCAACAGATGAAACGTCATACGCTGACGTCCTCTGTCACCGGCTTTCCCTTAATTGGCCGGTAAGCCCGCAGGGCAGGCTTAACAAGGTCAATCAAGGGAAAATGGCGTGGGTTGGTCAGATGTCGTTGGGGGCGGGACTGAAACCCGAAAACCAGCAGACCCGCCTCCAACACGCCCCCATTGACGAAATCCAGCCCCTGGTGTTCATTGGGCTGCTTTTAGTTCAGAGCACAGGTGCATTCATATTTATCTTCTTTTTGTTAAGATAATGTACTTTTGTTACTTTGAAAATCTATGATTATTTAAGCCAGTATCTATGAACAGAAAAATGTAAGCTATAATATTTAACCTTTCTGATATACATCACTGGTGCCAGGTTTCTGCTTCTATATCAACTAAAAATGAAAACGAGGAAATTCTTGGGTTGGTATTTTTTTTTTCAATTTGTTTTCTCCAGTTTCTCTCAGCAACTGTCTAGTACCTCACCCAAGTGGCTATTCTTCATGAGTGAGCTTGGGCAGGGAGTATTGGCAGACAGTTCAACCATCGGGAACATCCAAATCGAACCTGATTCTATTCTTGATGCCCGCAGCAATTTGATTTCATAAAGCACCTTTAACATAGTAAACATCCCGAGACACTTCACAGAAGTGCAAACTGACCCTGAGCAGTAATAGGAGAATTAGAGGAGGCCGGGTTGAAGGGAGAGACTTTGAGGAGATTTGAAGGTGGGGAAAGGTAAGATTACAAATTTGGGTCTGCCATAGATACGTTCTTGGGTTCAGTGGTGTCAGTCACTCTCTTAAGTGGCCTGAGCGGCTACTTTTTATGGAAGTTGGCACCCACTGCTCTGTATCTATTTGTGCAGTAACAGGACTCTGGAGTGCAACAATGACATTCCCTTTTGACTGGACTGGAACTTCATGTTCTACACGTGTGTACACCTTCAATCTCTCTGAAGGCGAACAAAGTTAACCCTAGGTAAGGCATCATCTGATTTGAAGCACAAACTGTTTTATTTCACAGTCTATAAAACATACAGGACAATGAGGTAGGGGTATGGTAGTGTTGTGGTTATGTTTGATCTGTTGTTTAGCTGCTGAGTGTGCAGCTTAAACTCCTTGCTTAATGTGAGGCTGCTCATTTCCTACATCCGTTTGGGGGAATATCTCTCATTTTCTTTCTGCCTCTTTAATGTTGCTTGTTGTTCAAGTGCAGTAACACTACTACCATTCTTGTAAAGCGATAACGGAGATGTGGGGGTAATTTCCCCACCCTCGGTGGTAGCTCAGCAAATTATAATAAGAATATAAGCATTGGGTAAAAGACCCTTCAGCCATGAAGTGCATTCCTTCCATAGACCATGTGCAGTTTGCTCCATTATGGACTGCCCATCATATTTCATCTCCTGAGGAAAGATTCTCTCAACCCATTCTGGTAAATGAAGGAAACCTCAGGCTATTCATTTCACATTATTTCTTCACTGCCTCGCAGTTCAGGGTCCATTACGTTCTGTAGCGCAAGGGTTCTCGACCTTTTTGCTTATGAGGCCCTCCTCCTATGTTATAATAATTCCACGGACCCCCTGTAACACAACGCAATTAATTTTTTCTGTATAAAATTAATTATACAATTAAACATATAATTATTATTTTTTGTTTTATTTACTTAATTAATAAAGTGTAGCTGGTCGCCGAGGTTGGTAGACGGTCGCCGGAGCTGTTAGAATGCTGATGAGACCGATGGTGTTGAAGGCTGTCCCAGCTCTCGCTTCTCCTCTTGTCCGTTACTAACGAGCTGAGCACGCTCGCTGAGACTAGACGCTGTCTCCTTGATAACACGGTGGACTGATGACCGTGAGCCTTTGGGGCCAAGCGGTGGTTTCCGGTTCTTCACGTCCTGTGTGGGGCTGGGGACTAAAGTGATACTGTGCTGGCGTTGATCAGCGACTCGGGGGTGGAAGGTAAAACTCTGTGCTTTGGATACTGTAACCTTCAGGGATTGGCATTAAATCAACTTTAAATTGTCTGCGCAGTGGAGACAGGGAGCCACTGGCGGACCTCTTGAAACCTTACGGCGGACTCTTAGGGGCTGTGGACGCCCAGTTGAGAACCCCCTGCTGTAGAGTGTTCAATGTCTATGTCTGTACTTGTCCCATAACCCTGAATCCTGTTCCTAACCAGATATGTATCCAGTTCTTTTAAGAGGTAATAATGTCAAATTAAATACTTTTGCTAGATTATCTGTACATATGCTGGTGTGGGTTTGGGAACACAGTTCCATCTCATTTTAAGACTTGCTTGAGGCTTGTTGATTGGGCACAAATCTAGACAACGAGAGGAAATACAATCCAAATTAAATTGCGTGCTTTTTCTACACAATCAATTTCCCCAGAATTTCAAAGACCTGGATCATGTCATTTCTGAACTATCTTTTCCCAAATGAAAACATGTTCAATTCTGAACCTCTGCATCATTTATAGTCCCAAGTCCTGCAATCGTCCTTTTTGCTCTTTTCTGAACTTTTTCCATCAGTGTCCAAAATTGGGAGTCTCTGTTTTCACACAGTGCTTGGCCCTGTTTATCATGGAGCCATTACCCTGAGAGGCAAAAGTGAAGAGACAATGAGGAAATAGAGATTTTATAAAGCTTTATTCTGATGTTTAATATTTTATAAATGTCATCAAGCAAAGCCTTGAGGGAAATCTCCGAGAGACAGAAAAGGTGAAAGTGGAGTTTTGAAACTGAGTTAGAGGGAAAGTGGTATGCTATGTTGAGTGTGCATCCTTTTTTAAAAAAAAAAAATGCTATCAGCAACTCCTTAGGAGTAGTTGACTTTTCACAGCTCTAGTAAGTAAAATATTACCGTAGAAAAGGGTAACGTACTATGACAAAGTTCACTTCATCTTTAACCTAGGTATTGGGCTTCCCCATTTTGTGTGTGCAAAGTAGATAAGCGAGCAAGGGACTGATAAGAGAGAGGAAAGAGTTGTAAAGGAAAGTACTGCAGTCTTTAGCAATATAGAGTCGGATATTCTGGCCTGGCTATAGTTTTGATGACCCACCTTCAGGTTTTTAAGTGGTCTCTTATGTATGAACACTAACATACTTTCCTGATTGTTCTGAAGGATCTAGAACAGATGGCAAAAGAACAAGACAAAGAATCTGATAAACAAACTCTGCTGGCTGAAGTGGAGAATCATCGCAAACAGATGTTAAGGTAAATGATCATTGAGGTGCAAATCTGAAAACCTTGGGGTAATGTGAGTTCTAAGCTTTACTTGTTTACAAACATTTCATGGATTATACATATTTCTTGGGCTTGCAAAGATTCTGTTTTCTTAAAAAAATTTCAGGGGTCGAAATGAAGACAAACAGAAGACTTGTAGCCATCATCCCTGTCTTCCTTGTCTACTTTTGTAGTCCAATCACAGTGTAATTTTATCTTAACATTGGCTCAAATGCTAAACATATCAAATGGAATTATTTTATAATAATTCTATAGCATTATCACAAAGTAATTTTAAGAGAGAGCCCTACACAGACTTGCTACTACAGTATCAGTACATCTTTATAACAGAAGATGATTTTAAAAGTGAAATTCGACAAATGATAGCTGAAGATTTGTATTGGATTACAGCCCCTCCAACTTGGGGAACATTAATAAAATTCAGTGTGTAACTAATTTATAATAATCACTCCACTGTAGTCTGAACATTGAACATGCAGCTTGTATGTCTACGCTCCTTCCATTTTCTTGCAGCCACAGCTTGATAATGTGCAAGCCTCACTACGGTCTCTCGCTGCTCCAGCTTGTTAGAATATGGTAGCCTTGAGTGCATTTTTTTCCTATTATGTACTCTTTTAAGTACTGAATGCCTTTAGGATATTATTTCTATTTAAAACACATTAAAGTACTAATTTGTAACTTGATCTCATGTAACAAGTTCTGGCAAATTCTTCCTGTAACAAAATCTATTTGGAAATTATATGCCCGTCAGATTCCAGTGTACTTTCTACAGTAAATTAATTCTCAAAATAACATTTTTGTAACCAGGTTTCTAATTCTGGACATATTAATGTCTTAAAGTTTGACTTTGATTGTCGGAGTGTACATTTCTGTCCTGTTGTTAGCAGTGTTTGGATGTTGATATGTCCATGACAGGGATTAAAAGAACAATTTATCAATCAGTTGGAACTGCAGAATTATGCTGGGCGAAGTATGAACTTAACTTCTGTCCCTGCCAGGGGTTTGATTATTATCAGTTCTTAGTTGTCTTAAATTGCCATTTCTTTTAGAAACAAAATGAGAAATGCCTACTTAAGCTAGCTGAATGCTGATTGGAATTGAGCCCCAAGCGCTCATTATTATTTCATTTAAAATCATACCAACGAAAAAGATGGTTATGTCTATTGTAGTAGGGATCAACTCTGTCACTTAAGAAAGTAATGATTCTGCCTGTTGTAAAATTGCTCTGTGTACCAGTGCCTTTGACATCATCCCAGTCCTGGGGTGGGAGAGGAGAGCAGCAAAGGCTAGGCTGATTTTTGTTTGTCATATCAGAACTTTGCGAAAGACAAATTTCTATAAAGGGAAAAAAATCTCCTAGAAGCTATTGTGATCATTTAGTTTGATTAATCCCTGAAAAGATCATGTATATACTTTTAAACATGAATGGTTAGTAGAACCCATCAATTGCTGTATAATTCATAAAACGTTTGGTGATCTTAAACAATTTTGTACAAACTATTACTCAATTTATAGTGGCAAAAGAATGCTGGATTGGTTCCAGAATGGGTCTTTTCTTTGCTATTAAACTACCCAAATTCTGCCATGAATTGCTTTTAAAAATCAGCAAGTTAAGATGGGCATTTCCCCAGGCCTGAATCAGATGTCCACCAGCATAAAGCTGGATGTCTTCCTGAATTGTTGGCGCGCTCTCACTCAGTCAGTGGTTCTGCCTCCTATAAACCAGTTCTTCTGTGTCTTGCTGTTATCTTATTCCAAACTGCATTATTAGTTTTTAAAAAATTGTCTGCCATACACAAATTCACAAGGTGCATTTGCACATATTTTAAGCAAATCAGTAGCAATAGGGAAAGGAGAAACCAGTGACAGGCGGGTGGGAACATGCACAAATTTTTTCTCCCCTTCTACTATTAAATGAGGCATCTCTTTACAATCCATAGTCTACCTATGATCACATAGTTAATATAAAGCATAGCCATCTGGAAATTATGTTTTATTACTGTCAAGAGATGGAATTGTAGTTTTTTTGAGCAATAGCTATCTATCGTCAGATTTTAGAAACTCCTTGAATAAAATTCCTTTAAAAGTGTTTCTTTATTTTTCGTTGCTTGGAAAAACATTTAAGTTCCAAATTGTTTCAGGTGTGTCTGTTTCAGTGCAAAACAGTTTCAAAAAATATGTTCTTGCTTGCAAGAAGCAAACTTTGACTTTAAAGAAAGTACAAGGGCTTACATTCCAAGGAACTGAATTGACCCAATTAACACAAACTAAAATGACAGTTCTGATTCATTGCTATTCTGTAATGTCAATCTTAACGGTGCTTGGTGGCACCAGTTGTCTGTATTTTTTTTATACAAGGCTGCCCCACAGATATGCACATGATCGGGTTATTTCTATCATTGTAATAATAAAATACAAGTTAAGATGATGTGTGGCAGATTTGATGACTTCTTTGTAATGTAAAAATATTTAATACAGGACCTTGAAGATTTGAGAGCAGTGCAACATAAACTTATTCTATTTGTTAATGTTTATTACAGATCCACAAAAATAACACCTGTTCCAGGAAAGGGTGTGAATATACTATGTTCTGGCACAAGTAAAAGAGGGCCATTATTGATGGCCAGTATGTAAAGAATATGTTGGTTTTTAAAGGTCTAAGTCAAGGATGTCCAAATTATGGCTTGAGGTCTGGATCCAGCCCACGAGCTTGGACATCCAGCCCAAATACATACAGCGCTGCTGCTCCACTCCTCTCCTTCCCTTCTGAGCAGTGCCTGATTCCAGACTCTTCGCCTCTCCATGCCTCTGCCAGTTCCTACCTCCTGCTGCTGAACACTATTGCACTATGGGCAGGAATTCACTCCTATAGTGTGCAGTGATGTTCAATTGTTTGGAGTAGTAGCAGGAAGTGGGAAGCAGCAGAGGTGCTGAGGAGGGGAGAAGCCTTGAGCCTTGCCGAGGGCATGAGATTGTCAGTGTGAAATTGGAGTAAGAGAGAACAGTATTGGTGTAAAATTGGGGATGGGAAGAAGAAAAGTGCCCACTTGAATTAAAGGGTGGAAAGGAGAAGACTGCCAATTTGAACTGAGCAGGAGAAGAGTGACATCCTGAATTGAGAGGAAGAGAAAAAAAATATTACCTTGACCTAAAGTGAGTGGGAGAGAATGCCTGCTTGAACTGGAGGAGAGGAGGAAAAAAGTGCTAAAGCATTAAAAGGATATGAAAAGGATAACCCTAAGCAAGTTTCCAACTGTGGTAGTAGCAGTATTGCATAGCTTTTCATAAGCAGAACATGGGGCTCAATGATAACTAGTGGCCCATGAAGAGAAAAAGTTTGGGCAACCCCCAGCCTAAGACTTGTTAATAGTGCAATATCGTTTATTGTCTTAGACACGTGAAAGTTTACACATGCTTTTTTTTTTAACTTTAACTGCATTCTAAATTTATTACATTTGGAGACTTCAACACTATACCCAACACAACAGTTTGAAAAGTATATTTTTGTTTAAAAGGGGATAAGGATAAACCTGGCAATTACAGGCCAGTCAGTTTGCCTGACAAACCTGATTGAATTTTTTGAGGAGGTGATTAAAGTAGTGGACAGGGGAATGTCTATGGATGTTATTTATATGGACTTCCAGAAAGCATTTGATAAAGTCCCACATAAGAGACTGTTAACTAAGGTAGAAGCTCACGGAATTGAGGGCAAATTATTGACCTGCTTAGGAAACTACCTGAGCGGCAGGAGACGGGCAGTAGGGATTATGGGTAGGTACTCAAATTGGCAGGATGTGACTAGTGGTGTCCTGCAGGGATCTGTGTTGGGTCCTCAACTATTCACAGTATTTATTAACGACGGCATAGAAAGTCATATATCCAAATTTGCCGATGACACAAAGATAGGCGGCATTGTAGGTAGTGTAGATGAAAGCATAAAATTACAAAGGGATATCGACAGATTAAGTGAATGGGAAAAACTGTGGCAAATGGATTTCAATGTAGGCAAATGTGAGGTCATCCACTTTGGACCTAAAAAGAATAGAACAGGGTACTTTCTAAATGGTGAAATGCTAAAAACAGTGGAGGTCCAAAGAGACTTGAAGAGTCCACGTACATAGATCATTAAAATGTCATGAACAGGTACAGAAGATAATCAAAAAGGCTAATGGAATGCTGGCCTTTATATCTAGAGGACTAGAGTACAAGGGGGTAGAAGTTAATGCTGCAGCTATACAAAACCTTGGTTAGACCACACCTGGTGTACTGTGAGCAGTTCTGGGCACCACACCTTAGGAAGGATATATTGACCTTGGAGGGAGTGCAGCGTAGGTTTAACAGAATGATACCCGGACTTCAAGGGTTAAGTTACGAGGCGGGATTACACAAATTAGGGTTGTACTCCTAGAATTTAGAAGGTTTAAGGGGTGATCTGATTGAAGTTTTCAAGATATTAAAGGGGAACAGATAGGGTAGATAGAGAGAAACTATTTCCGTTGGTTGGTGATTCTAGGACTAGGGGACATAGTCTAAAAATTAGAGCCAGACCTTTCAGGATGTGAAATTAGGAAACACTTCTACACACAAAGGGTGGTAGAAGTTTGGAACTCTTCCGCAAACAGCAATTGATGCTAGATCAATTGTTAATTTTAAACTGAGATTGATAGCTTTTTGTTAACCAAAGGTATTAAGGGATATGGGCCAAAGGTGGGTATATGGAGTTAGGTCGCAGATCAGCCATGATCTCATTGAACAGCGGAACAGGCTCGAGGGGCTGAATGGCCTACTCCTGTTCCTATGTTCCTTTAATGACGGTGGTGGGGAAGCTTTTAGAAACAATAATCTGGGAGAAAGATAACAGCCACTTGGGCAGGCATGGCCTAATAAAGGAGAGCCAGCACGGATTTGTTAAGGGCAAATCGTGTTTGACTAACTTGATTAAGTTTTTTGATGAGGTAACAGAGAGGGTGGATGAGGGCAGTGCAGTTGATGTTGTGTATATGGACTTTCAAAAGGTGTTTGATAAAGTACCACATACTAGCCTTGTTAGCAAAATTGAAGCCCATGGGATAAAAGGATCAGTAGCAGCATGGATACAAAATTGGCTGAGGGATAGAAAACAGAGAGTTGTGGTGAATGGCTGTTTTTGGACTGGAGGGAGGTATACAGTGGCGTTCCCCAAGGTTCAGTACTAGGACCACTGCTGTTTTTGATATACATTAATGACTTGGACTTGGGGGTACAGGGCACAATTTCAAAATTTGCAGATGACATGAAACTTGGAAGTGTAATAAACAGTGAGGAAGATAGTAATAGACTTCAAGAAGACATAGACAGGCTGGTGGAATGGGCAGACACATGGCAGATGAAATTCAATGCATAGAAGTATGAGGTGATACAATTTGGTAGGAAAAATGAGACGACACAATACACACTAAATGGTACAATTTTAAAGGGAGTGCAAGAACAGAGAGACCTGGGGTTGCTTGTGCACAAATCTTTGAAGGTGGCAGGACTGGTTTACAAAACAGTTAATAAAGCATATGGGATCCTGGACTTTATAAATCGAGGCATAGCGTACAAAAGTCAAACAAATGCTAAACCTATATAACACACTAGTTTGGCCCCAGCTGGAGTATTGTGTCCAATTCTGGGCACCACACTTTAGGAAGGACGTGAAGGCTTTGGAGAGGGTACAGAAGAGATTTACTAGAATGGTTTCAGGGATGAGGGATTACAGTTACATGGGTAGACTAGAGAAGCTGGGGTTGTTCTCCTTGGAGCAGAGAAGGGTAAGAGGAGATTTAATAGAAGTGTTTAAAATCATGAAGGATTTAGATAGAGTAACTAAAGAGAAACTGTTTCCAATGGCTGAAGGCTCAATAACATGAGGGCACAGATTTAAGGTGATTGGCAAAAGAACCAGAGGCGATATGAGGAAACGAGTGGTTAGGATTTGGAATGCACTGCCTGATGGAGTGGTGGATACAGATTCAATAGTAGCCTTCAAAATGGAATTGGATGCATACTTGAAGGAGAAAAAAATGCAGGGATATGGGGAAAGAGCGGGGGAGTGGGACTAACTGGATTGCTCTTTGAAAGAGCCGGCACAGACTCGATGGGCAGAATGGCCTCACTCTGTGCTGTACTATTCTCTGATTCTATGATTCTAAATGCTTCTTTCCTTGATTACAGAAGTTTGGATTTTTTTTGTGTTCATCATATATCAACACTTTTATTTATTGGCAGAATACATTTTCATAAAGTCATGTAGTTAAAAAAGCAGTCTTGTGTGGCAAGTCTCAAACTAGCCAGAGACACTGCTGCAGTAGGAAGGTGCAGATGATTGCCTATAGCCAGTTGTTCATTACCTCACAGCATACTAATGTTGTGTGTTCCTTTACAGCAACCAAACTGCTTGGCGAAAAGCAAACCTGGCCTGCAAGCTTGCCATAGACAATTATGAAAAAGATGAATTGCTACAAAGTGGAGATTCTTCAGTTCGACAACGGTAAGTTATGTGTATTTAAAAAAAAAGTCCATATTATTTCGTTTTACAACATTATACCATGCATAATTTATCTTCGGAGTGCATTGTATTTGTTTGTAACAGGAATTATTAATCATTTTCTTGGGGAGTCTTGATATACAACAATTCAAACAGGATTTTTGGATATAGCTTAACTAACCTCCCAGGATGTCGCACTTATTTCCTCAAAAGTGCGTGATGTGTAGCAAACCAGAAGTCCCCATCTGCAGTGCATGGTTTGTGTGACCATACAGGTATGATTAGCAGCATCCCTGTTTCATGATATAATCCCCCTACATGTATCATAGGTAGAGTCCATTGGTGAAGACACCTATTGAATACTCTGTGTGGTTTTGCACACTGGTCCTTTAAAAGGATTCAGAGAAGAAGCAGAACATCCCAGAGCCTAAAGGCCTAAATACTAGAATTATGCAGCTGACATTGTTGTGATTCTGGCAGTGCAGGATTAATTGTGTTCTGTTGTACTCTTCAACTTTTAACTCTAACTTTTAAATAATTGTGCCCCAGTGCGCTAATTTCTCTTCCCCTTCAATTGTGATAAACTACAGTAATATGACATAACCTGAGCTTTTTGAATATTTATTTGCATATATAACTGAAATGAAGCAGGAATGTGGAATTCCAAAATTACTACATTTCTTCAAGAATTGAGCCTTGTTGACTATAATCATGTTTCAGTCTTAATAATCACTTTGCCTTTTTTTTGAACAAAAAAACATAAGAATTAACTTCAAAAATTATATATTGACAGCATCCAACTCCAATGAATATTGGAAACTATTTGAAGGAGATCACCATCTGGAGATACTGTACTGATCTGAAATTTAAACAATGTTGAAAAGTGATAGCTGAAGAAAAAGTACATTTTGAACAAAAAGATTTCAAAAATCTGCCAATGACTTTTACATTCTATGTACACTCTTAACACATTTATACTTTTTGAGTGCTCTCTAAAACAAGCTCTGCAACACGGGTTTTTGTGAGTTTTTTTTTATCACAGTTTATATAATCCAGTTAGAAACTGTGATCATACTGTCCAGGGTACTTTTGCATTTCTCATCTAATTGAGACCAAACAATGAAGAAAGACCACAGAAAAATCACTACTGCTGAAATAAACTAAGTTCTCTTGGGTTTCAGAAAGATGACGAAGGAAGGCTTGGTACAGACAGCAAGCAGCATTACAGAGAGTTTGATGAGTATCAGTAGGATGATGTCACAACAGGTGCAGCAGAGTGAAGAGTCGGTGCAGACACTGGGTAAGGGTGAAGAAGTAGTGTAAGGATTACCTCTGATTTCCTCCATGTTAA
Source organism: Squalus acanthias (assembly GCA_030390025.1). Classification (NCBI taxonomy): domain Eukaryota; kingdom Metazoa; phylum Chordata; class Chondrichthyes; order Squaliformes; family Squalidae; genus Squalus; species Squalus acanthias. The sequence goes on from CM059427.1 coordinate 149,591,536, forward strand.
ATTATTGTGTGACACAAATGAAGGATTTTTGTCTGGCGGATTATTTATTGGATTCTTGCTGGTCACACTACATACAGGGTTAAGATTAAGCACTGTTAGCTGATTCTTCAAGCTGCAGAGAATACACATTACGGTCTAGTATACCAAGGAGATTGCTGTGTGTCTAGCTTGTTCCTATGGGACAAAAGATAGTTCAATATGCTAATATCTGTTAAGAATCTTAGACCTATTTTTGTCCAACTTGGCATCTCTTTTGGTTGAAGATATGAGCGTTAAATTCCTTTTAATCACCTCTTTATCAAAGTAATTGGAAGAGATCAATATGTTTCTCAGAAAAGGGTCAAACCATTCAGTTCAAATATCCCATGTGGTTGGCATCCTGGGGATTTTTTATTGATCGCTCTATTTGAGGTGAAGATGTGAGTCTGGTCTTTGAAAGATCCAGAGCTATGATTCTTTGGTAGTCCCTTTGACAGATATATCTGTAGCCAAGAGCTAATGACAGTAGGCTTGTATTTGACTGTCTGTAGTCAGCTCACCAGCCAGTCTAAAACCATCAGGGTACAAGCCTAGTTAATGGTAGCGAGTGTCACAAAAGAAGTTAAGTGTCCATATTTCGAGGGTCACTCTTGTGTTGAAGGTTAGTACAGGATATGCATCTTTGTTTTTGGCATTCCAGAGATTAGTAAAAGATTGCAATTACTATAAATATACTGTTTGTATTGAAAACTATTCTTCCACCTGTTTTATGCGGTATAAATATGTCTGGTAGTTTGTAGCCTGAGTCACGGTCTGATAGTGTTATTCTTTCACCTGCAGAAGTCAAGGAGTTCGTGTGGCACTATGTGATATATTCTAGCAAGATCGAGCACAGTGACCAGGGTTCTGTGTTTCACCCCTGGATCTCACTACATTTACCTAGATATTGCGCAGCAAAAGGCACACTGTTTTGTAGGGGATGCAAGATCCACTTATGAAAGTAGTCCCTGGTGCTGAACGCAAGGAAATATCGAAAGAAAGAACTTGGATTTATATAGCACGTTTCACGTCCTCAGGATGTCCTAAAGTGCTTCAAAGCCAATGAATTAGTTTTAAAGTGTAGTGTTGTAATACAAGCAAATGTGTCAGCCAGTTTGCGCACAAGGTCCCACAGACACAAATCAGATAGATGACGAGGTAAACTTTTTTAATGATATCGCGCATAAAAGTCCAAAAAGTAACATTCAGTTATTGACATCATTTAATTAATTCTTCTCTGACCAATAAATGTGATTTTTCTGAACAAGTTAGCTGCATTAATAAAACTGCAAATTCTGTAGCTGATCGCAGTTTTGCATAGAATGCTATAAATGCGGTATTCGACCACTTTCCAGCTATAACAGTCAAGTGAGGCCATATGGTGGTTGGGAGCTAACCAAAAAGTACATTGTGACAATTCCATTATCAGTGGAAGCATTTGGTACAGAATCTATTAATACTTGTATTTAAAAGATCAGCATTTGCAATAATGCCAAAATGCTTTTGTCTGACATACTGTTGTAAATATCAAATTTAATGCCAGCATTTGTAAAACTTTATTGAAATGCAGATGCTGTAAGTGCCTATATCAATTTTAGCACGTTAACCCAATATTGTATTATTTCATAGGTTTCATAAATATGAGATTTTTATAATGAAGTGAGGACATAGAACAAACTGACTGGAAAAATACATTAGGACTATAGGGTGGTGTCAAATTTTGTTCATTCATCATTTAATTTGCCGATTGTAGGATCTTGTTGTGCGCAATTTGGCTGTTGCATTTGCCTACATAACAACAGTGACTACACTTCAAGAGTCATTTATTGAAGTGCTTTGCGATGTCCTGAGGATGTAATCAAGCACTATATAAATCTTCTCTCTTGTTTTCTAGTCATTGTTTTAGTGGTTATTCTCCACTAAGTGAGAACAAATGAATGTACTTTGGGTTAGTTCTCGAAGATGTAGTGGGAAATATAATCAAGTCACTCCCACTTTATTGGTTACATTATGCACCTTGATTGACTTGTTTTGGTACGTTACTGCTCATCTCAGTTTTTGATGCTACTATTTTAAAAAAATCATCAAAGTTTCATTACTAGGAATGTGGCTCTTTGTCTTGCATTGTATTGTTTTAATGTAAATCTTTAATTAATTAGTATGTTTCCTTTTACTTAAGCAACATCCTCACGAACGGTTCAGGAGACAAATGAAGAATTTAAAAACATGACTGGTACCATTCAGCTGGGGCGCAAGCTGATCACAAAGTACAATCGCAGAGAGCTGACTGACAAGCTGCTTATTTTCCTTGCATTGGCTCTGTTTTTGGCAACTGTCGTATATATTTTAAAGAAACGCCTGTTTCCTTTTTTATAGAGCTGGAATACAAAAGGCTCACATCAAGTGGAAATTGAAATTGGGAACATTTTAAAATTATCCAGGGCGTTGGTTGTGAGGATGATGAAACCAGTTCAAGTTTTATATTTGCATGTGAATTGAAATGGAAGCACATTAAGCGAGCCTTGTAAATAATGTCTTGTTTTATGTTCATTAAAGTACCTAATTGGAAGTTAAATGACCATTAGGAAGCTAAGCATAACTGTTTCCAACTTAAGATATTTTGTGTTTTTCCCTTTTCTTCAGCTGTGTGCTGTTACCTTTTTTTTTTATTCGTTTATGGGATCAGGGCGTCGCTGGTAAGGCCAGCATTTATTACCCATCCCTAGTTGCCCTTCAGAAGGTGGTGGTGAGCCGCCTTCTTGAACCGCTGCAGTCCGTGTGGTGATGTAGTCCCACAGTGCTGTTAGGTAAGGAGTTCCAGGATTTTGACCCAGCGACGATGAAGGATCGGTGATATATTTCCAAGTCAGGATGGTGTGTGACTTGGAGGGGAACTTGGAGGTGGTGGTGTTCCCATGCGCCTGCTGCCCTTGTCCTTCTAGGTGGAAGAGGTCGTGGGTTTGGGAGGTGCTGCCGAAGAAGCCTTGGCAAGTTGCTGCAGTGCATCTTGTAGATGGTACACACTGCAGCCACGGTACGCCGGTGGTAGGAGCATCTGCCTAAGAAATGCCATAGTTTGTATCTGTGACAACAGTATAAAAGCTAAAATTTCTAAGATACAACTGTTTTTGTTAATAGTATCTGTTCGTAATATGTATAGTCGAGCCAGCTGAATTTGATTGGATTCCAAAAATATTACTTACATTTAAGTATTGAAAAATATTACCCCAGGGTATAACTATTTCATTCCTTTTAAAACTATGAACACAGTGTAAATAGTTTTCAGCAATTTTTCATCCGTGCAAACAAATATCTTCATATTTGCCCGAATGGGACCAATTATTTACCTCCATTGTGGTGCTCCTTATATTAATATGCTGTATAAATCTATTTTTGTAACCTCTTCATATTTAATATAAGTATCTGGGCCTTATTGGACTCTCAATGATGAAGTATGTGGTTACTACAATTGTTTAGAAAGTTTGCATGCTTAAAAATATGAAACAGATTTGTTAGAAAGTATTTAAATAGTAATATGTGGGCAACATTATTAATCTTATTTAGCTTGTACATATGAAGAGTCTTGGCTGGGGCATAAAAAAACTACAAATTATTAGAGTAAAAAATGTATATTGCAAATTCTCAAAAAATAAAGCTTTGGAAAAAGTGTAATCTATTCTATCTAATCTCTTGATGAAGCTCTGTGGTTAGTGAAGGCAGTTTAGAGTTTGAATACTTATTATTTGGGAAATAGCTTCTGTGTATTTTATACCACATTTGTGCTCTTTTTGCATTCTTGTTCCTCATTTAAACTTGGATCTTTAAAAGGATCTGTAAAACTCAATTGTCATTTGCCCCTAAGATGAGTCAAAAATAAACATGAGCACTTACTCGGGACGCGGCAGAGAGCAACCTTGTCCCCTAATTTTGAGGGAACTCTGCACCCTGAGTTAAGTGGGCAGAACAGTCTGGTTCAGCACTCTGGCCTTTAAACTATCTGAGTTTCTCCTTGTTAATCCAGGATTTGTGAATACTATTTATTTCCCACTATTAGTCATTTACATAGCTGTGATACATAGAATCAAAGAATGATACAGCACAGAAGGAGGCCATTCGGCCCATCACGACTGTGTCGGCTCTTTGAGAGAGCTATCCAATTAGTCCCACTCCTTTGCCCTTTCCCCGTAGCCTTGCAGATTTTTCCCCTTCAAGTATTTATCCAATTGCCTTTTGAAAGTTATTATTGAATCTGCTTCCACCGCCCTTTTAGGCAGTGCATTCCAGATCATACCTCGCTGTGTAAAATAAAGTCTCCTCATGTCGCCTCTGGTTCTTTTGCCAATTACTTTAAATCTGTGTCAGCTGGTTACTGACCCTTCTGCCACTGGTTATCCTTATTTACTCTATCAAAACCCTTCATGATTTTGAACACCTCTATCAAATCTCCCCTTAACCTTCTCTGCTCTCAGGAGAACAACCCCGGCTTCTCCAGTCTCTCCTCATACTTGCTAAAAGATTAGAGTATTTGATGTGAGTATGCTGAGGTGTCTCCTGGTGTTGCCTGCTGTCTGCAATTATGCAACACCTCTGGCTCACCGACACACCACTGCTGTAGTAATAAGTTTGCTTTAGATAGGCTGAAATGTTGAGGGTTTTCATCCACGAGAGGTTTTCATCCACTGTGACTGAGTGTAAATTGAGTCTGAAAGCAGTTCCTGAAGCACTGCAAGCAGTGGATATTGAAGCAAATGATAAACCAATGGTTAAGCAAAAGTGGATGATGAAAAAAGTAACTCACTAGTCTGTAAAAATTGCCCCTTAAGTGCATTGTATTACTGAAGGAACCAAAGACTGAAACTGGAAATAGTACTGCAGAAATTGCTCACTCACTGGAACTGTCTTTTGCTAAAAATTGCTAGGAAACAGAAAACTGATTTGCCAATGTAATTGATGTCAAAATTCCCCATTTGTTTTTTGCACGTGACATGCTAGAGGCACAGCACATTTGAACTCCAATACACTGTGTACGTTTGTGTTTGTGATTTCACTGCTACCACTTAATTGCCAGTCTCAACCATGTCTACAAAGGAATGGGGAAACGCACTTGTGCATCTCCTAGCAACTGGCTGAAGAGCAGCTTGAGCAGAGACCTGTGAGAAGGTTATCTAAAGTTGATGTGTGGACAGGAAGACCAGGAAAAGGTGCAGTGTTGTGAAGAAACTAATTTTTGGGGGTGGGTGGATGAGGGTGGAACATGAGATTTACATACCCTCGCTAATAAGTGAAGTAACTGTTCTTCTTCCCCATTCCCATGATTTCTCAGTTGACTGATTTAATTTAAAATAGACCTATTAATATCTATACTAGCAGCACTTTAATTCAACTAATCAATTGTTTCTTTTTCCACTCTGACAACACTTTGCTCTCTGTACAACGCTCGGCAGCTCATGATTGCAGAAGATAAACCCATTAAACTAGACCTGCTGCAGCAATAGTTACTAATCTAAGAACGTCCTAGAATTGGAATCAAGTGTCCAGAGAGAGTTACTTTGAGCCTTGTTTACCTGTCACACTTGTGTAGTTTAAAAACTTTTTAAAGAGAGAGACTGGATTTGTGTGAATAAGATTGTTCCAGTGTCAAAAAGCATGGTGTAAAAATATTAATGAAAATGTAACAGACTTGATAATGGCAAGAGGTCATTCATATACAGTAATTCCATTACAGTCACCATTGTTGTCTTGCAATTACTCTCTCATTCTTCATGATCATTTTAACATCTATATTAATGCTATTTATTTTGTTAGGCCATATCTGGAATAGTCATATGTTGGGAAGATGAAGTTTAAGTTTTATAAAATAACTTTCATACACTAAAATTTGTAAATAATTCAATTTGAATGCAAGAATTGTACAATGGCTATGGCATGACACTTTTTAATGAGTGCTTTTGATTGTCGTGACTGTCATTGTGTGACCAGATTTCGTGCTGCTATCACTGTCTTCAAGTGAAATTTCAGTCAAAAGGAAATTAAAGCCATTCCCATACAACAAGAATTAGATGAAGTCAACCATGTAGCAAGGTGGTGTAAAAGTGTCTCAGAAATAAACTACAGTGGTAAATGTCTAAACAATAGTAGGACTTAAGCTCAACATGCTGATTTTATCATAGTATGCAACTACAATATTCCTCCCTGACACCAAGGTGTTTATTTTATTTATATATATTTTAAAAAATTTCCACTTTGGGCACAATCGGCGCTAGTTTCAAGAAGTTTTTTTTGCTGAAGTTTCCGCTCAAACTCATTTGCTTGTCACTGAATGTAAAACCTTCCTTGAACTAGCGCAATCGGGCAGCGTTTTAGAACATTTTTAAAAAAAAATTTACATTAAAAAATATTCCTCGATATATTGAAGAGTGGTAACCTGGTGCCGTTCGATTAATACAGCTGAAAATGGATTTATCACAAAAATAATCATTTTAATCAGAGTCTAGTCCACCTGTGAGTAATCCGATTTTAAATAACAAAGTTACTTTAAAATCTATAGAGCACCATTTACTAGTTACATTGGTGTATTGTCAGTTTCCTAGTAAATTAAAAAAAATATATTTAAAAGCTTTTGAAAGTGACCTTGCACCTAAGAAAGAAGCTTAATTTTAAGAGCCTCCTCGAAGGCCCACAAACAGGCGCAATTAGCGGAAACTTGCAACGGTGATTAATTTGATCTGGAAGCGCGGCCAGTTTCGTGGGCGGGGCCAGCTTCGAGACCGATGTTTTTTAAACCAGTGAAAAAGACCGCGGAAACTTGATTGGCGCTGGACGTAATTTGCGTTTTAAATTCCTCGATTTTTCTGCACTGGTTTGGCCAATTTTTGGCAAATTGCGCTGAAAATACCAGCATAACTGAGTGGAAACTCCTGCCCCTTGACTCCACTTGTGAATTTGTCAATGTTATTTTATGTGATTTGGGTCATTTGTTGCTTAAATGTTATCATAATGGAACCCATGTACAGGTTTTGTTTTAAATCTCCAATATATGTAATTGGGCTCATACATTATACCAAGAACCCCTAATCTTGCAAACCTGCTTCAACCAGGATAGAACCTTGTGCTTTAAATAAAGGTTGTTAGGTTGGTTTCTGTACATGAGAATAAATTTAACGAGTACATTTTCAGGAAGTGTTTATTTTTTAAATCAGACATAACACAACTTAAAGCAAAAATGTTTTAACATACACAGCAAGCAACCTAAAATGTCTGTCATTTGAAAATGAACTTAATTCAGGTTTCCAAGAATCACTTTGTGGTCCCAGCACTGGTCTTTAGGTACTGACAATTCAGACGGACAGTGAAATAAATGATAGTGTAATAGATGGAAATATTTTTGATCTTTTAAAAAATATATATATATTGTGGGATTTTGCAGATTTTCAAGCATAATCAGTGGAATTCATATTTGCTAAAAAAAAAACCTAGACAAATATCTTGCTGCAAAGTTCATTCTGCACTAAACTGAAATACATCTGACAAAAATGACATCATTGGTGATAAGATGGCATGTGCCCCTGTGTTTCTTCTAAGATAAGACTGTAATGCTGGTTATCGGAAATCCTTTTTTGAGCCTGAACAATCACAGAAGGCGGCGAATATATAACACTATCTACTGTTGTTTTCAACAACATTGCATAGTTCAGATTATTGAATAGTGTTCCCAAAGTAAGGTCATAATTTAAATATAACATTTTCTGGGATGTATCATTTTTCTGTATTTGATTTTCTGTAGTCTTGTGTGTATTGAATTAATTACCCTGAAATTAGAATATTAATCAGTTTAAGTTCCTAAGCTAATGCAATTAAGTGTTCATTTACAATACAGCTGTTGTATTGCTTCCAAGTTACAGGAGACATGTTTAGTGTCAGTATGAAATTTGTAGTGTTAATGCACCTTTAAACTTCCTCAGATGCTCAGAATTGCTGCAATCACACTACAGCCAAGTTTAAAATATTTTAATATTATTCTTAATGAAAATATTTTAGTGAATACTTGTGCTTACCAAGATGTGGGATGATGGTGCCTGGGAATGACAGGAACACTTGTTACATTTTGGGCTCCCAAAGCTGACATTGATCACTTCCAGAGCAGCAACGTTTGTTCTACTCTGCACTAACAATTGGCCTGATTCCCAACCTCAAGACTGCCCTCTACTGTATGAGTAAAAATGTTTTCATTTTCCATGACACTCATTCTTGTGGCCTCTTGAGTTATGTCTCGGTGGTTTTGTGGGGTGTACCATTCACCGAGCTGGAGCAGCTTGCAGGTGAAATGTCCCAAGTGGCCATGGGAAAAGTCAGTTGGATAAGTAGTTAATCACTTAGTTGGGCAGCAACAAAGTTTTGACATATTCCAACTGGTTTTTAGATTTAAAAAATGACTTGAGTAATTCATGTTCTTTTTGTGTTTTGACTAATACCATCCTCCACTTGCTTGATCCCCTGTAACAGTGAAGTTCAAGAGACTTGTAAACACCAGAGGAACTCTGAAGATTGAATGACTACTGTAAACTCAGTAAGCAATCAATTGTTTTTCTCTGTGATATGTGGTCTTTTAGGGTAGGTTTTACAAAATAGCCCTCCCGGGACAGAGCTTTGTGCAATCTGGAATATATCGGGAATTTGAGCGAGTGACGTCATAGCATGCTGTGCGATTTTCCATCCATTAATTTAAGTCTATTGCTGAACTTGAGCATATAATTTAGGCTGACACTTCAGTGCAGTGCGAAGGGAGTGCTGTATTGTTGGACATGCTCTTTTTTGGGTGAGATATTAAACTGAGTTCTTGTCTGCCTGTGGTGGACAGGTCACGATTTGAAGAAGAGCAGGGAGTTCTCCCATCATCTGGCCAACATTTATCCCTCAACCAACAACATCAAAAGCAGTTTCGCTGGTTATTTATCTCATTGCTGTTTGTGGGAGCTTGCTGTGTGCAAATTGACTGCCGTGTTTGCCTACATAACAACAGTGACTACACTTCAAAAGCAATTAATTGATTGTGAAGTACTTTGGGACATCCTGAGGAAATGAAAGATGCCATATAAATGCACGTTCTTTCTTTCCATGTGAAGAGCTAGCATGGTGTAACAGCTACTATAAAAATGTTATACTCCTATTATTTTTTTTCACTTTTAATACAGCAAATTTGTTTGGCACTAAAAGCTGAAAATAAGATTTAGTGTTAGTGGTACTCTGCCGCCTTTCAAAGACTTGGAGGATCCAAGTGGCGGCATGGAATAGAACCCATAGCTAAACATATAGAACATAGGGTCTAATGAGAGGGAGGAACTGAAAGAAATCAGTATTTGTAGGGAAATAGTGTTAGGGAAATTGACGGGATTGAAGGCCGATAAATCCCCAGGGCCTGATGATCTACATCCTAGGGTACTTAAGGAAGTGGCCCTAGAAATAGTAGATGCATTGCTGGTCATCTTCCAAAATTCGATAGACTCTGGAACAGTACCCATGGATTGGAGGGTAGCTAATGTTATCCCACTATTCAAAAAAGGTGGTAGAGAGAAAACGGGGAATTATAGACCGGTAAGCCTGACATCGCTGGTGGGGAAAATGCTAGAGTCCATTATAAAAGATGTAATAGCAGAGCACTTGGAAAACAGTGACAGGATCGGACAAAGTCAACATGGATTTACAAAAGGTAAATCGTGCTTGACTAATCTACTGGAATTTTTTGAGGATGTAACTGGTAAAATAGATAAGGGAGAACCAGTGGATGTGGTGTATTTGGACTTTCAGAAGGCTTTCGATAAGGTCCCGCATAAGAGATTAGCGTGTAAAGTTAAGGCACATGGGATTGGGGGCAAGGTATTGACTTGGATAGAGAACTGGTTGGCAGACAGAAAGCAAAGAGTTGGAATATACGGGTCTTTTTCCGAGTGGCAGGCAGTGACTAGTGGGGTACCGCAGGGATCGGTGCTAGGACCCCAGCTATTCACAATATATATTAATGATCTAGACGAGGGAATTGGATGTAATATCTCCAAGTTTGCAGACGACACAAAGCTGGGTTGGAGTGTGTGCCGTGAGGAGGATGCCGAGAACCTCCAGTATGATTTGGACAGGTTGGGTGATTGGGCAGAAGCATGGCAGATGCAATATAATGTGGATAAATGCGAGGTTATCCACTTTGGTGTCAAAAACAGAAAGGCAGATTATTATCTGAATGGCAATAGATTGGGAGAAGGGGAAGTGCAACGAGACCTGGGTGTCCTTATGCACCAGTCGCTGAAGGTAAGCATGCAGGTGCAGCAGGCGGTTAAGAAGGCAAATGGTATGTTGGCCTTCGTAGCGAAAGGGTTCGAGTACAGGAACAAGGATGTCTTGCTGCAGTTGTACAGGGCCTTGGTGAGACCACATCTTGAGTATTGTGTGCAGTTTTGGTCGCCTTATCTGAGGAAGGATGTTCTTGCCATGGAGGGAGTGCAGCGAAGATTCACCAGGCTGATACCTGGGGTGGCAGGAATGACGTATGAGGCGAGATTGGGTCGATTGGGCTTATACTCGCTGGAGTTTAGAAGAATGAGAGGGGATCTCATTGAAACTTATAAAATTCTAACAGGACTAGACAGACTAGATGCAGGAAGGATGTTCCCGATGGTCAGGGAGTCCAGAACCAGGGGTCACAGTCTAAGGATAAGGGGTAAGCCATTTAGGACTGAGATAAGGAATTTCTTCATCCAGAGAGTGGTGAACCTGTGGAATTCTCTACCACAGAAGGCAGTAGAGGCCAATTCGTTAAATATATTCAAGAAGGAGTTAGATATATTTCTTAAAGCTAAAGGGATCAAGGGATATGGAGAGAAGGCAGGGACAGGGTACTGAATTTGGATGATCAGCCATGATCTCATTGAATGGCGGAGCAGGCTCGAGGGGCTGAATGGCCTGCTCCTGCTCCTGCTCCTATCTTCTATGTTCTATGTTTCTATGTTTAGATATTTAGATTATCTAATTTATTTTATTTTATAGAAATAAAATATTTTATATTTTATCTAGATAGAAATATTTTATCTAGATATCAGGGCAAGTGAAAGCACTCTTGGGGCCGTTGAGAGTGAGAGCTCTCCTATGAGAGTATCTGATGTACAGAAACCAAGAATAACTACAGTAAAAAAGATTTAAAAAAAACAATATTATAAAAGTAGGATCTGAATTTATATGGCATTACTTGACTAATACTGTAGTAATCCATGTGTTTGGAGGGCAGTTGCCTGAATCTTACAAAGGCACCAGAAGCAATAGAAGAATGGGTCTATTGTAGACTAATTGATAGAGATTGATTACTACGGTTAGTCAACAACTCCATTATCGTTGTATCATGCGTCGAAGTAGATGGACCTTGGTCAATTTTTGTCTAGCAATTCCTATGTGCCAATGAATAGGTAAGACAATGTTGGGATTCATATGAAATTTAGAGATGTGCAAGCTGCCATCCAAGAATTGAGGGGTGAGTGCTGCAGGCATGGAAAAATAGATGTCAAAAATCTAGTTTGCCTTGCCAAAGTTAATTTGCTTCTGGCCATCCTGTATCAGCTATGCTCCCTCTATATCTACATTGCTTCATTCTCACAAGTTTTAGTCAGCAATAAAATTCAAGATGTAAAGCATTGGGTTTTTTGTTGGTTGTCTGAATTTCTATTTTGAAGTTGTTTGGTCAGAGATGTATTTTAAATAGCCTTTAAAGGTGAGAATTTTTAGATTTTTGTGAAAAACTCATCTTTAATTAAAGAGGGATGTTAATCACAGTGCTTCTATGCTGTCTGTGTTGGAATCATTTACAAAGCACTTTAGAGACTGCTAGTGGTAGCACAGTGATATTACATATCTTTCACAGACAGCTCCTACATTACAACAGTGACTACACTTTAAAAAGGCTGTAAAGTGCTTTGGGACATCCTGGGGTTGTGGAAGGCCCTATAGAAATGCATGTCTTTCTTTTTATCTCCAACAGTCCTGACAATTTCAGGTGTTTTATTTTCACAACTTTCACTCAGCCTAAAGCCATAATAATTGTTTAAAGCTGTAATTATCCTTTTAGTTTGGGGCAGGAAATTTTAAGATTGCACAGGATCATAGACAGCTTGGCAGAGTGGGCTGACACAGTTCAACAGAGGGAAATGTAAAGTAGTACATGTTGGAGGAAAAGAACAATAAAAGGAAATGTACCTTTAACACAATGGAGGAACAAAGATTTGTTGGGGTGCAGATAGTAAACACCATAAAATATATAAATGGGATTCTGGATTATATTTGAGCACTGAATACAAAAGGAAGGAAATTATGTTGAATTTTGTACATGACAGATGGCCACAGTTGTAATTTTGTATGCAGTTCTGGGCATTCCATTATAGGAAAGATATTGGAACCATGGGAAAAGGATGCAACAAAGATTCACTAAATATTCTATCTGGAATGGTAAGCTATAGTTATGAAAAAAGGCTTGAAAAATTGGGGCTTTTTCACTGGAACAGATAATGTTAAGGGGGATTATATGAAGGTTTACAAAATTCTAGAAGGTTTTGAGAGGGTAAATACTGAGATTATTTCCACTGGTTGGCAAATTGGTAACCCGAGTCATTTAATCAGGATTATAACTAGAAGAATGAAGAAAGTTAAAAGATTTTTTTTCCATGTAAGGTTATTAGAACATGGAATGCTTTAACATAAGAAGCTATTGACATTTTTTCATAAAGGGAGTTTAAACTCTTAAGTGTAGGTTAAATATGGTATTTTATGGTCTGGTATTTCAGTAGAACATAATGCAAAAGAGAATTGGACTCACATTTGAAAAGGAACAATATAAAATGATATGAGGAAAGGGCAGGTAGAGAGATTAGACCAGACAGCTCCAGTTGAGGAGTTGGCCGAATGGCCTCTTCGTGCCGCAATTTCTAGGATTCTGTGAACTATCACTCCACCACCCAAGTTCTTTTTTGAGATATAGATCCTCTCCATTAAAGAAAGATTTTGCAAGGGACTGGTGCAGAGGGGTTAAACGGGCCTGTCATTGGTTGGACCAGCCCAGAGTGATGGGATGAAAATCTCTGTCTGCTGACTAAGTGTCCTACATAAAAATCTGGAAATAAAAAGCTGGTATCACTAAAAAGTAACCATGAAGCTTTCGGATTGTCATTAAAACCCAACTGGAAACCTGCTGTTCTTACCTAGTCTGGCCTATGTGACTGCTGTCAACACCCCTCTGACGTGACCTAGCAAGCCACTCAGTCAGGGCAACTAAGGATGGGGAACAAATGATGGCCACATCTACAAGGTACAAGTCAAGAGTGTGATGAAATACTCTCCACTTGCCTGGATGAGTGCAGCTCCAACAACACTCAAGAAGCTCGACACCATCCAGGACAAAGCATCCCGCTTGATTGGCACCCCATCCACCATCTTAAACATTCACTCCCTCCACCACTGGCGTACCGTGGCTGCAGTGTGTACCATCTACAAGATGCACCGCAGCAACTCACCAAAGCTTCTTTGGCAGCACCTCCCAAACCCGTGACATCTACCACCTAGAAGGACAAGGGCAGCAGGCGCATGGAAGCACCACCACCTGCAAGTTCCTCTCCAAGTTACATTCCATCCTGACTTGGAGATATATCGCCGTTCCTTCATCGTCACTGGGTCAAAATCCTGGAACTCCCTCCCTAACAGCACTGTGGGAGTGTGAAGGAATAAGCAATATACCTATTCAGAAAAATACACCATTCTATGAAAGAATTCTGGCTTTATTAAAACATGACAAACTGGGTTTGGAAATCTAAAAACCTAACAATGGAGAAGCTGTATTGTTAACAGCATTATGGGTATGGGATGGTTGTTGACACTGAATCAATAACCTTGTTGAAACAGAAGGTTGGAGGCTCCCGATGGTCTGAATCTTTGGAAAGAAGACAATGGTGCATCCTGATTAAGGTGTTCTAAATTACACTTCAGAAAGAAACACATAAAATTAAGAAACATATGCCTTCGTAAAAATGACATCAAGTAAAAGAAACACCTGCCGTCACATCGTTTTTATGTTAAACTTAGAACACCTATGGAAGAGAGACAGGAGTCTGTGTTACAACCAGCTGAGGTGACTTAAGAATTGCATAGATCACCCTGGTTGAGGTGTTCTAATTTACACTTTGTAAAGAGACACAAACAGAAGGCCTTGGTAGAGATGACATCAAGTGAAATGCACCTGCTGTTACACCGTTTTTTATGGTGGGCTTGGGACACTTGGGGTACAGACATAATTCTGCATTGCTACCAGCTGAACTGACTGTAAGAATAGCAGGGTCAGCAGAAAAATGACTAGAGATAATTAGCTTACATCAGCAGAAAACTTCATAGGAAATACCACTGAAAAAGGATATAAATATTGAACTTTCAAATGGGATGATAGTCTTGCTGTAAAGGGACAAAGCGATTCTCAGGCTTCAGAGGCAGGCTCTGTAAGTCTACAACTCTGTACCTTGGGGATCAACGGTACTGTATTTGATTTTGGTGGATATCCTGGAATAAGACTAAGAACTGTAAAACTGTAGAGAAGTTAAGATCTGATAATGAGAATTGTAAGCTTACTCTTTTTTGGAACTGTTAATGTTGCGATTGAAACACCTACTGTAATTACATGTCAGTTCTTTAATAAATCTATATATTTTTAGAATTGTCTCTCATAATACTTCTGTATCAAACTCGCGAACTCAATCTCTGTACACTCTTTGGTGAGGAGTTGCAGAATTCTGGGGGAGTTTTCCGGACCCTCATAATATCCGAAAGGTTACAGTCTAGCTAAACTTATTAAAAGTGCTATCTGGAGGACGGTAACATCTTCAGGTTGTTCCTTTCCTTTAGGGAGAGATAGTCTGGACCTTTAGACCCAATTAAGCGTCTTTAGGATTCGGCTACCTCAAACTTTAGTTGAAAGTGAACGTCTGGGGAATACGCCTGATCCGGGGTAGCCCTAAAGGGGCTAGGACTAGTAATTATCCCTTCAGGAGTACCTTCACCACAAGGACTGCAGCAGTTCAAGAAGGCAACTCACCACCACCTTCTCAAGGGCACTTAGGGATGGGCAATAAATGCTGACCTTGTGCGAAGCTCACATCCCAGGAACTAATAAAAAAAAACAATCCTGACAATGAATTTAGAAAACCATCAAAGGCTGATCTACAAGCATGATTCTAGGTAAAACGTGGAGGTGGACAGAAGAGAAAGCAGTTAGGGGAGTCAGGCTGGGAAAATGTACTGAGTGCAGTGCCCCAGGCATTTACTAGATACATTTGTATTCCATTTATTGGGTACAAAGCTCAGCATTCACAGCAAAATCTTTAATATAAGAAAATGAAGATCAGTGATCAAATTCAACCAGCAGGTGGTCCTGTTGAGTTCTATTGTAAACGTTCAGCTCTGTAAACTGTTGTAATGACAGAAATCCAGGAAGTGCCTTTATTTACTTAATACCATAAATGATGTGGGAGCTCTACATAAAACCTGGAATTAATTTTGCAATTTGGAGTAGAAAATACTACGGCTGAGATTCACACAACTTGAATATTTTGTGTATTATATATGACAAAATGCACGTGTTTAGATATCTGGAAACATCCAAATTGTGAAACTTTTACGTATTTTAGAAATGGAGGATGCTGGAGCTCCTCAGACACAATAATCCAGGCTCTCTCCAGTATTTCTAAAGAGCACGTCTTCATAAATTCTTGGGAATATATCCTTTGTCATTATCCAAATGCGGCACATCAAAGTCTCACAAACAGCAATTAGATAAATGACCAAATGATTTGTTTTTAGTGATATTGGTTGGGAGATGAATATTGGGCAGGACACTGGGAGAACTCCCTTGCACTTCTTTATAGGCCACAAAATAGTGGGAAAGAGAGAACGGAGCAGATTTGCAAGGAAATTACGGAGAGGTGCAAGAATTATAGAGTAGTGATAGTGGGAGACTTTAACTACCCCAATATTGAATGGGGCAGTGATTGTGTTAAGGGCAGAGAAGGGGAGGAATTTCTGAAGTATGTTCAGGAGAATTTTCCTGGTCAGTATGTTTCCTGTCTAACGAGGAAGGAGGCATTGCTGGATTTAGTCCTGGGGAATGAAGTGGGTCAAGTGGAGAATGTCACAGTAGGGGAGCATCTCGGGAATAGAGAACATAGCATCATAAGGTTTAGATTAATTATGGAGAAGGATAAGGAGCAATCTAGAATAAAAATACTTAACTGGAGGAGGGCTAATTTCAGAGAATTAAGGAGAGATCTGGCCCGGGTAAATTGGAGTCAAAGACTGGCAGGCAGAAATGTAATAGAGCAATGGGCAGCTTTAAAGAGGAGATGGTTCGGGTACAGTCTGGGCACATTCCGACAAGGGGAAAAGGGAGGGCAACCAAAGCCAGAGCTCCCTGGATGACAACGGAGTTGGAGAGTAGGATGAAGTAGAAGCAGATGTCAACTTAATAATACAAGGGAGAATCAGGCTGAATATAAACAGTACAGAGGAGAAGTGAAAAAGGAAATAAGAGAGCCAAAGAGACAGTACGAGAATAGACTGCCGGGTAACATAAAAGGGAATCCAAAGGTCTTCTATAGGCATGTTAACAGTAAAATGGCTGTCAGATGAGTGGTGGGGCTGATTAGCGACCAAAATGGAGAACTATTGGTGGAGGCAGACGGCATAGCTGAGGTACTAAATGAGTACTTTGCATTGGTGTTTACCAAAGAAGAGAACTTTGCCAAAGCTATGGTAAACGAGGAGGTTGTCGGGATACTGGATGAGATACAAATAGATGAAGAGGAGGTACTAGAAAGGCTGGCAGTACTTAAAGTGGATAAGTCACCCGGTCCAGATGGGATGTACCCAGGTTGCTGAAGGAATTAAGGTTAGAAATTGCAGAGGTGCTGGCCACAATCTTCCAATCCTCCTTAGATACAGGGGTGGTGCCTGAGGACTGGAGGATTGCAAATGTTACACCTTTGTTGAAAAAAGGGGAGAGGGATAAACCAGGCAATTACAGGCCAGTCAGTTTAACGTCGGTGGTGGGGAAGCTTTTAGAAACCCTCCATTGTGTTGTGTGGCACTACCACCGTGCTAAATGGGATAGATTCAGAACAGATTTAGCAGATCAAAACTGGGCATCCATGAGGCGCTGTGGGCCATCAGTAGCAGCAGAATTGTATTCCACCACATGGCCTGGCATATCCCTCATTCTACCATTACCATCAAGCCAGAGGACCAACCTTGTTTCAATGAGGAGTGCAGAAGAACGTGCCAGGAGCAGCACCAGGCGTATCTAAAAATTAGGTGCCAACCTGGGGAAGCTGCAATACAGGACTACATGCATGCTAAACAACGGAAGCAGCATGCTATAGACAGGGCTAAGCGATCCCACAATCAACGGATCAGATCAAAGCTCTGCAGTCCTGCCACATTGTGAATGGTGGTGGACCATTAAACAACTAACGGGAGGAGGAGGCTCTGTGAATATCCCCATCCTCAATGATGGCGTGAGTGCAAAAGACAAGGCCGAAGCGTTTGCAACCATCTTCAGCCAGAAGTGCCGAGTGGATGATCCATATTGGCCTCCTCCTGAGGTCCCCACCATTATAAAAGCCAGTCTTCAGCCAATTCGATTCACTGCACGTGATATCAAGAAATGGCTGAGCGCACTGGATACAGCAAAGTCTATGGGCCCCGACAACATCCCGGCTGTCGTGCTGAAGACGTGTGCTCCAGAACTAGCTGCGCCTCTAGCCAAGCTGTTCCAGTACAGCTATAACACTGGCATCTATCCAACAATGTGAAAAACTGCCCAGGTATGTCCTGTCCAGAAAAAGCAGGACAAATCCAATCCGGCCAATTACCGCCCAATCAGTCTACTCTCAATCATCAGCAAAGTGATGGAAGGTGTCGTCGACAGTGCTATCAAGCGGCACTTATTCACCAATAACCTGCTCACCGATGCTCAGTTTGGGTTCCACCAGGACCACTCGGCTCCAGACCTCATTACAGCCTTGGTCCAAACATGGACAAAAGAGCTGAATTCCAGAGGTGAGGTGAGAGTGACTGCCCTTGACATCAAGGCAGCATTTGACTGAGTGTGGCATCAAGGAGCCCTAGTAAAATTGAAGTCAATGGGAATCAGGGGGTAAATTCTCCACTGGCTGGAGTCATACTGACTGGGCACCACACTTTAGGAAGGATGTGAAGGCCTTAGAGAGAGTACAGAAAAGATTTACGAGAATGATTCCAGGAATGAGGGACTTCAGTTACGTTGATAGACTGGAGAAGATGGGGTTGTTCTCCTTGGAGCAGAGAAGATTGAGAGGAGATTTGATAGAGGTGTTCAAAATCATGAGGGGTCTGGACAGAGTAGATAGAGGGAAACTGTTCCCATTGGCAGAAGGGCCGAGAACCAGAGGACACAGATTTAAGGTGATTGGCAAAAGAACCAAAGGCGACGTAAGAAAAAACTTTTTTACGCAGTGAGTGGTTAAGATCTGGAATGCACTGCCTGAAAGGGTGGTGGAGGCAGATTCAATCACGGCTTTCAAAGGGGAGTTGGATAAGTATCTGAAGGAAAGAAATTTGCAGGGCTATGGGGAAAGGGTGGGGGAGTGGGACTAGCTGAAGTGCTCTTGCAGAGAGCCAGCACGGTCTTGACGGGCCAAATGGCCTTCTTCTGTGCTGTAACCATTCTATGATTCTATGATTCTATGATTCTATACCTAGCAGAAAGGAAGATGATTGTAGTTGTTGGAGGTCAATCATCTCAGCCCGAGGACATCGCTGCAGGAGCTCCTCAGGGCAGTGTCCTCGGCCCAACCATCTTCAGCTGTTTCATCAATGACCTTCCCTCCATCATAAGGTCAGAAATGGGGATGTTCGCTGATGACTGCACAGTGTTCAGCGCTATTCACAACTCCTCAGATAATGAAGCAGTCCATGCCCGAATGCAGCAAGACCTGGATGACATTCAGGCTTGGGCTGATAAGTGGCAAGTAACATTCATGCCACACAAGTGCCAGGCAATGACTATCTCCAACAAGCGAGAGTCTAACCACAACCCCTTGACATTCAACGGCATTACCATCGCTGAATCCCCCACCATCAACATCCTGGGGGTCACCATTGACCAGAAACTTAACTGGACCAGCCACATAAATACTGTGGCAACAAGAGCAGATCAGAGGCTAGGTATTCTGCAGCGAGTGTCTCACCTCCTGACTCCTCAAATGTGGAACAATTAGGGATGGGCAATAAATGCCGACCTTGCCAGCGACGCCAACATCCCAGGAACAAATTTTTAAAAATCCGGGAGAAAAGGCCTTCGATATGGTACCCCATAATGGACTGAGGAAGAAAGTCAGAGAATGCGGAGTCCAGGGACAAGTAGCAGAATGGATTGCTGGCTGGCTTCAGGACAAAAAGCAGAGAGTAGGAGTAAAGGGTAGCTATTCACAGTGGCAGAAGGTGGGTAGTGGTGTTCCACAAGGATCAATGCTGGGACCACTGCTGTTCACAATTTACATTCATGATTTAGACTTTGGAATCAAAAACACAATTTCTAAATTTGCGGATGACACCAAATTGGGGGGATAGTCAATACTGAGAAGGACTGCAACAAGTTACAGGAGGACATTAATAAACTTATTAATAAAATGAGCATATAATTGGCAAATGAAGTTCAACACAGATAATTGTGAGGTATTACATTTTCGTAGGAAGTATAGGGAGGTCAGTTATCACTTGGAGGGTGCAAGTCTAGGTGGGGTAGAGGAACAAAGGGATCTCGGAGTAGAAATACACAAATCACTAAAAGTTGCGACACAGGTTAGCAATGCCATAAAAAAAGCATACCAAGCACTAGGGTTTATTTCTAGAGGTATAGAATTGAAAAGTAGGGAAGTTATGCTAAACCTGTATCGTACCTTGGTTAGACCACACTTAGAGTGCTGCATGCAATTCAGATCGCCATATCATAAAAAGGATATAGAGGCACTGGAGAGGGCGCAGAGAAGATTTACAAGGATAATACCAGAAATGTGAGGGTATACATATCAGGAAAGGATGAACAGGCTAGGTCTCTTTTTTCTTGAAAAAAGAAGGCGGAGGGGTGACCTAATAGAGGTCTTTAAAATTATGAAAAATTTTGATAGAGTGGATACAGAGAGAATGTTTCCACTTGTGGGGAAGAGCATAACTAAAGGCCATCAATATAAGATAGTCACCAAGAAATCCAATAGGGAATTCAGAAGAAACTTCTTTACCCAAAGAGTGGTGAGAATGTGGAACTCGCTACCACAGGGAGTGGTTGGAGCGAAAAGTATAGATGCATTTAAAGGGAGGCTAGACAAGCATATGAGGGAGAAGGGAATAGATTTAGATGAGGAAAGACGGGAGGAGGCTCGTGTGGAGCATAAACACCAGCATGGACTGGTTGGGCCGAATGGCCTGTTTCTGTGCTGTATATCCTATGTAATCATATTGAGTCATAGAGTCATAACGGCACAGAAGGAGGCCATTTGGCCCATCGAATCCTATGTAAAATTAACAGCCACTTGGACAAGCATGGACTAATAAAGGAGAGCCAACTTGATTGAGTTTTTTGAGAGAGGATGGATGAGGGCCGTGCAGTTGTATATGGACTTTCAAAAGGCATTTGATAAAGTACCACATATTAGGCTTGTTAGCAAAATTGAAGCTCATGGGATAAAAGTGGTAGTAACAGCATGGATACAAAATTGGCTAAGGGATAGAAAATAGAGAGATGTGGTGAATGGCTGTTTTTCGGACTAGATGGAGGTATACAGTGGAATTCCCCAGAGGTTCAGTACTAGGGCTACTGTTTTTGATATATTAATGATTTGGACTTGGGGCACAATTTTGAAATTTGCAGATGACACGAAACTTGGAAGTGTCGTAAACAATGAGGAAGATAGTAATAGACTTCAAGAGGACATAGACAGGCTGGTGGAATGGGCAGACACATGGCAGATGAAATTCAATGCAGAAAAGTGTGAGGTGATACATTTTGGTAGGAAGAATAAGGAGAGACAATACAAGCTAAATGGTACAATTTTAAAGGGGGTGCAGGAAGAGAGAGTCTGTGCACAAATCTTTGAAGGTGGCAGGAGAGGTTAATAAAGCGGTTAATAAAGCATATGGGATCCTGGGCTTTATAAACAGAAGCATAGAGTACAAAAGCCAGGAAGTTATGCTAAACCTTTATAAAATATTAGTTCGGTCCCGGCTGGAGTATGACTACATATTGAATAGTGACTGTACAGGCTTTGACTACATAAAGAGATGGTAGAGTGGTTCTGTTTTATGTAACTCTGAGTATTGATCCTCTGAATGTGGACAATACCATCACAGGCATTAACTACAGACTGGTTCTGTGCTGTTTAACTGAGTGGCAAACTACTAAAAGTCAAAGTCTCAGTTTTAATCATTATAGCAAACATTTTAGATGGTTATAATAAAGGGCTTTGTGCAGATTAATTGGCTTCTCTATAATCTGTAGCAGTGTCTTTTTTTTCTCCAATAAAGGCTGTGCTGCAACAAAACACTGAAGGTCTATGCCCTTTATAACTAAAACGTGTTTCATTTTGTTCTCACCCATCTTGAAGCAATGGAATAACTGTCTGTATATCGGAATTTCATACAATCCTGGCTCTGTGATCTTGCCAGGTTTTCACTATTTGCAGGTGCTTGAGTGTCACTTTTCTTTTTGTGGAGCTGTTGACTGACAGTGTCCCTTGTGTAATCTGGCAGTGTGAATTTAGTCAGTGCAATAATTTACTCGGGCTGCTTCAACTATTGTACCGTTTCAGCTCTTTAGCTTAATACATTAACTCATTTAGTCAGACTCATTAATTCTGTTAAACCAGTCCTCGAAGTCAGTGGTATTTACTAGTTAAGCATGTTTTTTTAAAAAGCAATGGGAATAGATAAGAACAAAATGATAAAGTTTAATTATATTCCTTTGTGACTGGGGAAAGTCTCTCTTTGCCATGAATTCACCCTCCTGCTGCCATGTTCAACTGTGGAATTCTTCTATCCTCACCCTTCTCAGTGTCCACCTTTTCTCTTCTACTCCTCTTCCTCTGTAAAGCCCTGAGACATTCACGTAGATGAAGAAGGCTATGTAAAGGTATGCTGCTATGGACTATTTTTAAAAAGAAAATCACTCAGTAGTATGGTACAAAACAGTTAGACAGTCCAGGGCTGTGGGGAAAGAGCTGGGGAGTTGGACTAACTGAATAACTCTTTCAAAGAGCTGGCACAGGCACAATGGGCCGAATGGCCTCCTTCTCTGCTGTATGATTCTATGAAAACATTAATTTAAATCACAAGATTAGGCCATATAAACAGGGAACAGAGGAGGTTTGCAGTACTAGGTCTTCCTTGACAAAGACATCAAAGCTGGATGAAAAACCACAGATATAAATACAGTTTTATATACAAAAACATGGTACATCCCATACAGTAGCTTTTTTTTAGATGTTTCTGTAGTTTTAACCTTCAAAGACTAGCCACTTAAAACTGGTCCCTCCTTTCATCGTATTAGCCTCTGGGAAAAGTCTATGTTTGCAACTGCACCTGCTCATCTGTGTTCCACTGACGAGATGGGTGACTTGTTGGCACTTTTGTAGGGGTCCAGGAAATAGTTGGTTTCCTGAGGGATTTCAGAGACCGAGGTCATACTCCCTTTTGAATTGAAACTCTTACTGAAGTTACCAGCAAACAGCAGTTCCTGAATCAATTTATTTCCTTATTGCCATAGTGGTGGCAACATTGACAAACTCTCTGATAAAAATGTTTTTTCTAAGGAGACTTGTAAGAGAGAAGCGTTCAGTAGCTATGGCACAAACTGTTGCTATTTTAGAATTCCAGCTCATTATTTGCTAATGATTGAAGACTGTTGATGTTCATAAATAAAATCTGTTTCTAAAAGTGTGAAATCAGGAGCTTGACTGTTTAAACTTTACCAATCACCTTATTCTGTGCCTATCCATTGCAATGGTATTGAAGCAGAACATGGTACTTTCTTACAATTTCTTTTAGTTTGATTTCAAAAGCATTATTGACAGACTGGTTGTAACTACAAATGATGTATTGTGTAAGAATAAGACATTAAGAAATCTATTCAAAACAGAATATCAAATGATATATGATAGCACACTGCTTCACTTATTGAAGCTTATATATCATGGGGCAAATTCCTAGTGTGGCATCCCATATCCCCACCCCCCACTCGTTCCCCCAAACTGAAAACACCATGAAGAAATGAAAGCGGGTTTCATTATGTGCACAGTCTTTGCACACAGCAACAGAAAAGAAGGGATTTTTGCAAGGGTTGATTCTGAACTCCACTCCTCCCTGAGTTCTGCACTTGCGGCTTTATTCCCATGGTGACCATTGACCTCACAATACGTAATGTAACCCTGACCATTGGATCAGTAAAACAGAAGACACCTGAAGATCAATGTAAACTTGACTCCTGTCAGTCTACTCCATCAACATGTCGCATTGAAGTGAAGATGAAAGGAAGAGGCTAAGAAAATGAATGCCCTGTCTTAGGAAAATTTTTGAAAATGTAGTGGAAGCAGCTGGAGGTAGCTCAGTGCTACCTGTTTTGTCAAAAGGCCCATGCAGACAGTAAACTTTCACTGAAATACCACATATATTTACAGCAAGTCCAACCTTTATTTATCTGTGGTGTTTAGTTTTTAGATCCCCTGATGCTTTGTGTTGCAGCAGCTGATATACTTGCACTAACAGGTTAACAATTTGGGGAATATTGGCAGCCGTGCAAACTCCTCAAGTGCAAGGCATAAACCACACAAGCATCTGCCATGGTGCTGGCATCATTACACAACTATAGACTTTAGCAATCTGCTCAAACAGCAAGTCCGCTTCAAAGACAACATTTTCACATCATTTTTGGTATTTTTTTTAATGCATTTAATATTACTTTCCTAAATGTGAAGTACAAGACAGGACTAATGGTTTCCCAAAAACGAAACAATGAGATGGTCAGGCCTTCAGGATCGTGAGTTATGTGTCTGATGTCAATCTGTGGTTTATTTTTAGCTGATGCATTGAGTTCCATTGTGTATCCTATGTGAACCCTAATTGTCTCTAGTATTAGAATTTATTTTATCAAAATGTTAATTGGCTTATTTCACCACTTGTATGTGATGAACTGTACCATTGGAAATAAAAGATTTGCATTTATATAGTGCCTTCTCAAGTCTTTCGGAGTGCATTTATATTGCCATTACCAGTCAGAGACTGTTTGCTGCAGTAACATTTCCAGTCGGGTAGTGACGTAAGAAAACTACTAGGCACTTGGTCTAAGCATTAAACAAAGCTTTAATCAACTGTTTTACAACATGGAGATCTAGTTGTCCTTCACTAGTTCCTGTTAAAGAATGTCCTGAGCAAGCTGGGCCCATGCCCGAGTATTTATACTCTCCCTGGACAGCGCCACCAGCAGGCCGCCCAGTATTATGTCATAAGTCATTTCCCATGAATGACAAGATTCATGTCAGGTAGTATTTGTTTATACTGCCTGGTTCTGATTGGAGTTCTTCCCAGATCAGAATGGTTCCAGGCATATACAGAGTTTTCCTCCGAACAGTTAAACTTCACATGTTTTGTGGGCACATGCAGAAGGGTCTGTACTCTACATCATATATACCAACTGTCCATGCGTCTTGCTGACATCAACATTTTCCGGGCCCGCATGTCGGCATTTGCTGATTAAGGTCAGTGTGGGACAAGCCTCTTTCATCTTAGCTCAGCTCTGCTCCTACTGGAGTACTGTTACTAATGGAAATGATCCGGCTGCTTCCCATGAAAGGCTGACTCACTTTCATTAGCAATGGCCCCAAGTGTATGGGGTGGGATGGAGGGCAATGAAGGGGAGCGATGTAGGGCCAGGGCAGAGGAAAGGGGGCAGAAGCTGGGAGTGGTGCTTTGGTTAGGGGGGGGGGGGGGGAATGTCACTTTGGATTGGAGGAAGGAAACGTTACATTGGTAGGGGGGTGGGGGTGGTTGGGGGGAAGAGTACCAGCTTGAGTGGATAGTTGGAGCTTGAAAGAGTGCCTTTAGGACCTTTAAAGCCCATGGGGTAGAAATTAGGTCGCGCCCCATTTGGGGCGCAAATATCATCCGGACGCAAATATTAGCGCCTGGCGCTAATTATCGGCACTGACTGGAAACTTCACTTTTACCGCCCCGGGAGGTGAGTGGAGCGCTAAAGCAGGCGCTGCACACCTGTCTTAAGGCGCAAAGGCCAAGGAGTGAGGCGCTAACTCAGCGCGCGAGCGCAGCGCAGCTGCTGCCAGTTAGCGAGGAAACACAGATACACTGGCGCCGGACACTTCTTAAAGCAGGGGGTGCCACTTGCTCCCCAGCCACACCCTGCTCATTGCAGCCTTGAATCTCAGCCTGGAGAGACCTGTGAATCCATTTTGCTGCCAAGCATGGAGAGGGTGAGAGAACGCGCTCATCGCTTCACCGAGCGGGCCTTGGATGCTCTGGTTGACGCAGTGGAGCGCAGACGATGTATGCTGTTCCCTGAGAGTGGCAGGAGGCCTTTGCCACGCGAGTTCAGAAGAGTGTGGAGGGAGGTGGCTCAGAGCGTCTCCTCCAGGAGCATGGTGCCCAGGACCCATACTCAATGCCGCAAAAAGTTCAACGACCTCACTCGGGTCGTCAGGGTGAGTGGCTTTTTCTCAATACCTCTCCATCCCTCCATCTCAACCTCACTCTATGGCCAGAGGGTCTTAAAACCCCAATGCACAACACTCATCCAACACCTATGGCTCTCATCAAACACACACACACATTCCACACTTTGCATACAGTAAGGGCTATTCACCTATGGGAGGCACATCAGGCAAGACCATGGCTGTATATTTACTCAGATGCTGTCCTTTTTCTTGCAGGCTAAGCTAGCTCATAATAGGAGACAGCAGCAACGGACAGGTGGAGGGCGGCTTCAGCTGCAACCCCTCAGCGATCTGGAGGAGCGCGTCCACAGGATTGTGGCAAGCGGGTGATCGGTCCCGTCGCCACTGGAGACGCCGACCCCGTTGTGGACAGCAATGGTAAGGTCATCACCTTTTTGTCCTCTGTCCTTCCACTTGTCCCTCACAACACCAGCCTTTGACACTTTCAATCCAACTTGCTAACTCGCTGCACTTATTCCTCCCTTACTGCCACCCTGTCCTCACGCTAAAGCCACTCTTGTACCTCCCTGCTTTCAGATGGTGATTCACCAGCTGAGGAGACGGGCCCTGAAGCTGCCACTGGGAGTGATGCTGCAGCTGAGGAGGAAGAGGAAGCCAGAGCATCAGTGCCACCCTCTCCCGAGGAAGCCCATGCCCACACTGGGAACACGCCTTCCCCGGAGGGGAGCAGGGGGGAAGGGGCTGATGATGGTGAAGCTCCAGGACCCAGCGGGCTGCAGCAACGCCATGGGGGGGTAGGGAAGAACGGGGGCCTTCTCCCCAGAGGGAGAGTATGCCAGACACTCCTACTGCAATGGACGCAGAGGAGGAGCGGCTGATTGCAGAAATGAACACCCAGGCGGTGGGCATGCACACTGAGCTCATGGGTGCAGTGGGAAGGGTGCCCGAATGCATTGAGTCACTGGCAAGGAGTGTGGAGCACTTCGCTGTAGCACAGGCGGATGCCACACTAACGCTTAGTGCTGCAATTCAGTCACTGGCTGCCGTGATCCCACCTCTGACTGCTCTCATACAGACTCAGATGGAGGCCACGCGAGCACTGACTGCTGCCAACCTCGATGGTTCGTGCACATGTCCCCGGGGCTGTCACCGCGCCGCAGCAGGCCAGCAATCTGTTCTCCGGCAGATTGCTCCGGATGCTGAAGTGCTGCCCCGTGGGAGTGCCAGTGTGTCGGGCGAGCAGGGAGTTGCTGGCCTCTCTCACGATGACAGCATTCCTGCTGCCAACACTGTCACTTCTCCACTGCACTTGCCACCGCCTGTAGGACAGACTGCTGCCGCCCATGCAGAGTTGGTGCAGTCTGCAGCCGGGCCCTCCAGGCCCAGAAGTGGTCGAGGCCGTCCTTCAGGGGCATCTGCAGTGTCAGGGTCTGACGAGCAGCAGCCTTCCACCAGCCTTGCTGCAGCCACTGAGGTCCCATTACGGAGGAGCAGTAGGGTTAGAAGGGGGGAAGTGCGCAAGGGAAGGAGATCACCCTCGAAGGGCAAAAAGTAGGAGGTGTGACAAAATGCTGGTCATTTTTTTATTAAAGGTCGAGGTTCATGGTCCAACTTTTGTTTAGTGTTTTGGACATTATCTCCAGGTTGTGAGAACCAGTTATGTTATTGACTGTTTTTTTGTGTTTATTTCTATGAGTTTGTCATGAGGAATTGACACACACAGAGTTTGTAAAATAAATAAGTTTCTGTATTCAAAATATACATGGCTGGTGGTTGGAATTATTGGTGCCTTGGCCGGCTTAGGGGTTGCGTGCTGGGTTGATTAGTGTTTGTAGCAATGGCAGGGGCCCTAGAAGCGGCTTGCTATTAGTCGTTGACGGACGGCCCTTGCAGTTTGACCATTGGAGGCCGCCCTCCTGCCTTGGTGCTGCTGATGATCATCGTCCTCGTCCTCTTCCTCCTCTTCCTCCTCCTCCTCTGGTGGTGCTACAAGGCCTGGTGGCATTGGCTGGGTCCTGAGGATTGCCATGTTGTGCAACATGCAGCACACGACTACGAAGTTCGAAACTTGCTCAGGCGAGTACTGCAGGGCTCCTCCGGAATGGTCCAGACAGCGGAACCGTTGTTTCAGCACGCCGATTGTGCGCTCAATAATGTTCCTGGTTGCTTGATGGCTTTCATTGTACCGCAGCTCAGCAGGGGTGTTTGGCGTATGGAGCGGTGTCATCAGCCAGGTGCTCAATGCGTACCCCTTGTCCCCGAGAAGCCAACCAACTGGCTGATGCGGTGCCTCGAAAACTTCTGCCACAGTAGTCTGGCGCAGGATGAAAGCATCGTGGCAGCTGCCCGGATAGTGGGCATTGACAGCGAGTATCACCTGTCTGTGGTCACAGACCAACTGCACATTCAAGGAATGGAACCCCTTTCTGTTCCTGAATTCCTCTGCATTCTCTCGCGGAGCACGCAAAGCCACATGCGTGCAGTCAATGGCGCCCTGCACCATGGGGAAGCCCGCTACCCTCGCAAAGCCCAGAGCACGGTCACGCTGCTTGTCTGGGGTCATAGGGAAAGAGATGAAGTCTCGTCTCCTTCTGAAGAGGGCATTGGTGACCTGCCGGATGCAGCGATGCACCGCAAACTGGGAGATATTGGCGAGGTCTCCAACAGCAGCTTGGAATGAGCCAGTGGCGTAGAAGTTCAAAGCCACTGTGACCTTCACTGCCACCGACAGAGACGTCCTGGACCTCAGCTGAGGCTGCAGATCTGGCTGCAGCAGGTGGCAGAGCTCAGTGACCACCTCCTTGCTGAATCGCAGCCTTCGCAAACACAGCTCCTCGGACATATGGATGTAGGAGAGCTGTTCACGATATACCCTGGGAGGGTAAGCTCTCCTGTACATGCGCCTGATGGCCCTCCTCCGTCTGGCCATCATTGCCACTCTCTGTCTGCGTCTCGGTATCCTCCGATTCAGCTGGAGCAGGACGACGCCCCCAATCATTGCAGCCCCCATATTCTCTTTGCCAGAAAAGTAATGAGGTACAGCAACTAAAGTAGCAACAAAGTTAGGATGAATAGGCAAAACTACCTCACAAAGCGTTGAGTCAATGTAGGAGTCTCTCTCTCTCTCTCTCCGAATCTCTCTCTCTCTCTCAGAACGAGTGGTGCATAAATGTCGACCACAGAAAAAGACAGGAAGAGGCCCCCTTTAAATAGCGCCCCCCCCAGCCCCACACCGATTGATAGCGTTCCAGTCTTCCGGTCGTTGGAAGCGCCAGGCGGTAAGGCAGGGGGCGCCACTCAATTTCCGCTCCGGGGCGCCCCAAGGGCGTTGCACCATGGAATGACGTCACAATCTGCGCGCGCAGGTGGTCGCAGCGGTAAGTTTTAGCGCCGCCGCACAATCTCAAGTTAAGTTCTCGAGCGGCACAAACATCGCTGCGCCCGGGCGTTAGCGGCTTAACGCCCCATTAGCGCCCTCTTAAGGCGCTAACGGGAGGCGCAACCAAGTGAATTTTTACCCCCATGTCTTTTAGTCAACCCTTCTAATATCTCTTTCTTTGGTTTGGCATTTATTTTGTTCTGATTACCCTTCTGTGAAGCACCTTTGGACATTTTTCTATGAAAGAGAAAGAAAAAACTTGCATTTTATAGCACCTTTCACAACATCAGCGCATCCCAAAGCACTTCACAACAAAGTAAACTGGACTCTGGAGGTATACAGAATCTTTACCATTGCCACTAAGAAGTTTCTGCTAACGTTGCAGTATGATTGCATCCTCTGAAACATCTCAAAGTGCTTCACATACAATGAATACTTTGAAATGAAATGACTATTGTTATGTAGTTAAACAACATCATCGTTTAGCATACAGCAAGAGCCCACAAATAACAATGAGATGAATAACCAATTAACTATTTCTTTTGTGCTGTTAGTTGAGAGAAGAATGTTGACCAGAAGACCAAGAAAACTCCTTACTCCTCTTTGAATGCTGTTATTAAACTTTAATGTCCACATATTCAGGTGGATGGCTCTTTCGTTTAATATCTCATCTGAAAGATGACACCTTCAACAATGTAGCACTTCCTCAGTGTAGGCCTAGATTATTTGCTGGAATGGGGATTGAACCCACAATCAACTGAGTTAAGCTGACATTATCAGAGTTTTAATTTTGAGATTGTTACCAATTGTCTGTAAAATGTGGATCTAATTTAATGGAGATTGTGTGCAGAACCTGGCATTTATTTTACAGAGAAAGCAAAACCTTAGTTCTTTTAGTATCTTCATCTTTTTGTGTGGGCAAATACATGCAAGACTCCTCAAACTACCACAGTCCATTACTTTGTATCAACAGCAATCGCTTCTTATCACCAGTTCCCTTTGCTATTTTTACTCCGTGGCAGCTAACAAGGGGATGTGCTGTCTGAGTTGAGGCCAGTTTTGAGACAAAGTGTGTAGCTGTCCGTGATATGTGCAAGGTCTGATGAGGACGTGGGTCAAAGTGGTGAGGCAAATGTATATAAAATGTAAAACTACAACACATGCCAATACTTTCTTTGGAAACTAAGGCTGCAGTCATATAGCACTTCTGGTTTGATACCAGTAGCTGTAGCGTGTGATGCACAGCTGGCAAAACTCAAATTCTCCCCTGGAAACTATTTTTAATGTTCGAGAGAAATAGCTGCAGCACCCACTTTCTAATAACATTATAAAGACTCAATACTAAGTTTATAAAGTGCCCAGGGACCTGCAGCGGACCACTAAACCTGGTTTCAGGTGTTATACTTCAGAGTTAAACTCCACCCAGGACCTTGTCTCTTGATTTATGCTGCCACATTTGTACTGATACACAACTGAAACAGTTTTGCATTAATATTAGTGCGATAGTATAACAGCACCCCTCTGAGCTTGGGGGGGGGGGGGGGAGGGGGAGGAGGTGGATGAGGGATCAAAGGGTGAGAACCTCTGAAAGGTCTTCAGCAGCATTGTAACATGATGTGCAATTTCCTGCATTTTCTGAAGAAAAGTTTCAGTCACTGGATGGACAGACACCTCATCACCAAGTAGTAATGTTCATTTCAGCCCATCTCAGGTCACAGGATTGAGATGTATCAGTCGGGGCCAAGCTGAATACGAGATGGGTTTTTCTTTCCTCTGTCAGTCTGCACAGCTGTGATATGTAGTTTATCTTAAAATAAATACAAAACTTCAGATAAGTGAATGCACCTGTGACCTGGGCTCCTGCTGACTGAACACTTTAAACAATTTACTTATACTTTCATCCCAGAGTTAATCACTTTGCCACTGAAGTTATTAACATTTCATTCAGTTTATTATTTACTCTTTAAAATTTGAATCAGATGACAATATCTTTAAATGCTTCAGATCCATCCGTTGTTACTGCTCAGTGGAACATATTGTTGTTTTATATTCATAAAATGGCAAATCTCAACAGATTTACTGATTACCTTGTGATTGCTTTGCAAAATGCTTTTCTTCAGTTGTGGATTTTGTTATTCTTGATCCCAAGTACAGGAATGCAGGGAGAGAAATTCAACTCGTGGCCGCCCATTTCTCCGGCAGAAGCCTCTGAACGTGGCGGTGCAATCTTCGCCGATCGCCATATTGACCCAGGTGACTTTTAGTCGTCCAGGGCACCTGCCGTGTTCCCTGCATGCTCCATAACTACGTTCTGCAAAGGGGGCAACTCTTAGAACCACCTGGAGAGGAAGAAGTGGTGGCGGAGGAGCTGGAAGAACAGCCGAATGCCGAGGAAGAGCGGGGGCCACCAATCCTGCCAGCTTCCACAACTGTACGGCAGCAAATCATTGAGGAACGCTTTGGTTTAATCATATCCCGCCACCCACATCAACACTCCCTCCTACCATCAGACACAGTCTTTACACCCACCAGATGAATGCCCTCAACTTCAACACCAGTATTGTTATCAAAACACTAGATATGTTCAAACGAACACCAATGCAAAGAGTGCACACCAAGAAACTGGTTCCAAACTGTTCATTTTTCAATTAGAAAAAAAACAAGTTGGAAAACTAAGAATCACCCTTGCGCAAAACCCTACTGCCTATCTTAAGTGCTTTTTGCCTAATCTGGTGCTCCTATGAGGTGCTACCACAATCGCTACCACATGGGTGGTGGAGGGCTCCTGATCATCCACTCAGGGCATTTGAGATGGCTGAGCTGGGTAACTCAAGGAGCTCTGGCCTTAGAGGGCCAGGTTGCAGACTGCAGTATCTCAGCAGCGGCTGGGGCAGTCTGGCACCAACATGGGCACTAGTGGAGGGGCTGGCAGCGAGCAGGTTTGCTGTCATCCTGAGAGAGGTGAGTATATGCATCTCCCATGGTGCCAGTGCCACTTGCATGGGGCTGTGCCTCAGCACTCCCACTGTTCTGAGCGAGAACAGAGTGTAGGAATAAAACGATGGTTTGGAAGCCCCAATGCATGCTTTCTTTCATGCTTTTCAAGCTGGAGGAGATGTTGGAACGCATCAAACCTGCCAGAGCTGTCTCCAAAGGCTGCATAACTGAGGGCCCCATCACGTGTACATAGAGAATACCACACGGTTCATGGTTGACTGCATTGTTTCAATGTCCTGCACAATGACTCCTCACAAGTTGGAGATGGACTCCTTCATACTTGTGCGCAGGCTCCCTGGCAGGCAGTCTGATACACTGAGCAGTTGGTGGTGCACAACCATTAGTCTTTAAGAAGTGCAGGCTGCCTTTAAATGGCACCACTGCCGCCCGATTTCCCGCCGCCCCCCCCCCCCCCAATTGGCGAGCTGCCAATATACAGAGCGAGTAGCGCTGGCAGCCCCCACAGCATCCAAAGCTGAAGCCAACAAATTGCCTCTTTTTAAAGGTTAAAGGCGTCAAACTGACACAATGTAAAATGCTCTGACTTTACTTCTGCTTTCAGAAGGCTTTGTTACCTAGTGGCTGTTCTAAGCATGTTCGCAGATTGAAAGGAATTGCACGTTACTGTAACCTTATATTTGTTGTATGAAACAGATGTTGGTTTTGGCCTGCTAATTTGGCTATATCTAATATCTATTCAAAGTGCTGGTCAGTAAATGGAGTGAGACTGACAAAAAATGCTGCCACTGCTCCAAAAGCACTGGCCTCTAGTAACCGGCTTACTCTCTGTGCAGTAGTTTTACTCCTTCCCACTTTTAGTTGGGAATTGGCTAAAAAGAAAACATTATTAATAAAAAAGCATTAAATTGACCCTAACTGGCATTTTATTGGCTAATGTCCAGTTGTGAAATTGCCCCTAGTACAAACAGGCCAGCAGGAACACTGATATTGAAACCATGGGCTGAATCTGATGTGAATGGGGATTTATAGGAACTGAATTCAAAGAACACAGGTCAACCTACACGGAGGAATTAGTTATCAAATTGCTGCAGATTATTCTCATGGAACTCTGCTATATTTGAATTACTCCACAATTCCAATTGCCATAAATCAAGCTATCTGTACATTTACCTCACTCTCCATCATCTTAGTACTCCACCTGGTGTGACATCATATGGCAGCAGAGGCTTTTGGGAAAAATTTATTGTTTGTGATGTCACAGCAGAGAGCTCTTTACAAAATGGCTGCTGTTAGGTTCTCTAGCCAATGAACTTTCAGCACAAAAGAGCGTAACAAGGAGTGACTGAGATACTGGTAAGTGTACAGATAGCTCCTGTTCTAACCTTTGGGATCCAAGGATTAATCAGTAGACTTTAACAGTAGAATAATATGAAATGTTGTACATACAAAGTGCATCAATGTATCCATTGCAAGAAAGGGTGGAATGATGAAACATTAATTACACAGAAAAAAACACAATTTGATCAGCAACACAAAGTACCATTACAGTTCATTTAATCTAAAGGCATAAGCATAGAGTTGGGGGGCGAAATCAAGACCATTCAAAGATTTGAAGTGGGGAGGAGGAAAGGGAGATAACCAATGCCAAAAAAACTTTGCGGGAGGGGACGGGGCGGGGGCGGGGGCGGAGGCGGGAGCAAGACATGTCCCACTCATCTCCCCAGTGACTGTATCTATGATTCAATTTACAGAGCTTGTATAGAGACAACATTTTAGTCTCGTTTTCAAGACAGCACCATTTCCACATGATCTGTAAGACTACGTTAAATATACAGACATATGGAGACAATCAAAGCTGTTTGTGTTTTGTTTGTGTACTCTACTTGTAAACAGAGTGAGCTTCAATGATTTTGTTCAGCTGTTCCCCAAATTTATTGCTTAGCGTGATGTGCTAAACATCCAGAAAGCGGTTTCCAGTTTTAGATCTATGTGGTCTGACACATAGATACTTGTACTAAGAACATAAGAACATAAGAAATAGGAGCAGGAGTAGGCCATTCGGCCCTTCGAGCCTGCTCCGCCATTCAATGAGATCATGGCTGATCTTCTGCCTCAACTCCATTCACCGGCCCTATCGCCATATCCCTTGATGCCCTTACTAGTCAGAAATCTATCGACTTCTGTTTTGAATATACCCAATGACTGAGCCTCCACAGCCCTCTGGGGTAGAGAATTCCAAAGATTCACCACCCTCTGTGTGAAGAAATTTCTTCTCATCTCAGTCCTGAATGGCCTACCCTTTATCCTGAGGCTGTGGCCCCTGGTTCTAGACTCTCCAGCCAAGGGAAACATTCTCCCAGCATCCACCCTATCAAGCCCTGTAATAATTTTGTATGCTTCAATGAAATCCCCTCTCATTCTTCTGAATTCAAGAGAATACAGTCCTAGTTTACTGAATCTCTTCTCATACGACAGTCCCGCCATCCCAGGAATCAATCTCGTGAACCTTCGTTGCACTCCCTCTATGGCAAGTATATCCTTCCTTAGGTAAGGAGACCAAAATTGTACACAGTACTCCAGGTGTGGTCTCACCAAAGCCCTATATAATTGGAGTAAGACTTCTTTACTCCTGTACTCAAATCCTCTTGTAATGAAGGCCAGTATACCATTTGCCTTCAGTAATGGCTTGCTGCACCTGCACATTCACTTTCAGTGACTCATGTACAAGGACGCCCAGGTCCCTTTGAGCATCTGCATTCCCCAATCTTTCACCATTTAGGAAATATTCTGCCTTTCTGTTTTTTCTACCAAAGTGGATAACTTCACATTTATCCACATTATATTCCATCTGCCATGTTCTCGCCCACTCACTGAGCCTGTCGAGATCCCCTTGAAGCCTCTTCACAACTGACACTGCCACCTAGCTTTATATCATCAGCAAATTTGGAAATGTTACATTTAGTCCCCTCATCCAAATCATTGATATAGATTGTGAATAGCTGGGGCCCAAGCACCGATCTTCGTGGTACCCCACTAGGTGATAAAATAAAGCTAATAAGTTAAAAACTAATTAGTAAGAGTGGATGGTCTAGTTGATTAGAATACTGCTTATTTATCTCCAGGACCTAGTTTCAATTCCAGCCAAGACAGATAAGATGAGATTCTCCCATCTGCACTGTCTGTAAGGATCTTCATTTTTTGGCAGTTTTGACCCAATTCTTGTAGTCGATAAGTTCACAGGACAAAATTCTCCATAACTCAGCACAAATTGACCATCTCATTTAGAGAGACCACACGGATACCAAAGATGGGAAATGGAATGTTACAGTATACAATTGGGTTTGCTCTTCTGCATTGGGATTAAAACATACTTCTGGAACACAGCATAGGCAGCTTTGCTCTGCATCTACTAATATTGCCAGCATGAACTGAGCACATTAAATAACACAGACTCTCCGATGCCAACAGGACTGCCCCTACCAATACAGCATGCTTTGAAATCCTCTGAAATTTCGGGCCTCACAGGCACGCACAGGCTGCATCCGAATACCATGTTTGTAGAACCTGGCCACACCCAGCATGAATCTACCTACAGACATGAATCTAATGGCCCAAATGATTGGACTTTTTGTTTATTTGTTCATGGGAGCTGGGCGTCGCTGGCAAGGCCATTTATTGCCCATCCCTAATTGCCCTTGTGAAGGTGGTGGTGAGCCGTCTCCTTGAACCGCTGCAGTCCGTGTGGTGAAGGTACTACCACAGTGCTGTTAGGGAGGGAGTTCCAGGATTTTGCCCCAGCGATGAAGGAACGGCGATAAATTTCCAAGTCAGGATGGTGTGTGACTTGGAGGGGAACTTGGAGGTGGTGGTGTTCCCATGCGTCTGCGACCCTTGTCCTTCTAGGTGGAAGAGGTCGCAGGTTTGGGAGGTGCTGCCCAAGGAGCCTTGGCGAGTTGCTACAGTGCATCTTGTAGATGGTACACACTGCAGCCACGGTACGCCGGTGGTGGAGGGAATGAATGTTTAAGGTGCTGGATGGGGTGCCAATCAAGCGGGCTGCTTTGTCTTGGATGGTGTCGAGTTTCTTGAGTGTTGTTGGAGCTGCACTCAATCCAGGAAAGTGGAGAGTATTCCATCACACTCCTTACTTGTGCCTTGTAGATGGTGGAAAGGCTTTGGGGAGTCAGGAGGTGAGACACTCGCCGCAGAATACCTAGCCTCTGACCGGCTCTTGTTGCCACAGTATTTATGTGGCTGGTCCAGTTAAGTTTCTGGTCAATGGTGACCCCCCAGGATGTTGATGGTGCAGGATTTGGCGATGGTAATGCCGTTGAATGTCAAGGGCCGGTGGTTAGACCCTCGCTTGTTGGAGATAGTCATTGCCTGGCACTTCTGTGGTGTGAATGTTACCTGCCACTCTTCAGCCCAAGCCTGAATGTCGTCCAGGTCTTGTTGCATGCTGGCATGGATTGCTTCATTATCTGAGGAGTTGCGAATGGCACTGAACACTGTGCAGTCATCAGCGAACATCCCCATTTTTGATCTTATGTTGGAGGGAAAGTCATTGATGAAGCAGCTGAAGATGGTTGGGCCTTGGACACTGCCCTGAGGAACTCCTGCAACGATGTCCTGGGGCTGTGATGATTGACCACCAACCACCACAACCATCTTCCTTTGTGCTAGGTATGACTCCAGCCAGTCGAGATTTTTTCCCCCGATTCCCATTGACTTCAGTTTTACTAGGGCTCCTTGATGCTACACTTGCACTGGCATATGGTTGGAGGGCTGATTGGAAGCAAGGGATTCTCGGGCATTATGTTGGTTCCAGCTGTTACCATAAAGCTGACATAATGTGACTTTACTAGAGTGAGTTTGGGGGGAATTGCACTTTTAAATATTCATATGGATATTAAGTATTATTTGTGGATAATGAATTGTCTTTTCATTGAATCTTTAGATTTCTAGCTTTGAGATGTTTACCAACACAACAATACAAGTCTTGTCATATTGGGCCAGAAATCCGGTTTTCCAGCTTCCTGCGGGTGCAAGCATCGCACTCGTACTTACCTACCGCGCCTGCCGTTGTGTTTTGGGCCCACGAGAACTTCGGGTCCTGGGCCTCCTCCAGCTGCCGGCGCGCAGTGCTTGCGTGTCCCAGGGGCGCAGTTCGTTCGAAGCATCCCCTGGGATCACGTGGGCCATGGAGAGCCAATCCTAGCAGGGCATTTTCATTCATAGATTTGACAGGAAGACCTGTCAAATCTAGGAATTGAAATCAGCCCCAAAACCACACTTAAACTTCAAATAAATTTTAAAAAAACATCACATTTTTAAAATAACTATAAGTTAAATAAATTAACTACTTTAAACAAAATTTTTAATTTTTGAAAAAATTAAAATACTTTTTAACGGTGCTAAAAATAAACTTACCTTTCTTTAAAGTATCTAAAAAAGATAAACCTGTTGACATTTTTTTTAACTTGTAATTAATTAACCACTTACCTTGTTAAAAACGGGTCTTGCGCCTCCTTTTTAAAAGCGCAGCTTCTTCCATACTTACCTTCCCGGAGAAACCTGAAAAAAACCCGAAGTTCGCTGCGTGCGCGCAGCTTCTCCCGCGCACGCGGTTCACCTCTGAACCCCTCCCTTCACGAGACCGGAAGTTCCGGTTTCCCGCGCATGCGCAGTGCATGCAGGAAACCGGCACTTCAAGTGGCCTTACGGGTGAGTACACAACGCGTACTCACCCGACAAGCGCCGAATTTCTGGGCCATTATCTCAATATAATTCAAAACAAGGCCATTGGGGGTGAATTGTGCATTTCACACTTGGAGCTCAGGGTTCAAACAAATATTTGCTTCTTTTATTATCATATGGCATCTAATTGCGTAAATTTGCGATTTAACTCATTTTGTGTAGAATGGACAGCTCATTCTTTTAATTTAAGTAATTTTGTCAATAATCTAATGTAATGAAGAGTGTGGTTACTCACTAAATACTTATGGAAATTTGGAAATTTACCAGCAAATTTCCACATTTAGACAGCACGAGTTAGTTGTTAAAATCTGTTGACAAAAACTGACTTTTTTGTCCACATGGTGTTGACCAGTCCTGGGCTTCAGAAATGAAACTAGATTGCCATGTTCTGTCTGTTGATTAGGTCCAAGGCTGCATGAACATGCCAGGTATTGGGAAATTCAAAATTTGTTGATTGTCAACAGATTTTTATACCTTGACAGAATGATGATTACATGTAAATGATCAGTTTAATGATCTCCTCCAGGTTAGCAACAAATTCAGATTCATCAACACAGGAACTAATAGTGTTGACTTGTGTGAATACTAATGTTGAGTTCTTCAGGCTTGTTAATAATGGCCCTGAATTTGCGGTCGGAAGCTTCCCGCGGGCAGATGCCTCCGACCAGCAAAAAATCTATGAACTTACCTGATGGTCCCGGAGGTTCGGACACTTGCGCTCCTGAGCCTTTATGTATTGGCCTGAGTAGAGGCCCACGTATCCCAGGGGTGCAGGCGGTTCACAAGCGCCCTTGGATTACGTGGGCCGGCCCAACCAATGAAAGAAAGGGATTCCCATTCATACTTATGGGGATTCCGTATGTACGGAATCTCCATAAGTATGAATGGGAATAACCCCAAAAATACATGTACACTTCAAATTAAAAAAAAATCACATATTTAAAATTAATCAAAATGGCATTTAATTAAATGTTGTAGGGGCTAATCGGAGCCTTAAGCGGACCAACCGTGAAGGAGAGTCAACGCGTTACCCGACTTAGCCCGACTGAGCAATAAAACTCAAACACCAATTTACACGGTTAAATGCGGGAGTACACTTTATTGCAGAGCGCTCTGGGAGAGAAGTGATGCACCCGCGTGCAGTCACCGACCTCTCAGATAAGTCACTCCGGGGCACAGTATTTTATACATCCATCATTGATCACATCGTGCTCACATGAGCGCATGATAGTTATTAGAATCCAATCAATTTTATGTATACAATTGTTAAGCATGGTAAATAAATTCAACTAACGTCAGGGTACAGTTGATGTGATCAGCCTCGTCTATGTGACAGTGTTATCTCGAGCCCTGTATGTTGTAACGTTGTCTGACAAGGCAGACTGCCAACCCATTGCAGCATGTTAAAGTCCTGTGTCAGCGAATTTAAAGTTCATTAACTGGATGAGTTTTTCTTCTCCGACATTTCTTTAATAATTTTCTTCTCCAACACATTAAATATTTAAAACAAACATTTAATTTTTTGAAAAATAACTTTACATATTTTAAAGGGGCTAAAAATAAACTTACCATATTTCACAGGTTTTTAAATGTATAAATTATTGAAAAAACTTTATTTTTCTGTTCTTTAAAAGTCTTACACTGGTAAAAGCAGGTCTTACGCCTGCTTTTACCAGGCGTTAGAATTTCACGGGCATTTGCTGGGAAGAAGTTGGGCAAATAGCCCAACTCTCCGCCCACGGCGGCCCTTTGCCCGGGGATGCGTCCGATCTGTCAAGTGATTAATTTTTACCTGTATATAAGTTGGGTGGTTCCTAAACCCGAGACACTACACTTGCAGTGTCCCCCACCCTTCCTCCTCCTCTAACCTAAAGGAGGTGAGTGACTATCAGGTAAGCTCTTTTTTGTTCTAGTTTAATCTGCAAGTTAGCTGGAGGGGATGGCAGGGGAGGCAGTGAAATGTTCCTCCTGCAGAATGTTTGAGGTGAGGGACGCCGTAGGTGTCCCTGCTGATTACACCTGTGGGAAGTGCACCCATCTCCAGCTCCTCGAAAACCGTGTTAGGGAACTGGAGCTGGAGCTGGATGAACTTCGGATCATTCGGGAGGCAGAGGAGGTCATAGATAGAAGCTTCAGGGATGTAATTACTCCAAAGCATGAAGATAGATGGGTGACGGTGAGAGGGGCTAGGAGGAAGCAGTCAGTGCAGGGATCCTCTGTGGTCGTTCCCCTCAGTAACAGGTATACCGCTTTGAATACTGTTGAGGGGGACGACTTACCAGTGGTAAGCCACGGTGACCGGATCTCCGGCGCTGGGTCCGTCCCTGTGGCTCAGAAGGGAAGGGGGGAGAGCAGGAGAGCAATAGTTATTGGGGACTCAATAGTCAGAGGGACAGATAGGAGGTTCTGTGGCAGCAAAAGAGACTCACGGATGGTATGTTGCCTCCCGGGTGCCAGGGTCCGTGACGTCTCGGACCGTGTTTTCAGAATCCTCAAAGGGGAAGGGGAACAATCACAAGTCGTGGTACACATCGGTACCAACGACATAGGTAGGAGAAGGGACGGGGATTTAAAACAGGAATTTAGGGAGCTAGGTTGGAAGCTGAGAGCCAGTACAAACCATGTTGTAATTTCTGGTTTGTTGCCGGTGCCACGTGCTAGCGAGTTGAGGAACAGGGAGAGAGTGCAGATAAACACTTGGCTGCAGGGATGGTGTAGGGGGGAGGGTTTCAGTTATGTGGATAATTGGAGCACATTCTGGGGAAGGTGGGACCTGTACAAACAGGACGGTTTGCACCTGAACCAGAGGGGCACCAATATCCTGGGGGGGAAATTTGCTACGGCTCTTCGGGGGGGTTTAAACTAATTTGTCAGGGGGATGGGAAAAAGGGCTGTAGTCCACGAGCCAGTGGTGAGTATAGGGAGGTACTGAGGAGGGTATCAAGGTCGCAGGAATGTACCGGCAGACAGGAAGATGGCTTGAAGTGTGTCTACTTCAATGCAAGGAGCATCCGGAATAAGGTAGGAGAACTTGGAGCGTGGATTGGTACTTGGGACTACGATGTGGTGGCCATTACGGAGACATGGTTAGAACAGGGACAGGAATGGTTGTTGGAAGTTCCGGGGTATAGATGTTTCAGTAAGAGTAGGGAAGTTGGTAAGAAAGGTGGAGGAGTAGCATTGTTAATCAAGGATAGTTTAACAGCGGCAGAAAGGCAGTTCGAGGGGGATCTGCCGTCTGAGGTAATATGGGCTGAAGTTAGAAATAGGAAAGGAGCGGTCACGTTGTTAGGAGTTTTCTACAGGCCCCCAAATAGTAATAAAGATGTGGAGGAAGAAATTTCAAAGCAGATTATGAATAGGTGTGGAGGTCACAGAGTAGTTGTCATGGGTGACTTCAACTTTCCAAATATTGATTGGAACCTTTATAGGTCAAACAGTTCGGATGGGATAGTTTTTGCACAGTGTGTGCAGGAGGGTTTCCTGACACAATATGTGGATAGGCCGACAAGAGCTGGGGCCATGTTGGATTTGGTACTGGGTAATGAACCGGGCCAAGTGTTTGATTTGTATGTGGGAGAGCACTTTGGAGATAGTGACCACAATTCGGTAACTTTCACTATTGCAATGGAGAGGGATAGGGCCATACGGCAGGGCAGGGTTTATAATTGGGGGAGGGGTAATTATGATGCGATTAGGCAAGAATTAGGGAGTATAAGATGGGAACAGAAACTATCAGGGAAAGGCACAAACGAAAAGTGGAGCTTTTTCATGGAGCAATTACTGCGTGTCCTTGATAGGTATGTCCCTGTCAGGCAGGGAGGAAATGGCCGAGTGAGAGAACCATGGTTCACAAAAGAGGTTGAATGTCTAGTCAAGAGGAAAAAGGAAGCGTATGTAAGTATGAGAAAACAAGGTTCAGTTGGGTCGATTGAGGGGTACAAGGTAGCAAGGAATGAGCTAAAAAAAGAGCTTAGGAGAGCTAGGAGGGGGCATGAGAAGTCCTTGGCGGGTCGGATCAAGAAAAACCCCAAGGCTTTTTACTCTTATGTGAGAAATAAAAGAATGACCAGGGTGAGGGTAGGGCCGGTCAAGGACAGTAGTGGGAACTTGTGCATGGAGTCAGAAGAGATAGGAGAGGTGATGAATGAATACTTTTCGTCAGTGTTCACCGAGGAGAGGGACCATGTTCTTGAGGATGAGAGTGTGATAAAGGTGGATAGGCTGGAGGTGGTAGATGTTCTGAGGGAAGATGTTTTAGCAATTTTGAAGAACCTGAGGGTCGATAAGTCCCCTGGGCCAGATGGGATATATCCTAGGATTCTTTGGGAGGCAAGGGAGGAGATTGCAGAGCCTCTGGCTTTGATCTTTGGGTCCTCACTGTCCACGGGGATGGTGCCAGAGGACTGGAGAGTGGCGAATGTTGTTCCTCTCTTCAAGAAAGGAAATAGGAATGACCCTTGTAATTATAGGCCGGTTAGTCTTACTTCGGTGGTTGGTAAGATAATGGAAAAGGTCCTGAGGGATAGGATTTATGACCATTTGGAAAGGGGCAACTTAATCGGGGATAGTCAACACGGATTCGTGAAGGGTAAGTCTTGCCTAACAAATTTGATTGAATTCTTTGAGGAGGTAACTAAGTGTGTAGATGAAGGTAGAGCAGTTGATGTCGTATACATGGATTTTAGTAAGGCGTTTGATAAGGTTCCCCATGGTCGTCTCATGAAGAAAGTAAGGAGTTGTGGGATAGAGGGAAATTTGACCGATTGGATAAGTAACTGGCTATCTCATAGAAGGCAGAGGGTGGTGGTGGATGGAACATTTTCAGACTGGAGACCAGTTACCAGCGGTGTGCCACAGGGGTCGGTGCTGGGTCCTCTGCTGTTTGTGATTTTTATCAATGACTTGGAGGAGGGGACTGAAGGGTGGATCAGTAAATTTGCTGATGACACCAAGATTGGTGGAGTAGTGGATGAGGTGGAGGGCAGTTGTAGGCTGCAAAGAGACATTGATAGGATGCAGAGCTGGGCCGAAAAATGGCAGATGGAATTTAACCCTGATAAGTGCGAGGTGATTCATTTTGGTAGGGCAAATTTGAATAAGGATTACAGGGTCAACGGCAGGGTTCTGAGGAACGTGGAGGAGCAGAGGGATCTGGGGGTTCATATCCACAGATCTCTGAAGGTTGCCACTCAAGTGGATAGAGCAGTAAAGAAGGCCTATGGTGTGTTGGCGTTTATTAACAGAGGGTTTGAGTTTAAGAACCGTGAGGTTATGCTGCAACTGTACAGGACCTTGGCGAGACCACATTTGGAATA
The DNA here is from genome assembly GCA_030390025.1 of Squalus acanthias. Lineage (NCBI taxonomy): Eukaryota > Metazoa > Chordata > Chondrichthyes > Squaliformes > Squalidae > Squalus > Squalus acanthias. The sequence continues at coordinate 149,634,744 of CM059427.1, forward strand.
TTGTGTGCAGTTCTGGTCACCTCACTATAGGAAGGACGTGGAAGCATTGGAAAGAGTGCAAAGGAGATTTACCAGGATGCTGCCTGGTTTGGGGGGAGGTCTTATGAGGAAAGATTGAGGGAGTTGGGGCTTTTCTCTTTAGAGCGGAGGAGGATGAGAGGCGACTTAATAGAGGTTTATAAGATGATGAGGGGGATAGATAGAGTGGATGTTCAGAGACTATTTCCTCGGGTAGAGGCAGCTGTTACAAGGGGGCATAACTATAAGGTGCATGGGGGGAGATATAGAAGGGATGTCCGAGGTAGATTCTTTACTCAGAGAGTGGTTGGGGTGTGGAATGGACTGCCTGCTGTGATAGTGGAGTCGGACACTTTAGGAACTTTCAAGCGGTTATTGGATAAGCACATGGAGCACACCAGAGTGATAGGGAGTGTGATAGCTTGATCTTGGTCTCGGACAATGCTCGGCACAACATCGAGGGCCGAAGGGCCTGTACTGTGCTGTACTGTTCTATGTATCTATATGTATCGCAAGTTCCTGGTTTTTGCGCATGCGATTCGCATGCCTAAACCCGGAACTTACACGGCCCCTACGGGCGCGTGCGCATCTCGTACGCACCCGTAGGGGCCGCAAATTACAGCCCAATATAGAAAGCAATGTATGAAGCTCTGTGTGATGTGGTGAATGGCTATGGATAAAGATAGACTAAACTTATTTTTATGAGTTTACTAGAATGATATCAGGTATGAGGAACTTCAGTTATCTGGAGGGATTAGAGAAGCTGGGATTGTTCTCCTTAGAGCAGAGAAGGTTAAGGGGAGATTTAATAGAGGTGTTCTAAATTATAAAGGGGTTTGATAGAGTAAATAAGAAGAAGCTGTTGCCACTGGCAGGAGGGTCGGTAACCAGAGGACACAGATTTAAGGCAATTGGCAAAAGAACCAGAGAGGAGATGAGGAGACTTTTTTTTCTACGCAGTGAGTTGATATGATCTGGAATGCACTGCCTGAAAGGCTGGTGGAAGCAGATTCAGTAGTAACTTTCAAAAGGGAATTGAATATATACTTGAAAAGGAAATATTTGCAGGGCTATGGGGAAAAAGCAGGACTAATTGGATAACTCTTTCAAACAACCGGCATAGGCACGATGGGCTGACTCAACTGAAGGACCCTTATTACTCTGGCTTATTCGAGTGTGGCCTCCTTCTTTGATTCTATGATTTTTATGTTTCTCATCATTAAGTTGATTTTGAAGGAAATTGGGTTCTGTAAAGGGTGGTAAGTCTGTACCGTCAGGCAGTAAAGACAAAATATAATGAAAAGAATTTTCCTCCTCCCAATTTTTCTTCCCCTCACTTCTTTGCTTAAGTTTGTGTTAATGCTGAATATCAGGCAATTATCAAAGCCCACACTCAAATAAGCCAGAGTAATAAGGGTCCTTCAGTTCAGTCGAGCATTCTAAAATAGGGTCCACGTCATTACAGATTTGAGTCCTTGCAAAGACTGACACTTCAAACCGTCAACTACATGAGTAATGAGTTGTATATGTTATCAGCTGGGATACTTTTGGAAAATGTCCAACCCAGGCAAATTTGTACACATCATCAAATTAATTGCCCTTTGGGCCTACAGGTGTTTGTCAGCTAATTCTTGAAGCAACATGTATGTCAAAACTGTGGAAGAGTCAGAAGAAGAGGTTGGATAAACACAATCCATGGGCACAAGCAGGCTGAGTTGGGCCACATCAAGGAATAGAGTCATAGAGTCATAATGTCATAACGGCACAGAAGAAGGCCATTCAGCCCATCGAGTCCGTGCCAGCTCTCTGTAGAGCAATCCAGTCAGTCCCATTCCCCCACTCTATCCCCGTAGCCCTGCAAGTTTATTTCCCTCAAGTGCCTATCCAGTCTCCCCTTGAAAACATTGAGTGTCTCCGCTTCCACCACTTCCGTTGGCAGCGAGTTCCAGGTCCTCACCACTCGCTTCATAAAAAAGGTTTTCCTCACATCCCCCCTGTATCTCTTGCCCAAAACCTTAAATCTCTGTCCCCTAGTCCTTGTACCATCAACTACTGGGAACAGCCTTTCCCCGTCTAGCCTATCCAAACCCGTCATAATCTTGTAGACCTCTATCAAATCACCCCTCAACCTCCTTTGCTCTAATGAAAACAAATCCAGCTTCTCCAACCTGTCCTTGTAGCTAAGATACCCCATCCCCGGAACCATTCTGGTAAATCTCCTCTGCACCCTCTCAAGTGCCTTCACATCCTTCCTAAAGTGTCATGACCAGAACTGGATGCAATACTCCAGTTGTGGCCTAACCAGTGCTTTATAAAGGTTCAGCATAACTTCACTACTTTTGTACTCAATACCTCTATTTATGAAGCCCAAGATCCCATATACTTTGCTAACCACTCTCTCAATATGTCTTGCCACCTTCAGGGACCTATACACATTAACTCCCAGGTCCCTCTGTCCCTGCACACTCTTTAAAACTGTGCCATTAAGTGTGTATTGCCTCTCCCTGTTCCTTCTGCCAAAATGCATCACCTCACACTTCTCTGTATTAAATTCCATCTGCCACTTGTCTGCCCATTCTGCTAGCCTTTCTATGTCCTGTTGCAGTCGATTGGTATCATCCTCACTGTTTGCCACACCCCCAAGATTGGTGTCATTAGCAAATTTAGAAATTCTACTCTGTATTCCAATATCCAGGTCATTTATATAACTCAAAAAAAGCAGTGGCCCCAGCACTGGCCCTTGGGGAACACCACTGTGTACCATCCCCCAGTCTGAAAAATAGCCATTTACCACAACTCGCTGTTTTCTGTCCTTAAGTCAATTCCTTATCCAAGCTACCACTGACCCACCTATTCCATGAGCCTCAATTTTGTTAACCAGCCTTCTATGTGGTACTTTGTCAAACGCCTTCCGAAAATCCATGTAGACAACATCCATTGCATTCCCTTCATCAATCCTCCCTGTTACTTCATCAAAAAATTCAATTAGATTAGTCAAACACGATCTGCCTTTCACAAATCCATGTTGGTTCTCCTTAATTAGCTTAAACCTCTCCAAGTGCCCGTTAATTTTTTCCTTGATTATTGTTTCTAAAATTTTACCCACCACTGATGTTAAACTGACCGGCCTGTAGTTACTAGGATTGTCCTTACACCCTTTCTTGAACAATGGTGTCACATTTGCCACTTTCCAATCCTCATGCACCTCCCCCACATCTAGGGAAGATTGGAAAATTATGGCAAGCCCTTCTGCTAACTCCTCCCCCAATTCACTTAGCAACCTGGGATGCAAGCCATCTGGACCAGGCGACTTATCCACTCTAACCATACCCAGTCTTTCTAGTACATCCTGTCTATCAATTTTCACCCCTTCCACTGCTTCTACCTTTTCCACTTCTACCGATATTTTGTCAGCATCCACCTCCTTAGTAAACACTGATACAAAGTACTCATTGAGTATTCTAGCCTTGCTCTGCGCCTCTAAGCATATATCCCCTTCTTTGTCTCTAATAGGCCCCATCCCGCCTCTTACTACCCGCTTACTGTTTACATGCCCTTTTATGTTAACCGCCATTCTACTCTCATATTCTCTCTTTGCCAATCTTATCTTCATCTTCACTTCCCCTCTCAACTTATTGTATTTGGTCTGGTTCTCCCTTGAAGAATTCACCTGACATTCATCATACACCCTCTTTTATTGTTTCATCATCTTCTCTATCTCCCTCGTCATCCAAGGAGCCCTTGCTTTGGTTCCCTTACCCTTCCCTCTTGTTGGAATGTACCTAGCCTGTACTTGGAACATCTCCTCCTTAAAGATCACCCATTGTTCCGTTACAGTTTTTCCTGTCAGTCTTTGGTTCCATTTTACCCTGGCTAGATCCTTTCACATCCCATTGAAGTTAGCCCTATTCCAGTTTAGAAATTCCACTCTAGATTGTTCCTTGCTCCTCCCCATTGCTAATCTAAATCTTATGATACGATGATCATTCGTACCCAAGTGTTCTCCCACAGACACTTGGTCGACCTGGCCCACCTCATTCCCCAGCACCAGATCCAGCAATGCCTCCTTCCTAGTTGGACCAAGAACATACTGGTCCAGGAAATTCTCCTGATCACATTTCAGAAATTCCTCCCCCTCCTTTCCCTTTACCCTCAGCATTATCCCAATCGATATCTGGGTAATTAAAGTCCCCCAATATCACTACTCTATAGCTCTTGCATATCTCTGCGATTTCCCTGCAGATTTGCTCCTCTGCCTCCCTCTCACTATTTGGAGGCCTATAGAATACTCCCAATAGCGTGATCATACACTTTTTGCTCCTCAACTCTAACCAAATGGATTCTGTCCTTGTCCCCTCAAGAACATCCTCCCTTTCCAACACTACAATGTCTTCCTTAATCAGCACTTCCACCCCACCTCCCTTTTTTCCTTCCCTATCTTTTCTGAACACCTTGTACCCTTGAATATTAAGTGCCCAGTCCTCACCATTTTAAAGCCACATTTCCGTTATTGCCACAACATCATATTGCAACACACCTAATAGTGCTTTTAGCTCACCAACCTTATTCACCACACTTTGTGCGTTACGTACATGCATTCTAAACCCATTTTTGAATTTTCATTCACTCACATTCCAGTTATCCCACAATACTATAATAACCAAAATGGGGGCAAGTTAGATAACCAGCATTGAAAGCAAATAGGCACATAAGAGTAATCATACCAGTACCATAAAATTAAAGTAAAAACATATAATTCAACCAAATCAGTTGCGATGAATGGTGCCTTGCATTAGTAGTGCTTTAAATCTAACTTCACTCATCTCATTGCTCTCCACATAGTGGCTCCCACTTTTGTCCACAACAACAGTCACTGCACCTCTAATTAATTCAGTTTACGTGAAACACATTGGCCGCGATTTCCCCTACCTCAGTGGGCCCGGTGCGGCCGGGGTCGGAGGCGGGTCCTGACCTCGCTGCTGGCTCCAGCCCACTGGCCAATGTGATTTTACGTTGATTGGGTTTATTAAACTCACCCAGCGTGTTTGTTGGCCAATTGAAGGAAGCAGGACTGATGACGTCACTTGATGACGCGTCATCAGATGGTTTCCTTAAAGGGACCATGCGCAAATTGATTTGGACAGTTGTGCTGTCAGTATTTTACAGCATTGAGGTGCTGCAAACACTGACAAGCACTGCATACTTATGGAGGGAGTCACAGCTTGCAGGGAGGTTCTCTTCCCTTCCCATGGGCGGAAGAGACCTCCCCAGGAGATCAATGCAGCCTGGTTCCACATTGCACAATAGGACACAAGCAGGAATGTCGCAAACCTTTCAATGATCTCAGTAGATCATGAAACGTTACTGCAAAGCCACACTCAATCTCATCCTGCTGTGCCACTCATCACATCCCCATCACTCTGCCTTCCCTACCCTACTCCTGCACATCCTTACTCACACCAACTTACTTTGCACCTCCACCCATCCCTCTCTATCTACATTATCACTTCCCCATCTCACTAGACACCCCTCACACTCACCCTCATCCAAGTCCAATCATACAAACTAACAACACAAATGTAGGCACTTGTGTGTTTTGGCCAATGTTCATGTGAAGTTTCTGTTAATGTGCTTTCAAACATTGAAATCTTTATTTTCAACACTTTGCGTTCTTGGACAGATTTGTGTGCACCTTTGGAAGTGGCTTAGTGAGTTGCAGTGAATGGTGAGACATAATGGTACCACCCGCAATGGTCATGAGTGTGAAAGGAATGGCTTGGGCATTGTAGGGAAGTTGGTGTGGGGTGGTGCCAACCTGGTGCATCATGTGGCAGCCAGGATGTACAGCATCAAGTGAAGTAAATCTGGCCATGGTGAGGCCATCCCTGGCCTCCCGGGTAGCAATGTGGTCGGGTGCTGATGCCCTTTGTCCTGTGCAGCATCGGTTGATTGCGGAGAAGGTTGGTGTTGTTGTTGGTGCTGCTGGTGTGCCTGGTGCTGCTGGTGTTGCGGCTGATCGTGTTGGGATTCTGAGGACCAAGGTGAGATAGTTTCAAGGGCATCGATGCTGATGTAATAGATGGCAGGTGAACTTGAGATGACAGAAGCGATCTGTCAATAGTGAGAGAGGTTGCTCCAATGAAGTGACACTGGATACAGAGTTTACTCCAAACACTTGCAACCTGCATAAAGCTCAATCTGTCTTCCAAACGCAGTAAGCAACAGCTTCTGAGCTTGGACAGTGAACAGCTGTGAGATGGGAGCTTTTATAGCACATCAGCAGCTGTCAAGTAAAGGGATAATTTCATGGTGACACAACTCCCGACCTCCTTACCTGAGGGGATCCCCGAGCAGTGTGGAACCCGTGGGCGACCTCGTAAAATTTAAAGGTGAGCTCAACATACTTTTTAAGTGGCTCTTAACAAGGTCATAATGACCTAAATTGATGCCCCTGCCACTGCATGTCGGGTCTGTTCAGCGTTGACAGACCCGACATCTGGGAAAGTCGCTTGGTGGCGGGTTCCTGACCCGCTGTCAAAAAAAAAAATTCCCACCCGACCCAGCACCAAGCGCGCCCCTGATGCCCCGAAAAATTCCCCCCATTGAGTAATTTCTGAGTGACATGTTTAGGTACGATATAAATGTAAGTCCTTTTCTCTTACCTAAAAGTTGGTATTCAATTAAGGGAAAGTATTGGATCAGCTTAAAGAGTTTGTTTGATTTTCTGCTATAATCCAGATATTGTCAGCACTGTATCATGAAAGTAACGTTCACAAGAAAGATTTTATACCTAATTTGAATAGTTCTAAATCTCTGATGAATGTAATATTGAAAGTGTACTATTGTACCAAGTCAGACCAAAGTCTAATATTAAGCAATAAAGGCTGGGCTGGATGGACTATATAAGATAAAATCAGATATGGACAGTCAAACACTGAGGGGGGAGTTTTTCAGGGGGTCAGCGGATGTGTTTGGTGGCGGGTCGGGGGGGGGAATTATTTTTTTGACAGCGGGTCGGTAACCCGCTGCCACGAGACTTTCCCAGATGTCAGGTCTGTCAATGCTGAACAGACCCGACACGCAGCGGCAGGGGAGGCAATTTCGGTCATTATGGCCCTGTTAAGAGCCACTTAAAATGCATTTTGAGCTCACGTTTAAATTTTACGAGGTCGCCCACGGGTTCCCTGCTGCTCGGGGATCACGTCAGGTAAGTGTAGTTTGATGTGAAGCGTGTGGTATAGATTGCTTCAGAAAAGTGATGCTATTGATGAAAGCTTTGTCCTGGTGAAGGTGCATCTGTCCTTAACCAGCAGGGAACAGAAGCAATTAGATTGATTTCAAAATCTGGGTATAGAACTGCTCAGCCCCAGAAGAGGTATCCTCGTTCCCTGCTGATCTACTTCTGATAAAGGGGAACCAGTGGATGCAGTATATTTGGATTGCCAAAAGGCGTTCGATAAGGTGCCACATAAAAGGTTGTTACGCAAGATAAAGGCTCATGGAATTGGGGGTATTGTATTAGTAAAGGAAGATGGTTGTGGTGATTGAAGGTCAATCATCACAGCCCCAGGACATCGCTGCAGGAGTTCCTCAGGGCAGTGTCCTAGGCCCAACCATCTTCAGCTGCTTCATCAATGACCTTCCCTCCAACATAAGGTCAGAAATGGGGATGTTCGCTGATGACTGCACAGTGTTCAGTGCCATTCACAACTCCTCAGATAATGAAGCAGTCTATGCCCGCATGCAACAAGACCTGGACGACGTTCAGGCTTGGGCTGATAAGTAACATTTGTGCCACACAAGTGCCAGGCAATGACTATCTCCAACAAGCGAGAGTCTAACCACTGCCCCTTGACATTCAATGGCATTACCATTGCCGAATCCCCCACCATCAACATCCTCGGGGTTACCATTGACCAGAAACTTAACTGGACCAGCCACATAAATACTGTGGCAACAAGAGCAGGTCAGAGGCTAGGTATTCTGCAGTGAGTGTCTCACCGCCTGACTCCCCAAAGCCTTTCTACCATCTACAAAGCACAAGTAAGGAGTGTGATGGAATACTCTCCACTTGCCTGAATGAGTGCAGCTCCAACAACACTCAAGAAGTCGACACCATCCAGGACAAAGCAGCCCGCTTGATTGGCACCCCATCTACCACCTTAAACATTCACTCCCTCCACCACCGGCGTACCATGGCTGCAGTGTGTACCATCTACAAGATGCACTGCAGCAACTCGCCAAGGCTTCTTCGGCAGCACCTTCCAAACCCGTGACCTCTACCACCTAGAAGGACAAGGGCAGCAGGCGCATGGGAACAACACCAGCTCCAAGTTCCCCTCCAAGTCACACACCATCCTGACTTAGAAGTATATTGCCGATCCTTCATCGTCACTGGGTCAAAATCCTGGAACTCCCTACCTAACAGCACTGTGGCAGTACCTTCACCACACGGACTGCAGCGGTTCAAGAAGGCGGCTCACCACCACCTTCTCAAGGTCAATTAGGGATGGGCAATAAATGCTGGCCTTGCCAGCGACGCCCACATCCCATAAACGAATGTTTTGAAAAATGGATAGAGGGTTGGTTAATGGACAGAAAACAGAGAGTAGGGATAAGCGGGTCATTTTCCAGTTGGCAGGCTGTAACTAGTGGGGTGCCACAAGGATCAGTGCTTGGGCCTCAGCTATTTACAATCTATATTAATGACTTGGATAAAGGGACCGAGTACAATGTATCCAAGTTTGCAGATGATACAAAGCTAGGTGAGAAAGTAAGCTGTGAGGAGGACACAAAAAGCCTGCAAAGGGATATAGACAGGTTAAGTGAGTGGGCAATAAGGTGACACTTGGAGTATAATGTGGGGAAATGTGAGGTTATTCACTTTGGTAGGAAGAATAGAAACACAGAATATTTTGGGGGTTGGAGTACAAGCATCTTGCTACAATTGTGCGGGGCTTTGGTGAGGCCACACCTGGAGTACTGTGCACGGTTTTGGTCTCCCTATCTGAGGAAGCAAATACTTGCCTGAGTGGCGCTGCAATGAAGGTTCACTAGACTGATCCCTGGGATGAGAAGGTTGTCCTATGAGGAGAGATTGAGTAGATTGGACCTATACTTTCTGGAGTTTAGAAGAATAAGAGTTAATCTCATTGAAACATACAAGATTCTGAGGTGTATTGACAGAGTAGATGCTGAGAGGTTGTTTCCCCTGGCTGGAGAGTCTAGAACTAGGGGGCATAGTCTCAGGATAAGGGCTCGGCCATTTAAGACTGAGATGAGGAGGAATTCCTTCACTCAGAGGGTTGATAATCTTTGGAATTCTCTACCCCAGAGGGCTGTGGATGCTCAGTCGTTGAGTATATTCAAGGCTGAGATCGATAGATTTTTGTACTCTAGGGGAATCAAGGGATATGGAGATCGGGCGGGAAAGTGGAGTTGAGTTCGGAGATCAGCCATGATCTTATTGAATGGCGGAACAGGCTCGAAGAGCCGTACGGCCGACTCCTGCTCCTAATTCTTATATTCTTATGTTCTTAAGGAGGTCGAGAGTTGTGTTAGCATGAAATTATCTCTTTACTTGACAGCTGCTGATGTGCTATAAAAGCTCCCATCTCACAGCTGTTCACTGTCCAAGCTCAGAAGCTGTTGCTTACTGCATTTGGAAGACAGATTGAGCTTTATGCAGGTTGCAAGTGTTGGAGTAAACTCTGTATCCAGTGTCACCTCATTGGAACAACCTCTCTCACCACTGACAGATCGCTTCTGTCATCTCAAGTTCACCTGTCACCTATTACATCAGCATCGGTGCCCTTGAAACTATCTCACCTTGGTCCTCAGAATCTGACCATGATCAGCCCCAACACCAGCAACACCAGCAGCACCAACAACAACACCAACCTGCTCCGCAATCAACTGATGCTGCACAGGACACGGGGCATCAGCACCCGACCACATTGCTGCTCGGGAGGCCAGCGATGGCATCACCATGGCCAGATTTACTTCACATGACGCTATACACCCTGGCTACCACATGATGCGCCAGGTTGGCACAACCCCACACCAACACCATAAAGCATCCCTACAATGTCCAAGCCATTCCTTTCACACTCACCACCATTGCGGGGAGAACGTTATGTCTCACCATTCACTGCAACTCACTAAGCCACTTCCAAAGGTGCACACAAATCTGTCCAAGAATGCAAAATTTTGAAAATAAAGGTTTTAGTGTTTGAAAACACATTAACAGAAGCTTCATATGAACATTGGCTAAAACACACAAGTGCCTACCCTTGTGTGTTGTTAGTTGGTAAAATTGCACTAGGATGAGGGTGAGTGTGAGGGGTGTCTAGTGAGATGGGGAAGTGATAATGTAGATAGAGAGGGATGGGTGGAGGTGCAAGGTAAGTTGGTGTGAGTAAGGATGTGCAGGAGTAGGGTGGGGAAAGCAGAGTGATGGGGATGTGATGAGTGGCACAGCAGGATGAGGTTGAGTGTGGCTTTGCAGTAACGTTTCATGATCTACTGAGATCATTGAAAGGTTTGCCAGGTACCCCAGGCGACATCCCTGCTTGTGTCCTATTGTGCAATGTGCAACCAGGATGCGTTGATCTCCTGGGCAGGTGTCTTCCGCCTATGGGAAGGGAAGAGAACCTCCCTGTGTGCTGTGACTCCCTCCATAAGCATATGGAGAGAGTAATGGGAGAGCCTGGGTGCAGCCGTGCACCTTTGTGCAGTGCTTGTCAGTGTTTGCAGCACCTCAATACAGTAGAACACTGACAGCACAACTGTCAAAATCAATTTGTGCATGGGCCCTTTAAGGAAACCGTCTGATGACGCGTCATCAAGTGACGTCATCAGACCCGCTTCCTTCAATTGTCCAGCAAACGCGCTGGGCAGGCTTAACAAACCCAATCATTGTAAAATCATCGTAAAATCATTTCACAGAGCAGGCTGGAGCCAGCAGCGAGGTCGGGACCCACCACCGACCCCGGCCGCACTGGATCCGCCAAGGTAGGGGAAATCGCGGCCTGAAAATTTAGGCTGTGCACCCGCTGCAATGATCCACTTGGACATGATCTGCAGTATCATAGAGTCCAAGGAAAGGGTCGAGGAAAAGATCCTGAACTCATATCAACATAAATCGTAACATCCAGTAACAAGCCCCATCAAAGGAAGCTATGCGGAATATGGGCCAATCTTAGCAACAGAATTGTACATAATGAAGTTCAATGATGAATTTGATGATTGCACCAAAGTAGCAGTGCTGTACATCTGGCTGCAACTACTCAGTGGTTACATAGCAGCTCCAATTTATCAAAGATTTCAGGAAAGAAAAGAACAAATTAGCCTTTTAGTTTAATGTTCACTTCAATGTTAAAAATATTCTACCTTATAAAATCCATAAATGATTACTGAAAATTTCCAATGCTGAAAAGCATAAATTCTTATATTCTTAAAGGTCAATGTTCATGGAATAAACCATGCAGTCGTCTTTTTTTATTTTTTTTACAAAACATCAAGAGAATACTTGGTTTTTCAAATATTTCAGGTGAAATAATAAATATTCTGCTTAACTTTTAATGTTGTTATGCTTGTAAAGATCAAACAATTCCTATTGTTTCCTGCCTTTTAATGAAGCCTTTTAATGAGGCCTTTAAGAATTTGCTATTAATACCCACACATGTATGTGTCTGTAACTAAGATTAAATAACGACCTACAGAGATGGCATTTGGCAACGTGTCAGAACAATGAAATACAAAGTTAGTATTGAATCACAGGACGGTTTGACATTGGGAATGCTGAATGTTTTTAAACAAATTTAAGAGCGTGTCTTATAATATTTATAGCTCTATGAAGGAGCTTAAAGGTGCATTATCAGTAGGGTATTTGTTAGGGAGAGCAGGAACCTGGGCTAATATAAAATGGCACATTTCTGTCCTTGAAGATGGTGACAGACTGAATCTATTAGAAAAGTGGTGCATTTGAAGATTCTTATTTGCTGTGATTCTCGGTGGTTGGGGTGGGGTGTGAGTTTGATGAGCGAATTATTTACAACATTCCAAAATATTGTAATTTAAAAGATTGCGGCAGAAAGGCAGTTCGAGGGGGATCTGCTGTCTGAGGTAATATGGGCTGAAGTTAGAAATAGGAAAGGAGCGGTCACGTTGTTAGGAGTTTTCTACAGGCCCCCAAATAGTAATAGAGATGTGGAGGAAGAAATTGCAAAGCAGATTATGAATAGGTGTGGAGGTCACAGAGTAGTTGTCATGGGTGACTTCAACTTTCCAAATATTGATTGGAACCTTTATAGGTCAAACAGTTCGGATGGGATAGTTTTTGCACAGTGTGTGCAGGAGGGTTTCCTGACACAATATGTGGTTCAGCCGACAAGAGGTGGGGCCACGTTGGATTTGGTACTGGGTAATGAACCGGGCCAAGTGTTTGATTTGTATGTGGGAGAGCACTTTGGAGATAGTGACCACAATTCGGTAACTTTCACTATTGCAATGGAGAGGGATAGGGCCATACGGCAGGGCAGGGTTTATAATTGGGGGAGGGGTAATTATGATGCGATTAGGCAAGAATTAGGGAGTATAAGATGGGAACAGAAACTATCAGGGAAAGGCACAAACGAAAAGTGGAGCTTTTTCATGGAGCAATTACTGCGTGTCCTTGATAGGTATGTCCCTGTCAGGCAGGGAGGAAATGGCCGAGTGAGAGAACCATGGTTCACAAAAGAGGTTGAATGTCTAGTCAAGAGGAAAAAGGAAGCGTATGTAAGGATGAGAAAACAAGGTTCAGTTGGGTCGATTGAGGGGTACAAGGTAGCAAGGAATGAGCTAAAAAAAGAGCTTAGGAGAGCTAGGAGGGGGCATGAGAAGTCCTTGGCGGGTCGGATCAAGAAAAACCCCAAGGCTTTTTACTCTTATGTGAGAAATAAAAGAATGACCAGGGTGAGGGTAGGGCCGGTCAAGGACAGTAGTGGGAACTTGTGCATGGAGTCAGAAGAGATAGGAGAGGTGATGAATGAATACTTTTCGTCAGTGTTCACCGAGGAGAGGGGCCATGTTCTTGAGGATGAGAGTGTGATAAAGGTGGATAGGCTGGAGGTGGTAGATGTTCTGAGGGAAGATGTTTTAGCAATTTTGAGGAACCTGAGGGTCGATAAGTCCCCTGGGCCAGATGGGATATATCCTAGGATTCTTTGGGAGGCAAGGGAGGAGATTGCAGAGCCTCTGGCTTTGATCTTTGGGTCCTCACTGTCCACGGGGATGGTGCCAGAGGACTGGAGAGTGGCGAATGTTGTTCCTCTCTTCAAGAAAGGAAATAGGAATGACCCTGGTAATTATAGGCCGGTTAGTCTTACTTCGGTGGTTGGTAAGATAATGGAAAAGGTCCTGGGGGATAGGATTTATGACCATTTGGAAAGGGGCAACTTAATCAGGGATAGTCAACACGGATTCGTGAAGGGTAAGTCTTGCCTAACAAATTTGATTGAATTCTTTGAGGAGGTAACTAAGTGTGTAGATGAAGGTAGAGCAGTTGATGTCGTATACATGGATTTTAGTAAGGCGTTTGATAAGGTTCCCCATGGTCGTCTCATGAAGAAAGTAAGGAGTTGTGGGATAGAGGGAAATTTGGCCGATTGGATAAGTAACTGGCTATCTCATAGAAGGCAGAGGGTGGTGGTGGATGGAACATTTTCGGACTGGAGACCAGTTACCAGCGGTGTGCCACAGGGGTCGGTGCTGGGTCCTCTGCTGTTTGTGATTTTTATCAATGACTTGGAGGAGGGGACTGAAGGGTGGATCAGTAAATTTGCTGATGACACCAAGATTGGTGGAGTAGTGGATGAGGTGGAGGGCAGTTGTAGGCTGCAAAGAGACATTGATAGGATGCAGAGCTGGGCCGAAAAATGGCAGATGGAATTTAACCCTGATAAGTGCGAGGTGATTCATTTTGGTAGGGCAAATTTGAATAAGGATTACAGGGTCAACGGCAGGGTTCTGAGGAACGTGGAGGAGCAGAGGGATCTGGGGGTTCATATCCAAAGATCTCTGAAGGTTGCCACTCAAGTGGATAGAGCAGTAAAGAAGGCCTATGGTGTGTTGGCGTTTATTAACAGAGGGTTTGAGTTTAAGAACCGTGAGGTTATGCTGCAACTGTACAGGACCTTGGTGAGACCACATTTGGAATATTGTGTGCCGTTCTGGTCACCTCACTATAGGAAGGACGTGGAAGCATTGGAAAGAGTGCAAAGGAGATTTACCAGGATGCTGCCTGGTTTGGGGGGGAGGTCTTATGAGGAAAGATTGAGGGAGTTGGGGCTTTTCTCTTTAGAGCGGAGGAGGATGAGAGGCGACTTAATAGAGGTTTATAAGATGATGAGGGGGATAGATAGAGTGGATGTTCAGAGACTATTTCCTCGGGTAGAGGCAGCTGTTACAAGGGGGCATAACTATAAGGTGCATGGGGGGAGATATAGAAGGGATGTCCGAGGTAGATTCTTTACTCAGAGAGTGGTTGGGGTGTGGAATGGACTGCCTGCTGTGATAGTGGAGTCGGACACTTTAGGAACTTTCAAGCGGTTATTGGATAAGCACATGGAGCACACCAGAGTGATAGGGAGTGTGATAGCTTGATCTTGGTCTCGGACAATGCTCGGCACAACATCGAGGGCCGAAGGGCCTGTACTGTGCTGTACTGTTCTATGTTTCTATGTACTATCATAGGATATGAAAATGAACCTATTTGTTCTCTTTAAGTTAGTGTATCTTTTCACCTTTAGACTGCTTCTATACTCGATGCAGGCACAGAGTATAATTATATCCTACTATTGGTAGTTGTAGTCTGAAGTATGAGCAGTGTAATGTGGGATAATTTTAGTTAGATTGCAAAAAAAAGGATTTCGTTTAATTTCTCCCCAAATTAACCATGAGTCAGGATTGTTGTTGGTGAGGGAGCCAGGAGAGTAAACTGGAAAAAAAATCCAGCTCATCTTTTTTAAGTAACGTACTACTGGATACGTTAACATTAAGGATTATTGCTCTGTCCATTTATGCTGCATTGTTGCCTTGAGAGATATAAATGTCAAAGCAAATAGGCCTCTTGGTACTTTTGAGGCCAGTCCAGCTTGTTTGAATGTGCCCATATCTGGGTATAAGACACACAGATAGATACATTCCAGTGAAATAAAAGTCACACCACAGACTACCTGACTATGTGATTGTATTAACCTGCTTGATGCATGAAACCATCAGCAGTTCCTCCTCAAGACTTGCCAGTTTGTTTATCATGGATTCATGTACTGCAGATGTTCTGTGTGAGATAAAATATGTGCAAAAATCAAAAAGACAACAACATGACAAGGCCAAAGGAAACTTTGAGGCTGGTGGCATGCTCAGCCTTTCTAACTAGCAGTGGTTCCAAGTGTTCTTTATGTGTTTGTAATGTCTACAGCTCAGAAAAATAAATCAATCGCTGTTAGCACAATGACATTCAGTAGCACTACCCAAGTCTTGGAGCATTTATTGGAGATGCAGTAGAGACATACTGATTCTGTGTCGAGAATATAATCTGTTCACCAGCTGAAAAAGAGGACATCACCAACAAGTACGAAAGTCAGGATGTTGAAAAGAAATGCTTTCCATTTGCTGCCATAAAGAAAAAATAGTATTAAGACCCATTACGTGTACATTACAGTATAAGATGCCATTAAATATGCCTTCACTGATCCACCACAATCCCATCCAATTTCGGGTAGGATAGCAAAGGAAAATCCATATAGTCAGTGGCTCAAAAAGCAACATGGCTTTGAAGGAAGTTGGATAAATATTTTGAGCAATTTAATTGATGGTTGTGCATTGGTAACTTTTTGATACTTGCAAGCTGTTTATTGCTAACTAGGATCCCTATCTATTTACAACAACAACAACTTGTATTTATATAGCAGCTTTAATGTAGTAAAGCATCCCAAGACGCTTCACAGGAGCGTTATAAAACAAAATTTGACACCGAGCCACATAAGGAGAAATTAGGGCAGATGACCAAAAGCTTGGTCAAAGAGGTAGGTTTTAAGCAGCGTCTTAAAGGAGGAAAGAGAGGTAGAGAGGCGGAGAGGTTTAGGGAGGGAATTCCAGAGCTTAGGGCCTAGGCAACAGAAGGCACGGCCACCAATAGTAGAGCGATTATAATCAGGGATGCTCAAGAGGCCAGAATTAGAGGAGGGATTGTGGGGCTGGAAGAGATTACAGATCTAGGGAGGGTGAGGCCAGGGAGGGCTTTGAAAACAAGGATGAGAATTTTAAAATCAAAGTGTTGCTTAACTGGGAGTCAACGTAGATTAACGAGTGCGAGTTAGGACACAGAGTTTTGGATGACCTCAATTATTAATCATAATTGAGGTATCCAGCAATGTTTAGTTCACTGTGATTTGTTGCTTATTATGAATATGATATTTGTCTATTAAATTTTCAGGTTTTAACCCTTCTTACTGTAGTTATTTTTAGTTTCTGTGTAAGTGAAACCTAGCTTCACATATCCATGGAAGTGTTTTCATTTGCCCTGATAACTAAGCAGAATATCATAGCGTGCCTGGAATAATGAACAGAGAACTCTTTTTTTTTAGATTATAACCTGCGCCTTCCCCTGAGCTGCCTTGTCTTCAGAAGATGGCAGAATATTAAACCTTGTTTTAGGCTTTAACTGCTAAACAATTTATTAGACAGTAATAGAACAAGCAAATAGTAGCCAAAGCAAACCATATATTACAATAGTTAAATTTATCCCGTTCCTTGTATGGTAGAAAATAATAAATAATTTATAACTCATGCTAAAACTATCCTATGATTACATAGTGGCTATTTAAGCCTTTCTCATCAGATAGTTTCTCTTTGAAGGTTCCAGATCAAATCTGTAAAGTGCAGACTGCTAAATAGATCAAAGTGGTGACCAACATCATGCATTTAAATAACTATAAGTTAATTTCAAAGCAAATTGGCAGTTTGAATGCAGATAATAGGTAGACAGACAGTAGAGGCTATGAGGGACAGCAAGGTTGGAAGTGAGGCGGCACAAGGTTGGTAAAGGCTGAGCAAGGCTTATCATAGATAATGCCAGCTTTATGGGGCTTTTCTGATTGAAAAAAATCAGATTATGGGGTAATATGATAGAAGTGTTTAAAATTCTGAAAGGATAGGACAGGGTAGATAGAAGCAGATTGTTTCCAGTAGTTGAGGGGTCTAGAACAAGAGAATGTAGATACAAGATTAAATGTAAGAGGTTTAAATCAGTGAGCAGGATCAACTTCTTTACACAGGGAGTTATGAGGCTGTGGAATTCACTTTCAGGGTTAGTGGTTGGCTGAGGTAGAAACTATGCCAGCAATCAAGAATAGATTGGCTAGCTGGATGAATGTAAAGGGTATGAAGGGATACGGGAACAGGGTCGATGAATGTAATTAAGAAAATTTGCTTGTGTGGAGGGTAAACAACAACAAGAATGGTCTCTTTCTGTGTTGTAACTTCTACGTATTTCTATTTCTAAACCACACAGAGGCTGGAATTTGAATCGGGAGGTGGGTTGGGAGCAGGGGGGCGGGGAGCTAGGAAGTGGTTGGAAACCCAAGAGATCGAGTTTCCCGCAGGCCCTGCCGAATTTAATGGCAGGGCCTGATTAGCATTTCAAAAGGTTTGTTTCCCACCCGCAGCCAGCCAGATGGAGAGGCTGGCTGGCTGTGGGCGGGTAGGCCTGTGGCACTAGGCTGCAGAGAGGAGGTTTCGGGTGAGGGCCGGGGAGTGGTCGGGGGTTGAAGGAGGATCGGCGGGGGGGGGGAAGAGAGATGATCGGGGCCAGAGCATCGGGGGAGGGAAGCATGGATAGGGGTTGTAGCATCTGGGTGGGGGGGGAGAGAGGATCAGGGTCGGAGCATCGGGGGGAGGGAAGCATGGATCGAGGCCAGAGCATTCGGGGGGGCGGGGGCGAGAGAGGATTGGGGCAAGAGCATCGGGGGGGGGGGGGGAGAGAAGCATCAAGGCTGGAGGATCATGGGTGGGGGGGAGGTGGGAAGCATTGGGTCTGGCCTGAGGATCATCGGTGGGGGGAGGAGTCCGGGAAGGCGCTCGGAGGCCTCGTGAGGGGGATCGGAGGCCTCGTGAGGGGTCTCCAATCGCGGCGGGGGTGAAGCAGGGATGTTGGATCCAGGAGCTAAGTGTAAAGGCACTTACCTCCTGGATCCAGCAGTCCTCGCCTTACTTTAACTGGCGGGTTCTCCGAGGCCTGAGAAACCCAACCAGCCATAGTTAAATTTGAAATGCTGGTTAAATCTGAGGTACGCCAGTCTCATTATAATATTTAAATGGACAATCCACCTCCTGGGAGCGGGTTGGCTGCCCGCCCCCACCCCGCCCCCCCCCAACCCCCACACCCCGCCACCCTGGTCCCGCCTCCGATAAAACCGGAAGTGGGCATGATGGAGGCGGATTGGGGTCGGGATTCAGTTTTTTAACACTTTAACCTCCCACCCGACCCCAACCCACCCGTTTTTGGGGGTTAAAACTCCCCCCAGAATGTTTGGCCGCGATTTTCCGAGTGGAGGCGGGTTGGAGGCGGTTTTGAAGTTCGGCGGGTTCCGGTCCCGCTGCCGGTTTAATCCGCCCTGAAATTACGATTTTTGCTTAAGTGGGCTGATTAAGCCCGTCGTACGCGTTACCCGGCCCAATCAGTGGGTTCGGGTCTGCTGCTCACCTCTGCTGATGTCTTTCATCCAGCTGCATTTAAGGGGCCCAGGCAGCCTTGTTTTTGTTCATTCCTATTCCGCTGCTTCTCGGTGTGGCACATCTGAAAATGACTGCTTCAAGACCAAAGGCATCTCCAAGATTCGATGATGACTCCCTCCATGCTCTTGTGGAGGGAGTGAGAGGGCGCCAAGAGATACTGTTCCCCTCAAATGGACGGAGGAAGCCTCCTCAGCAAACCAAGACAGCCTGGCTGCAAATTGCTGAGGAGGTGAGCGCCAGGTCTTTGTGTGCACGCGCTTGGGTTCAGTGCAGGAAAAGGTTCAATGATCTGCTACGCTCAGCAAAAGTGAGTATAACATCACACTTATCTTCAATCTGCTCCCCATCTCCTCTCATCACCAGCACTCTGCATTGTCAACCTACTCCTGCACATCCCACTTTACCCTTACATCCCTTGCACCCTTAACCATCCCTCTGTCTCTATATACAGACTCACTCCACCATTCTACTATGCACCCCTCACACTCGCTATCACTGTTATGCAATGACAACAACTAACAACGCACAGGGAGGGCCCTTGGTATTGGCACCTCACTCCATCTTTGTCTCCCTCTAAGCATCTATGCTATGGATTCTCTACACTCACTCCAACATTCTCACTCAAACTCCACTTGTGTCCCTCATTGCAGGAAAAGAGAGCCCACAATAAGAGGGAGAGGGGCAGGACAGGAGGAGGGCCACCTTCCATTGCCCGCTTGACCACCGCTGAGGAGGCTGCACTCGACATCGTCGGAGGTGATGAGGATCTGGAAGTGGGGGACGGTCAGACGGGCGCAGTAGAGCAAGCTGGTGACAGAATAGATTTGCATCTCTCTCATTTAGATTGCATGAGTGACTGATATGGCATCTGATGTTCATACAGATTGAGTTCTGATCATCTGCATAATTCGATGTGCATGATACGTTAATATCACATGTCTAACTCATGCCTTTACTCTCCCACAGGACCATCGAGAGCCTCCCTCCCCACTGTCCAGGAGGAAGAGCCGTAAGACTCCTCAGAGGAAGCTGCAACCTCTGAGGGCGCAGTGTCAGCAGAATTGAGCGCACCCAGCACCAGCGCAGAGACACACACCTCGGTGGGTCATTCGCGAGATGGATTAGTGTTGTCACCTGGTGTATCACAGCTCACAAGTGAGCATCAGCAGATGGTGGAGACAAGGACAGCAGTGGAGAGTCCTCGTCGGAGGCTGCAGGGCAGGACACTCCCAGCTCTGCTCAGCTGCATGTGGACCCTGTGCCTCTGGGGCCATCCAGAAAGAGAGCGGTGCTGGAACTCCACGAACAAGTGCAGGAGTCTCTGACAGGTTTTGCATCCACGGTAATTGCGATTGTGCAGAGAATGGAGGAGTCCATCTCAAACATGAGCAATGCCGTGGTGGAGGCAATGGCACATGAACATGCCGCCATAGAGAGGGTGGCAACCTCCTTGGAGGACATAACTCGCCAGACTAAACAGAGCATGATGACTCTTCTAAATAGATGGTCTGCTATGGAGGATAAATGGGCAGCTATTGAGGAGACACACCAGAGGTACATGGACGTCTCCGTTATGAGGACTGTCAGTCCTCATGGCCCCACTGATGTGCAGCAAAGTGCTCTCCAGCTACTTGCTAGCAGTGAAGTGCGGGCGACCCATGAGAGGGATGTTGGTGGTCGACAACAAGGAAGTGTGGGCTCCTCTCCAAGCGCTCACACTCCCATGCCACTGCGGAGCCCTCGGTCAGAGCCTCAGATTCCTCACCCAACTGAGATGGCCATCTCATCCCCTGCACAGCCGCAGGAGGAGCAGACTGTTGCCGAGTCCTCCCAGGCTCGCAAACCCAGAGGAAGCCTGCCAAAGGTGTCGAAGCAGGAGCAGCATGAAAGTGAGCAAGGTGCCTCCACATCTGCAGAAGCCACAGGGGAAGCACTACGTAGAAGCACACGTAAGAGAAAGTTAACACACAAATAGTCACAAGGGTAGTCACTTGGGTGTTTTGATGTAATACAAATTTAAGATTATCATTGTCATTTCTATTGTAATAAAGAAATGCGATGGCAAACATTCAAAGAGTTGGCCTATGTGTGCCAAGAAATGGAAGTGTCACAGTAAGGTGTCAGGGCGCCTTTCATCTGTAATGATGGTGGTGAGAGTGATAGGAATCCACAGTTTATTGTACAGATTGTGTATGGTGTGTTAAGAAGGTGGCAGCCACATGTGTTTGCTTCATAAACTTAAGCGAATCTGGCATGGATTAGTGCATCCCTTGCATCACGGCCAGCAATGAGCTCACGTGCTGGTGAAACTAGCACATCCGCCTCCGCAAGGTCTTCCTCCTCCTCTGAGGAGGAGGCTGTGCGCTGAGCCACTTGTTCCTCAGGCAGCGGTAAGCCACGCTGCTGTGCGATGTTGTGCAGTGCACAGCAGACCACAATGATTCTGGAGACCCTGGCTGCTGAATACTGTAGGGCTCCACCTGATCTGTCGAGGCATCTGAATCGCATTTTGAGCAAGCCGATGGTTTGCTCAATGATGCTTCTGGTGGAAATGTGGCTGGCATTGTAGCGCTCCTCAGCTTCGTTTGATGGGCTCCTCAACGGTGTCATTAGCCACGTCTTCAGGGGATAGCCCTTGTCTCCAAGTAGCCATCCGGAAAGTTGGGTTGACGGATTGAAGAGCTGAGGCACAGTAGACTGCCGCAGGATGAACGAGTCATGGCAACTGCCAGGGAACTTGGCGCAAACATGCATAATGTTCTTCCTGTGGTTACACACCAGCTGGACGTTAAGGGAGTGGAAGCCCTTGCGGTTCACAAATACAGCTGGGTTGTGATGGGGTGCCCTAATGGCCACATGTGTGCAGTCTACGACGCCCTGCATCATTGGCAAGCCTGCCATATTTGCAAAGCCAACCGCATGCACGATTACATTTGCTTCATCTGTGGAGAAGTGGATGTAATTTGCGCCTTTGCAAAGAGGGCATTGGTAACCTGCATGATGCAAGTGTGTGCGGCCGACTGGGAGATGCCGCTGATGTCTGCTGATGATCCCTGGAAGGAGCCCGAAGCAAAAAAATTGAAGGCAGTGGTGGCTCCTCTGGGCTCCAGGTGTTGGTGCAGCATTGCGCAGATGTCAGCGACTACCTCTCGCGAAAGTCTCAGCCTCCTTTGGCACTGCTGCTCACTCATGTTGAGGAAGCTCATCCTCGGCCTGTAAACCCTGTGTTGGGGGTATCTCCTGCGGTGAGGTGCAGCCCTGCGCTGATGCCCTCTGTCCCTGTGCAGCATCAGGTGGCTGAGGAGGAGGTTGGCGCTCCTGTTGTTGCTGCTGCTGTTGTGCCTGGTTCTGCTGCTGCCACGGCTGCTCTTCCTCCAATTCTGAACACCAGGATGAGAGGGTATAAATGGTTCCCATTCCGCTGGTTTATATGTCAGTTGAGGAATAGATGTTATAAGCGCTCAGTCAATGTGGGGAGAGGGTTTTCCAAGGAGGTCAGAGTGCATATAGATCTCAGCTTCACCACTTACAAGCTCAATAGACCTGCAAAAAGTGTTCCAACACCTCAAAAAACAAAGTTCTATCATCTGAAAGTCAGCCATGTTACAGGTCCGCTTTTATGCTGCAGGTGCAGCTTTCAAGAATTCACGTAGTTGCTGAACCCGGCACAATCAGCTGGCGTGTTTGGCGAACGGCGTGGAACACGCTGAAAATGTAGTAAAATGGGAAGAGCCTGGTAAAATGGGATCATGTACGCAGTTAACAAGCTGTTAACTGCCTTAAGTGCCTCTCCCGCCGCTTGGTGTCGGGTCTGATCGGGACCCCCAGACCTGACACTTTGCAAAGTTGCATGGAGGCAGGTTGACGGCGGGTTCGGAATTGCCGTCAATCAAAACGAATTTAACCTCTGACCCGCCTCCAAACCCGCCCTCTGAGCGCTGGCAAATCGCGGCCTTTGTATTTGAATTGAATTGCCTAGCCCTTTCTTGGACAATTGTTTTTCAGACAAATGGATAGATTATTACAATGAAATGTAACAAACTGAGCTGGAATAGTCTACTGTGATTGAAGCTTATTTTTAACTTCTTATGTACCATCACCGAATTAAAGAAGCCAAAACCAAGTTAAATCTTTGGGTCAGAAATTAAGTATTTTTACCTATCAGGATATTTTCAGACTTTGCAAGTGTAACACTTTGAGGTACGATAACCACTTTCCTATCCTTTACAGACATGCACCATAATACTTTTATTGTGTTTTGACACTTTTAGTGTTGAGTGTGTTCAGCATGGACACAAACTCCATGTTCTGATTGTGACATTGCTCACACAAGAGGATTAACACTACTGATTATAATCACTGCAGGTTTACGGGGAAATAAACTGCAGATTACTGGGAAATACTGGTAAAGGTTCAATAAAACAGTGAGAGGGAGAAATTTCTGTTTGCTACATCTATGCTGGTCTGGTCACCATAGTATTAAAGGTATACATATGGGGGGTGATTTTGTCAATGGGGGCGCGTTGGAGGCGGGACTGCTGCTTGTCGGGTTTCAGTCCCGCCTCCATCGACTTGTGGCCAACCCACGCTATTTTCCCTTGATTGACCTTATTAAGCCTGCCCAGCGGGCTTAGCAGGCCAATTAAGGGGAAGCCGGTTACAGAGAACGTCAGCGTATGATGTTTCATCTGTCAAACATTTTTGACAGATGAATTGTCATTGTTTGACAGCTCTGTGAAGCTGACACTGACATTTTCTGTTGTTTGATGAGTTCTTGTATTCAGACTCATCAAACCTCTTTTGTGAGCAGAAATTAGATGGTTGTTGCATCGGAGAATGCAGCAGCCATCTGTCATCTCTGCCATTCTGATGCGAGAGTCTCCGCATCCCCAACTGTTGAAGCCTGCAGGAAGAAACAAAGGTAAGTAAACATTTTCTATCACTTTTCACTCACCTCACATACTTACCTCTCCACACTTGCACCCATCACTTACCTCCACAGCGCACTTTTGCACCCCTCCGACCCCCGCAGACCCACTGCTCGCCTCGCTGACCCTGGCGGGGTTTCCCGACGTTGGGAAGCCGCGCCTCTAGTGGAAAAATGGGGATAATCCTCTTAACTGCCTGTTAACTACCTGTTAACAGGCAGTTAAGTGGCTGTAATCCCCTTCCCGCCTCGAGGAGATGGGACCCGGCGCAGGACGGCTACCCGCCTCCTGGGAAGATGGCACGGAGGCGGTTTGGGGAGCAGGATGGGTACCCGCCCCCAGATTCTGCCATTTTCCCGGCAGTCCCGCCTCCAAACTCGCCTCCCCAGGGCTGGCAAAATCCAGCCCCAGGTTTTCACACATGCAACATTGCAGGTGCCATAAGAATGATCCATTTCAGCGATAGGCTTTGTCTTGTAGTAAACAGTGAGGAAGATAGTAATAGACTTCAAGAAGACATAGACAGGCTGGTGGAATGGGCGGACACATGGCAGATGAAATTCAATGCAGAGAAGTGTGAGGTGATACATTTTGGTAGGAAAAATGAGGAGAGACAATACACACTACAGGAAACTCTTTGGTATCCGGCACCGATGGGACCGGGGCGGTGCTGGCTGAATAAAAATTCCGGATGACGGAGAGGGTTATCTACCAAGGCTATTTTTAACAAACATACATAAAAAAATCAAGAAATGCGCAGTATACAGTAATTGGGTACTCACCTACAGAATGTTGTGTTAAATGGATGGTGGAAGATGCTTGATTAAGTACAGTACTGCCAGTTGAGGGTAATCCATAACTCTTTAATTAAGTATAACTTATAAACGACTGTATACAGTACTGTAGTTGACTGTACACTTATTCCAAGTCAGCTGGTTCATCAGGAATATCCATGCCAGCTGGGTCATCAGGATCATGCACCTCAACAGATTCTTCAGGCACTTCCGCTGCTTCAACTCTTTTGGAAGTTTTCTTAAACATGTCCCGGATGTCTGCTTGCTTAGTGGACTCTTGCCTTTTCTGTAGAAAGGTGGAATGCTTAGATGTCTCCGAGCTTGAATAAAACTTGAGCAGCTTATCCTTCTGCGATTTGATGTCGTAGATTGTTGACGAACCGATTTTTAATTCATTCATAATGTTGATACGCTTCTCTCCCCTTTCTAGTCGTTGGCATATCTCGATTTTCTGTTTTAAAGTTAACGCCACTCTCTTCCTTTTGCTTGGACCAACTTTTGGGAATTCCATAATGCAAGATGGGGGAGATAATTCACGATAAAGATGGAGAGACACACAGAAAAATGGTGGATCGGAAGAGACTACCAGCAGCGCGGGAGACACACAGTAAAATGGCGGATCAGAAGAGACTACCGGCAGCGCGGGAGAATCAGACTCCTGTTATTGCGGTGTTCGGACTTCCGACAGCGCCAGGAAGCCGAGTAGTGGCGGTTTGGAGAACTACCCCCACTGACTAACTCAGCGTTCGCGGGAGACTCGGACTCGGCAACATTGCCGGTTATTGAGGAGTTGTTTTCGGAGTATGAATTTTGCCGGTTAATAGAGAATTCCAGATATTTAGGTGCCGTTTAAACGAGAGTTTCCTGTACATGGTACAATTTTAAAGGGGGTGCAAGAACAGGAAGACCTGGGGGTGCTTGTGCACAAATCTTTGAAGGTGGCAGGACAGGTTAACAAAGCAGTTAATAAAGCATATGGGATCCTGGGCTTTATAAATAGAAGCATAGAATACAAAAGTCAGGAAGTTATGCTAAACCTATATAACACACTAGTTTGGCCTCAGCTGGAGTATTGTATCTAATTCTGGGCACCACACTTTAGGAAGGATGTGAAGGCTATGGAGAGGGTACAGAAGAGATTTACTAGAATGGTTCCAGGGATGAGGGATTACAGTTATATGGATAGATTGGCGAAGCTGGGGTTAAAGTAGAGAATGGAGATTTGATAGAGGTGTTTAAAATCATGAAGGGTTTAGATAGAGAAACTGTTTCCAAAGCCTGATGGGTCAATAACCAGAGGGCACAGAATTAAGGTAATTGGCAAAAGAACCAGAGGCGACATGTAGAAAAACTTTTTTATGCATCGAGTGGTTAGGATTTGGAATGCACTGCCTGATAGGGTGCTGGATACAGATTCAATAGTAGCCTTCAAAAGGGAATTGGATAAATATTTGAAAGAGAAAAAATTACAGGGATATTGGGAAAGAGTGGGGGAGTGGGATTAACTGGATTGCTCTTCAAAAGAGCCGGCGCAGACTCGATGGCTGAATGGCCTCCTACTGTGCTGTACTATTCTATGATTCTATGACATAATCCTACTCACTTGATCCACCAATGCAGATTTGTATACTGGGTATTGATTAAGAATTGGTAGCACACATTGAAAATGGTAAGAATTGATTGAATGAGGTAAATATTCTTGTGGATAGATTCAAAGGCCATGATTTTGCCGGCGCTCAGAGGGCTGGTTCGGAGGCGGGTCAGCTGTTAAATTTGATTTGATTGACGGCGGGTTGGAAACCCGCTGCGATCCCGCCTCCGTGTGAGTTTCCAGAGTCGGGTCTGCGATTTCAGAACAGACCCGACACCAAGCGACGGGTGAGGGATTTAAGACACTTAGGGGTAAAAATTCAGTTGGTTGCGCCTCCCGTTAGCGCCTTAAAAGGGCGCTAATGGGGCGTTAAGGCGCTAACGCCCGGGCGCAGCGCTGTTTGCGCCACTCGAGAACTTAACTTGAGATTGTGCGGCGGCGCTAAAACTTACCGCTGCGACCACCTGCGCGCGCAGATTGTGACGTCATTCCGTGGTGCAACGCCCTTGGGGCGCCCCGGAGCGGAAATTGAGTGGCGCCCCCTGCCTTACCGCCTGGCGCTTCCAACGACCGGAAGACTGGAACGTTATCAATCGGTGTGGGGCTGGGGGGGGCGCTATTTAAAGGGGGCCTCTTCCTGTCTTTTTCTGTGGTCGACATTTATGCACCACTCGTTCTGAGAGAGAGAGAGAGATTCGGCGAGAGAGAGAGAGAGACTTCTACATTGACTCAACGCTTTGTGAGGTAGTTTTGCCTAGTTCATCCTAACTTTGCTGCTACTTTCGTTGCTGTACCTCATTACTTTTCTGGCAAAGAGAATATGGGGGCTGCAATGATTGGGGGCGTCGTCCTGCTCCAGCTCAATCGGAGGATAGTGAGACGCAGACAGAGAGTGGCAATGATGGCCAGATGGAGGAGGGCCATCAGGCGCATGTACAGGAGAGCTTACCCTCCCAGGGTATATCGTGAACAGCTCTCCTACATCCACATGTCCGAGGAGCTGTGTTTGCGAAGGCTGCGATTCAGCAAGGAGGTGGTCACTGAGCTCTGCCACCTGCTGCAGCCAGATCTGCAGCCTCAGCTGAGGTCCAGGACGTCTCTGTCGGTGGCAGTGAAGGTCACAGTGGCTTTGAACTTCTACGCCACTGGCTCATTCCAAGCTGCTGTTGGGGACCTCGCCAATATCTCCCAGTTTGCGGTGCATCGCTGCATCCGGCAGGTCACCAATGCCCTCTTCACAAGGAGACGAGACTTCATCTCCTTCCCTATGACCCCAGACAAGCAGCATGACCGTGCTCTGGGCTTTGCGAGGGTAGCGGGCTTCCCCATGGTGCAGGGCGCCATTGACTGCACGCATGTGGCTTTGCGTGCTCCGCGAGAGAATGCAGAGGAGTTCCGGAACAGAAAGGGGTTCCATTCCTTGAATGTGCAGTTGGTCTGTGACCACAGACAGGTGATTCTCGCTGTCAATGCCCACTATCCGGGCAGCTGCCACGATGCTTTCATCCTGCGCCAGAGTACTGTGGCAGAAATTTTCGAGGCACCGCATCAGCCAGTTGGTTGGCTTCTGGGGGACAAGGGGTACGCATTGAGCACCTGGCTGATGACACCGCTCCGTGCGCCAAACACCCCTGCTGAGCTGCGGTACCAGGAAAGCCAACAAGCAACCAGGAACATTATTGAGCGCACAATCGGCGTGCTCAAACAACGATTCCGCTGTCTGGACCATTCCGGAGGAGCCCTGCAGTACTCGCCTGAGCAAGTTTCCAAATTCGTAGTGGTGTGCTGCATGTTGCACAACATGGCAATCCTCAGGACGCAGCCAATGCCACCAGGCCTTGCAGCACCACAAGAGGAGGAGGAGGAAGAGGAGGAACAGGCCGAGGATGATGATCAGCAGCAGCACCAAGGCAGGAGGGCGGCCCACAATGGTCAAACTGCAAGGGCCGTCCGTCAACGACTAATAGCAAGCCGCTTCTAGGGCCCCTGCCATTGCTACAAACACGAATCAACCCAGCACGCAACCCCTAAGCCGGCCAAGGCACCAATAATTCCAACCACCAGCCATGTATATTTTGAATACAGAAACTTATTTATTGTACAAACTCTGTGTGTGTCAATTCCTCATGACAAACTCATAGAAATAAACACAAAAAAACAGTCAATAACATAACTGGTTCTCACAACCTGGAGATAATGTCCAAAACACTAAACAAAAGTTGGGCCATGAACCTCGGCCTTTAATAAAAAAATGACCAGCATTTTGGCACACCTCCTACTTTTTGCCCTTCGAGGGTGATCTCCTTCCCTTGCGCACTTCCCCCCTTCTAACCCTACTGCTCCTCCGTAATGGGACCTCAGTGGCTGCAGCAAGGCTGGTGGAAGGCTGCTGCTTGTCAGACCCTGACACTGCAGATGCCCCTGAAGGACGGCCTCGACCACTTCTGGGCCTGGAGGGCCCGGCTGCAGACTGCACCAACTCTGCATGGGCGGCAGCAGTCTGTCCTACAGGCGGTGGCAAGTGCAGTGGAGAAGTGACAGTGTTGGCAGCAGGAATGCTGTCATCGTGAGAGAGGACAGCAACTCCCTGCTCGCCCGACACACTGGCACTCCCACGGGGCAGCACTTCAGCATCCAGAGCAATTTGCCGGAGAACAGATTGCTGGCCTGCTGCGGCGCGGTGACAGCCCCGGGGACATGTGCACGAACCATCGAGGATGGCAGCAGTCAGTGCTCGCGTGGCCTCAATCTGAGTCTGCATGAGAGCAGTCTCAGATGGGTTCCTGGCAGCCAGTGACTGAATTGCAGCACTAAGCTTTAGTGTGGCATCCGCCTGTGCTACAGCGAAGTGCTCCACACTCCTTGCCAGTGCCTCAATGCATTCGGGCACCCTTCCCACTGCACCCATGAGCTCAGTGTGCATGCCCACCGCCTGGCTGTTCATTTCTGCAATCAGCCGCTCCTCCTCTGCGTCCATTGCATTAGGAGTGTCTGGCATACTCTCCCTCTGGGGAGAAGGCTCCCGTTCTTCCCTCCCCCCCCCATGGCGTGGCTGCAGCCCGCTGGGTCCTGGAGCTTCACCATCATCAGCCCCTTCCCCCCTGCTCCCCCGTTCTTCCCTCCCCCCCCAATGGCGTTGCTGCAGCCCGCTGGGTCCTGGAACTTCACCATCATCAGCCCCTTCCCCCCTGCTCCCCTCCGGGGAAGGCGTGTTCCCAGTGTGGCCATGGGCTTCCTCGGGAGAGGGTGGCACTGATGCTCCGGCTTCCTCTTCCTCCTCAGCTGCAGCATCACTCCCAGTGGCAGCTTCAGGGACCATCTCCTCAGCTGGTGAATCACCATCTGAAAGCAGGGAGGTACAAGAGTGGCTTTAGCGTGAGGACAGGGTGGCAGTAAGGGAGGAATAAGTGCAGCGAGTTAGCAAGTTGGATTGAAAGTGTCAAAGGCTGGTATTGTGAGGGACAAGTGGAAGGACAGAGGACAAAAAGGTGATGACCTTACCATTGCTGTCCACAACGGGGTCGGCGTCTCCAGTGGCGACGGGACCGATCACCCGGCTTGCCACAATCCTGTGGACGCGCTCCTCCAGATCGCTGAGGGGTTGCAGCTGAAGCCGCCCTCCACCCGTCCGTTGCTGCTGTCTCCGATTATGAGCCAGCTTAGCCTGCAAGAAAAAGGACAGCATCTGAGTCAATATACAGCCATGGTCTTGCCTGATGTGCCTCCCATAGGTGAATAGCCCTTACAATATGCAGCCATGGTCTTGCCTGATGTGCCTCCCATAGGTGAATAGCCCTTACTGTATGCAAAGTGTGGAATGTGTGTGTGTGTTTGATGAAAGGGCCATAGGTGTTGCATGAGTGTTGTGCATTGGGGTTTTAAGACCCTCTGGCCATAGAGTGAGGTTGAGATGGAGGGATGGAGAGGTATTGAGAAAAAGCCACTCACCCTGACGACCCGAGTGAGGTCGTTGAACTTTTTGCGGCACTGAACATGGGTCCTGGGCACCATGCTCCTGGAGGAGACGCTCTGAGCCACCTCCCTCCACACTCTTCTGAACTCGCGTGGCAAAGGCCTCCTGCCACTCTCCGGGAACAGCATGCATCGTCTGCGCTCCACTGCGTCAACCAGAGCATCCAAGGCCCGCTCGGTGAAGCGATGAGCGCGTTCTCTCACCCTCTCCATGCTTGGCAGCAAAATGGATTACAGGTCTCTCCAGGCTGAGATTCAAGGCTGCAATGAGCAGGGTGTGGCTGGGGAGCAAGTGGCCCCCCCCCGCTTTAAGAAGTGTCCGGCGCCAGTGTGTCTGTGTTCCCTCGCTAACTGGCAGCAGCTGCGCTGCGCTCGTGCGCTGAGGTAGCGCCTCACTCCTAGGCCTTTGCGCCTTAAGAGAGGTGTGCAGCGCCTAATTTAGCGCTCCACTCACCTCCCGGGGCGGTAAAAGTGAAGTTTCCTGTCAGTGCCGATAATTAGCGCCAGGCGCTAATATTTGCGCGCGGACGATATTTGCGCCCCAAATGGGGCGCGACCTAATTTCTACCCCTTAACTCCTTGTTAAGTGCTTGTTAACTACTATTTTGACAGCCTTTTCCTATTTTCCCACATTTTCAACGAGTTTTATGATGTTCGGAGACCACGTCAGGTGTGTATGTCGGGAGTACCAACGAGCTGAATAGTTCACAGATGCAACTGCAGTATAAAAGCTGAACTCTCACAGCTGTTCACTTTCAAACGTCAGAGATTGCTGATTTCAGGATTGGGAAGACACATTTGATCTGTCTTGAGGCTGTAAGTGTGTGGTGTTAACTCTATATGCACTGTCACCTCCTTGGAATAACCTCTCTCCTCATTGACAGATTGCT
Organism: Squalus acanthias; assembly: GCA_030390025.1. NCBI lineage: Eukaryota > Metazoa > Chordata > Chondrichthyes > Squaliformes > Squalidae > Squalus > Squalus acanthias. Next base: position 149,665,717 of record CM059427.1, read on the forward strand.
TATAACATCTCATCCTCAACTGCCATATAGAACAGCAGAATGGGAACGCTTTATACTCTCTCATCCTGGTCCTCAGAATCTGAAGAGGATCAGCCACAGCACCAGGCACACCAGTGGCACCAACAACAAGAGCGCCGACCTTCTCCTCAACCACCTGATGCTGCGTAGGGCAGAGGCCATCAGTGCAGGGCTGCACCGCGCCGCAGGAGAAACCCCCAACACAGGGTTTACAGGCAGAGGATGAGCTTCCTCAACATGACTGAGCAGCAGTACCAAAGGAGGCTGAGACTTTCGTGACAGGTAGTTGCAAACATTTGCACAATGCTCGATCAAGACCTGCAGCTCAGAGGAGCGAGTGGACACGCCTTACCAGTGGCTGTCAAATTCACCACCGCCCTCAACCTCTTTGCGTCTGGCTCCTTCCAGGGATCAGCACCAGACATTAGCAGCATCTTGCAGTCGGCCGCCCACATATGCATCACGCAGGTTACCGATGCCCTCTTTGCCAAGTCTGCCAATTACATCCACTTTTCCACTGATGAGGCAAGTGTTACCACGTGGGCACTAGGCTTTGTCAATATGGCTGGCGTCCCACGGGTGCAGGGCGTCATCGACTGCACACATGTGGCCATCAGGGCACCCCATCAGAACCCAGCAGTATTTGTCAACCGCAAGGGCTTCCACTACCTTAACATGCAGCTGGTGTGCAACCACAGGAAGATCATCATGCATGTGTCTGCCAAGTTCCTGGCAGCTGCCATGACTCTTACATCCTGCACCAGTCCACTGTCCCTCAGCTCTTCACTCTGCCAAACGACCTTTCTGGCTGGCTCCTTGAAGACAAGGGCTATCCCCTGAAGACGTGCCTAATCACATCATTTAGGAGGCCATCAAAGGAGTCTGAGGAGCGTTACAATCAAAGCCACATTTCCACCAGAAGTCTCAAAGAGCAAACAATAGGGTTGATCAAAAAGTGCTTCAGATGCCTGGACAGATCTGGTGGAGCCCTACAATACGCACCTTCCAGGGTCTCGAGAATCGTCATTGTCTACTGTGCCCTGCACAACATCACACCGCAGCGAGGATTAGCGCTGGATGAGGAACAAGGTGCAGAGCGCACAGCCTCTTCAGAGGAGGAAGAGGAGGAGGAGCAGAATGAGGTCCCAGATGAGGAATACCTGGAGGAATCGCCTGAGCCATTGCGACCAGCACGCGAGCACATTACTGCCTGTGATGCCATGGATGGCCTGATCAATGCCGGATTCACCTACATTTATGCAGCACAGACATGTGGCTGTCACATGCGCATGAAGGTTGCCATGACCACACTTCAACACCATAGAGCATCTCTACAATGAACTGTGCATTCCTTGCACTGTCACCACCATGGCTGGACATAAAAGGCGGCATCACCCTTCAATGTGCCACTTCAAATTGTGACCACACATATGGCAACCAGTTCAAACATTCACAGAACATTAATTTATTACAACAGAATAAAAGAACATAAACTTAACATTGTGACTATTTATGTGGCAGCTTTCTCTTACATGTGCCTCTATGTGGTGCTACCCCTGTGGCTTCAGCAGATGTAGAGGCAGCCTGCTCACTTCCTTGCTGCGCCTGCTTAGATGCCTTTGGCGGTTGCCCTTTGAGTTTTGGAGTCTGTGAAGGCCCTGCCAAAGTCTGCTCCTCCTGCGGCTGCACAGGGACAGACTAGGCCATCACTGTTCAAGGGGGCATCTGGGGCTCTGACTGAGGGGTTGGCAAGGGGATCGCATTTTGAGCACTTGGAGAGGAGCCCCCACTTGCATGTCCCCTCCCACCATCATCCCTCTCATGGGCCACTTGCACTTCTCTACTAGCAAGTAGCTGGAGAGCATCTTGCTGCACATCAGTGGGGCCATGAGGACCCATGTCTGTACTGATATTCCTCATAACAAGGACATCCATGAACTTCTGGTTCCTCTCCTCTCCATCTATCCTCCATAGCTGACCATCTATTTAGAAGTGTTACCATGTTGTTCTGAGTCTGGCGATTTATGTCCTCCAAAGAGGTTGCCATCCTTTCCATGGCGGTACCGACAGTTGCCAGTGCGTGCGCCATGGCGTTGCTCATATTTGAGATGGACTCCTCCATTCTCTGCACACTCGCAGTCACCGTGGTTGCAAACCCAGTCAGAGCCTCCTGCACTTGTTCCTGAAGCTCCAGCACCGCTCTCTTTCTGGATGGCCCCAGAGGCTCAGCATCCACATGCAGCGCCCTGCACCCTCCGACGAGGACTCTTCACTGCTGTCCCTGTCTCCACCAACTGCTCTTGCTCACTCATGAGTTGTGATACACCAGGAGACAACACTACTCTATCTCGCATAAGACCCACCGAGGTGTGCGTCTCTGCACTGGTGCTGGGTGCGCTCATTTCTGCTGACCCTGCTCCCTCAGAGGATGCAGCATCCTCTGAGGAGTCCTCCTGCTCTTCCTCCTGGACAGTAGTGAGGGGGGCTCTTGATGGTCCTGTGGGAGAGTAAAGACATGAGTTAGACATGTGATATGTAGATTGCAGACACATTCCATTGTGCACATGATGAACATTCAATTTCCATTGACATCAGATCCCATATGAGTTACTCATGAATGCCAAATAAGATGGATGGAGAATTATTCTGTCACCAGATTGTTTAACTGAGCCAGTCTCTCCATCCCCCACTTCGAGCTGTTCAACTTTTCCCACCATGTTGAGACGGCCTCCTCAGCATGGATGAGTTGTGAGAACGATGGTGGTCCTCCTCCTGTTCTCTCCCTCTCCCTCTTATTGTGGGCTCTCTTTTCCTGCAAAGAGTGAAAGAGGTGAAGTTTCAGTGAGAGTGATGGAATGAGTGTAAAGAGTGGATAGGATAGATGTGTAGAGGGTGACTGTGATGGAGTGGGTTCCCATTACCAAGTTTTCTCCTTTTGAGTTGTTAGTTGTTGTCATTGCATAACATTGAGGGTGGGTGTGAGGGATTCATAGTAAGATGGGGAAGTGATTCTGTACATGGGGAGAGAGGGATGGGTGATGGTGCAAGGGATGTTGGGGTGAATTAGGATGTGCAGGAGTAGGGTTGGCAATGCAGAGTGATGGGGATGTGAGGACAGGCACAGCAGAATTAAGGTAAGTTTGCTTTTATACTCACTTTTCCAGAATGCAGGAGATCATTGAACCTCTTCCTCCATTGGGCCCAGGTGCGACTGAACATACACCTTGCAGTTACCTCCTCAGCTATTTGCAGCCAGGCTGCCTTTATCTGCTGAGGAGGTTTATCTCTTCCATTCCCTGGGAATAGTATCACCCTACATCCTCTGACTCCCTCCACAAGAACATGGAGGGAGTCATCATTGAAGCAGGGAGCAGCCTTTGGTCTCTCTGCAGACATCGTCGAAAGCACCAGCATTCAGGAACATCAAAAACAAAGTGAGAGCCAATGGAGACATGGCCCCCTTAAATACACCTGCTGCAAACTCGTCATCACAGCAGCTCAGCAGACCCGCCCCTTGTGATCAGGCTGGGCAACGCGCACGGCGGGCTTAACGAGCCCAATCAACAGAAAATTGTGTCAGTAGACCGGCTGGAGCTGGGAGCAGGACCCGAACCTGCTGACTAACATTCCCAACGCCAACCCACCTCCAATCGGAAAATCGGATGGGATCACAGATTATATACAGTGTTACGGGGTTGGGAGTGAGTACCCCTTCTTAATAAATTCAACTTTAGCCACCAAGAAGTACATTGCTCTCATCAGTCTTGCTCTTAAAGGGCCACTGAGTTTATAAAAATTGTTTGGCATACTTTTTTGGGGAGGAACAACAGCTAGAATAACCACATATCATATTTGTCATGATGACATAACAAGAAAGTTATACGATGATATTTTTCAATGCATTTTACATCACAAAGCCACATACAGTAAACAAATGGAAAAAGAAGTTCCCACTTTCTGTCAATGCAATGTCCCTTTAAGCAGACTTTTACAACCATTTCATGCACTTGCATAAAAGGTTTTATTGTTCCTTTTGGAATATTTAAGATGTGTTGCTCATACTCCAATTAGGCGTTTGGAGTATTTATTTTTAAAAGCATAATTATTTTAGTAAGAATACATATGAAACGAATTAAAAATCAGTCAAATCTAAATTCAATATACTCATATTTTGAAGGGTTTGCTGCCATGTTCTGATTAATTGTGGTGAAGTTATATTTGATAAAAACTTGCACTCTCCCTTAACATCGCTTGTGGTGAGTTGGAGCACACACTGTTTATATTATTAAACCAGCATTACATTATGCATTGCGCAATGTATTAAATAATACAAGAAGTTATTCGCTGGTTGGAGATCAATTCTGAGCAGCACTAGAGTAGATATTTTAAAGTGTTTTATTTCATATTTAATAAAGCGCAATTCAGAAAGAGGCAAAGGGTTTGATTCATCAACTTCTATGAATTATTTATTTATCAGCTTTGGTCAATTATTTATTCGTTCGTTTTTTATTTGTTTCATTTGAATTCTAAGTGATTTATATGTAAGTGACTGAATATTTAAATTCATTGGTTCATTGGGTAGAAATGCAACAAGAAAATCTTTCAATGAGATTTTATTTTGCAAGCTTTAAGTTAATGCATGTACATAGATCTCTGAAGGCAGCAGGACAGGTAGATAAGGTGGTTAAAAAGGCATATGGGATACTTGCCTTCATTAGCCAAGGCATAGAATATAAGAGCAGGGAGGTTATGATGGAGCTGTACAAAATGCTAGTTAGGCCACAGCTGGAATACTGTGTGCAGTTCTGGTCCCACACTATAGGAGGGATGTGATTGCATTGGAGAGGGTGCAGAGGAGATTCACCAGGATGTTACCTGGGCTGGAGCGCTTCAGCTATGAAGAGAGACTGGACAGGCTGGGGTTGTTTTCCTTAGAGCAGAGAAGGCTCAGGGGGGACCTGATTGAGGTGTACAAAATTATGAGGGGCATAGATAGGGTAGATAGAAAGGAACTTTTCCCCTTAGTAGAGGGGTTAATAACCAGGGGGCATAGTTTCAAGGTAAGGGGCAGGAGGTTTAGAGGGGATTTGAGGAAAAACTTTTTCACCCAGAGGGTGGTTGGAATCTGGAACTCACTGTCTGAAAGGATGGTAGAGGCAGGAACCCTCACAACATTCAAGAAGCATTTAGATGAGCACTTGAAACGCCATAGCATACAGGGACTACGGACCAAGTGCTGGAAAATGGGATTAGGATAGACAGGGCTTGATGGCCGGTGCGGACACGATGGGACAAAGGGCCTCTTTCTGTGCTGTATAACTCTATGGGGGAAAAATTCAGTTGGTTTGCGCCTCCCGTTAGCGCCTTAAGAGGGCGTTAATGGGGCGCAAAGCAAGTAGCGCCCGTGGGCGGCGATGTTTGCGCCGCTCACGCAATTAACTAGACATTTTGCGGCGGTGCTAAACACTACCGCCACGATCTCCTGCGCCAGCAGATCGTGTAGTCAGTCGAGTGTGCAACGCCCCGGACCGGATATTGAGTGGTGCCCCCTGCTTTACCGCCTGCTGCTAGTAACGACAGGTTGAGGGGAGCGTTTTGCAGTCAGGAAGGGACTGGGGGAGCGCTATTTAAAGGCGACCGCTTCCTGCCTTTTTTTGTTGGTGACATTTTGCACCACGCATTCTGAGAGAGAGAGAGAGAGAGACTTCTAGAGAGATTCAACGCTGTGTGAAGGAGTTTTGGGTACTGAGCAGCACTTTGCAGGTTCATTTTGATTTGCCCTTCCTTGTATCAATTTAGAAGAGACTGTGGGGGCTGCACTCTGAGCTCTTTCCCATGGCCTCTTCATTGTTCTCTCCAGCAGATTTGATGTGCAGGTCTCTCCAGGCCGAGATTCAAGGCTGCAATGAGCAGGATGTGGATGGAGAGCAAGATCAACCCTCCCCTTTAAGAACTGGCCGGCGCCATTGTGTTTTGTGTTCCATTGCTGACTGACATCACATGAGCTTCGCCAGCGTTCTGAGGTAGCGCCTCGCTCCTCGGCCTTTGCGCCTTAAGACAGGTGTGTAGCGCCTGATTTAGCTCTCCAATCACCTCCAGGGACGATAAAAGCCAAGTTTGCAGTCAGAGGCGATAATTAGCGCCAGGCGCTAATCTTTGCGCCCGGCCGATAATTGCGCCCCAAATGGGGCGATACTGAATTTCTCCCCCTATGACTCTATGGGGGAAAAATTCAGTTGGTTTGTGCCTCCCGTTAGCACCTTAAGAGGGCGCTAATGTGGCGCAAAGCAACTAGCGCCCGTGGGCGGCGATGTTTGCGCCGCTCATGAAATTAACTAGACATTTTGCGGCGGCGCTAAGCACTACCGCCACGATCTCCTGCGTCGGCAGATGGTGACGTCAGTCAAGTGTGCAACGCCCCGGTAGCGCACCGGACCGGATATTGAGTGGCGCCCCCTGCTTTACCGCCTGCCGCTAGTAACGACAGGTTGAGGGGAGCGTTTTGCAGTCAGGAAGGGACTGGGGGAGCGCTATTTAAAGGTGACCGCTTCCTGCCTTTTTTTGTTGGTGACATTTTTGCACCATGCATTCTGAGAGAGAGAGAGAGAGAGAGAGACTTCTGGAGAGATTCAACACTGTGTGAAGGAGTTTTGGGTACTGAGCAGCACTTTGCAGGTTCATTTTGATTTGCCCTTCCTTGTATCAATTTAGAAGAGACTGTGGGGGCTGCACTCTGAGCTCTTTCCCTGGGCCTCTCCATTGTTCTTTCCAGCAGATTTGATGTACAGGTCTCTCCAGGCCGAGATTCAAGGCTGAAATGAGCAGGATGTGGATGGAGAGCAAGATCAACCCTCCCCTTTAAGAACTGGCCGGCGCCATTGTGTCTGTGTTCCATTGCTGACTGACATCACATGAATGAGAAGTCGCACAACACCAGGTTATAGTCCAACAGTTTTATTTAAAATTACGAGCTTTCGGAGCTGCTGCCCCTTCGTCAGGTAGAGGTACATTGAGGGAATCTACTATACAGTATATATACACAGAAAGCAATTTGTCTGCAGAGATACAATCTGTTAGGAAGGCATTACATCAAAGACACTTCAGAGTACAGCTAAGACAATGAGGTGGGTCACAGGGGGTCCAACGTGTCAAATGTTGCCATCTGTAGTTGAGCTTTTAACTTTTTTTGTTTTTTTGGTTTTTTTCCCTTGGTTGTTTTTTTTTGGTTGGTTTTTTTTGTGTTTTTTTTAAACTGGAAAGACAGACAACGATGTCGAGTCACGTTCTGTAGCATGATATGAACCCGAGATCCCTATTGAGGCCGTCCTCATGGGTGCGGAACTTGGCTATCAGTTTCTGCTCGATGATTTTGCGTTGTCGTGTGTCTCGAAGGCCACCTTGGAGAACGCTAACCCGCAGATCCAAGGCTGAATGTCCTTGACTGCTGAAGTGTTCCCCGACTGAGAGGTAACAATCCTGCCTGGCGATTGTTGCGCGGTGTCCGTTCATATGTTGTCTCAGTGTCTGCATGGTCTCACCGATGTACCATGCTCCGGGGCATCCTTTCCTGCAACGTATGAGGTAGACAACATTGGCCGAGTCACATGAGTATGTACCATGTACCTGGTGGGTAGTGTCCTCACGTGTGATGATGGTATCTGTGTTGATGATCTGGCATGTCTTGCAGAGGTTGCCGTGGCAGGGTTGTGTGGTGTCGTGGTCGCTGTTCTCCTGACAGCTGGGTAGTTTGCTGCGAACGATGGTACTTTTGAGGTTAGGCGGCTGCTTGAAGGCGAGTAGTGGAGGCGTGGGGATGGCCTTAGCAAGGTGTTCGTCATCGATGACGACGAACACCTTGCTCAGGCCATCCCCACGCCTCCACTACTCGCCTTCAAGCAGCCGCCTAACCTCAAAAGTACCATCGTTCGCAGCAAATTACCCAGCTGTCAGGAGAACAGCGACCACGACACCACACAACCCTGCCACGGCAACCTCTGCAAGACATGCCAGATCATCAACACAGATACCATCATCACACGTGAGGACACTACCCACCAGGTACATGGTACATACTCATGTGACTCGGCCAATGTTGTCTACCTCATACGTTGCAGGAAAGGATGCCCCGGAGCATGGTACATCGGTGAGACCATGCAGACACTGAGACAACATATGAACGGACACCGCGCAACAATCGCCAGGCAGGATTGTTACCTCTCAGTCGGGGAACACTTCAGCAGTCAAGGACATTCAGCCTTGGATCTGCGGGTTAGCGTTCTCCAAGGTGGCCTTCGAGACACACGACAACGCAAAATCATCGAGCAGAAACTGATAGCCAAGTTCCGCACCCATGAGAATGGCCTCAATAGGGATCTCGGGTTCATGTCACGCTACAGAATGTGACTCGACATCCTTGTCTGTCTTTCCAGTTTAAAAAAAACACAAAAAAAACACAACAAAAAAAAACAACCAAGGGAAAAAAAAAGTTAAAAGCTCAACTGCAGACGGCAACATTTGACACGTTGGAGCCACTGTGACCCACCTCATTGTCTTAGCTGTACTCTGAAGTGTCTTTGATGTAATGCCTTCCTGACAGATTGTATCTCTGCAGATAAATTGCTTTCTGTGTTTCTATACAGTGTAATAGATTCCCTCAATGTACCTCTACCTGACGAAGGGGCAGCAGCTCCGAAAGCTCGCAATTTTAAATAAAACTGTTGGACTATAACCTGGTGTTGTGCGACTTCTCATTTTTGTCCATCCCAGTCCAACACCGGCATCTCCGCATCATGACATCACATGAGCTTCGCCAGCGCTCTGAGGTAGCGCCTCGCTCCTCGGCCTTTGCGCTTTAAGACAGGTGTGAAGCGCCTGATTTAGCGCTCCAATCACCTCCAGGGGCGATAAAAGCCAAGTTTGCAGTCGGAGGCGATAATTAGCGCCAGGTGCTAATCTTTGTGCCCGGCCGATAATTGCGCCCCAAATGGGATGATACTGAATTTCTCCCCCTATGACTCTAAGATTAATAAAGCAAATATTAAAAGCTAGTCTGGTATTAGAATAAAAAGAACACATTTACCTTGCTTGCTGCTTACCATCTGTCCTTCATACAACAGCCATTTTATTAATACTGAGGCACTGTTGTATTTCTATAAAATTATTGATATATGAAGGGGCTCACAATAGTCTGCACAAAGATATTATAGAAAGTTTAAATGTTGTTTTATGAAATGTACCACAAACATTTCCATGTGTGATTCAGGAGCTTTCTCAGTTCAATTTTGCAGTTTGAATTTTTTGCCTTTGCTGCCAGTTTATGGTTGCTGTGCTCTCACTCCTCAAAATAAACCTCGACCCTGCCATCTGTTCCAACTACTGTCCCATATCTAACTTTTATTTGCTCCCCAAGGTGTTTTAACGTGTTAGTGCCATCCAGCTCTGTGCTCAGCTCTCCCAAAATAGCCTCTTCAAATCCCTGTAATTTGGCTCCTGTCCTGCCTGTAGTACTGACACCACTGTTGTCAAAATCGCTCATGACATCTTCTGTAACTGGTGCATTATTCCTCCTTGTCCAGCTCAGCCCATCCATGCATTTGATACAATTGACCACCCCATCCTCCTCTACTGCCCTCAAGTGAGCAATGGCAGGTGGTGTTGACAGGGACAGCAGTGGAGACTCCTCTGTCGAGCTGCATGCAGATGCTGAACCTTGTGGGGCCATCGAGAAAGAGGGGCAGCGGCAATTGCTTGAGGCTCTGGCAGCTTCTGCAGCCACGATGTGTGCAAATGTTCAGAGAATGGAGGAGTCCATCTCCAACATGAGCACCACCATCTCGCAGGCGATGGCGATGACGATGTACTGTTCCATGGAAAGGATGGCCACCTGCATGGAGCAGCAAATGCACCAGTCACACGAGAACATGCTTGCTGTGGACAACAGATGGCAGACGCTGAGTATTTCCTAAATGGTGAAAGATTGGGGAATGCAGATGCTCAAAGGGTGTCCTTGTACATGAGTCACTGAAAGTGAATGTGCAGGTACAGCAAGCCATTAGGAAGGCAAATGGTATGCTGGCCTTCATTACAAGAGGATTTGAGTACAGGAGTAAAGAAGTCTTACTCCAATTATATAGGGCCTTGGTGAGACCACACCTGCAGTACTGTGTACAATTTTGGTCTCCTTACCTAAGGAAGGATATACTTGCCATAGAGGGAGTGCAACGAAGGTTCACGAGATTGATTCCTGGGATGGCGGGACTGTCGTATGAGAAGAGATTGAATAAACTAGGCCTGTATTCTCTTGAATTCAGAAGAATGAGAGGGGATCTCATTGAAGCATATCAAATTATTACAGGGCTTGATAGGGTGGATGCTGGGAGAATGTTTCCCTTAGCTGGGGAGTCTAGAACCAGGGGCCACAGCCTCAGGATAAAGGGTAGGCCATTCAGGACTGAGATGAGAAGAAATTTCTTCACACAGAGGGTGGTGAATCTTTGGCATTCTCTACCCCAGAGGGCTGTGGAGGCTCAGTCATTGGGTATATTCAAAACAGAAGTCGATAGATTTCTGACTAGTAAGGGCATCAAGGGATATGGTGATAAGGCCGATGAATGGAATTGAGGCAGAAGATCAGCCATGATCTCATTGAATGGCAGAGCAGGCTCGAAGGGCCGAATGGCCTACTCCTGCTCCTATTTCTTATGTTCTTATGCTGATGTAATAGATGGCAGGTAAAGTGGAGATCAGAGGCACAATCCTTCAATGTTCTGATAGTGACTAACAATGTGGTGAGAGTGGCTTCCGAGGTTGCAGAAATTACCTGCAAACTCCTGAAAGCTAAATGTCTGCACAAAATGGAGTCAGCAAGAGTCTTTCCATTAGGCAAGGAAGCAGGTGTAATGTGGGAGTATTTATGTGTTTTTTTCCAGCTGTCACTTAATGGACTCGCACAATGGCCACTGAGCTTTCGCATCCCCTTCACAGGCGAGGTTCCCGAGGTGCGTAAATCACACAAATATATAATAGTATATGTAATAACAATATAGTACTGAAATTATAAGTATGCTTAAGTCCTCATAATGTTCCATCTGCTCTCTTCACCGATCAAGGAGAACCCAGAGGCCCATTAACCACATCCAAAATATACCACTCACCTGATCACTAACTGCCAGAACTCTCACTTGAAACAGGCATTAGCACAGATACATACTCTGTGAGAGTAGTACGGTGACATTGAAGAGAAAGCACAGGGTATTGCACTGACTATGGGTAAGGGTAGAATGCTGGTGATCAATGAGGAGCTAACTTGCACATAGTGGACATGCAGCATACTGAACGCTCCTCTTGATATGGAGATACAGACCTTCCTCCTAATCTTACTTCTTTGGGTTGGTCAAAGATGCGATTAAAAAATGAAAGTTGTTGTATATTAGAAGGCCTGTTTTCAATAGGAGGCTGTTAAAACAGCATTACCATATTGTGGTATCCCCATGTGTACTATATTAGAAGGTGGTTTAAACAGTATGATGGATTCTAACAACTAGATATTCACAGCCATTCCACATCACTGATGTCCTGGATAAATATTTGTATGCATTGCAGTCTACCATTGTGCACATGGCAATATCACTGGTGTGTGCATTGGGGGCTTACACATGGAAGGAGCGTCCCTCATGAATGCTCTCAAGCACACAGTAATAGTTGGCTTCAACTCATTTTGTAGATCTGCTCAAACAAATCATTAGGCAATTATGAGGAGATGTGCTCCAGGAGTGCCACAGGAGCTAGCTTTGCCTGTTTACTGGGAGGCTCTGATCTTTGGTTGAGAGCAGTAATGCTCTGAATATGCCCAGGACCATATGGGCCACCTCCCCATCGCCTATGGCCGTGAGCAGACCTGTTAGGTCTCAGTTCACAGTGCGCCATTTGCAGTTGCTGCTTAGAATTGTGACCCCTGAGGAGATCATTGCTTATGATTGTGGCTCTTAACAAATTCAGTAAGTGCCTTGGTTCAGAAGGTCTATCTCTCTGCTATACCTTTTTTGGGCCCAATTTACTGCCAGTTTGTCAGTTATATTACTTTTTTGAAGATTCCTTTTTCCTCTATTCCTTTATTACTTGATCTTTTTTACATCTGTTTATACTTTATTTCACTATTTTGTATCAGTAAAATTTAAAAATAAAATGCTTTAAAAAGAGAAATTAAAGCAGAAAATGTTGAAAATACACAGCGGGTGCATCATCTGAAAATGAAAAAGACAGGTTCATATTTTATCAGAACTGGAAACCGGAAGATAAGCAAATCCCTTTATAGGACTGAACAAAATGAAGGGAAGGGGAGAATAACTGGCAAAAATAGAATCAGAATTGTTGACTCCTGTCACAAAGTTACTTTTATTTTTGAAAAGTTGGAAAGGGGTTTGAACTGGTGGATGAAGTATAAAGATTTTGAGACAGTGAATGGTATTAAAAGAACATGAAAATAGAAAAGTAAAATTGGGAAAGATACATTAAAAAACCTCCAAAATGGAAGCCAATGAACTGGAATATTAGATAGGAGAATAGACAAGAAATTGGGAGAGTTAGTTAAGTTCTAGAGTTGCTACAGTCAATGTTCTGACCAGGAGGCTGAAGAGAGCCCAAGAGGAAGATGAGATACAGCTCCTGAAGCTTTTGTTGAGCTTGATTAGAACAGTACAAGACATCAAAGGTGGAAAGGGCAGAGTGTAACTGGCAAGGGAAGTTAAAGTGGCTCAAAGCAAGTTTTGCTACTATGCTACCCCTCTGCACCACTCCAACTGGAGCTTTAGTGACATCCAAGACCTATTGGTTGGGATAGAAAGTTCTGACTGGTTTGATGATGCACTATTATTTATGAAGGGTGAAAACAATAAAATCCCAGCTGTGCTAGCTGATGTCCTGAAACTGTCAAACCATTGGTATACAACACATAAATTGGGACAAGACTGAGGAGGTGACTCGCGTGGATTCTGTTTGACATTCGAAATAGATCAAACCCTATAGAAATGGGAACATGTTGGGATTGGGCACATCTGAGTTATGATTCCTAACATAGACAAGGCACCAGACAGAAATGCACAGCCTGTTTACACAATTGCTATAAATTTGGAGCCGTACTTAAATTTACAGCTGTTTCAAATCAAAATGCCTAATGTAAGAAAAAACACTTTTGTTCTAATGTTTGTTCAGAATAAAAACATTTGCCTTCCAATGCCAGTTTAACACTGTCTTCAAAAGCTGGATCTGAATCAATCCAAACCCCAATCTCCACATGACTTACCAGTACGTGAACTTCAGTGATGAGCTCACACTCAGCACATGCCACAGATTACTTAAATGGTAGATGAGTTTGGAATCTGACTAAAATCCAATGCAATATTAGAGGAGGCAGCGGACCTGGGAGAGACCAGAGCGGGAGAGGCAGTGGAGATAAAAGGAGCGCGGAGTGCAGGCCCGAGACCGGAGGAGGCAGCGGACCTGGGCGTGACCAGAGCGGGAGCAGAGCGAGAGAGGCAGCTGAGATAAAAGGAGTGCGGAGTGCAGGCCCGAGACCAGAGGAGGCAGCGGACCTGGGCGTGACCAGAGCGGGAGCAGAGCGAGAGAGGCAGCAACTCAACAGAGGCAGAATTCGAAAGAGTGACATCAGAGTAGAAAAAGTGACGTTGACACAAGGGAAGGAGCTGATTGGTGAGTAGCTGGTGAGTGTTTTTTTTTAAGTTTTAAGTTTATTTCTGCTAAGTTAGTTCTTAGTCTATTAAATAGAGGCATGGCAGGGCAGCTCAGTCCCGTGGAGTGCACACCCTGTGCCATGTGGGAAGTCCTGGACGCTTCTCGTAGCCTGGATGACCACATGTGCAGGAAGTGTCACCAGCTACGGCAGCTCGAGGTCCGTGTTTCGGAGCTTGAGTGGCAGCTGGAGTCACTGCAGTGCATCTGCGAGGCTGAGAGTTACATGGATAGCACGTTTCAGGAGGTGGTCACTCCGCAGCTTAAGAGTATGCAGGCAGAGAGGGAATGGGTAAACGCCAGACAGAAGAGGAGGACCAGGCAGGTAGTGCAGGAGTCCCCAGAGTGCATCTCGCTCTCCAACCAGTATTTTGTTCTGAGTACTGGTGAGGGTGATGGTTCCTCTGGGGATTGCAGCCAGAGACAAGTCCATGGCACCACGGGTGGCTCAGATGCACAGGGGGGGAGGAAAAAGAGTGGAAGAGCAATAGTGGTAGGGGATTCGATAGTTAGGGGAGCAGACAGGCGTTTCTGCGGTCGCAGACGTGACTCCAGGATGGTATATTGCCTCCCTGGTGCCAGGGTCAAGGATGTCACTGAGCGGCTGCAGGACACTCTGAGGGGGGAGGGTGAACAGCCAGAGGTCATTGTCCATATCGGTACCAACGACATAGGCAGAAAGAGGGATGAGGTCCTGCAGGCAGAGTTTAGGGAGCTAGGAGAGAGATTAAAAAGCAGGACCTCAAAGGTAGTAATCTCCAGATTACTCCCAGTGCCATGTGCTAGTGAGTACAGGAATAGGAGGATAGAACAGATGAATGCGTGGCTGGAGAGATGGTGCAGGAGGGAGGACTTTAGATTTCTGAGGTATTGGGACTATTTCTGGTAAAGGTGGGACCTGTACAAGCCGGATGGGTTACACCTCAACAGAGCCAAGACCAATATTGTCATGGGGAGGTTTGCTAGTGCTGGTGGGGAGGGTTTAAACTAGCTTGGCAGGGGGATGGGCACCAGCATAGAGGAGTAGAAAAGAGGAATAAGGTGCATAAAAGAGTGATTGTGTTGGATAGTACTAGAGAAGAAAGTAGTACTAGAGGCGGAAGTAGTACCATATTGGATAGGAGCAGACTAAGAAAGACTACGAAAAATTCAAAAATTGGGTTTAGAATGCATGTACGTAAACGCACAAAGTGTGGTGAATAAGGTTGGTGAGCTACAAGCACAATTAACTGTGTGGCAATATGATGTTGTGGCAATAACGGAAAAGTGGCTTAAAAACGGTGAGGACTGGGCACTTAATATTCAAGGGTACAAGGTGTTCAGAAAAGATAGGGAAGGAAAAAAGGGAGGTGGGGTGGAAGTGCTGATTAAGGAAGACATTGTAGTGTTGGAAAGGGAGGATGTTCTTGAGGGGACAAGGACAGAATCCATTTGGTTAGAGTTGAGGAGCAAAAAGGGTATGATCACGCTATTGGGGGTATTCTATAGGCCTCCAAATAGTGAGAGGGAGGCAGAGGAGCAAATCTGCAGGGAAATCGCAGAGATATGCAAGAGCTATAGAGTGGTGATATTGGGGGACTTTAATTACCGATATCGATTGGGATAATGTGAGGGTAAAGGGAAAGGAGGGGGAGGAATTTCTAAAATTTGTTCAGCAGAATTTCCTTGACCAGTATGTTCTTGGCCCAACTAGGAAGGAGGCATTGTTGGATCTGGTGCTGGGGAATGAGGTGGGCCAGGTCGACCAAGTGTCTGTGGGAGAACACTTGGGTACGAGTGATTATCGTATCATAAGATTTAGATTAGCAATGGAGAGGAGCAAGGAACAATCTAGAGTGGAACTTCTAAACTGGAATAGGGCTAACTTCAGTGGGATGTGAAAGGATCTAGCCAGGGTAAAATGGAACCAAAGACTGACGGGAAAAACTGTAACAGAACAATGGGTGATCTTTAAGGAGGAGATGTTCCAAGTACAGGCTAGGTACATTCCAACAAGAGGGAAGGGTAAGGGAACCAAAGCAAGGGCTCCTTGGATGACGAGGGAGATAGAGAAGATGATGAAACAAAAAAAGAGGGTGTATGATGAATGTCAGGTGAATTCTTCAAGGGAGAACCAGACCAAATACATTGGGCTGGATTTTGAATGATCCATGGAGTCGGGTTTGGAGGCGTGTGGGGGGTTAAATTTGCGGGGTCGGGGTTTCCGACCCCATCCCGACTCCATCCCGCCTCCACGCAATTTTGACAAAATCAGTCGCGGGGTTCCCGACTCCGTCCCGCCTCCAAGAGGCGGGAGAGGCCATTAAAGCCCTTAACAAGCTCTAAATTGGCTCTGTAATGCCATTTTGAAACGTTTTAGCTAGTTTAACCCTTTTCTGACGTGAAGTACGCCTGGTGTGAAACACACCAGTGAAACCTGGCGGGAGCACAAGTGGACAGCTGACTATCAGCTGCAGGTCTACTATTACAATGGAGATGTGATGAAGGTAGTAGTAGTATTAGGTCTGAAAGTCGCCGCTGCTGCATTGAATGTGTTCAGAGACTGCCTGGCCTTTGCCGTGAGAGGACTTGGATGCAAAAAAAATTCTCTCTCTCTCTCTCTCCTCTCTCTCTCTCCTTCTCCCCCCCCCCCCATATTTTGCATCCAGGTCCACTCACATCAAAAGCAAGCCAGGCAGGTCCTCTCTCACCAACAGTCTCTGAGACTAGGCAGTCAGCAATGATGACATCATCAGAGGTGACTTTCACACTGAAACCACTAATTAGTTCATGGGTTCCCACATGCTGGAACTCAATTGCCCAATTATGTGAAAATTGCATCATTCATCCACATTAATCTGGAGTCGGGGGGGAAACACGAAATGCGGATTACACGACCCCAACCCGACCCCAAGACAAAATCCAGCCCAGTTGAGAGGGGAAGTGAAGATGAAAATAAGATTGGCAAAATGAGAATATGAGAGTAGAATGGCGGTTAACATAAAAGGGAACCCAAAATATTCTACCGGCATGTAAACAGTAAGCAAGTAGTAAGAGGTGGGGTGGGGCCTATTAGGGACAAAGAAGGTGATATATGCTTAGAGGCGCAGGGCAAGGCTAGAATACTCAATGACTACTTTGTATCGGTGTTTACTAAGGAGGTGGATGCTGACAAAATATCGGTAGAAGTGAAAAAGGTAGAAGCATTGGAAGGGGTGAAAATTGATAGACAGGATGTACACCAATGGGAGCATTGCAGTGCGTGTGTGCGATATTTCCAGCCTTTTTCGTGTAGTGCAATGAAGCGTGAATGCCTAAGTTGAGCTTCTTCAGGTCCTGCATGGGTCCAATTGGTTGGCCTTGAGGTAGAGGACAATCTGGAGGGAACATTGATTGTGATGGCTGCAGTGTTCTTTTCATGTCAAATTTCTCATCTGACTGGGCGATATGCTTGAATAGTTGCAGTTGTCGGAGACTGATGGCTTCGGAGACAGCAGGGTGGGCTGTGCGCCTTCTGACTCTGCACTCCTAACTGCAAGTATTCGTCTGAAGCACATTGGTCAAAGGCATCCAATCTTGATTGGTCACAAACTGTAGGAGGCCATGTGTCTGCTCCATATGTCAGGACTGTGATAACAAGACAGTTGTATAATCTGAGTTTGTTTGCTAGTTGGATTCTTGACTTCCACACATTATTGTCAAGAGATCGCATAACGCCTTTGGCAATCTCCATTCACTGACATTTTTCTCTTTCAGA
Organism: Squalus acanthias; assembly: GCA_030390025.1. Taxonomy (NCBI): domain Eukaryota; kingdom Metazoa; phylum Chordata; class Chondrichthyes; order Squaliformes; family Squalidae; genus Squalus; species Squalus acanthias. The sequence continues at coordinate 149,683,217 of CM059427.1, forward strand.
TGCACCTGCGCTGTACATCAAACCAGGATGGTATATCATGCAGTCACAGTCCTTGATAGACCAGACTAGTCACATATGGGATGAGACGTTAAACTGAGTTCCCGTCTGCTCTCTCAGGTGGATGTGAAAGATCCCATGGCACTATTTTGAAGAAGAGCAGGGGAGTTATCCCCAGTGCCCTGGCCAATATTTATCCCTCAATCAACATAACAAAAACAGATTATCTGGTCATTATCACATTGCTGTTTGTGGGAGCTTGCTGTGCGCAAATTGGCTGCCGCATTTCCTACATTACAACAGTGGCTACACTTCAAAAGTACTTCATTGGGACGTCTGGTGGTCGTGAAAGGTGCTATATAAATTCAAGTCTTTCTTTCTTTATATGTTTCATGCCATTCATTAGATCAGGAGAATGTCATATTTCATATCACAAGTCTTAATTTCTTGGGGATTGTAGCATGTGCATTTGAGTCGTTAGCTCAGGGCTTGAGTTGTATAACTGCAATTAACCAGGTTTAACTTCTAGCTCACTGTGCTAGAATGTATGCCAATCTCTTCATACTTGGGATACAGACTCCTTTGCTCTGCAGTTAGTGTGTCACGGGCTACAGTGATGACAATACATCAGCCAATGACAGCCATTTCAGAGCCTCAGAATGCCAATACTTTTCTACCTCAGCAAAGTTTGTTCTACATTGTGCTCACTTGAAAAGAAAGGAATGAAGAAAATCACATTTTAATCAGGAACGAAACCCAGAAGTAAAATAATCTTTTCTTTGAATCACTCTCCTGTGGTTTTCTGCTGCAATATTTCTGCTGTTTCTTGTTCCTACATACAGAGGTGTCTGTAATCATCAACTGAGTGCCCCAACGATCAGATTTTTAAAGGTTGCTTGTTATCTATATTACAGGCATCAGTAACTCGCTATTCCTTAAAATACATTAGAATTTATCAAAATATTATTGTGCAGAAATACATCCCAGCGAACAATTAAGAATTTCAAAAGACATAGCAGATATAAATATGCTTCTCTCAGAAAAATGTTTACATTTTATTGTTGGTCTCTGACTAGAATTTTTTCCTCCAATACAGATGACATTATGATATTGCAGGTTACACTGCTCACAATAGCACTGGCAGTATTTCAAAATGATGGATTCATTCGTGTATGAGGAAATAAGAATGTACAAGGGGAAAAATAAGTCAGCATCACCAACCTAACAGGAACTTTAAAACCAAGTTGATTTTTCTTTCCTCTTAAAATATTTTTAAGGCTGCATTAATACTGAGAATAACTTTAGCAAAGTAAGAAAATTACAGATTCTGTGCTAACATAAGTGAGAAAATACAAGCTAAACAGGAATAACTGCTATTTCATATAAATGTCAGCTGTGGCTCAGTGCGGTAGCACTCTCACCACTAAGTCTGAAGGTTGTGGGTTCAAGTCCCACTCTATGAGACTTGAGCACGAAAATCTAGGCTGACACTCCAGTGCGAGTGCTGAGGGAGTGCTGCACTGTTGGATGGTGCTGTTTTTCAGATGAGATGCTAAACCAAGCCCCTGTCTGCTCTCACAGGTGGGTGTAAAAGATCCCATGGCACTGTTTTGAAGAAGAGCAGTGGAGTTATCCCCGGTGTCCTGGCCAATAATTATCCCTCAATCAACATCACTAAAACAGATTATCTGGTCATTAACACATTGTTGTTTGTGGGAGCTTGCTGTGCGCAAATTGGCTGCCCCGTTTCCTACATTACAACAGTGACTACACTCCAAAAGTACTTCATTGGCTGTAAAGTGCTTCTGAGACGTCCGGTGGTCATGAAAGGCGCTATGTAAATGCAAGTCTTTCTTTCTTTTATAAATAAACAGTCCAGAACAATCATATCGTATCTAAATATATTCGTAAACTGGGGATTTTTTTTGTCGGGTGATGAAGCTTTCATGAGTATTAATGATGTATAAGATGTAACATTGTGAGGTCACATAGTTTTGAGTGAGTCATTTATGTTGCTAAGTTGTGTTGTACTGTTTATGTTGTATTGTGTACAATTTTAGTCTCCTTACCTAAGGAACAACAACAACAACGTGTATTTATATCACGCCTTTAATGTAGTAAAACGTCCCAAGGTGCTGCATAGGAGTATTTTAAGACAAAAAATTTGACACCGATCCACATAAGGATAAATTAGGGCAGGTGACCAAAAGCTTGTTCAAAGGGGTAGGTTTTAAGGAGCGTCTTAAAGGAGGAAAGAGAGGTAGCAGGCGGACAGGTTTAGGCAGGGAATTCCAGAGCTTAGGGCCTCGGCAACAGGAAGCCATTTGGTTGTCACTAACAGTACTGACATAAGAACATAAACAGGCGCCTTGCACCTCTGATCACAAGAAGTGAAAAAAATAAGGATTTCTGCAGGCGTGGGGTGCAGCTCTAATTTACCCACAACAGTTACTCAGCACTCTAGTTATAAACGATCAATAATAATTACTATGCAGTTTTCTTTTGCTTGCTTGTTAGCTTCCGATCTAGCCTCTTTTTTTGCGGTGACTGTCCACAGCCCACGATGGTGTTGTAATATAAATGCGATGGTGCTGATATATGTTAAAAGCGGCTCAGGAGGAAACGCACATCAATCCGATGCACATTAGTACATTTAAATCTCCCTCTCCCGCCCTCTCTGTTAAAAAAAAACATGCAGTTACACAGTGCTGAGATGGCTGCCAATGAAATGCAATGGGTGCTCTCTCTCTCTCTCACACATTCCCACCTTCCAGATCACTTTAATGCAGTCCTGTTGTTTCTTATCCTTTCACCCCGTTCCTTTTTGCAAAGTGCATCTTGTGGTTTTTTTCTACTTATTTTTTTTTGCAGGATGATCCCTTTCCGGTTATAGCACTAATTTGGATGTGCAAATAAAAGAGCCCGGACGGTCGGATCGCAGAAGGGAGACTCACTTTGGGAAATTTACCCCCAGAAAACACCGCCACCATCCAATACTCCACTCTTCAATTGCTGTATTTTTTTCCTCACACATGTGCAAATCTCGGGAGTTGAGATAGAAGATCAGCCATGATCTTATTGAATGGTGGAGCAGGCTCCAACGGCCGACACCTGCTCCTATTTCTTACGTTCTTAAGTTCTTAAGAAATTATTTCAGCCGTCCTTCCCTGGTTGTTTAAATGACAAGCAGAAAATAGCTTACTTTCCAAGATTCAATCAGAGTGATTTATTTTGTTGTTTGTAACATTTAAAAGAAACGATTTGAAATGAGTTTGCAAACAATTGTACCTGACGGAAGAGATCAACACATTCTGCAGTTAACTGGTAAGGTTCAGCACTGGTCCCAGCAGCAAAATGTGAAAAGTAAACACATGTTACATTTTTCTTAAAAGAGGAAATATCACCAGATGTTTTTAAGACACATGTCATATTTATCTACACAGAATGGAGCATGGTAGAGATGGGTAAATTCAGTAATTCCACACACCCAGTGGGGAAGCTATGCTTAAAAGGATTGCTGGTCAGAGATAGGGCTACAACATTGAAACCTCGATTCTCCAACCTGTGCTCTCTTCAAGTGCAGCTCCTTAATCAATGAATTAATTTTGAAGTATGATTGCTGTTATGTAGACAAACATGATAGCCAGTTGCACATAGTGGGATCGCTGAATTTACCCTAACGTATCAGGTTGGCTCAGTTCCTACCACTCTTGTTTCTGAGAACATCATGAGTCCAAACCCCATTCCAGGGTTTGACCACATAATCTAGGCTGACACTTCAATGCAGTACTGATGCTGCATTCTTGGAGGGCCTGGCTTTTAGATGAAAGGTTAAAAGGAGGCCTTGTCCGCCTGGTCAAGTAAGCGTAACTGATCCCCTGGCTCTATTCGAAGAAGAGCAGTGTCTTGGTTAACATCCTTCCCCCAATCAACACTACAAAAAAATCAGATTAATTGGTCACTTGCTGTTTGTGGGACCTTGCTGTGTGCTGCCATGTTTGCCCATATAACAACAGTGACTACACTTCAAAAGTAATGAATTGGTTGTGAGGCAGTTAACAAGACCCAGGGATGTGGTAGGCATTATGTAAGCGTAATTTCTAACAATGATTTGCCATCTGGCACTATAAATGTGTTGGTTTTTATTCAAATTAGATTAAGAAATACAAAAAGAATGCCCGTGAAAGTTTGTGATGTGGCAGATATAGAAATTCTCCTCCACAATCTCACCTAAGGTTTGAGCCTGGGTCCCTGGGAGATTTCCCTTCTATTTCCCCCAGTTACCGCTGCTTCCTGGAGTTGCCATGTAGAAGGTGGTGGCAGGCCCTGGAAAGTGGGCTGGAGGGACAGAGCTTTGTAGTGACCTGCTTTCACTGCAGTCAGCCCCAGACACTTACCTGCTGATGGCCCCAGCCTCAACCGAGGCCTTCAGTGGTAGCGTTCCTTCTGGTTGTCGGGGTGCTGCTGCCCCTTTAAGATGTCCCTCTGCCTGCTCTGGTGGTAGAGCAGCACCGCCAGTGTTTCTTTGCTCACACTGACAGGCTCCCTCTTAGCAGTGGGAATCCCACTGGGACCAACCATGCATATGCATTTAGGCTCGGCCCGGGAAAATGGGTCAGGGCTAGGCAGATGGAGAAGGGTGGACAGAAGTCCCTCTCGACCGAAACTTTGCCCTGAGGAGGAGAATCCGCACCCCCCCCCCCCCCCCCCCATCCCAACCCGGACACAGTGTCCGTTTGTCACAACAGTGAACATGGTAAACCTATAGCAGAGTATTGTGAGTAGGCTGTTGCTGACTTTTCCATGAATTGAACTTGTCTAGTAACTTCCCTTTAATTGACAATAGCAGCAACCTGTGGAAACACGGCACTAATTACATGGCATCAGCTCAGACCCAGTGCTTTTTCACTCCGTTGGGAACCTGGCCCAAGGGTTGCCATGACAGCTCATTCTATGAACAGTGACATCACTACGGAATCCCACTTCCTGTCTAAAATGATCTATATGACATATTCTTGTTGTGTGGAGATGTCACACATCAACAAAAAACAGTCTCAATTTCACCATGGAAAAGTGATATGGTAACATTTTGCAAATGGGATAACTAATTGTATTACAGAACTCCATCTGTTGCTGAACTCATCTAAAGCTGATTTAATCTGTCAGTGGAGTCAGCAATTTTCAAATGGCCTCTGGTCTGACTCAGAATGTGTGCGTGTGCATGCATGAAATGGGAGGGGTGGCAGTCCTCAATATAGCACAAAGTTGTTCCCAGAAGTTAGAATGCACTTCTACAATGGAGAAAGTAGCCATTGAAGCCCAGGAATTAACTAGCAGCCTAAGGGGACAAACCAGCAACTAACCTGTATGGACGGGATGAGCCCTTTCAATAGTGCTCCTGCAGGGTCCTATTGACTGTTAGCACGATATTGCTGGGCGAGTTTATCACGTGGTGAGTCAGGTGCTGGGACAGACCAATTTCCCAAAAGGGTCCTACAACAAGCGTTGGGACCCTTATTTTAATATTATATTGAGCTTCATGAAGTGTTGTGGCTGAGATCTGGAGCTCTTTAGAGTTGATTGAATCTTCATCTCACCAACACATGGTGCCACACATTTAACTTCTTTTTGTTTGTTTATTTTTAACCCAATTTTTCTTTTTCTCTTTTTCTTTTCCTCCCTATCATATACAATTCCTCAATCAAGGGGGTAAACACCTGCACTCTTTGCACTTTGTAAGTGGCTGCCAGAAAGTGTGTATAATTACTTTGGGTGATTCCTTCATTGAACTTTCCCTTTACACTGCACCTCTCTACTACACACTGCCTCTCCTGACAGCACAGTCTAGATTGGGAACCTGACATGTAAGAAATCAGGTGTATAATCCACCAGCCTACCAATCCAGGCTAACATCCCTTCACCTCTCAGGATACCTTTAACTATCCCAAGAACAGTGATAATATTAGTCTGATGGCAGGCTGCACATCCAATGACTGCTAACTTGCATCACTTGGGTAGAGAAGAAAAACAAGAAAGGACGTAAACTTTCCTCGCAATCATATTTAAAATTGCAAAAAGAATTAATGAATAACCACAGATAAAGCTTTGATTGAGATAACACTGAAATTAGCACTAAATTGGCAGTCTTACTCAGTGAGGCCATGTGAATAACTGGTGTTAAAAATGGAAAAGTTCCCAGTGATACAGCAAGGGGTGCGTTTCTGAGGTTAGCAGTTAAGGTGCATTGTTAGTCCCTGACCCCCTCAGGTAACAGAGTGAAATTCTAATACTGGTCTAAGGTTACAACCTGCATCATTCAACCCTGACTGGCTTAATTCCACAGATGAAATTCCTATTGTCTCAACAGGACAAGTGTTCTGTGAAGTAATTGATCGTCTCTGTCTGTACTTATCTCTATAATCTTCAATCCTGTTCTTCACCTGATCTTCAGCCAGCTCCTTTCTAAAGATTAACTGATAAAACATTAATTGCTTTTGATCAAATATATTCCACGTATTAACTAACCTGGAGAAAACACATTTTTCCAGTTTTTAGTCTTAGTTGAGGTTTGCCAGTTCTGTATTTATGTCCTTTAAGCCTGTGATCACAGTCCCACTGTTGCCTTGAGCAAACCAATGATAGCTTGTGGAAACAGTGCACCTTTGCAGTGTGTCAGATGCTGTTTCTGTGATGGAGTCTGTGCTGTAAGATGACTGTACATTAAATTCTCCATTCATTAAGCCTGTATCTCCTGCATAGTCCACCTAAAACAGATGCTATTTGTTGCTTTTGAACTTACCGTTCCACAAATAGGTTCCTTTGTAAAGATATACAGTAGATACACTATAATTGTGGGGTCATATTTAATACTCACCAACCAGTTTATCTGCAGTCTTGGAAATAATTTGAAGGTAGATTTGGGGGAACTGTGTGGTACACTGTATTTGACTGTAATTTCAATTCTAGAACATGAATTCAGATACATTTCGGACTGATGGGATGAAAATCTCCTCTCCTTGTTGGTCTACATGAAATAAGTTTGTAGTATGTCTGGACATTAAGTATGAAGTTTGCTATAATTTAATTAGCAGTAAATTAACAGCATCGTTTATTGTGGCTATAAAGATGGCTGTTTTGGAAAATAATGGCCCGTATTTTCCGATCGGAGGCTTCCTGCGTGCAGAGGCCTCCGATCTGGAAAAAAATCTACGAACTTACCTGAGGGCTCCCGAGGTGCGTATACTTCCGCTCCTGGGCCTCTCCAAACTCGAAATGCGCAGGCCCACGTATCCCAGAGGTGCAGGCAGTTCGCAAGCGTCCCTGGGATCATGTGGGCCATGGGGAGCCAATAGGAGAAGGGAATCTCCCTTCATACACTTGACAGATAGACCTGTCAAATATATGAATGGAGATCACCCCAACAACACAGTAAAACATTAAATATTTTTTTTTAAATCATGTTTTTAAAATGAGTTAAAATTATAATAAATTAAATATTTTAAACAAAAATTTAATTTTTTGAAAAAATAATTAAAGTTTTTTATGGGGCTAAAAATAAACTTACCTTTTTTTACCAGGCGTAAGATTGCTAAGGGTTTTCAGCGGGCGGAGGTTCTCCAGAAAGTGGAACTCTCCACCCGCAGAGGCCCTTCTCCAGGGCAGGTGTCCGATCTGTCAAGAGCATTCTTGACAGATCGGAAATTCTGGTTTTCAGCGCATAAGCTTCGCATGCCTGTAACCGGCATTTCCGATGTCCCTACGGGTGTGTACACAACCCGTACACACCCGTAGGCATCGGAATATACGGCCCAATAAAATTCACGTTGATGTAGCAAGCGGTGGCAGATAAGGCATATTGTTGAGAGTCACACCGAGTGTTTGCCTATGCTATAGCTGATCTTAGATGCTCTCATAAGGTACACAGTGACTATACTTCAAAAATACTTCATTGGCTTTAAAGCGCCTTGGGATGTCCTGAGGTCATGAAAGGCGCTATATAAATGCAAACCTTCCTTCCTTCATCCCTTCCTCCCTTCCTCCCTTCCGCCCTCCCTTCCTTTCTCCAAAAGTGAAGAAAAGTTCTATCTCCTCTATTGACATCCCAAATCATTATTAGCCCACCACTCAAAACAGTCCCACATTCTTCAGCCCAACCAAGTTCAGCTGCTTCATTTATGACTTTCCGTCCATCATAAAGTGAGGAGTGGGGCTGTTCACTGATGATTTATGATGTTTAACTCCATTCACAACTCCTCCAAGAATGAAGCAACCCGTGCCAGTCTACAGTACAGCCAGGCTTGACAAGTGGCAGATAACATTTGCATCACATAAGTTCCCAGCAATGAGCATCTCCAACAAGAAAAGGTCAAATGATCACCCTCTGATCTTCAAGTCCTCCACCATCTGACCAGTCAAATCAACAGCATGACTATGTTAGACCAGAGGATGTGTACTCTGTAATAATTAACTCACCTCTTGATTCAAAGCCTCTCTCTCTACAACGTTGAAGTCAGGAATGTGATGGAATATTCACCACTCATCCGGAATGCCATTCCAGCAACAACAAAAATCTCAACACCATGCATGACAGAACAGTCTGCTTGATCAGTGTCCCTGCCACTGGACCCAATACTAACCCTCTCCATCACTGCCGCACTGTGGCTGCTTTATGTGTCATCTACAGGATGCACTGCAGCAATTCACCAAGCTTACTTCGACATCATCTCTCAGCCCTGCAACTTCTTCTATCAAGAGTGACAAGAGCAGTAATATCATGGGAATGCCATCACTGCCAAGTTCCTCTCCAAGTCACACACCATCCTGACTTGATACATATTGCCATTCCTTCAGCATTGCAGGGTCAAAATCCCAGAATTGCCTACCTAGCAGATACAGCGAAACTATTACCTCTGGTGGGGGAATCCAGAACAAGGGGGCAGAATCTTAAAATTAGAGCAAGGCCATTTAGGAGTGAAATCAGGGAGCAATTCTTTACACAAAGAGTAGTGGAAATCTGGAACTCTCACCCCCAATAAGCCGTGAATGCTGAAATTTTCAAGACTATGAGATCAATAGATTTACTTAGGTAAGTATATCGAGGGATATGAATAAAGGCAGGTAAATGGGAGTTGAGGTACAGATTAGCCATGATCTGGGTTGTTGGAGAATACATTAGGCTAGGGGAAAGCTCTGGGCTTGTCCATTGGCACCTAACACAAATTGCCCAGACTTTTTTGTGCTTTTAGAAATGAATGGCGGAACAGGCTCAATGGACTTAATGGCCTACTCTTGTCCCTAACACCATCATGGAAGCACCATCACCACAAGGACTGAAGTGATTCAAAAAGGCCCTTCACCATCTTCTCAGGGCCACTAGGATTGATGTAATAAATATATCCTTGCCCGAGTTGATCACATCTTGGAATCAAATTGAAAAATATTTACCCTGTGGAGTTTGTATATGTTTCTTTCAGGTAGGAATGTTGATGTCACAAGAAAGAAGGGAATCTTTTGCAGGACATCTGCTTAAAGTCACTGGTTCCAGTGTGTTCTGCCTCTTCAGAGGGTGATTGTGAGATCACAACTAGACTTTTACATCAAATAGACTAAAAAATGAAACTTTAAAGGCAAAACCATGGAACAGCTGTATTGTGGATATTCATTCAATTTTCTACTTTAAGCTCTGCTTACATTGTATCTTAGCTTCTTGTATCAATCCAACAGTTTGTACAAAATACCAGTGGCGAAGCTTTACATGGTATTTCTCCTGGCTGTCAAACTTTCTCAACACCACTGTCATCACCTGGAACTTCTTACCCTTTGTGTAGAAGCTGAAGTGCTGAGTTAATCATCATTGACTGAATCAGGGTTGTTGGAGAATATATTAGGCTAGGAGAAAGCTCTGGGCTTGTCCATTGGCACCTAACACAAATTGTCCAGACTTTTTTGTGCTTTTCGAAATGATCAAGATCAATTTTGTGCAAACCTGACTTCCTTACAGTTGCCTTCTGCTCTACCTTGTTCTTGCATCACCTAAGGTTCAAAGGCAATAGAAAACAAAATGTAGCAACGCATTAGATGGATATTGATGCTATGAGTCAGGTTTGTTCCCAATACTGTTTTTCCATCTTATCTCAAAATGCCTCTTCCAGAAGTGAGCCAGTGCCCTCTATGAGCAGAAATTTAACCTTATGTGTTAAATATGGGATATAGTGTATTGTCAGGTGAGTAATCCTCCCATGTGTTGTAAACCTACTGCTAGATAGTGTGTAGGATTCCATTACGTCACAGAAGATGGATAATATCAGTTACTCCAGGCAATTTTTGTAACAGACCTAAACTGTTCAACAGGTTTATTTGTGAATAGAGGCATTTACAGAAGCAAATAGTACAGGTAAGATATTGAACAGGAAGCCTGAAAATCATTCACATTGGGCTGGATTTTGCGGTCAGCAGCGAATGAACGCCTATGGAATTTTGCACCAGAACTTGCTGTGATTAGAAAGCTATTTTGATGCAGCGCCCTCTACAGGGGATCTGGGACCTGTGTGAACAGGTCAAGCAACTGTGTATCTCCTTAACCAATCAGATTGAAGAATCATTAATGAGGCACTCAGAGTCTGAAGCGTCAGTTGGAGTAGTAATTCAATGTCCAATCATATACAGAAAGCAAAATAAAGAGAAGGAAATAATGAGGGGATTAAGAAAGAGCAATAAAAGAGACAGAAAGATAAAGTTAAAAAAACATTAAAAAAATATATTTTTTAAAACCTTCAACAATAATTAAAATCTGAAGGAATGAGACTCCACACTTGTAAAAGTTAATTTTCAGTGCCAGAGAGGTTGTTTGACAGTAATTAAGACTTACCACGCCATTAAAAATTTACTTGCACTGGAATGGACAAACCCTAACCTTTTCTGGCATGTTTAGTGTGTACCTATCACATTAGTACAGCATCTTCACGCCATTCCTCGTATTTCAATGCCGAGTCTCTCTGGTATAGTGAAGCTTATGGAGGAGCAGGGCAACTCGGACAGCAACTACCTGATTTCTGCATTTAACCACACATGTGCAGTCGCTGGAAGTTGCTGTTCGATTTACACTTTAATAATGGTGAGCGCTGATAGCCTCATCGTTATTTTTACCGCAAAATCCAGGCCAAGGGGTTAATCAAACAAACCAATCAGACAAATATCTTTGAATTCTTATTACAGAATTTAAGATGAAATATTTCTTGGCAAGACAATAAACAATATTGTTTCTTGGAGAGCATATTACAGTCTTCATAATAATTCCGTAAACCCAAGCTTGCAGTATCTAATTTATCTGTGTACACCACGGCAAAATGAACCAAACTGCTAACTCACAGAGTCTGCTGTGTTTTAAAAATACTTATATTCTCTTTGAGGAGCAGGCACTGGATTTGAAAATCAGTCTGTCAACTAAAGATGATTGGCTGAACAATACCAATAATTTTTGCAACCTATAAACACAAACCTGGGGGTTTTGATGAGGAGTGCAAATACACACCATCTGCATTTGGCAATTTTGACAAAATTTTCAATTTTAACCAACAATAACCATTTGACATATTCCATTCAAACCTCGTTCAAAGTACCTTTAACTTAATTGATTTATTTCTGATCAAAATAAGTACCCTTCTTCCTGCAGTCTGTCCTAATCAGCATGTCAACATACTTTGTCCCTTTCAAAGGGATCCTGTGACATTAACCCAGACATCTCATACAACGTTATTGACTTCCGTAAACTGAGGTTCATTAGCTTTAAGGGAGAAAGCTTGTAATGACAAAATATTATATACAGGATGGTGGATATTCGTACAAACCATGATAATTAAATCCTTGATGGAAAGAGAGAGATCAAGGGTTTGTACCCTCAGTCTTCATTGCAGTTGCTACCAAACCCAGAGACCTGGGGCTCTCCTGTCTTTTCCTGACACGTTCAGTAGTCATAATAAAAAAGCAAATAGGGAAAATGGCTATGGTAATAATAACTGAGTCTGATTTGAACTGAGATGTCAGCTCAACTCAATTGCTTGCACTCTCGCTTCTGAGTCAAAAGGTTATGGGTTCAAGTCCCGCTCCAGAGACTTGAGTCCATAATCTAGGCTGACACTCCAGTGCAATACCGAGGGAGTGCTGCACTGTTGGAGGTGCTGTCTTTCAGATGAGACATTAAACCAAGATCCTGTCTGCTCTCTCAGGCAGATGTAAAAGATCCCATGGCACTATTTTGAAGAAGAGCAGGGGAGTTCTCCCCAGTGTCCTGGCCAATATTTATCCCTGAATCCAACATCATTAAAGCAGATTATCTGGTCATTTATCTCATTGCTGCTTGTGGGATCTTGCTGTGCCCAAATTGGTTGACACCTATCCTACATTACAACAGTCACTACACTCCAATAGTACTTCATTGGCTGTTAAGTGCTTTGGGAGATCCTGAGGTCATGAAAGGTGCTATATAAATACAAGTCTTTCTTTGAAGAGCAAAGCCAATTGATGAAAAATAAACATAGGATGGTGTATAAGTTATAAAGAATGTTGTAAGACATTTTGGCTATGGCACAATCCTGGTGCTTTGGAGCACTGCACAAACTGCTTGAGCTTCACTGTTTAATGTATAACCCAATACAAACCCTCCATTGTCCTAGACTTGGAACAGTCTTCCTGTCTCCTCTCTGCCTCTGGACAACTTTCATCTATGGCACTGGTGCATTGCCATTTTTGTTGGCACACCAATGCTGAGAACTACTGTTGCAGACTAATATTTGTGCAAATAACTCAACTCTAGGTGATCCTGCTTTGCACCAGCGACAACCCATTTTTTAACTTGCCTTTTTATTTCCTTTTTTTGAACACTCTATGGTAATCTTCAGGCGCACACCTGACTCCAGATTGCTGAGTTCTGATGAAAGGCCATCAACCTGAAACATTAACCCTATGTTTCTCTCTCCACAGGTGCTGCCTGACCTGCTGAGTGTTTCCAGCATTTTCTGTTTTTAATCCAGTTTACTGCTTATCTCCGCTCCACCACCAGAGGTTGACATTCTACCGGTTACCCCAATGACCATTGAATCTCTCTCCCAAAATCACTTCATCTTGCTGCCTCAGTCTCTACCTGCAGAAGCTTCCTAGAAACTCATCTATTTGGTTTCCCCGCTTAACTTCCTTACTTCCTGCTTCATGTTCATCTCTTCCCCATTGTAAAGCATCCTGAGATGTTTTTCTCTGAGTAGCAGGGCACAAATCAAGGTGCTCCTCCTAAAACAGGCTGCTTTTCAATTTTGAACTGTTGAAAAGAGCTAACCTATCAGAAGAAACTGACCTGAGTTGGAGGCCAGTAAACAGTGTTCCATGTATATGTGAAGTTCTACTACCCCTCCTCAACTCTGCAGCAACATAAAAGGGCAGTATGACAATAATTCCCTGCCCCTGCTGCTGTATAACGCAGGCACATTATAAAGGTCGTATTGTTTTCCATTTAACAGACATTTACTTACACTTTTAAAATTAAGATTAGAAGATTTTTTTCTGTCACAGTGAGTAGTGGATATACGGAACAGACTTCCAGTTAAAGAGTGCATGTTGTGTCAATTAAATGCTTGGTTTTTTTCCAAAAAAAATTTGATTAGGAACAAGACTCAATAGTAACTTTCAAAAGGAAATTGGATTTGTATTTGAAAAGCAAAAAATTGCCGGGCTATGCGGAAAGAGCAGAGGAGGGGGATTAATTGGATAGCACTTTCAAAGAGCCAGTACCGTCACGATGGACCGAATGGCCTCATTCTGTGCTCTATGATTCTATGGCTGCGATTTTATCATTGGTGGGGGGGTTGGGTGTGAGTCAGGTGGTCGGCGGGTTCCGGTCCGCCTCTGCTTTCAGCCGGTCAAAAATTGAGATTTTGCCCTAATTGGGCTATTGAGTCCCTGCGTGTGCGCTACCCCGGCCAATTAGTGGTTTTGGGTCTGCTGGTCGCCTCTGCTGATGTCTGTCAGCCAGCTACATTTAAGGGGCCCTTGCAGCTTTCTTTCATTCTCTCATTATTTGATGCTGGATTTCGTGCTACCAACTGATGCCATGACTGCTTCAAGGGCCAAGGCCTCACCCCGTTTTGATGATGACTCCCTCCATGCTCTTGTGGAGGGAGTGAGAGGGCACAAGGAGGTACTCTTCCCATCCTCTGGACGGAGGAAGTCTCCACAGCAAAGCAAAGCAGCCTGGCTGCAAATTGCTCAAGAGGTCAGCTCCAGAAGTTGTGCACTCGATCCTGGGTCCAGTGCAGGAAAAGGTTTAATGACCTGGTACGCTCAGGAAAAGTGAGTATAGCATCACACTTACCCTCAATCTGCTCCCCATCTCCTCTCATCACCAGCACTCTGCATTGTCAACCTACTCCTGTACATCCCACTTTACCCTTACATCCCTTGCACCCTTAACCATCCTTCTGTCTCTATGTGCAGAATCACTTCACTATTCGACTATGCTGCCCTCACACTCGCTATCACTGTTATGCAATGCCAACAACTAACAACGCACAGGGAAGGCCCTTGGTATTGGCACCTCACTCCATCTTTGTCTCCTTCTAAGCATCTATGCTATGGATTCTCGACACTCACTCCATCATTCTCACTCAAACTCCACTTGTGTCCCTCATTGCAGGAAAAGAGAGCCCACAATAAGAGGGAGAGGGCTAGGACAGGAGGAGGGCCACCTTCCATTTCCAATCTGACCAATTCTGAGGAGGAGGCACTCGAAATCATCGGAGGTGATGAGGATCTGGAAGTGGGGGACGGTCAGACGGTTGCAGCAGAGCAATCTGGTGACAGAATAGATTTGCATCTCTCTCATTTACATTGCATGAGTGACTGATATGGCATCTGATGCTCAAACAGATTGACTTATGATCATTTGCACAATTCGATGTGCATGCTATGTTAATATCACATGTCTAACTCATGCCTTTACTCCCCCACAGGACCATTGAGAGCCCCCCTCCCCACTGTCCAGGAGGAAGAGCTTGAGCCTGCAGACTCCTCAGAGGAAGCTGCAACCTCTGAGGGCGCAGCGTCAGCAGAATTCAGCGCACCCAGCACCAGCACAGATACACACACCTTGGTGGGACCTTTGCGACATAGAGTAGTGTTGTCACCTGGTGTATCACAGCTCACAAGTGAGCATCAGTAGATGGTGGAGACAGCAACAGCAGTGGAGACTCCTCGTTGGAGGCCGCAGGACACGCCCAGCTCTGCTCAGCTGCATGTGGACCCTGTGCCTCTGGGACCATCCAGAAAGAGAGCGGTGCTGGAACTCCAGGAACAAGTGCGGGAGTCTCCGGCAGGCTTTGCATCCAGGGTTACTGCGAGTGTGGAGACGATGGATCAGTCCCTGTCTAACATGAGCAGTGCCTTTGTGGAGGCAATGACGCATGAACGCACCACCACGGAAAGGATGGCAACCTCCGTGGAAAGGATGGCAACCTCCGTCGAAACGATGGCTACCTCCATACAAAGGATGGCTACGTTGCCAGAGTTTGGAAAACATGATGAATGTTCAGAATAGATTGACATCTCTGGAGGATGCGCAGCTATTGAGCAGAGAAACTAGAGCTTCATGGAAGTCCTTTTGAGGAGGACTGCCAGTGC